>RSEF01000008.1:13661095-13717733 GCA_003993805.1 Himantopus leucocephalus
TGATTCCGTGACTGTCCATCTAGCCAGCGTCCTTCCCTGATGAATATTAACAATATGGGAATGGCTGTAAAAGGTTTATTACTTGAGAATAAAGCGAGAAACTTCCTTTGCAGTAGAGTCATTTGGGAGGTACAGGTGTGCACACAACAGCCTATGCTCCTGTAATCATAAAGATATCTGATAACATAACCAGCCTTATTAGAAGCCTTTTTCTACTTTTGAGATAATCCAGAAAAGGGAAACAACGTGCCAAGTCAGAAACCGCTATAACTGTGCTCACTGTGATCCCAGCTCAGAGGAAAGGCTGTGTTTACACCTTCCTTTCCCTTCTCAACACTCTGAAGAAGAGGGTCCAGAATAATAAGCTGCCTTTCTCAGCAGGTTTCGTACATAGCCCATGTAGTTGGCTGCTGAACACCACACAGCAGGCACAGATTTCCCTCACCCCTGTTTTACACATGGGGAAAACCCAAGTAGAAGATGAAGTGACTTACTGAGGCGAGGAAGAGCTCGTGTTTTGGAGCTGGGAGAAGGCAGCAGACGTCAGTGCCGCTGTGCCCCGAGGCAGACCCAGAGATGACAGTGGCACATGGCCTCTCCCCACGGGCCAGCAGCAGCACTGCACACTGACCAGGGAGCTGCTGGCAGCCGTCAGGTCCTTTTGTGCCCATCAGACAACATTTCCTCTTATGATCACCAGCTGTGTTGAGGTCTTTCTAAACAACAGAACAGCTGGAGCTAATGTTTTCACATATTGCAAAAAAGAAACGGGGAAGACTGTCATAAGAGACAAGGATATCTGCAGGGGAAAATGACTGCTTAAGAAGAAACTGTGACAAGTTATCTTCCCAGTGATGAAGTTTTGTCTGTATTTATGTTGTCAAGGTCATAAACTTGGAAAGAGATGCAAACTTTGTTTGTTACAAAAATTACAGCAGAGATTATATTTTTTTTTAAGACCTCCAAAACCACAGTGAGGATTTTGTCGTAGTCCTGCAAAGCCATCTTTTATGAACCCAACATCAGGGGTTTACTGTTACGCAGTTACAAAAACAGTGGGGATTTTCAAGCGTTTTGCTTGTCGCACCACCAGCATTCAGTGACTTATCTGAGACATGTTTTGCAGCTGTCAGAAATCTGTACCTGTGTGACACAGCACAAAACAGAAAAAAGCTGTCCATAAGAGAGCAGCTACAACGGTATTCACCTGGAAACGGAGAGGGCATATGAGTAAAAAGAGAAATATTCCAAAACATGCCACTGGAAAAGACAGCAAAGGATGTTGACCCTTTCTGTAGTTTCACTAAGGATGTCAACATGTTATCAAAGCCTAAGGAACAGAAATAGTCCCTTTTTACTCCCAAGGTACTTCTGTGTTTTTGTTACTGATCGTGAACACAGCTATCTAAAACCACAATGAACAAGAACATGCATACACGTGGCACACATCAAATGTTACCTGGACAGTTTGCACAGCTTTGGAGTTTTGTAAAGACTTTCCTTCTTCAAAATTCTTTACGATAGGAGCAAAACGCCTCTATCAGGTAAAGCCAATAAACCTCATCATCAAGATACTGTGTAGGAAAAAAAATCTTGTCACAGAAAGATCAAGATAGGAAATATGGTACTGACAGAAAGAGATTATGTTGGGCAAAACTACCTTGCCCTGATTCTGATAGATACACAGAAGGTATTTTATCCTGTTACATCAATGCGTAGCGCAGCATACTCAGGAGGAAGAGCAGAGAGCATTAACTGTAGCACTTACTGAATGTGATCAAACCTCTGGTAATCAGACCCTTGTGGCTGTTCACTGGCTACATGGGACAAAGTAAATAAATAAGTGATACCCAAATAACAGAAAAGCCAAAGCCAGACTCATCCATCTGAGAAAAAACAGGAAACAAGAAGATAATAAGGATGACATTCTGCCCATGATTGGTGTCTGCCTCCCACCATGTGCTGCATTTACCAACGAAAAATCCCTGCTGTCACAAAACCCACCCCTTCATTAGACTCCCAGTTTCTCTGAACTGGTTTCCAGACGTTCCCATTTTAACCAGTTTGCACTGCACAGATGCATGGATAGTTGTGAGCCTTAGTTAGCGCTCACAGAGAGGTGCCAGAATGATCAACCACGTGAAGGGACTCCACCGCTGCACAAAGCCGCTGAGTGGGAACGACAGAGAGTGCACTCAGCTTTCAGGGTGTCCTGGTCTAAGGTGCAGTGGGGATACCTTGCACAGGTCAACAAGACCACTGCAAAGTACAGAATATGTCAAGCTTTGGACTGCTGGCTTCATGGAAATCTGACAGGACGAGAAGAGAAATCAAGGCCAAAGACTGCAGCCAGGTTTGATCATAATTTCTGCTGCTGCTTCTCCATCCTGCAAACAGATTATGGATGAATATGTTAATAACAAACACCTAGACTAAATTGGAGAATGAATGCTGATTGCAGAAGAATGAAGAGACTTTCTTCCTTGCTCCTTTGGAGGGAGGGGGGATATGGCATAGACCCGATCCCACAAAGGCTCTTCGTGAGCAACTTTGATCTCAGGCATAGGTCTCCCACCTACATGAACAGCTGCATTCACAAACATTTGCAATTATAAACCAAAAATTTTTAACATCTAAGTGTGTTGCATCTGTTCCAATAAAAGGCTTCAGTAGAACAACAAAAAATCACTGTTTGAATATGAATCTTAAAGTTGCTCTGCAGTGTCTTGGTTTTTGGGGGCAGGATCAGAAAACCTACAAGATACCACTAAGACTAAAGCTGGTGCATTAAATACATGGGGTTTTGTGGGGGTCGCCAGGTGAAGTGTTTAGCCACATTTTTGCCAGAGCAGGGAAATGGCAAAGTGCTGAAACCTGAAGTAAAGGGGACTGTAGCCAATGTGCTGTTATCCTAAAGCTGGAGGTAATCCTTCTGTGTGTCTGTGCCCCCATGGCAGCAGGGTCCCCAGCTGGCGCTCCCCTCCACATGGGCATCATGTAGCTCTCAGTAGTAAGTGCCTCTTGGCCTGGCTGTTAAGTTGTCCTTCAGGCGACGATGGCAGACACGAAGCTCTTCTGTCAGACTGTTCTCCAGCAAAGTTTTACTGAATTATTAATTTTCTTTGCCTTCAGTTTTATACCTTCGGCTCACCTGTTAGCTTAAAATGCATTCCAAGGCTCTCTTGAGAGTGGAGAGAGGCTGGAAGGAAGCAGACTCCTGCCTGTCTGGCGGCTTTGCAAAAACTCCCCCAATTTTCCTGCCTGTAGCTGGGATGGGAGGGCGAAGAAGGGGAAAGAGATGAAGTTGTCCTTTGACATTTTACATCCAAGCCTTACTGTGATAACCTTTACAGATAATTTTCCCAGCAGGTTTTAGATATTTCTTGTGAGCATTTTAACAGTGAAACATCATTAAGTGTTCCTGACAAAAGTAATTTGTTACAAAAGTTTTTGGAGGGATGGAACCAAGACAAATTAGCCTCAGAATTTTAGATACAAAGACAACATGTTCTTTTTGTACTGATCCTATTACTGTGGATATCCTTTCTAGCATATTTGAAAGGAGCTTCACTTGTGCTGAACTTACTGTCATACATTCAAGATGCCCTTTCTCCAACTTCTAGAGAGAGGGAACAGCAAACAATTACCATTAAAATTATTTTAAGGGTTCTGCAACGATTCCTGCCTGTTTCAAAAGATGCTTTTCCAGCAATATTAAAAGGAAATTTTTTCCAGATATTTTTTAGACTTCAATTCAAATAATAGAATTAATTCTACCATTTCATACTTAGTAGCATCATGAAGAACAAATATGATTTCCTTGTTTTGAAGTCATACTTGTTGATCTCAGAACGATGCAATCTTAAAAAAGTTGGGTGGTTTTGTTGTTTTTTGGCGGTGGTTTGTTGTTTTTGTTGGTTTGCCCTTTTTTTTACAGAACACAAGGTGTCATTGAAGAGGCAAACATGCACACACGTGCAGCCACTGAATCATTCCCAGTGCAAAGCGGTGGCCCCGTGCCCACACTCAGCGTGGCACCCTCTGCCACCCGAGCAGAGAAGCTTTCTTACAGCCGTCACCACTGGGCCAGGCCAATCTCAGCTTTTCAGATGATAAAGATGCGCTCTGATAGCTGCAGAGCTTTTCATCTTTCGGGGAGAAAGGCTCAGCCTTGCTCCACACCTTCCCTTCACGCTCACCCCCTTGCTACCCAGCTTTTCTTTCCCTTCCCTCCTCTTTCTGTTGAACTAATGCTTTCTCGTCACCACCATTCTCATTCCTCTTCTCCCGCCACGATCAGGTCAGCATGCTGCCGTGATGCCTGCGCCATGCTTCGCCCCTCCTGCCCGCTCTTTGGAGCAGGAGCTGCAGCAAGCAGCAGAGCCCTGCCACGGTCAGTGACAGTCCAACACATTAACAGCTCTTGCTGGTGCGTCCCCTCACCAACACCGGGGAAGTCTGGCAGCATCACTGTAAGGCTGCGGAGCTCCTGAGGTGCCGCTGTACAGTGTTTTGTTTTGTTTTATAATGCCTCCATTTCACACCCTGATGCAGCTGACTTAACCTACTGTATATCACTTTTCTTAATTAGATTTTGCTCATTATTCCTGAGCACCTCCTAAAGCAGGAGCGTTGCGGCACTGTCAGCCCACAACCGGTGGAGCAACACCAGCCAAGGGGAGAAACCCCCACCCGACGCTTCCCTCGGCTGCGGCCGCCGGCATGCCTGCTCTCTCTGCTAAAGCAGCCCCCGGGGCTGGGACGGTGGTCTGCACCCTCACAAGCGGAAGGGTGGAAGTGTGTGTTTCATACCGAGGAAGGAGATGTGCAGCTGCGGAGTGTGCTAAAGCACTCAGCCACGGGCGCCAGGGAGAGGTGAGCGCTCGCGCGGCTGCGGGACCTGTGAGTCCCACGGGTCTCCATCCTCATCCCCCACGCCGGGTGCGCCGCTCCCGCCTCTGCTCTCGGCACACCTCCTCCTGTCTTCTCTTCCCCCTTCCCGCTCTCCGCTCTGAATATCAGGGAGTATTTTTTAGAGGAGTGAATTATCTGATACCTATCTCTGACTCCAAGGCCTGTAGGTGCAATATCCAGCTCCTGAAGCCCCTGGACCTGTAGGAATTTATAGCAGCAGATTGACAGGGAGTTTTTTCTGCAGGTTGTTTATATTATTGTAAGCTGCTTAGGAGGAAAGCTTTAACAGAACACTAGATAAAAAGAAAATGGGTTTTAAAACCTCCAGTAACTCTTTTTTCTTAACTTGTTCTTGAACAAAAAATGTGAGCCCTGGGAAAGCACCTGAAGGCACTTTCACAAGGAACTAGCACAGAACACAGCAGAATGCAATGGGCAAAACGTCCTCTGCTCGGCTTTTGGCAACAAAAAACCCACTGAAAACCTGGGGGAAGAGCACGGTGTGGACAGTGAGGTCAGATAACGAATGCTGGCACTAAGGAATGTGAATAAATAAAGGTTCCTTGCTTTTTCTACCAGTAGGAAATAGAATACTATCCTGAGGTATTACCTATCTTAATAGCTATTGATTTTTTTCTATATTCTGCCCAAAGCTAGAGAGAAATTTTATTCAAATGAAAAACTCACAAACTTGCTGGCAGTTACCATGGCTGAAGGAAAGACAAAGGGTTGGGAAACAGAATATTAAACAGAATATTCCCTCAAGCATTATGCTGAGGTCCTGTTTGGCAAAGAAGGACCCTCAGCAACCCTCACGAAAATTGTTCAGGCTTAAGGACCTAAATGGAACAGTTGTCTCTCATCTACAGTAACACTGACGCCTTTTTGGGGACAAGTGCATGTCTGCCAGTCACTTAATATATCCTTATCTGCACCAAAGGCTGGCCCTGTTGCCAGAAGGGCAGCACAATGAATAAGCGACATAAATTCTCCCAGGTGGTGCCAAATGGCAGCTCGTGCTGATGCCTTCCACCAGCATCCTGAGCAGAGGAGTTCAGAGCCCATGAAAATATTCTCTCCGGCTTCCTATCCAGGAGGTGCAATGTAAACATGGGGGCGGCTGTCAGGAAAAGAGCAGGAGCGATGCTTGGGTTTTATGGCAATCCAGGGGAAATGAAACCTTCACATGGAAGAGAACCGTGAATCAAGGTGTGACTCAGCCTGTCCCATTGGATGATACCAAAGAAGAAAGCAATTAGAATAAACAGTTCCAATCCTGTACAAGTGTTGAACACGTGGACAGGGCAATTTTCTCCTTCCCACTGCTGGCTAATGGGGACAGACCAAGCAGGTTTCCTTTTAAGCATCTGCCATGAGCCTGGAGGACAAAGGTTTTCTCCAGGCAGGGAGAAGATATCATTTGGCCTGAGTCAAGTCCCAGCAGGAAGTTTCCCTGCAAAACACAGAATTTAAATCAGTTATTTGCATTTCTCATATCTAAAGGAGATACTAAGAGGGAGAGGGAAAGAGAAACCTGGGAACAGCAGGCAGCTTCCTTGGAAGGGAACTACAAACACAACAGCGAGAGGGCAGCTGAGTTCTCATGCAAAACATGGTATAAAGCCTGGCAATTCTCAAATGGTAAAAATAACTCAAAGCAAATTCACAACTCATAGCAAATTGAGCAGCAGCAGCAATTCAGAGCGTACTCAATAAACGAGTACATTTCTTCAGTATAGTGTCTAATACTTTAGCATATTAGCTGCTGTATAATAGCAGCCTATTTCCTTATTGGCAGCATGCTTAGTTAGTGTAGATAATTAAGATTAACTAATCAAGCTCTTAGTCATTCTTCTAAGGGAAAAAGACAGGTGTGAGATAGCTTTTAGTGCCACCTTGTTAATCCAGGTAATAGGGATGAGTGCTAAGCTGACCTGTAATATTGTGCCAGCGGTGACCATTCTTTGTCCCTGTGCATGAGGCAGCTGAGCTCGTAATTAGAGTGGTCTTTGGCATACCGCTGCGCTGTGCTGCAGAAGGGAAGGCCAAGAAACCGTGGAGAAGCAGAAGTAAGGGAAGAGATGTGAGAGGGAACAGGAGCACAAAATGGATGATGGAGATGGAGATGCAGGGAGCCAGAGACGGGCTCAGGCTGGAAAAGGAAAGCTATTGAAAGCTCAGGAGAAGACAAAGCTTTTGGTCCTGCTATGTTGCCTTGCTTAGATGGAGAATTGAAGGCTGAGTATTTAAAGTGTTAAAGCTTGTTTTCAGGTAGAGAAAGAGGAGCCTCAAGGAAAGGGAAGTGATCCTGTGATGCTGGAGCTCGGGGCAATAGATGCAGTCCACCAATACAGAACTGAGGCTTGGGGTTGTAGTCCCAGCAGGATGTTGGCTACTGCTCCGCGCTGATGTAGTTGACAGGGATAGTTGAACAGAAGGGTAAAATGCAAGCAGCTGTGTGTTGGCAGTTCCTACTGAAAGTTTTGATCTCTGCAGAAAAAGTAAGTAAACCTCAAAGAATCATTGATCCCTATCATACTGTCACTTGTCCGCTTCAGCTCCATCTATCAGCCTAGCTGTCAGTGTTTGTGAAAGGATGAGAGACCCTTTCTTTCAAAGTGACAGCACAAAAATTGAGTCACTGCTTCTGGCCAGGTGCAAGTTGAAGCAGTTGTGTCCTGGGATGAGTATCCTCTCGGGGCCTCTCCAGCATCCGTGATCAAACATGAGGCATCTGGGCAGTCAATGGCTGTTTTCCCTGGCTTTGTCCTATGCGGTGGGTGCAGGAACAAACTTATGACACCTGTATGGGTACAGATGGCTCCCTGCTTTTTTCAGCAGTGGCCCCAAACAACCACCTGAAAATAGACTCTGACCTTTTGATTATACACAGCAAACTTGCCTGCTCTTTTAGCTGCTGCCGTTGAGTTTTCCCAAGCAATCTCTAAACATAAAATAGGAGTGATTTTAAAAGAAAATGGGTTCATCAGGTCAGTGGTAGTGTAATTCTGGAAAGGGTATGAAAGTAAGGAAGTAATGATAATGCACGAATTGAAGGGCTGATATAATTTGCCACGGCCACATTGAGGTAAGAAATTGTAAATAAAACTTCCTGTCTGACTGGAACATAATGAGTTCCCTACCTTTTAACAGTGCCTGCAAAATAAATTAAAAAACCCCCACATACTGCCTTTCTTCTCTTGCAGATAGTATCTATTTATTAAGGAAAAAGGAACAGTGACAGAGAATACTGCTTCTGCACAACAATACTTGCATTAACTCCAAAGTTCTGGCCACTGCCCAGAGATGAAGAAAGAAGGGGGAATGATACTGGCATGGGAATAAAGTGATCTGAAATTGCCACTGACAGTAAAATAGGGAGAGTGACGGGCAGTAAAGGCTTGTCCCTGCCCTTCTCAGCCTTTCTTGTGCTGGAAGGAACGGTGATTTTAGGGAGGGAGAGGATATCTGAAGACAATTATTGTTTCTGTGAAAGAGGTATTATTAGTGTTTAACTGCAGCCACTGCTTTTATTACTTCTTAGTGCTTCAGTAAAGGTGGTGTCTTTGCTGCTCTGAAATTTTAGAGTGGACTTGTAAGCACAGGAAACCCAAGAAAGGAAAGGGAACAGTGGTGAAAAAAAGAGAGATGTAAATGGGACACCCAATAAAATTGTCCATAGCCAAAAGGGATCGAGCTCAACAACCCCGTTAAAGGATGTGCAACAGCTGAGTTTCTGGAATATGCAATGATTAGACAATACTTTTTATAAAACTGCGCTGAAGATATCCTTTACCTAGCTGCTGACTCAAATGTATCGCACAAAGCTTCTGCGAACAGGGATATGGCTAAAAGGAAGCAAACAAGGAAAAAGGGAAAAAAAAAAAGTCTGGTTTTTACCTACACACAACAGGCCTCTGCATAGTTACTTCTCATTCCCTTAAACCTCACCACAGGCAGGGAACCTATGTCAACCCACTGATCAAGGCCTCTGTGAACTACACACTGAAATGCTTCTATTTCTTATCTAGAGAACAAAACGGAAACTGTGGTAAAGTCCATCAAAGCCCGAGAAGGTAACTCAGTCTACCTCTGCCCTGACCTCTCTGCCGAGGCTCCCAACCAGAGGGGCACTCCTTGTAACAGTATGTAGGGGGGTATAAAGAACTCTTACATAGCCATAACACACAGCACAATCATTAATATTTTCACCCGTGCTGTGCTTGGCCTTCTGGTCTGAAGGTGTGAGCAACCCTAATTTTGGGATATACCTCTTAAAAGCATGTATCACTTAAGCTGTTATCCAGAAACTGAGTAATCCAAAGCACTGGGATTCTGGTTGGTAATTTTAGCTCAACCTGCTACATTTACTTTAATCTGTGTTTATATGAAACATGTCTGGAAATTGTGCTACTCTTGTAACTTATAACTTCATGTAAAATATGTTTAAAATACAGAGCAGAATACTGAATTTACTGCTTTTACGGATAAACATCATTTAAAGTTTTGCAGATTTCCTTTCTTCTCAAACAACAGACAGAAATTCAAAAAACAGTGTAGGAAACTTACCTCTCCAGCACTTTTCTTTTCCCGCAGGAAGTACGGCAATTTTTATAACACACTCAAAGGCAATTTACTGTGACACGACTTAAAAAGTAAAGCTCATTTTTACACTGTATAGTTTTTTTGCAACACGGTAGAATTCCTGTATGTCTGACAGCACAAAGAATAGTGTACAAAATACCATGTGGATTTAAAGTGGCCAAAAGGAGAGGCTGGTTTATAATTGTCTTTCCTTTTGTTGCAGAACCCAAATTCTTTTCTTTTGGGGGCTCGAGCAGGGTGTCTGTGAGCCTCAAGAGAGAAAATAGGTCATCTATTTCAAGGAGAAAAGGATGCATTTTGGCTTGTTTTGTTTTCCCACAGCTGGTAACAAACTTCATCCTGAGCTTAAAAGCAGTAAGCTTAGTGAGGTCAGAAGTAAATGAATCCCCATGTTGTATTTCTGCCATTTGTCTTTTCAGGCTGATTTTTAACTCAGTCTTCAAATGTTCTAAGGAGGTTCTTACTGTTATAAAAAAAAAAAAAAAAAAAANACACAGCATGGCAGAGCACTGAAGATGGTGCGAACCTGCTCTCCTCCCCGGAGGCAAGCACCGGGCTGTCCCCAGGTGCCGGGAGGCTGCCTGGGCTGCGGCTGAATTTGGCTGGATCCCGGCTCCCGCTGGCATCGTGTGGGAGTGAGTCTCGCACTAGGGCTGCACCCATGACATTGCAACTGGCGTTTGAGCAAAAACCTGTTTAATGTACGGTTTACCCAGCGACAGGGGATGCAGGGCAGAGCCAAGCTGTAAGCATTCAAAGGCTTCTTTTAAACAAAAGGAGAGCGGGTCATCTTGGAGAAGGTGAACAGCAGGGATAAGCCCATCTTGTTGTTATTAACCCAACAAATTGATGTAAAAACATTAAAAGGAATGGAAACCAAGGCAAAATAAGATACAGAAACTTGTCTGTATTATACCATTGCCACTAGACTTGGGAACTTCTAGTGCTCTTGTGCTCCCATTCATGCTATCAAGGTATTTGGCCATGCAGCTACTCAGTCTGTGTTCAGTGCCCTGTTTAAGGTGCATTCCATAATACCTACTTCCCCACGGTCATTTAGGAGCATTTGCACTGGAAAAATAGAAAAGGAAGTAATGCTTAAAATTTAAAGGTACAAACCATACCTATATTTTTTGGTTTAGACGTGTATAATGGGATATTGTACTGTACAGGATAGGAATCTCGAAAACAATAATTAGACATGTTACAAAGAAATTTGGCTTGAGGCATCTGAATTTTGAATTGGCTGCATAAGAATCCTTCAAAATGTACTACTTTTTGGTATCAGTATAGCATATGTTATAAAAAAGGCTGAGATACAACTTTCAGCACAAAACTAGCATCATCTCTTGGAAGATTTATATACGTGACAGACTCCTAAATGAAAGAAAAAAAATCAAACTTATTTTAGGGTAGCAAACAAAATCATAAATAATGGCTTTGTCATGCACATTTGCTGATTAGCCATGGCTCTGGAATTTTAAGCACTAGTGTTGGAGAAAGGAAGCAATCGGCCAGGTGCAATCTGAACTCCAGTTTCGAATGATTCCAGAATCTATCCTCTAGTATATCAGGTCACTAATATACTAATAGATGTCTTTATCATAACAGCAGAGAGATCAGCCTTTGGCCAGATTTTTTCTCAGAAACTTTCACAGAGCTATCTTTATTCTGGAGATATCAGTATCCCGTTAATTCTGGGCTTCAGTGGACTTCTAAAAACACTACACAAACTGAACTTATGGATTAATTGCAGAAAAAATAGATACAATCACTTACCTCTGAAAAATAATCAATATCGCAGAAAAGACTTGTAAGCAGAATCAAAAGGAGTGGTGATTTTCTTTAATGGGTTTCCAGCTATTACACACTACCAATTTTCATTAGGACTTCTTGTCTGCCCCTGGAGCACACAGCGCTAGGTTAATTCTAGAATTAGTGTAAGAGCCAGCCTCAGATTTCAGGTCCTCAAACTTTCATAGTTTACCTATATAAAAAGGAATTTGTGTTTTACAGTTTTCGGGTACATTTGTCAAAACTTGCGTCCTTTCCTGTGCCTTGACATAAGCTGATGAGCACCACCACAGTGCTGTCATTGCATCTTACCCACCTGCAGCGCCGGTCTGTGTCATTTTGGCAGGGCTTGGCCACACGTGGTACGGTCGGCAGCCTTAGGTATACACTTGCATAGAAACTCTCAAACCCATCTGACTGCTATTAAGATGTAAGAGTTTCAGTGCCTTACAGATATGTGTACGATGCCACAATTACCTCTTAGGTTCATGATCTGCCTCATTAACAAGTATCTAACTATATCTATACAATGGCTCTCGAGCCCTTGATAGAATAGTTGGATTCCCCATACAGATGCATATAAGGGAGGAGAGGGATGTATATAAAGCTAGCTTAGAAAGTTCTATCTCATTTTATATGCTGCTCCTTGCCTACCCTTTTTTGTTATTTTTTTGCATACTTTCCAGCTTTCACACATTTTAAAATGATACAGTAGTATATCAATTATAATTGAGTGGTAAAAAAATATTATTTCTCTCTTTACTAGATGCATGGTATGTGTGAGTCAAAGCAAAGAAAAGCAAAGATTTGTAGGCTGTGGAGAGATAATTTAAAAGCATAATGGCTGTTAGTGCTTGCTTATGTTACTAAGTTTGTTTTCTTTTCCCTTTTTATATTTGTCATATAATTTTTACTGTGTGTTTTTCTCATCGGAAAGCATTTCAAAAGACATTATAATCTACCACCTCATCTTATTAGTCACACAAATTGTCATTTAATTTGAACTTTAAATTCTATGGGTTTTCTGTTCCAGCCTGTAAGAAATGAGACTGAAAGTAGAAATTAGAACCACTGTTTGGCCAAGACCAAAGCGAACTGTGAAGGACACCTCAGTTGGGTTTAACAGTCTGCCCAGCTGGAAGGATGCTCAAACACATGGGGTCGGGGAGAAGCATCCATCACAGGCATGCCATTGCTGCACCCTCCACATCTAATCTTTGAAAGGCCCCAGCATCTTGTCAAAGGCTATTTAAAAAACTAACATACACACACATACACACAAACATTTTGAAAAATGGAGATTAAGATCCAGGGTGTAAAAAGACAGCCTAAGCCTACAAGGGTAGTGGAGGGATCTTCTATTGTGCACTGCTGCCTCGGTAAGTCAGTTAACATAGTTAGGGATATTTAGAAAACCAAATGGTACTCATGTAGTTTTCAGCCATTATGATCTCTTGTAAGAAGATTCTTTCCTACTTTCCTGAAGTAGCAGCCACAGGCACAGATCTAAAACACAGAGAAGCCAGGCTACTCTATTTTCATAGCTATTATTAAAAACACCCAGGCAATCCCCTCTCAACTTTACCAACAGATGTTTCAAATGACAGATTTGGGGGTTGAAAAGCCCTTTGTTTTTCCCGTTGTCCTCATTGGACATCCTTTCGGTGGGTCTGTGCTGAGGAGTCGACAGGGGAAGGAGCAGCGTTATGAGGATGCTGCTTGTGGGTCCCTGGGCACAGCAGGGCTGAGCCCCCACTCCCCGCCCGCGCACCCCGGAGCACTTCTCGTAACTGAGGCCATCTCTCACACACGGGTTTGATGGTGCAATATTATTCGCCATCTACAGAGCTCCGCTTCATCCAGGCCGATGTTTATTCATACTTTGGTACTGCAGTTTTCCACATTTGGAGGCTCGCTGCAGGACAAGGCCATTTTTTTGCAGCCAGAATCTTCTGTTTCACTCAAAGATTTGTTTCACATCATGTCGCCTGTGTACAAGTCATTATAAAAAGTGTTTGGTGGAAAATTAATGTATAAACTGTAAATAGAATTACTTAGTCCCTGTTTTTATCAGTGCGGACCAACACAGCTCTTAATTGCAAAACTGACCTAGTCCCAAAGAAAAGGCCAGCTGTGTCTAATCATCCAGGGGATGGACCAGAACACACCGAATAAAGGAAATGGAAAGTAACGCCAAAATGTTTTAAGATGTAAAATGACACAACGTTCAATGAACACTTGCCAACATCATCTCTAATTACTGCAGTGATTAAGTAGTAAAGAATTTGGTCCCAAGGGAATTGCAGTTCTGAAGGAAATACGGTGCCATGTGTTACAGAATTTTTTCTTGCAAATCATTATGGAAATCCTGCTTTCTGTGGTTCTCCTAACAAACTCTTTCTTTGCAAAAACCATGCTTCATTTGTGAAGTGCAGAGGGAGTGTAGCTTGCCTGCTTCTGAAGATTTACGTCTTTATTGCCATATATTCAGCTTGCCTTTTTAAAAAATCCTTTTATGTCTCTAAAGAAAGAAGCATAGAAAGCATTATATATTTGCATACTGTAAGGGTTCCTCTCATCCTCGCTGAAGAACAAACAGAGAATAGGGGAGGGCTAGATAAAAGCATCGAGACCTTAACGCAGCATGGCCATGGCCTAACAAACAGCCAGAGAAACTGCAATTAATGCAAGACCGGTTTAAAATCATAGTCCTAGGGGACACCTTAGAAGACCTTGTTTAGAAGTACTTCTTTTTCTTTTTTTCCATAATTCTCTTAACCACAAGATCAAAATTTTTCCAGCTTAAAAAACCCAAAGCACAACAAAAAAAACCCTGAGGTTGAATAACAAAAGAATTTGAATTGATTTTAATTTACAGGTTGTGTTTAAACTTTTTATAACTCTGGATCAAAATGTCTATTGTACAAGCAAAATGTATAATTCACCATAGCACGTTCGTGTTTATTGTGTTATAGTCTCTCAGCAGGTGTCCCTAGGTATATGCTGTCTTGTCGTCTTTTCATTCAGCAAAGGAAGAGAAAAATTCCTCATCCTCTTGCAGAGCTGGTATAGGAGACAAAGAACAGCAAGGGAATGGCAGTGGACCTCCTTCTCTGTTTTGTCCTGATTTTTTTGCATCAGATCCATGTCTCTGTCTTCCTCCTACTCCTTGCCATACAGAGCTTCCAAACACGCTATGACATGTTCTGCAAAGAAATATTTAGCTCTCACAAAGCACTTTTATCAGTACATCAAAGCGACACAATTATCCCCATTTCGCTGGTGCGAAAACCAAGACTCAAATATCATCTGTATGGAATATGCACAGCAGGGAAATAGCGCTGAAAATTCCCAGGCTATGAATGCCATACATATACATCAGAGATGAGGTAGTAAAGAACAGGGCATTTCTGTCTGCTGTCCACAAAGAGGTCAAGAGCGAGGAGAAAGAAGAAGAGGCAGCAGTCCCTAACAGCCCAGGTTATACGCTTTCTGTAGCTCTAAGAAGGATATGGAATCAGCCATAAACAATTAAAACCAAGACCAACTGATTTCAGACATAGCTTTTAGAGAAAAATCTAGCACGTGATTAAATGTGAGCGAGAAATGGCAACATAGGCAGTCACCAGCTCTCAGCTGCGCCCCGATAGCCTGGTTATGCCACGCTGGTAGGTATATGGTAAAATGTATTAGCAAAATGAAAAATAAAACTCTTGGTTTTACCCTGACTACGGTAGTAAGTTAAAATGTTTCTTCTTGCTTCTTAGTAGGTACGAGGTTTAGCTGGAAAGGCAACAGATGCTCTGAATTTCAGTGTTTAAAATGAGGCTCTTCCTTCTTAGCCAAGTTGTTACAAGCATGGGAGAAGATGCTCTTTTTTTCCTCAGCCTTGAGTAAGATGTTAAACTTAGTTTTCTAAGCTCATTTCATGAATCATTCATGATCAAGTACAAATCCTCACGAACTCACAAGCTTCCTGGTCGAGAGCACTGAACCAGCAAGGAGAATATTTAGGGAGATTTAATGGGAATGCCAAAACAGTTAAAAATATGACTGGAAGGCTCATAAACAGTAAGTGAATTCTTTGGACCAGAACACTTATCAGTTGGTTCAGTCCCATTTGTACTATCAGCAACGTTGATAATAGAAGTGTTGCAGATTTTTGTAAAGAACTTCAGATTCTCAAGTTCTCTCTAATTTTTTTATGCATCTGTAGTTGTTATTTCTGTGAAGGGCATCGTGCCATCCTGCTGCACTTGTGACTCACTGAAAACCTTTTTTTGAGACTTTGAGACTAGCAGTATGAAGTTTTAAGTCACACTGAGAAAAACACTCATTTAGGATAAAATAGATCAAATTGTGTTTACAGTGACCAAAAACCTTCTAATAAATGTTGTCTCCACAAAAATCTGAGAAGATAACCAGATTTAGAGGAAAATAGATTAGCTGACCAGCAGATGCATTGAAATAAGACCAAATATTTGGAAGGAACTGAAAGCAAAAGTCTCCATGCAGTTTTTACCATCCCTTTTTATGTCCTCACTCGATTAGAAGGTGCATGCGTTTCTCTGGCATCTGCTCCCATTCCTCATTATCTTGCTGGGGGAGGGGACAGATGGGAGAAAGAGGGGGCTGGGGAGGACATGCTAAGGGAAAAGGAAGATTAAAAGGCCTTAATGGTTGTAAAGGGAGCAGAGAAGATGTACCCTGCGTGTGAAACGGACAGGTTATAACCAGTTAGGTTATGACGATACTGCCTTCGACAGCATGGCCAACACCAAGAGGATGGTCAGCTGGGAGCCTTCAGCGCCCCATGGCAGGCAGAGCAGTGTCTCCAAGAAGGGATGATCTTATTCTCCTGTAACCAAATCCTCCAGCACTGCCTCCGTAACTCCCAAACAACAGGTCGAGCTCTTTTTCCTTTTAATGACTACTGCAATTGGATATAAACTTATGGGCAAATATAGTGGTGACTCAGCTGGTGATTTGGAAATGAACATGCACATGCACCTTCACAGGCTCCAAATTCCTCAGGGCTGGAATCCTCTAATACCCAAACTTTTCCACATCAATCTAACATCTTGGCTACCTCTAAACTACACCAGTGCTTTCTGATAGTACCAGAGCAAGCTCCCAGAGGCACCAGTCAGCTGGGGACCTTCTGCAATTACCTGTCAGAAATATGACGCAAGAGACCAGGAGCAGGAACCTTCATAATGGCAGGCTGCCATCTCTGTCCCCTACCCCAAAGGAGACTGGAAAAAGCCATTCATTTTCAAATCCTGTAAAACCTCCATGAGGCTATCAAAACATAGGAAATATTGTAATCAGAGACCTCATCTATGGCAATTTTGGACAAACTGAGTACATCCAAAATGCGATAAGAAATTAATGAGTCTCTTCTACAGCTTTCCAGCTCATATTTTTGTTAGAAGCTTTGGTGTAGTGGAAAGACATTAGTTAAAAATGCTAAGCTTGGGGGTTTTTTTTTAAGAAAATAACTACACTCTGAAGAAGTCGTAAAATTAGTCATTAATGTTAACATCAGCTGTTTCTGTTTTCTATTAAAACAGCTCTGGCTTTCTTTTTAACTAACTTTGTTAAAAGAAATTAAAGAAATTTTCATATTTTAGGCTTGTGCAGTTGTAAAAAGAAAAATCACCTGGTTCCTAAACCATTCTAAATTGCATTTGTACAGCGATGTAAGTAAACTTTCACCTTTTTTGAAAGAGTAAAATCTATGTATTGCTTTGAAAAGGGCACTAAATGACTCTTGCGTTTAGGACAGGATGGCAAACACTTTTTACTGCAATGTCTGAGATGCTGCTGCTGGCCTTTGGTATGATGTCAAGCATCGGCCTTTGTGGCATTGAAATCTCCCTTCTAGAAAAAAGTTGGTATTTGTGGACCAGATTGCACTGAATGAAATTTGCAGTCTCTGATGCCTGCTAGTGGGACGTTTGTTACATGCTCTGTTTTGAATGTAGTAACACATATTTCAATGTGGCACTGCTTCTTCAAAAGATTAAAAACCTCTTAGTCCTGTGAGACTTGTGTCAGCATCTGATTTCATGTGCAAGGTAATCTTTAAATATTAATATGGAGCAAGGTCATGCTCTCTTTAACCCCCAAAATGGAGTTAGTAAATCATGATCTGGCAGTAAAAATATACAGGGCACATCAGTATTTGTTTAGGGCAAAATCTAAATTTAAATTAAACTAAATTGGCTACTGGTATTTTTATATTCAGATATACATAATATATTATTTGTGGGCAGGGGGAAGCATCGATATCCTATGAAGCTGTAGTTGAAAAATATTTATTAGGAGGATATTAATAAAATCTCCCCCATTGACAGCAGAGAACGTGGTATCTGAAATACCAGTTAGCTAAAAAGTGGGAATTCGGAATCTCTTGGGGCAAATCTGCTGCTGTCAGATCTCTGTTGACTGCAGCAGAATGAGTCAGTTTACGCCAGATGAGCAGAAGCCTTTTGGGCTCTCGTCTAAGCTGAACCACTGATTTATGGCATGACACTGGTAGTCCCTTTGACCTCTCTATATGCCATTCACCGCACTAAGGAACAAGGGAGGGGGGGAGTGCCGGACCTTGCTGGAAACTAGATGGTAGATCCAAATAGACTTTCCCTAGGCAAAATAAAACATTTCATAGTTAAATTTCTTGAGAGGGGCTGATGGGTTAGCCTTGTAATTCTAGATACATTACCATTACATGTTATCCGGAGCTCAGCTCCCAATGCAGCTGAGGTTCATGCCACACATAACTAACCACATTTGTTTTGCTGCCAGGGGACCTCCCTTGCTGCGGAGATGGGGAATGGCTTCATCCTACAAAAGAGAGCCGATTGAACTCTGCAAGGAGTCAGTGTTGTGAGACCATGACCTTTCATACAGAATACTTAGAGGGCAACCGAGAAGTAGCAGAGTCTGGAGAGGGAAAGAGTCTTCATCTGAGCATTGGGAAATAAAGGGAGACAAATCATTTAAATTTAAAAATACTGCAAATGTGCCTGTTAAATAGACAGCGAATGTGTGATCCTCATTTAGAGCAGCAAACGGAGTATTTGAGCTTTGGCATTAATGATTTGAACCACCAAATGGGCAAGATTTTCCTTACAGAAGCATCTGAGACAAAGGCCGGTTGTAAATAATCAGCTAAAGTAGCTCCACTTTGCTCTTTGCTTTGCTTCCTAAAGTTGCCAATTATTTCGAATTATGTATATAAATTTTGTCATGCGGACTGTTATGTCCATTGGGAGATGTGCTCAGGCTTTTAAACTCATTTCATCTGGCCCTTTTACTTTGGTCTGAGCCCAAAAGTGTTTTATGGGCCTCATCTGTAGAGGTAATGGGTGTCTCCGGATCAGGTCACACAGGCTGCATTACACCAGACACGCGTCAGTCACTTAGAAGTGTGCAGAACAGACTTGGAGTCTCCGAGATGCAACAGCTGCACTTCAGTCTCTTACCCTACAGAGTGATTAAAACAATGTTTAAATCAGCCTTTGTCACCATTCGGCGCAGGTTCCTCAGCTCAGCGAAGCCATAATGTGCACTTCAGCAGGAAAGATCCTCCTGGACCTCACAGAGCATTAAACCGCTCGGTGGCTGTGGTTTCCAGCCTGGGGTCCACAGACATTCAGGGATCTGTGGATCCGTTCCGAAGGCTCTGCAGCGGTAACAAGGAAAAGCTTATTTTCAGCAGGCTTATGTTTATCAAGCAGGTGTCCACACCTCCACCAAAAGCTTTCTTAGAAATCCACAGATAAAAAAGTTTGATTTAAGACTTTGCTCTCATATATAACAATTTGATACTAATACTTTGCAGTGCCTTATTCACAGATGGGGTTTTTTTCAGCAGGTTCAGAAATCACTTTCAAAGCACATTTCCAGTTCTCACTAAGCAGCCCTCACCTGCTAAAAACTCACTGGAGTTATTTTGTAATGTTTAAAAATGTATGGAAACCCGATCCTGTCTGGCATCGCCTCATAGAAATCAAACTCTGAGCAACAGAAAGCATTCCTCTGAGGAGGATGCAGGAGCAAAGAAACAAACCAGTGGGCAACAAGGACACTGAGAAAGAAGCAGCAGAATATCTGACAAAATACAAGGCTGGGGAAAGAGAAAGGAGGAGAAGGGAAGGGAGGACAGAAGAGAAGCAAATCTAGAAATCGGCCTGTAAGAGCAGAAAGCCACGCTGAATCTCACTGCACCATCTCCTTTGGCCTGGGAGACAGCAGGGTCACAGGCTAGGAGCTTTGCAGGGATGTGGTGGCAGGGATGCGGTGGCTGCCAGGTGGCAGCTGGCAGACGGCACCCCCTGGTCCCCGGGCAGCTCTGCTGGAGCCCTGCAGCCACGTGGCTCCTGGGCAGGGACCAGTCCCCCCTCCAAAGTGCCAACCACGTTATTGTCATCCCATAAATTACTAATAACAAAATCTACAGGTAAACACAAACAAAATGTGTGGTTGCATGTAAAGCAGGCAAGCGCCCTGCTCAGAAAAGGGTCATAAATGCCTCAGGAATACAAAACTTTCTCCTTTAGTACAAACTGCGTTAGAAGAGTATGGGGAAGTTGTATTTGTCACCGTGCGTCAACTGCACCTTTACCAGCATCTAAGTATGCAGCACCTTGGAAGGATGGAACAGTCAAAGGTGGAGGAAACCTGGCAAAGCCTGGTTTTCCAAGCAGGATAGCCAGTTTGGGTTGCTCATTTTAGCCAAACGAGGCTCTCTGCAGCTGGCAAATGATTCAATTGAAAAGCCCTTTCTGGAGAGTGAACAGGGTGTCAGCAGCACAAGCAGTCACCGCTCCCGAGGGCATCCTTCTGCAGGCTGCTGCAATACCCTGGTGTTTTTAGACCCCCAAAAATGGGCTCTGAGACATCAGGGAGGGAGATGGCCGGGGCAGGAGACAAAATACAGGCAGGCAGGCTGGGGCTGGGATCGTCTGAAGAAGCCCTCAGAAGCAAAACCTGTTTCAGGAGAAGGGTTCTGGCTTGTCAAGAGCAGAATCAATGACAAAGAAACAGCAATTAGCATGATTTTAAATATTCCTCTATAATACGCTATAAATCGTTTTGCCCTTGGGAGAGCCAGAACAAAAGACGAGCATAAAACTGCAGGCAAAATGCAAAAGGCCCCATCTCGCTGTGCAGGCAGATGGAGTTATTTAGTAAATCCTCTACAGTCTTCTCTGGGCTATAAGGAAAGGAGAAAGAAAAGCTGCCCAAAGTTTCAGTCAATATTTACCTCTTGGGTTAATAAATTGTGATCCTGACCTCAACAAAAGTCAATATCTTCTGATTATTATACGCAGGCACCTTTCTATTTGTCCTCACTCATTGTATAATGAGTCACCCGTTTCCACTGGCAACTTCACTTTAATTTTGAATGTCTGAATCGAACAATCATTTATACTCTAAAGGCATAAGACAAAATTACTATAAACTGGAGCTGTAAAATGTGGACTTAGGTTGCTATTTCCAGTGAATAAGCAAGCTTGGGCGGGGGGCAGAAGGGATCAAGGATTAAGCACAAAAAATAGCCATTTTAAATCCTCTTTTAAATACCTCTGAGTGACAAGGAGCAGAGAGAGGAAAGCCCTGAACTGTGCTATTAAATACAATAAGGCTGCAAGTGTGGGAGGAAAGAAAAGACAATCTGGCCTGACTAGCGAACTTGTTTTAATGGAACATTATTAAATAGTCTTTCTCCCCGAAATAACAAAGAGCGACGCCAGAAAATATATGCCAAGAGCAACAAGTATAGATTCACACACTTGCAAGTCAGGCTACAAAGGCAGATCTGAATGAAAGTCACCACACACTTGCTGCTTCATTAGAGGTGGGCTGGGCCAGAGCTAGAGGGAGAAAATTCGGGGTGTTATTCTCATAATTATGTAATGTTTTATATAATACCACAGGTGTGCACCGTGCTTTCCCAAAAGAAATCAAAGCACAGCCTCCCCCAGCAAGATCAAGAACCAGCTAGAATCACAATTTTGCTCTTCAACTTCTCATTTTTCGAACATCCCCCACTGACTATAATAAAAACGTCCTTTGGGCTTACAAGCTTTGTGATGCTGGAAAGATTTTCACCCACACAACCCACTATGCCCATCTCTTTTCAAAAAAGTAAGTTACTTTACCAGTTTAAGTTGGTCTGGCTTGACATTATTCTACTATTAATCCCATTCTGGCAAGCAACGGTGAGAGCAGCACATCTCTAGCTTAAGCACAGTAATTTTTGAACAGTGGAAGATCAGGAAGAGCAAATTGTGATCAAAACAATCAAGATCTGCTGTCTTTGTGAACATTCATAAACCCCATATAAGCTATCCTTAGCATATTTCTTCTAAATGCCCTGTTGTGTATCTGCATGGCACTATTCTGATACCATATTACTTTGTATTGTAAATAAAAAATAGTTCATTATGACCAAAGTAGGCAATATTGGACTCATGCAAAAATAAGTACAGAAACACTATTTTCAAACTAGAAAAGAAGCTGTCATTTTCAGATGGGACATTCAGCCCATTTAGCAGTTCAACAAATATTTTTGTGTTATCTGTTAATACTGGGCTTAAATTCTGTATTATTCAAAAAGGTATATCTCATTCAGAAGGAGTAGAGTTGGGCTGCCTGAGCTTCAGAAAAAGGATGTCATCATAGGTAGATTTTCCCTCCTATTTCACAAATCCAGCTTACTGTTGACACATTTTAAATGGAGACCAGCAGACAAAGTCATTTAGACAGCTCATACACCAAAAAGCAGGCGATTTTCTAAAATAAAAATACATAAAACCGGAATTTTAAAAAATTCACCCCTCCAAGAAGTCACAACCCAGAATTTGACAATGCTGAATCTCAATAGATTAAAGATTCATTTGATATCCTCAGACCTACTCCTACTAAATTCAGATGTTTTTCACCATTAACTTAGTTGCGATCCCTTATTTCCATCTAATGACCTGTATCAGCAACCGCCACCATTACCACATCAGTACCAACAAGTAGACATGCTAATTCACATGCCATTAAACAGCGTGTGTATCCATAGAGGAAGGCTGGAAACTGTCTTGTGAGCAGAAATTAATGAAGTTTCAGTAGGTTTCAATAAATCTGTAGGCACTTTGTAGCTATAGAAGATTTTCATCAACAGCCTTTATAATAGCTTGGAAATGGCAACTGATTTTAACTCATCAGAGTCAACAGACACAAACTGCAATGAGGTGGGCAAAACAACAGTTGCATGCTGTAGTTTCTGAAAACCTAGCGTGCTCCCAGGGAGATGCTCATTTTGGAAAAGAAGTTATACCTCAGCATATTTTAGCAGACAATCTTGAAGTACATTATCTCGAAGGGAATGGGAAGAATCAGACATAGTAGGACATTCCATTAATTTGGTTGACTACAGTTGGAACTCAAGATACGCTAAGCCAAACTTCTTCATATCAACCTTCCCTGGCCAAGCTTAAATAGAGTAATTTATATATTTACCGTGAAATAAGGAAATGTGTCCTAGTCTGTTTGTCCCTATTGGGTAAGAGTACAAGCTGAGTTTCTCATTTATGTTTGGGAGGAAGGCCATTGAGGTGTCTGCCAACACCAGCATCCCCAGGCAGATGCACATTTGATACACCATAAGTACCAATGATCACTTTGTATTACAGAGAAAAAAGTAGCAATGACATTTTTCATGATAGTAAAATGTTTTTTTCTGCATTTTCACTCTTTCCTATTTCAAGGACAAAAGCCAAAGGACCTTAAACACCGGTCGGCTTTGTGGATAGCTGAGTCCTCCAGGTCATCAGAGGAAAAGATTTATGCACGTGCATGTTTTCTATGGGGCAAAACTGGGAATGAGACAATTTCCCTTCCTTCCTATACACTTCCAGAGCAGAATGTCCATAAATAGAGAGAGGAAATAGTATTCAGTTCAGAATAAGCCATTTTTTGCAGAGAATTTGGAAATACTGCTCTTGTGGGAGATACAATTCCCGAGGTGTCTTTCAAGATGCTGAGGCCTGACAGAAGAGTAGATAATTTCCATGATGATACTGTTTTTGAGGTTATGCAGAGTGAGGAAAAAAAATTCTCCAAGGAGGGCAAAGCCTGTCACCCACCAGGAGGATGAAGAAGAAACTCCAGATTAGTCCTGCAGCATTCCCAGGCACCGCAGGAGAGATAAGGAGAAGCACGGCAGGGAAAATGTCCTGGCCATAGGCCACAGTGGAGTAACTCCCAGCGGAGTAATTCACAGCTTTGAACACCATAGCAAGCAATGCCACCAATGCGCAAGAGCAGGAGGCAACTGAATCAAAGTGCTACCACCAGAGAACACCTCACCAGAGAGCAGAGCAGAGCTTGGACCCGGGTTTTGGATGGCGTGACCATTCCTCTCTGCCTTCCGCAGAAGGCAGTTTCACTCCCGCAGCAAAGAGGTCCGCATTGCCGGCAGAGCTGTGCCTGGCACCGCACAGGCAGAGGCTCCACCGCCGAGCTTTGAGCAGCCTTCATCTGCACCGGGACCAGGCCACGAAGCACCTCCAAGATCAGGACNCCGTGACCATTCCTCTCTGCCTTCTGCAAAAGTCAGTTTCACTCCTGCAGCAAAGAGGTCCGCGTTGCCGGCAGAGCTGTGCCTGGCACCGCACAGGCAACGAGCCACAGGCAGGGGCTCCACCGCCGAGCTTTGAGCAGCCTTTATCTGCACCGGGACCAGGCCACGAAGCACCTCCAAGATCAGGACTGAAAACTGGAGTGTGTTTTGAAATTTCGCAGCGAGCCAGTGCAAAGAGCAGAGAATATGTTTGATGTGTTTATCGTAGTCTGTGCTGCTAAAGAAATTCAGCGAGTCTCCTAAATTAGTAGAAGCTCCTGAATCCTAAAGAAATGTAAGAGGGTCTTGTGAAGGAAGGCAGGAGGCAGATGGCTTCTGCAATGGAAAACAAGAGATTATTTTTGTTAGAGAATTTTGGAGGTACTGAAGGATCATTTCTACTGGCAGCCAAGGTACTAGCAGATATAAATGTTATAAAATAGTAATTCAACAGTTATTTCTTCACAGTCACTCTCACTATGGGATGTATGTGGTTTTAATTAATAAGCTTAATATCTTCAGCTGGATGGATTTCTGTTTTCCTCTGTGCTCTGTCTCCTCTTTATTTTTCCAAGCAATAACCTAAAATATAATGCACTGATGAGAGCGTAATGGAATGGACTAAAATGTAAGAATCATAAAAATACTTGTTTACAATACAAGGCGTGGATTAATATTAGCAAGTGTTTGAAAGCACTGAAAGAACATTTGCAGTCTCCACCTTTATGATCCTTGCTTTATGCAGAAAATAATATTCAATAAAGAATACAATCTATATCTTGAATTATATAAAAATCACAACACTTCTTCTTTGTGCTCCTCTAAAATTCAATAAATAGTTCAATAGATCTTCTTTATTCCTTTCACCCTTCTGGGGAAAAAAATGATTCCCAGGCAAAGAGCTTGCAGGCCAAATTTCAATCTGAAAATAATCTTTATAGCTGAGTTATAAAACAATGGGAATAAGGGTTTATGATGTGAAAGTTGATGTAGGCTTTACTGCTTTGGCATGATTGGTGAAGCTGTATTAAAAAGAAATAAATTTAAAAACATAACCCCCGCCCCCCCCAAACCCAGGCATACTCTATCCTTTGACTAAATAATAGAAGCTGTATGCTACCATGACCATATAAATCTGAAGTCTTAAACTACTCCACCCTTATTATCTCTTCCAAAAGAAAAATGTTTATAATAATACCTATATTGACTTTTGCTTTTTGTTCAATAACAAGATTTACTGCCCCACTCTTCAGTCAATTGTAACCTCTTTGGGTCAACAAATCTCGATACTGATCTCAATAGAAGTCAATACCTGCTTATTACTTACCTCCGCATTTAGACGCCTATCACAAATTCTTATGGGCATCCCCTTGACAAGAAGAAATGAATACTTTCTGTTTAGTTTCTATACAAAATAAGCTTATGTGCTTTTCACACAGTCATTTTTAAAGCCATGAGATGATGCTATATTCTAGGAAAATAATATTATACATTAATTTCTGGAACTAGGAATTAAGGTTGTTTAGCTTCTCTGTGTTGTTTCCTTAAAAATTCACAGACTGACCTTCTTGTAATTCCTATTTTCTTCCCACATAAAAAGTAATTGAGCAATCTGATATTTTTTCTTCACTAACCGAGAAGGGCAAATAACAGTAAAAATTAAAAAGCTACTTGCAAGTAATAATACGCAAACTAACATCCCAGAAGTTCAACAGAGAAACGTAACAATCACTTTCTCAGTTGTATTTGTATAAAGGTAGGATAAAAAACGAGCCTTGAAATTCACTATCACACCTGAGTTTGTATATGAGTTGATTCTGTACTTACATAGAGTCAATCTTCAGATAATCTATTTGGTACCTAAAGTGTCAAACATTTGCTATGAGAAGATAATCAAATCAGGATTTTGTGTCTTATATGTAAACAGTTTAAATGGGTATTAATTTAGCATACAATCCAAAAGCTTGTTTAAGAATCTTATCATAGAGTTGGATAACGAGAAATGTATTTTAAAATACTGTCCTGCTGCACTTGGTTTTGAAAATTGGATTACTTACGTCACACATGTTCAAAATGGAAACTGAGAAAATACTGGTACAGAAGTCTGGAACACATGGTAAGGAAATGTCAACAGGTTGCAGAAGTTATGTTCAAAAGTGCCTTTAGAAGTGTTTGAAGCACCTGCAAGGAACGTCACTGTGCTGGTCTTTTCTAGTTGTACATGCAATACAATATTAGTTGTGTCAAACACAGCAGACAACAGATGGAGCAATGACCCTAACCTTGAATATTATTATTTTTTTATCTTGTCTTAAAATCTTCATTTCAGAATATCACAAATAGCAATCAGAGTATTTGTACTTCCAGTGATAGAAGGATGGAAGGAAAATAATGACCAGGAAAAATGTATATTCAAAATGCAAACTTAAAATCAATTTTTAACTTTTTCTTTTTAGGCTAGCCGGTGCAATCATATAACGCTATTTAAGGCTTGCTTAATATTGCACATTCCCACCACTGTCCCTTGACATCTGCATTATCTGAGGTGACATGAAGCTATGCAATTTGCTGTAACTGCTTTCTTGTGTTTGCTGGTTAAATCCCAGAGTCTGAAAAACTTCCCTAAAGTGAAGATTTAGATGTGGTTTATGCACAGGAGATCCCATCCTCAACTTATTGACATCAGGTTTGCATATACCACAGGGAATAAAAGTAGTGTGTTGTATGAGAATCATGCCTGGACTTACCCAAGAAATGTATTTGACTAACAAGGTGAGCCAATTCAGAATTAAATAGTTTTTCAGGCTAAACAAAATCAATATTATTTATAGGATGTAGTAGTAGGCCTAAAAAAACATTTCTAGCTTTTTAAAAATAGATAAAGCTATATTGATTTACAAAATGTAAGGCATTAGGCTGCTCAGATACACAGAACTGTCATGTAAAAGATCTAGGTCGAGAAACACCAATAAAACTCCCATTCATCTAATTAGTTGAAGAGCACAGTGAAAGGTCAAGCAAGGTTAAAGTGCTCTGTCTAGCGTCTGATATTCCTGCAGGATGACAAGTTATTCTTTATGACCAGCTTTAATGATAGTCTCCGACAGCCCGGTGAAGGCTGTGTGCTTTCTGGCCGGAGGGGCTGCAGCGGGGAGGCACCGAGAGCCTCCTGCCTCTGTCACGCCCTGTCCCCAACCACAGCTGACCCTCTGCTGAGCCTGGACTAACGGCAGTGCCATCGTTTACACCCTCATAGCAAGAGAACTGGATCTGTAGGATGTTTTGATCCAAAACGCACATGGATACATAACTAGAAGGGAAGGTAAGCCCACCTTCCTCACCCCATCCCTTCTGCTGCGGATCTCCATGAGGAGGAGGAGTGCAAGTGTGCTGCTGAAGGGCAGACGTGGTGGGATGCAGCCGGGAGTTATAAATGAGAATGTATATGACCCAGAGTTGCTGCATGGAAGCTCTCCGTGCATACCAAGAGATACGGCAAAGATGCATCTAATAGGGAGAAAATACCAAAATTAAACTACTGTAGCTTCAACAGAAAAGAAGGATCAGGATTTGGATTCTATTCTGGCAAACAATAAGGATTATATTTATCGAACCTGACTGTGATGCATTTCCTTCACACGAACTGATAATAGCAAAACCATCTCCAAATTAAAACATTAGTGCATTTTTATGTGATACTGATTAAAGTGGGTGGACTTTGGATACCGCAATATGAAAGATGACAGTAATCAACATGGATGAAGTGCCGGTAGAAACACAGCAGAAATTCAGCGAAGATCAAGTGCCAGAGTAAGGGAAAGTGAAGGAAAGAGGAAGAGACTAGAAAACATTTCTTGAGGGCAAAAATAAGGTTAAAGGATGATCATTAATGTGCTACTGACACTCCACAGTTATAATGAGGACTGTGCAAATGAATACATAATAAAGAATAATAATAATAGTTGGGTAGCGCCAGCTAGATGGGAAGAGGCAGAGGACAATAGGAAGATCAGTCTAATAACAGAGACATTCTGCCCTGACTGTGGCAAAGGCCTTGGAAGATGCTCAGAGGGAGGAAATCTCCATGGAGATTCATGAAAGCTGTTCCTTATTACTATTTTGCAGAGATTTTTCTACCCCTGCACAAGCCCTGAGGCCCATTCAGATTTCCTGAAGGTCCTAGAAGATGAAACCTAACTTTGAAATGGGAAGAGCTTAAGCATAAGCGTAAGTGCTTTACAACCTTCTGAAGGAGGAGGTGAGCTATCTGCGGAGAGGCTTCGCCGGGCTGCTACCATGCCATGGTCCCAGCTCTGACAACCCACCTTTCCCAAGAATCCCCTGTGCATTTTAAAATATCACTTATGTTTCAACACATGATCTTTCAGGTTTTGGTTTCAAAGTATCTTCATGTTAAATTATTATACACTGGATCGGTGTCTTTATAGAGCAGAAAGGAACAGAGTGCCAAGGGGAGGGGAAAGTACTGAAATGTTTCTTTTTACTCCATGCTAACATATGCACCTCTTATTTTCTGAAACAGAGCTCAGTTAGTCAGGATATAAACCATTGCCACTACTTGCAAAACCTGAGCTGCCTCATTCACTAATTTCTATAGCTGCAGAATTAATAGGATTGATTACAGCTAGCATTTAACTGGATTATATTTTAATTGAAAATGTTCGGATGTATTAAAGATTTTCTACTATCAGCCTTTCAGATGACAAGAGATGATGAGGCTGATGGAGCTACCAAGGCAGCCAACTTTTAAGTGGGGTTTTGACTGCGAGGGTTATCGTTACAGGAACCTNAGATGTATTAAAGATTTTCTACTATCAGCCTTTCAGATGACAGGAGATGATGAAGCTGATGGAGCTACCAAGGCAGCCAACATTTAAGTGGGGTTTTGACTGCGAGGGTTATCGTTACAGGAACCTCTCAAGTTCCAGCACATATTTCACTGGCAGGAAGTAAAAAGTAGTATTGTGTTATGTATTCCGTTCAAGTTTCTCACTTGGAAATAGTTCTGATTGTCATCCTTGGCCAGGTTTAAATTGACATTTTTATCACAACATTCCTGGCATGGTACTGCAAATTACTTGCTTGTGAGTAGTTATCAGCTGGCAAAAATTTAAAAGGAGGTTGGCTGATTAAAATTATATGCCAAGAGCTATACAGAGACAACAAAATAACCAAAAGCAGCCAAAGACAGCAAATATTCTCAACAAAAAAAAAAAAAAGAAAAAAAAATCTTTTCAGAGAAAGGAAACTTATACATGCAAGAGAGTCATAAATCATAAATCTTCGTTTAATATTTGATTATCAAAAAGCTAATAATTAAAACTGGGAAGGTTAGGTTGGTCAAGTTTTACAGCTAAGCGCACTCCCTGAGCATGCTCAAATCAACACTTATGAGATTAATTTATAAACTCTTCAAATTCTGAATCTCCAAGGTTTATGCTGTCTGTGCATTGTTTGCATAATGCAGTTTTATACTGCTAAAGCACTACCTATAAAGGGATTACTTTAATATTCAGCACATTAAGGATACAGCACAATTCATAGATATCGTACTGTGTTTATGCCTGAGATAGCAGGTAAAGTGTCTCTCGTTCTGATTATCCGTGAAGCAAACATAGGAACGTGGATGTTTTGGGAGAGAGCGTACCCTTAGTGAAATTAATTCCCCAATGGTTTTATTAAAGTCTGCAAATTGCATTATTTTCCCATCATATTTGAAATATTGCACTTCCTTAATGCTTGCTCTAACCCATGGCATGCCATCTTCCCTGGGGTGTCTAGACATGGTGTCTTAGATTTATGTGTATGATCTCAGTGTGTTACAACATCATTCCTGACTAATGCATTATTACAATACTTACATATATTCCCAAGTGTCACTGTATTGATTAGAAAATCACCAATCTGCATATGCACACCATCTGTGCTTCGGAGAAGCAAAACATGCAGGATAACATTTGCCTTACTCAAAGGGAAATTCAGATACTACTAAAAGAACAAATGGGAACCCTTTTTTATGTTTTGTTTAGTAAAATAACAAAGAAAACGAGTACTGTTTCTGCCAAGCAACAGTCCACGCCTCTGATGGTTTAAAACAGAAGCCTTTTCCTCTCTGCGCAGCAAGGAGATTTACCTTTAGCTACAACATGCAAACAATCTGCCCTTTTAGAGATAGCAAATAACATGGAAGGGAAGCATACTGCTGCGATGAATCTCAAAAGTCTCAGCTCAGATGCAAGAATAGGGGACTTTTCAGCAGAAGGGGCCATAGTCAGCAGCGAGTCCTTTCTCGGCTGAAAGCTGCAAGAGTGGTTGTAAAAGATGAATGAGGCCCTTGCTTACTGGGGTGAAATGCTTTTAAAGGACAAGAATCTGCTTATCTTTGATTGATTGCTCAGTCTGATACTTTCCTTTATAAAGTTTATTGACTACAAGCCCATAAATCAAAGAAAAACAAATCACAGGTTCAATTTTGGGGGCATTGACATCCTGCCATCTTGCAGCAATAGCTTAGAAGTCACAGGGCAGGGAAGAGGAGGGATACGGGGGGCTCACGGAGACAAAAGCATCTATTTCAGGTAAACCATTACTTCACATTTTTGTAAATGATTATTCATTTGTGCCCTATAACATTTTTAAGTCAAGAGAAAAATGCAGACAACCAAGCTACCCAGATTATTTTTTTTAAAGTCCTTAAAAGCAGCATTTACAATTAGCAGATGTACTTTTCATTGCGTTGCTGCGCGTCTCTCCGGTTCTGCGAGATTACAGTCACATTCCCACACATCCCTCACCCTCTGTAAGGATGTTACATTTGCAATTTAAACTATCAAAGCAAGAATCAGATTTCTTTCAGGGGGATTTGAGGGTTTGGGAAGCGCAAAATCTCTATCCTGAAACACCCCATACAGTTGCATGTAAGGAAAGCACTAGCCATAGATCTTGCTCATATGGGGCATACGGTATAATATGACAGCACGATAATACAGATTAATTTGTGCTGTTGACCTTGACACACTGTTCTATTGTGTCTTCTTTTAAAGTCAGCACTCGGGTCACTAGAACATCTGGTGTTTAACAAAAAAATCCCATTCTGAAGCGCTAAATGTGTTGAAACAAATGGCACTGTACTATCATTACACAGTGCAACCTCTCTGCTAGGGGTCTAATTTCAAGACTACCCTGACTGAACTACATTATTATTAGTGGTTTTATAATTCACATCTTTGCCACAGTACACAAAACACCTAATTATCAAAAGTAGCCTTTTAAAAGCTGGACTGTGTTCCATGTAACCGGCTCGGACTGTCGCTTTCTTTTCATTTTATATTTGGAGACATCTGGAAGGGCTCAGCCCGCGCACTGCTGAATGTCCTGGCCTCGACCCAGCATGGCACTTTAGCACACACGTGTATTTATACACAAAAGTAGAGCCCTATATTTTAGCAGGACGTTCTTTTAGGTTATGTCCACACTAGACTACCTTGCTGAATGTATGAACTGGGTTCACCACATGGGCTAGAAACTGCCCAGCGCTCAGTGTTGCGTCCTCCACGTCTTACACCCTGTAATTTTCAGCTTGTGCTCGAATCTAACCTAGTGCTCAGCGCTGGGAAAAGCTGATGCAGCCTTTTAGGAGGAGACTGAAGATCGGGGAGATGATAGGTAGCAAAAAGTAAGCAGCTTTGTTTCACAGGTGTACATCTGTGCTGCTTAATATGAAAAAGAAAAAGCAAAGGGTGACGACTCTGCCCTAGAAGGTATCCCAGCACCTTACCACCCCTCTGACATCACTGCGTCCCCACACCTCTCTCCCACCGCTCTGCCAGCTCTGTCTCCCAGCTGAGATTCTCCATGTAACCAAACACACAGGTTGCCTCTGAGGGATCCTATGGAATCTCACAAAATTCCGTGGAAAGGACTAACGGTTTCCAGCGGTCTGATGGCCTTTACCTGGCGTGAAGCAGGTCGCAAGGCCTATTAGCATTCCAGCTTTCCCAATTAGCAGGGAGGCACACCACCCAGGTTGGGCTCTTCCAACCGCATTGTGCTTGTGCTGTGAGTCACGGTGGGCCTATTCTCCCCCGCTTCACAAATCTGTCAGTCATTTATTCCCCAGCAAAGCAAGTATGAAATGTTACTACGTTACTTTTTTACCTGATTTGCCCTCGCTCTTCAAGCGCAGGCAGAAAGGAATTAGCCCTGAGAAATACACCAGTAGCTAAGTACTACTTATCTGACGTATCAACATTTTCTTTTATTAGTTGGAAAAAATCCCCACAACCAAGATCATGGAAAATTACTATAGGCATCTATGAACAAAAACGTGTGAGTCTCAATGCCTGAGAAGGGACCAGTACCTCCACCTCTTGAGAAAAGGGAACACTGCTAAGGCGAGCGTGCAGGTGTATTTACAAAGAGCAAGGGATGCGGTGCGGAACCAGTCAAAGAAGGGGCCCCAGGAAGAGGCTCGAGGTCATTCGGCACAGGAAAGTAACGGCCCAGAAAACGCCTTTGACTCACAGCAGGGCTGGAGGAGGAGGAGGCGGCTGTTACGCTGTGACTCAGGCCAAGGTGAAGTCGTTTCCAGTTGTTTTAATTGTGATTTCTGCCACGAGGTCCCAGCTGATCTCCATGAGAAGTTTATATATATGGTTACTGAAAAGAAGAAAAAAGAAAAAAAGACTGACACCACTGAATGAGAAGACAGCATCGAGCAATCAGTCGCCAAAGACCTAATCTCATTAACTCCTCCTAAGATTTCAGTCGTCAGTCTGCAGTTGGCAGCTAGTGGAGAACTGAGTACAATGAGACATCTTTTAAACATTATTTTTTCAGGCCATCTTCCTGATCTTTTATACTTGTTTGTTCTGCAGTTTCTTAGAAGTTACAACTGCTGAAGGAAGTAGAGAAAATCCAGAAAAAAAAAATAAAATAACTTGCTCTCCTATGCAGCTTCATGCCGCTGGGTCAGTGATTAACAAAGACAAGGTCCTACTGCAGGGAAGCTAAATGGAGTTCATTATGGACATGAAAGTTAGCAGGGCCAAAAAGGTGAGACTATAGGAAAGAGGATGAAATAAGAGCCTAACAAGTGTGGATTTTACTTCCTCAGTGCAATAAGGACAGCTTTTAACTACCAACTACTCTAAAAAATATATATCTAGATAATAGTGCCTTTAAGATAGGTACTGTCCTATATACTATACTGTTTTGTATACAGTCAGGAAAATTAAAATTATAATGTATAGTAAAATTCTGTGTTGTGCTGCAATGAATAATCTTTGTCTTCCAGACTGAAAATTTGGTTTTGCACTTTGTCCTGGAAAAATTAGGAAAACAGAAAGAAAAATGAATAGCATTTAAGTGCATTAGAATGGTGTCATTAAACCTGGATGGAGACGTCTACCTCAAAACCCCACAAAACTACAAGTTTGTCACCAGTGCTCATTGCTTGAGTGCCTTGGGAATGCCAGTGCTTCCTGGGGGTGCTTCCCAGCAGCAAACTTCTCGGAGAAGGAGACTAGAGACAGCTTGCTCCTAAACACACTGACAGAGCCTGGAGCTACAGCCAGCAGACACTAAGATACGAGAGGATTTTCTTGGCCCTGAAATCTGCAAGCGATAGCCTGTGCCTCGCTCGCAGATAATTTTGGCCACACACTGCAGTACCAGATACCTGGCTAAACTCTTACAGTGTGTCATATTTTCTCACTGAAATTGACAGTGAGTAATCACTCTTTCGGGAATACTTCTGGTTTAGGCCATTTCCACTTTGATTTTACACTGGCACTACTACAAACTGTTCTTGTCGTTTGTCAGAGAACCTGAAGTTTTCTGTTACAGCTGCCAACGTCCTGTATTACCAAAGAGCCTGGGTGGCTTCGTCACAGCCCTCCTAAGGTGATGTTTGAGTAGATACAAGACAATTGGTGACCATGAGATGCTGGCCACTGTAGAAGTTGCTTAAAAGTGGAGTTCACCTGAAAAAGGTGTATGTGATGGTGAGGCTAGAAAATCAAGTACTTTTCAAAACAACTTGTTTGGTTAGCCTAGAAAAAAACAGGCCCAAAGGAGTTATGAAAAGTAGCAAACCAAAGTCTCAATGAAGCTTCAATTTACAAGAGATCAAAGGCTCCTGAGAAGTGTGTAGGCAAATGTCTTTGTCAGAACATATATCCAGTAACGTAAACGTGTAAATAAGGGTTTTCAGGGAAACTAGAGGATGAAATGTGACTTGAGGTCTCTGATTCCAGGACTGCTTGACACCTAGAAAGCTGGGAAGAAAAAGGAGAGTAGCTAAGTAGCTGATGAATAGTGATATATTACTTGGTCCCTGTAAGTAACAACCTCAAGGATCTCTGTACAGATTAGCACTCTCAGTAATTTTAACCATATATAGTATACCAACAATGACTTTTACTTTATTTCTTTTGTTTCCAGTATTTTAGTGTTACGCAAATTTTTCTTCATAGTTACACTTTTCTAGGGAAGGGGACTTCAGACCTTTTATGAGATACCATTTAGGAGACAATCTGTTGTCTAAGCAACCCTTAGAATAGGCAGGAAGAATCCGATGTTAGAGTATATTAGTGTGGCATTAACTCACTTGTTAATGGAAGTGAATTCAACAAGATGCACATCCTAGAAGGGAGAAACTGTCCTCATTTGCACCGTTGTGCAAACCTCAAAATGAAGCAAGAGGATGGACACAAAGGGCTACTTACCATGAGCATCCCTGAACAACTGCAGTCTCAGCAGAGAAGACAGGGATAAAACAATGTAAGTCTGAATAAACTAAGCAAGAAGAAAAAGGAACCAACGGGCAAAAATGTAAACTTTCAGCAATCGTTAACATGAGAATTTTGACAAAACTGCCTATTGACTCTACAGCCCCATTGTTCTTCACAAGGTGAAGGACAGTTTGAAATAGGGCTCTGTGATTTAAAATTCTGAAACAAAAAAAACACCCCAAAAATAATACTAAAACAATAGCAAAAAACCTACCATACTGGCACATGATGATAATTATTACAAGTATATTGCTAAACCATGTAAGATCTTGAAAATATCATTCTTTTAACATTGCTCCCACTGTTACATGTTCTTAGACTTGAAGAGAAAATGAAGAACCTAGTTTGTTATTTCACTCAGATAATAACGGTTATAAAAATAGATTAACTGTCAGTATCATGAATTAATATCACAGAAGTACAGAGGCTCAAATAACAGGCTTAGGCCATAAGCAAAGAAGCAAGAACACAAAGCTTATGCTTTGACCTGGGAAAGGATAGACGCATCACTACTGCGGAAAAATGCTTACATAAAATGAGATTTGTGTTTAATAATTCCGTGTGCTTTTAAAATCTACATTTTGTTTTGTTCTACATACAGAGGAAGCTTTTGATGTTAAAGCATTACTCACTAGCTACAAAAGCTGATGCTCAAGTTAAAATTCGGCAGCTTTTAGTTCATGCTTTCAATCTTTTTTTCTCCCCCCCCCCTTTTTTTTTTTAAAGAATCTCTGAACGTCTAAATGATAACATGTTTCAAGTAGCTGCTCCTTCCCTGGAGTTGAACAAAATTGAAAAGATCAAAGTTAGTGCAATCTTGTTCAAAGGTGAAGAGGTGAAATCTTATGTGTGCTGGAGGATCAGAGCAAATAGAAATGTACAATGCTTAGTGTGCGACACCTGAAGCCCACTTTCATCAAGGTACCTCATTTTCATCTGAATTCAGAATGTATCTCATTTTATGGTAACATAAGGAACAGCACAGGATTAGCTTGGTTGCAAAGAAAAGAAGCCCTTGCCCAACACTGAAAAGTAAACATCAGTAAAAGGTGAAAATGGTCAATTTTTTTTTAGAATGACTAAATTCACCACATTAAATTGTATATTCCTTCTTTAAGTAGCATTTATATAATTGAGTAAGATGAAGCCATTACACCCACGATGTTTCAAGTATCATAATGCTGTTGATAGTTGAAGAGTTTCTTGAAAAAAACACTGTGTTTTGAAGGGGGCTGCAGAGAGGGACATCTAAAAAGGGTATGGTTTTTTCCATAAAATCTTCATGTGACTGATGTGCCCTGACATAATGTATCACGATGAAATACAGCTGCCAAAAAAGAACTTCAAATGATGCCCTTTTTCTGGAGGGAAAAAAAAAGAAGTGATAAGAAAATAGGTACCTTTTCAGCAAAAGCTTTTAAAGCTTTAAAAGCACGGCAACCAGTAAAAAGGTTCTCAGGTAAAGGCTTCTTTACTCAATTTTGTCTAAGTACTGAGAAGCTAAATGGGGGGAAAAGGGTATGGAAAATAATGCTCCAGCCTCTGTGAGAACTGAAGACATCCTGAACACAAGACACCGTGGCACAGGAAGACAAGAGGATTTTAATGTCCTCGTCCTGCCACGGCATTTTCAAACACATGGGAAGATCCACTTCCAAATTATTGGGAATTGTGCTATATTACGCTAATAATGTTGATCTGAGAATGTTTTAGCCTAAACCTGAACTTAAACAGGGCGAAGTGGTCACAAACATGCAAACGTTCAGAAGCTGAATAGAGATCCACCTTTCAATTTTCCCTTTTTGAATATGTAGAGTTTCTTCTGCATATTGCCCTGTCCTGGGGCTGTTGCTATAGGGCTCTCAAATTCCAACCTGTACTTTGCTATCTGAAAGCAGTAAGTATTATTATATACATTGTCTATTACAGGTCAAACCTTGACCTGAAAATCAAGTCTGCTCAGGGAGTACTATAAAAGTCTTTCATGTACAGCCCTCCGAGGAGCAATCCCACACAGCTACCTGCCAAAGCCTGTTTCTCCAGGATTCACCCAGCACATCCACACCCAGAATTCCCGCTTTTGTTTTCTTTCAACCCTCCACCCTGACAGAAAATCTGCTAGAAAAAAAAAAAAGTGTTTAGTCTTCCAGTGGCAGCTCCAGAAAATGAACTGCTGGAAGCAGAGCACGCGGAGATGCTGGGGTCTGCAAGCTGGGCATGAACAGGGGTTCAGGGACAGGGCAGAGACAAAGGTGATAAGACACCCAAAGAAGAGAGATCCAAAGATTAAGAAAGCATACGCAGAAAGTGGCTATGTCCAGCAGAATACATGTGCACAATTAGACTGGATGCAACTGAATCTTTCGCCAAACTACTACCTTATAATAGGTCAGAAATTATGTTGTTCAAACTTCAACACCTTCTACATTGTCAATTGGCACACGTTTCTACTAGCTTTCCTCTTGGCTACATAAACATCCACCTCCATCTATCACAAAGTATGGTCCAAAATACACATAAGCAGGTCCCAAAGGGGTGACACAATCTGCTGGTTCACACGTGTCAGCACAGGGCTTACAGTAGAGAAATCAAGCTCTCATCGCTTCCTCTTTATCTGCATTTCAGGTCAACATTTCTTATTTTACCTTTGGGGTACAGAAAGAACTGATCTATTGTTCCTACATCCATGGCCAACCTCCTGTGATTAATCTGAGCAGATAACCGTGAAAGTGCTGCAGGTGAACTAAATCTCTCGATGACAGGGAATCTCTACGTGGTTCATAAGAAATGTTAAATTGACGTAAAATATCTAAGGATCAGTTACGTTGTGCAGCACAGAGTGGCTCACTTGCAAACAGAGGTTGCGCCGACTGTGTGTCATTACGCTTGAGTTCGCTCTTGTATTTTGGTGGCACGTAGGCAGTCGTATTTGGTGCTCTGAAAGGAGTGACCTGCTGGGATTTTGGGCTTCTTCTGAAGTGCTCTGCAGAACTGACTTCAGGTATTTCTTTAACCAAAAATTTCTGCCGTGTTCAGACGCTCCCAGCAAAACTCCTAAGCTCTCCTATGCACTGGCTTTTTACATAAATCATGAATGCTGTGTTGTAAGCATATAGATGGCTTTTAGTCACTGAAGACCACACCAACAGCCCTGTGTTTTGAGGTATGGCTTCTCTTTCCTACGTGACCATCCCATTAGTCTGCACAACAGAAAACATGCAGCCGGTTACTGTACTGGTACTCGTGACAAAGTCTCGCAAGGTGGGATAATAGGTCAAATGTATCATACTGTTATTGTTCCTTTCTGTATTTGTATTTGTTATGGACTATAAACCCTGATGAACCCATGAAGGGCTGTGACCATGAATCCCAATTGGCTGAGCAGCGCTATTTCATGGTGGGGCGAGTCCGGTGGTAACGAATTCAGTCAACATAATGATTTCAGTTTCACTGCACTGCTCTGCTTCCTGGGAACCTGCAGAAGATGAGTGATTGTGTCACGATCATCAATTCAGACACATACAATGCTGAAATTTCTTACAGAGCTCTAAGTCCCTGTGAAACGTCAGACTAATAAATATGGTGATCATATTTACTATTTGGCAAAAATATTAATTAACCAGGAAAAGTTAATAAAAATATATTCCCCAAAATTATGCAACAGAAAAAAAAAATTCTTATTCATGGTTATATGAATGCAAAATACCATGGATTCTTCATCTTTAATACCTAAGGGATTTATAAGCATATTGCATCCATAAAACTTGGTTCATCAGTACAGTACACAGCCCAGATATGCATATTTAATTACTCTGAAAGTAATTTACTTGTACAGATGGTGGTATTAGAAGGTCTTATTTCAATTTAAATTACTTCTATCTGAAAAATAATGTTATTTTGCTATGAATCCTGAGTGAAGGATTTACTCTTATTACAGATGAATAATACTTGACAATTGTAATTAATCTGTGACTAATCTAATACTTCCTTAATAAACATTTTGTTTCAAATTTTACAAACTGGAGCATCCTCTTTCCAGGAGGTTGATCTAGTCACATTTCATATCCAAACCTGCTCACTGTGAGGGACCCCAACGTGCTCTTGGGGTAAGCGAATAAAAAGCCACAGAAGATTTTGTTGAACATCCCCGAGACTTCCCAAGGCTAAGAGGCATCACAAAATTGTTTGCATCTTTCTGTGGGTTAAGCGGGGATTAAAGCGAAAGGGTGCATTTCAGGAAAATACCTGCCAGGCAGAAGATTTCGGTGACTTGATGTGCGTGTGGGGAGTATGGGACAGGCTTTCACGGGAAAGAATTCAAAATACCCTGTCCTGGTGGCGGGCAGCAAGCTCTCCCAGCAGCGCAGGCAGCGGGGCTGTGCTGGAAGTCCACCCTGCTGCTGTCCCCCAGCTCGCACCACTCCAATAACAGCAATTTCCAGGAGCGAGCGCGCAGCAGAGGCAGGGAAAGCTGGCAACGTATCGCATTAGCTCTTACACCTTTCCTGGGAAAACACGACTGCTTCTTCAAGTGAGATTGTTTTCTTGTACAGCACCGTAAAAGGTCTACATGTGTTTGTTAGACTTCCTTCAGTGAACATCCGTCTTTATTAAAGCTCTGGCTATCTCAGAGGTGGCTGCCGTGGTTGCTATGGTAAGCATTCATGTTTTATTGAACACTAAATGGCCACAACCTACATAAAGGGTTCCCGAGTGGCCCTAAAATGTGCTCTGCTTCCCCTTACTCCACCCCTCTCCCCAGGACAAAACAATTTTTTGACAGTTGATCTGATTTTGAGGGCCCACCTGGAATAAGGGGCTTTGTCCCTTCTATCTACATAACTTTAACCTTGTGGATTTGATACAAAAAACAAACCTCTGTGGACCTGATTCAGAGAGCTGGAAAACGCCTGAAACTCCCAGAGAGTTCTGGCAGAGGTGGACATGTTGGGGGAGCTGGACCTCTGGGTGACTGTAAGACCGCTAGTGCCACATGCCTTCGTCAAATTAAAACTGGAGGGGGGGGGGGGGAAATTNCACAGTGGCTGGACCAGCAATGCCATGTATGAAGGTCTGTACAGCTCAAGCTGGGTCGCACAGCCTAGAGTGCAGACATTTCACCCAGGCAGGGCAATCTGGGTGCTGGAGTAGAGAAAAGGGACAGGACATGTCACCCCATTAGTAAATCTGCTCCTGTTATAGCAAAGGAGCAGTGATGCTCTGGCTGTGGCTGCCATTCGAGTTCCAGGTTGCTTTTCTTTTTAATCATCCTAATTAAGAGAAAACTTTACCTCCTTTGGCTTTCATGCATTTATACTTACACAGAATTTCCAACAGCATCTTTCCCAGGAAATGTAAGCACATTCTCGTCCACTGGGTTTAAAAAGGATCAAGGTCACTTGATTCAACTTTGAATATATATTATTTTTTTTTTTTTTGCAAACTGTGGTTGCTGGATCTCCAAGTAGCTGCCCAACGTTCACATTATCATACCTCCCACTTCAGTCTCCTGGCTGACCGAGTTGCACAGAGCTGTGCCCACAGCCACCCCTCGCATAGCTGCACAAGGGTCGATTGGAGCACGTCGGTGCTCCTGAGCTCCTCACACCTAACCCTTCAGCAATGGTTTTCCCCAGGGCATTTCTCACCAAGACTTCTCTCTCCAAGGGAATAGGATCCCTGCTTGTCCTCAGCCCCGCGGAACCAGGGTGACCCCACAAACTCCCCAACAGCACTCCCATTCCCACTGCTCCAACCACACTGGCGCTCTGGCTTTAATCCTCGGAAGACCCATGACGGCCATACGCCAAAGACAGAGGCTGAGCACAGGATGAAAATGTGCGTGGCGCGGCGCAGGGTGCCTGGTTAGGAGGCTGCCGGCTGGGGTGCATCGCGGGTGGTGGGGAACGAGTAGGGGAGGGCGAGTGTTGCACGTGTCTGCAGCAGCAGGGTGGGTGGGGAGGCAGAGGGATGCAAGTAACAGTCCTGTAGAAGCAGAGGGATGAGAGGAGGTCAGTCAGGAATCTGGAGAAGAGAGGGAGTAAATAGATGCAGACTGTGGGAGGCTGTAGCTGAGCTGCTCTCAATTACAAAACTTCCCTTTTTAAGTATGCCATTTTAAAGCATAGAAATTCAAGGCTACAGTTCGTATTTTCCAATGCAGAGTAAAAAGCCCAAAACAGAAGAAGCGTCTTAACAGTTCTGTCCCTTATTTTCATACAAATTCACACACACATGCTCGTATGCATATAAAGTCAGCCTTAAACACAAGATCCATAGTACGTTTTAAAACAAAATTATCCTTTAGACACTGATAAACCAAGCAACAGTGACATGGAGATATCCTAGCATCACTAAAAATGTCACCACAGTTAACAAGTCCGCTTGCTTCAACAAAAATAATTGGTGAATAATCATCCATCAGTTAGCATGTTAAAAAAAACATGCCTGGTGTTCCTTGCCTAAAAAACGATGGGAGTGGAAACATTGTTTTCTTGCCAGGTTATTTTCATTTCAGGAAGAGAAATAACCAAGGGAAACATGGAGAGAGAAATAAATAACAAGAAGCAGTATGAGGGGAAATAATCCTTCATAATTATGCCGTTGCCTCTGCCTTTCTCACTATCAGATTCCTCTCCCGTACCATACTGTGCCAAACCACTCACACGCAGGGCATCCTCCAGATGAATCAGCACGGTGGCACGCGGACTCGAACGTACATCAGAGGCACAGAGGAGGTGTTTGATATTGTATTTATGAACAAATCAGAGATGAGAGCTTGGTGGTTTGGTTTTTTTTTTTGGAGGAGGAGGAGGAGGAGTAAGAGAAATAAAATTGTATGTCAGCTTAGGAGAAAAAAACACTTCATCATCTTTTTAAAATTTATATTAACCACAGACTCTGTTCAGCCTCATCCTCTAAGTGATAAATTAAAATGGCACACACACAATCTGTAGATTTTTTTCTTTATCCATCACTTAGAAAATACAATATGAAAAACTGCCTGTACTAATCAGGGCTCTCACGTCCATCTTAACGTTACACACCAGTGGAGAGGTGCCATGCTGGGGCATGGCACGCTGGCTGCAGTGCATGGAGGTAGCCCCAGGTGCCACCAGCCACGCACGGCAAAGCACCACCATCCTGGCCAAGCACGCACACAACTTCTCCCTAACATGAGAAAAATTCCGCTTTGGGCAATTTCACCATAGCAATTCCTTATTTCACTTCACTAAAGCAAAAGAGACTGATTATGTCCACAGGCCACAAGATGTGACTACAAGCCACCACAGCCTCCCAGTTGCCAGGTGACTTCTCTGAAATGGGCCAGTAAAGACTTTACTTTTTTCAAAACTAGTGCTGATGAAACACAAAAACTTCTTTCAAAACTAAGTTGATGAAACCCTTAAGATAAGTTTTTCCACCAATAAACATCTGCTCCACAGACAGTGATAGTGAAAGGACCCCTAGAAAGCCTGGCAAAAGAGAGAGAAGCCATAGAGCTGAAAGGCTCCACTCCTAGTCCCAAGAAGGTATTTCGTCTACTGCATGTTCAGCCGTTTCTCACAAAAGTTATCAGCGTAAATGCATGCTACCTGTGAGAAGAGGATGTCACGCCAGAAACTTGACCATGTCCCACATCCTTTAAAACACAGAAGTAATACCTGTTCACAGGGAGGGCCTCACACTTGGCTTGCTCCTGTCTGCAAAGTCTCTCCTGTAAACGTTTTTTTTCTTCTTTTCTTTTTTTCCTCTCCAAAATAGGAAAACCAGATATGGCAACCATTAATCAAGCAAGTAATAAACTTAATGTCAGCCGAGGGGGAAGACAGAAGCTGAGGAGAGGCAGACAAGACACTCCAGCACATCTCCTGAGGAACAAATGAAACTACTTCCACACTGAACTGTAGATGATACAAGATCATCACAAAGAATGAAAAATCTTATGTTTCAAATATTTCATTGGTAAAACAGTTTAACCAATAGGTCATCAGGCACATAAAATATTAATATTTGCATATATGCTGTTGTGTGCATCAGTGACAGAAGTGTTTATGTTAAGATGGGTGTGTGGGGGAGCTCCAGAGGTGGAATGATTATCTCCAGCCTGCCCTTTGTAGCTCTTGTTTCTCAGCCTACAACCTTGCAGCAACTGAGTTGAAATCAAAACCAGAGCCTCCTGGTAAGGTAAAGAGTATCTGAAATACAAAACACTTTCTTATCCTAGACTCTGAAGAACGTGACTAATGTTCTAACATGACACTTACACGGAAAAATCTTCCAGTGCTCCAAATGGATCTTTTTCCTGCTACAGGTTGGCCAAAGGCTTCAGAGGTTGGCTGTGTGGTTTCAGAGGGTTTAAGGCCTAGATGGACTTAAACAGGGACAATGAAACAGAACTGACCGAACTCCAGCATCAGGCCCCCAGTTGAGCGGGACGCCTCCTTTGGAAAGCCATAGAGTATTTACAGGTAACCCACCAGTCTCAACAGGAATCCTTTCCAGTGCCTAATTAGCTCCACTCTCAAAAATGTGAAATTTACTCAAGGTTTTAATTTTCCTGGCTTTAATCTCAATTATTTGGTCTTTTTGTATGTATTTTTGTCACATCCTTGGCCATGTTACAAGTCTGCAGGTAGCAAGCGTCTTCGCTATACCTAGGTACTTAAGTATCCAAGTATTTGATGAGTTAATAGACTGACCTGGCTCTCATTGTAAAAAACACATTTCCCAGGCCTCAGATCATTCCTTCAATTCTTTTGAACCTACTTGAATTTTTCACCATCCATTCACTGTCCATTCACTAAACAGAGTCCTCTAGCAGAAGGCTTACCAAGAAAATACAGGGAGGTCATTCCAATTCCTTGCTGGTAGCTCATCACACTTTTTATTAAAGATTCAAGTATGTTCTGTCTAGCCTCCTCAGATGAACAAAATGGGTTTTTTTGTTGTTTTGTTTTGTTTTTAATTAAACAAAACGCTCAAACTCCAACACTGTTGGTGATATGAAAATGAATCATTAGCTAAAAGATTTTTTTTTTCCCCTTGTGCTGCTCAAATGAGTAAAAATGCTTACAGCAAGAGAGGGATGCACACTTCAGGGGGAGTGAATGAATGCATGATTCAGAGAATGGATGTGTGGGGGTATGCGTGCACAGGGGGAGGCACCCGGGGGTGTATTTGCCTTGTCTGCGCATGTATGGACTTTTTGAATATCAGAGTACTATGGGCAAACTATATAAGCCCTTGAGTATTCCCCTAAACAAACTCTGCAAACTTAAACTGCAGTAAATTATGGGGTTGGTAAAAACAGAAAATAATCAAGTAATGGGAACTGCGATTGATTTTATATTTGGATTCAGCACTCTATCCAAACCCAAATTTTTACCAAAATAAATCACCTGTTGTTTTATTAGATTATTTATCACACCTCTATTTATATTACGAATGCCAGGATGAGAAATTAGCTATTGCTTTTAGGTGTTATAAATATATAAATTAAATTGGGTATTATATATAGCTCTGTACACAACACGTCTCTGTGACGCTCACTGTTTTTCTTGCACAAGATGTCTGTAAAATGCCTAGCCTGAGACTACCTTAGCTGGCTAAAAACTAAACAGTTGCAGAAAGCTGAAACTTCTGTCAGCTCTATGAAATGAGAAGGCAGAAGGCTATGCCCCTCAGTATTACGATTACATAGATCAGGAAAAAAAAAAATTCAAGAATTAACAGTGCAAATTTTTAAATATGCCAGATGCATGGTAATTGTAAGTGCTGTTACAAGTTATTGCAAGGGAAAGGTGTTGCTTTCGGATTTGGAAATGCCTACTACAGCCTAACCTTTTTGTCAACGCGTTTGCAGCTTTGCAACATCCATTTCTAAATGAATTACCTTATGGAGGAAACCAAAAGGCAGAAAACTAAAGAAATAGGGGTCAAATTCCTCCTGTGAGATCTACCTTGTAAAATTATCCAGAATGTAATAATACCATGTTATTGACTTAAGCACAGTTCCCTGTGACATGCTGCAGCTGACCTGTAATTTTTATCCTACATGTTGCCAGCACTATTAAAATGACACTTGTGAATGTAAATTAAGCTCACAAAGGGGACAGATTGTATGATTCTGGTTTCTCTCAGATGCCTGTAGGCTATCACAGGTTCCATATGTGAAGTAATTATGTTCACTGAAGGAAAGAATAAATGCTGTCAAATTGTGTACTGAGAGAGAAAGCAGCTATTATATTGCAGTAGTCACTGGAGCATTGCCTTAGAAAGTGGAAAGATGTATAAGAAAATAATAATAAAAAAGAAAAACTGGAGCAGAGCTATATTAAATATAACCTTTAAATGAGTATCTGCTTTTGAATATATATTACACAAAGTTAATATTTCACAAATAAAAGCATTTCAACTCTTTAATCTTATTTTCTTCCTCGCATCTAGAGGGCACAGGGCAGAATATTTATCAGAGGGGTAAAGGGCAGATGGAACATCTTTCACTTTTTTGTGTTTCCCCAGTGAGAGGAGCCCTCCACAGCCCCAGAGATGTTGTCCCCACCTCCTTCGGCACCACAAACCTCCTCCTGAAGGAGCTGTACGGCAGCCAACCTCCCTCCCCGGTGGGTGGAGGTGTCCCAGTCCTCAGCCCTGCCTTCCCCACCCTATCCATCGCTTACGGCCAGCTCCAAACCGACACCTCCTGCAGACCCTGAGTAGGGGCAATAAGGCTGTGCAAGGGCACTACGGAAGACTTAAAGAAGGTAAGCGGCCCCTGCGCAGCTGTCGGTGAGCGGCAGCCCCGCGCTGCCCAATGGCTGCAGCAGCATTGCAGAAGACGCGGCTTCAATCATGGAAGTCGACAGAGCTGCTAAAAGGAAAGGCAACACTCCCGTCACCTCCGCAGCTGCAGCGTGGTCCTGCTCTCCTGCGCCTGGAGGAGGTGAGCCTATATTTAGACCAGCAGGGTCATCAGCGAGCCAGCGTGAGAGGGGAGAGAACACTGAGTTGGGAAAGTGGCACTTTTAAAACCTTTCGCTTGGAGGGAGCCAAGGACACCAGAAGCAGAGAAATGTATATATGCTGAGTCTAAGCACTTGTATGGTTTTGCATTTTCATCCAGAAAAGAAACAAAGAAAGAAAGTTAGGATGCTTTGGAAACAACCCTGAAAAACACAAACAGGAAGGCACATTTTCTGACAGGGTGTAACCATAGATATAGAGCTCGTGAAGACGCCAACAGCACTGAAAAACAACAGGCTGAACACTTCTGTGTGTTTTTACGGTTTACTACAGTAGCATCACTGGGCTGGGCACTTGGGAGCTTCCCATCTCGATGGAAAGGAGAAGTTTCTGCAGTGTCCCATTAGTTCTGCATCTCTCCAACCTCAGCCTTAATGGGTTGCAAAAATAACCGAGGGCGAGTAACTTTCTAACACATCTCCCCTCCCTTCCAGCTGCCTGCGCTGCCATTACTTGCAGACCTGTCATTAACCTGACTGCCTTAACAGTAGCACGTGCTTGGGCCAGGAGAACCGACCGTTGAGAAGCGCAGAGAGAGCAGGCGGGCTGGAGAGACAGCACGACACGTTTATTAGCTACCTGGGCACTGAACTCCTGGTGTGGCCCAGATCCTTGTCTGCGGCTCTGAGCTCTGTCTGTGCTCATCTAATACTCAAAAGGTGACATGTACAGGACACCAAATCCTTCAGACTGCTCTAAGATGAAGTCAAGGCAGCTCTCAGGCAACCGAAGCAACTGCTGAAGCAGAGGCGATGCCTGGAAGCTCCCAGTCCTTCTCCCTCCCTCAAAACCATGACCAGCTGCCAGGCAATGCTGCATGGAAGCAGCCACGCTAGGTCTGCAGGGTCCTTCTCCAAGTGGGTGATATTCCTGACTGGCACCATCGGGTAATTTGGGTAATTAACTTGCATCCAAGGATCCGGCCTGATTCTGGGCAAACACGGTTTAGAGGCAAAGTGTTGTTCTGCTTCAGCCAACAGCTCTCCCTGGAGTCCATGCTCATGGGAGCACTACCCACCAAATCCTCATGTCCATGTTAGCCGTAACAAGAGATTAAGCACTGGCACTGTTATGTTCCATCAAAGCCAAAGCTTGTAGAAAACCATCCCGTTTGCATAACATTACATTTCTGGTTTTGTAAAAATATAAATGATGACTTTTTTTTTTGAGGTTCCTCAGGATAAAAAAACCTGTCAGTCAGTTTTTGCAGTCTTTCATTGGAAGCCATTTTACCAACTGCACATTGCATTTGGTAGACTCATTCGGCACGGAGAAGCACTTACTGCACTGAACACCAGGAAATTTTCCTTCATCATTTCTGAGCACACTGACTGTATTTCCACTACTGAAGACAAGGGCCCCCGGGCTGCACCTGGCACCAGTGCCATCAGACACAGCACAGCTCACATCTGTTTACCTAAACTCTCTCTATATGTTCAAATAAGGTGGTTATGTCTGAATTGCTCATCAGGAATGAGGCCTGGCACACGCTGTCCCTGCTCGTCCTCTGGGTGCCCAGGAGCAGGGTACCAGCCTGCTCCAGCCCTGCTGTATACCCACCTTGACTGAAAGGGCTCCCAAATCGCTTTGGTTTCTCCACACTCAGCACTGCAAAGAAAATGAAGCATCACCCCATCTCCTTATTTTGGTCACTGCTTTTCCACCTCCACTCTTAACGTAGAAGCAAATGGCACCTGGATCCCAACAGGGATGCACGGGGTATGTGGTCCCTGTTCCCCTCCCACCGCAACCCCCCGCCTGCAGCCCCACTCGCTCCCCAGCCACCACCCCTGCTCCTGCCAACACCCTCTTCCTGCAGCGCCAAACTCGGGCAGCAAATTCCCATCAGGGATCCTCAGCAAAAACAGCTAATCACCTCTTTGTTCAAGGCTGGCCTGATAACGAGAGGACTGTGAGCACAGCACAGAGCAGTGTCTGGGTGCAGACACGAACGCAGAGCAAACCCTTCCACCCCACGCACCAGACTTCTCTTACAGCTCACACCGGCTCCTGCAGGCATCAGAAGTAGATTGTGGCTAGCTGCTCTTTAATTGCCATTCCTTTCCGTCTGGGAGCAGGTGGCTAAGAGACAAGGGGCAAACCTGCCTGAGCAGAGCACCATTCAGGCACTGGGCCAGGCACGAGCTAGCTGCAGAGGGCTGCGGGGAGAAATCCTTCTCCGGACCCCGCAGCTGAGCTCCCCCCGGCCGTCACCGTGCAGTGCAGAGGAGCACAGCGTGGGGCACAGACCCCTCACCTCACCTGCCTGCAACACGCCGCCACAACCCCCCCCTGGGGACGCACGCACCCTGCTAGACAGTCCTTCCCAGGCAAGGTTTTGGGGGGTGGGGGGGTGCCCGTGCGTAATGGATCATTGCATTGCACAGACCATTAATACCAATTGGCCACGGATGGGTGGGCAGTGAGATGGGCAGACAGCCTGCCCGTTTGCAATTAAACGCGGTAGTGGTTGTACAACACACTACTGCAACTTCTTCTTTAAATAAAAAATTGAAATCAACTACCACTTCCTAAGCAGCTCAAAACTATTAAACAACTGTTTGCAGGGTAGCTCATGTCATACGTGGGAGGCTGAAATGTAATGTAGGAACGAGAGGGTTTTTTCTAGTTGGCAGCATTGACAGCAGCTATAATGTATGACTCTTTTGGATGCAGCGTGGCAGAAGCAGGGTGAGGATCATCCAGTGCTATTCACTAGAGAAATTGTTATACATAAAAAAGAGAAGGCAGAACCAAAGATCTCAGGATTGTGGCAGGAAGAAGGGAGGGAGGAAGAGAGGGAAAAACATGGTTCGCTCTTGCAGTTTTAATAAGGATTTGTGGGGTAATGTTGTGTAAAGGTAATACAACTGGATCTTTAATAATAATGACTAGAACCAACTCTCCATGTTAACTGACCTTTAACTATTATTGTCCCTTTCAGTTTACCAAAAAGACATTTACTTCATGAAAGACGTTATTCAACTCTGTTTAAAGATCCAATAGGCTAAAATATGCTAAACTGACATTTAGAATTATCTCATAACACTTTTTTTTATGATAACACGCATTATTTCCATGTGATTTGAATACGAGATTTTATTTTTTTTAAATGTATTTTGAAACCATTTCAAATAAAAGGCAGATATTGCCCGGACATTCAGGTTATCTGTAATGATATTAGGGCCTTTCTCAACAGCTGAGTAATTACTTCCTTATTACGCTCAAGGCAAGTTGAAATCACATGCCCTGCTCAAGATTTAAACCTACATCACACAGGCAAAGGAAGCATTCAGACTGACATTTTACATACCTAACTGCATTTTTTATAATAAGGAGAGCATCTGTGGTATATTGCCTTGATAATCTGTGAAATAAAGACAACTGGGAGCACCAGAAAAAAGAATAAATCCATTGTGTTAAGGGGGGAAAGGCAGCGGGACTCGAGTGAAGGGAGAGGTATTGATTCTGCATCTATTCAATCATTTCCCAGGGCCCATTTTAGACATGGCCAGGCACAAGCATGCTATGGCTTCGAGCAGTGGGTCGAGGCAGGCAGCCACGTGCGGTAGCATGCCGGAGCCACGGCTGCTGCCCCATGGGCTGGGTGTGCTGCATCGCACGCACCTTGACGTCCCACTTCCCACCCCAGCCCCCGCAGCAGACACAGCAGCCCAGCCCTCCTCCCCTCCACCACCACATCACCTGTCCTCCCCTCCGGCCCTTTGTGGAGCCACGATCCCAATTTTCCAACACCACTGAGACAGCTCCAACCTCCGGGTCCGCCCTCCCCTGCCAAATACTCTAAGCCCACCTCCAGATGTGTTGGGCATCACAAACCATACTTGAGAAAACAAGAAACAAACATTTCTCATTCCTTCTCACTCCTGTCCTCCATAAGAAGAAGGAGAGAGGTTCAAGTTCTGATGCCCTTAAACTGGGCAGAAAGCAGGAGGGGTCACCCAGCAACAGCAAAGGCAAAGCCATCCTTCATTTTTTACTTTTTACGTTTTCTTACTCTGCAGCATCACTTTCCACCCCGGGCACCTGCCTGCCCCCGGCTAATGCACGTTACAGCCCAGCTACCCTCAGCATCTGGTGGGAGAAGGGTCCCTTTCCCCGGGCATCCTTCAGCTCCAAGAGGAGGGAAAATCAGCACAGATTGCCGACGTGCCAAGAACGTGGATAAGTGAAGACACGGTAAAGTAACACACAATAATAAATGCCATCCAGCAATCCACTTCAGCACTTCTGGTTATTGTCTTTCATAATGAAAGAGAAAGGAATGGTCATCTACGTGACAAAACGCTGCTAAATGATCAAAAGCAGCACACACAATCAGCAAAGACCTGAAGTGGAAGCTACAAAGAAAACCAACCTCTTGTGAGAATTTTAGTATTCTGTGATTTCAGGAAAAACTAAATAAGCAAAGATAGAAGGGATGAATTAAGTAATAAGAGGAAGAAGGCTAACTTCTGAAATAAAATCTAGTATTTTCTAAAAACAAATGCTAGTTACAATGCGGTCATAGGATGTGTTTTTGTTCACGTCAGCTCTTATTTCATCCACTATCCACCATCCAATATTTTTAATGTTAGTAATCTAAAGCAGACAAACCTAATTTTTAATTGGATATTACAGTTCTTTTCAATTGAGCTAGCAGCAAAGTATATGCAAAATCTAAATAGAAGACTTCAATAAAATGCTTGAGATAATCATAGCATATCTAACTGATGTATAGCTCTACTGTGGAAACACACACTATTTATCAGTTTTGCATCTTCCAATGAATTAAAAAAAAAGTATTATCCCTTTTCTGATTTCAACATTTGTTTAGTGAGTTCTGGTAAATTCTAGGTCAGATATTATACACTTGACAACAGAAACAACTAATTATGTTAGAAAATCACAGCTATAAGAAAACTGCACAGTAAATATGTTATATCCAGGCAACAGCAGAAGGTACGTTTGTATTTCATTTGCTGTGGATTGCATAAGTTGGTAAATGTTTTCTGGCAAGTGTCCTTCAAATTCCAAAAATAATGCATGTATTTTATGGCATTATCTCATTTTCTATTATATTTGTTTATACCTCGTCAGTGAAACCATATTGTTATTAAGGGCATCGTTATAATAGAAAATTGCATTAGCTTTTAAAACCCTGTTCTTTTTTATGTGTATATAAATAGGAACATTATGATCATGCGAGATTCCCATTTGTCCTTGCTATACTCTTGACACTGCTGTAAACACAAGCCGAGCATCAAGCCCTTACCAGGGCTTAAAATATTGCCCCTTTGATTAGCTGCACAGACATCTTTTTTGCTTTTAGCACGCAAAATCTCACCCTGCTGGTTATGTACTTGAAGAAGTGCAAACACTGTGTTTCTCTTTACCTTTGACCACAAAGATGGGTCTCCATGCATCTGTATTTGTGTAGTATGGTGATAGCAAATCACTCAACATCCACCAGCGGAGTGTTTTTTGAAATATTTTGGTGGCTAACAGCAGCGAGGTGGCTAATCCCAGGTGCCTACTGGGGAAAGGTGAGGCGTGCTGTCACTCTTGGGCAGGTTTCTGAAGGGACGCGTGACACCCAAGGCTCCCCTAGGGCACAGGTCGCGCAATTATTTCTGGAAGCGCAATGCAGAAACCCACTGCGGGCACTGGAGTGCCTACTCAGAGACAGGACAAGCCCGGATTTCCACCTATGGAGTCAGCCCAGCCCGCAGCCCTCTAACCCAGAGCTCAGGCGTAGCCAGCTGGGTTGAGGATGGGCATATGGATCAAGCCAGGGCCGGGTGAGGGGACCAGACACGGAGCAGTAAGGGGCACCGCTGCCGTAGTGTCTGCGTGCCCGAAAGGAGACCGGGATGCCCTATGTCCTGGCAGCAGAGTGCCACGTCCCATGGCCACATGCACGCAACGCTGTCATGCTCTGACTACACCCTGAAACTAAAATAGGACACTTATTTGTTAGGCATAACAAAAATGCTTCAAAAATTATAAGCGAGGCTTTGCATTAATGACAGTAATTAACGTTGTGGCTGCTGAGAAATCAAACAAGTCTGAGTGATTTCATGTCACCTGCTGACCAATTAAAAGCTGTGAATTTTGAGAACAATTCTTTTTTTTTTTTTTCCTGAATAAGATGGAATTTAATTTCAGTGCCTTGAAATGTATTACAGAGTGCAGTTGTGTCTCATTCTCACTGCCGTAACACCCAGTAGTTCAAGGAAGGCACGGGCGTGTGATTACAGAGCAGTTCCCAATCGGGTACACCATGTAATCAGGGCTGATGTATAGTGCTGCACTCTGAGAAAACCCAGAAGAGCTTGGTCTAAAAAGTTCTCTGAATCAGGGTAATTACAATATTAATCACAATCCATTGAACTAAAGTGGAATTAAATACAAATTTTCTGTTTATATAGTAAGCGCTGAATGACAGTAAGTTAGCAACAGCCATTTTGGTCTGGTTTAACTACCTAACATCTGGAGAACATTATTACAGAGTCATCAGCCATTTGGCGGGTGCCCAATATGGAAGCAGTTTTACCCTCTTTTCTCTAAACATCGGCACAGCCTCGCCGAAACACACGTCTTTCTCTTTTCTCTTCATGAAACGTTCTCTTAAGTAGTTTCAATATTGTAGAATTTAGATGGGATAAGCCACTTGTTTCTGTTTAGAAAGCAAACAAAATTGGATCAAAATAAGAGGCCAATTTTAAACATTTAATTTAAGCAAAGATAGTGCTACTTATGAGAGTCTGTGGTAAAGGCAGTCGTTCCAGCTATTTAAACAATATAATTACATGGCATAGTATAGAAGAGACAGATTACTAGAAAGTTGAAAACTGTGTGCCCTTGTTCCTATATAAATATGTACACATAACCTATCACTGGTTACTACCGAATTTATATGAAGTGTAATTTGGTCTTTATTACAGTTGCCGTGCTTGAAAAGAACCTCTTTACTTATGAAGAATCCTTTTTTCTTTTTTTCCTATAGTAATGAAAAAACACAGTTGTCAGCATAATATGCTGACATTCAGGATGCCAGCCTGTCTCTACTGGAGTCAGATGTGAAAATAAATAGATATTAAACTGTCAGTCAATGAAATTACAAAGTCAAGAGCAGCTCTAGCTGCGATCCTGTGTGTTCTGTTTGATGGACACAGGTGTTTAAGTGTTATGAAATCCAGCAGAGCCTCAGAGTGAATAACGCACCTTCCAGCAGTCCTGCCTTAGCCAAAAGAGCTGCAGTGAGCTCCCCTCTCACCCCGCGGCCCCCAAGCAATCCATGTGCCCTAAGAAAGGGGCAAGAAAGGCCTTCCAGGTTTATCGGAGCTAAAAACCTGAGAAGTCTTAAAGCCTGCGTTATGGCATATGTTGAGGAATCGAAGCTACACTCCCCTGAAACTGTGAAGGTTAGTCCCACTGGCTTTGCATACAAATCCAAGGCAGATGCCCAAAATCCACATCATTTATTTATTATTCATAAGGCACTTAAAGTCAATCATCTGTCACTAATAAACATTAACACTATTAAAAATTAATGATCATCCTACAGCATGCTGAGACAGATTCTTCTTTCTGTTTGATGAGTATTGGAGCAAAGTACATCGCTTTCATTTACTGACTCTTAAAGTGTTTATGCTTTGTGTGATGCTGCTACTTCAGCTCCTCCTCCAAACCCCAGTGACCCCCTTCTCTTGGGATGCCAAGAAATGATCAGTCTCATGAGAAGAGCTTGAAAGGATGGATTTAGATACAAATATGTATCCGCAGAGAAGAAAAATAAATCACAGACTCAAGGTTATCACACAGCACAAGCCTTTGCGATTGCAGGGCTTTTTGTCTCCCTTTCCGCTCTCTGCTAAAAAGTACGATGTCTATGATGGGGGACAAGCGTCCCTGTGCTCTCCGCTGTACAGGAGGGTCCCGGCACAGGTACAGTACCGCAAGTGGACAATGAGGCTGGAAATAACAGCTCTGATGAGACTACCTGAGAGTCTCACAAGCTGGAACAAGAAAAGGCTTCCTGAAGAGCAACTCAAAAAGGTAACTTCACCAAAGGTCCACACAGTGTCGCAGGGCACTTTCTTCTCTTAGTGGGTGGGAGGCAAAGCCCACTGCTAGAGATGAAGACACAGCTTGCACCTTAACCCTCAAAAGGACATTCCCTCTAAACGTAAAAATCATCCTAGACCCTTCATCTTTTGTGTTCACGTTTTCAAATACAAATCTTGGGGAATACATTTTCCCCTTACCTTTATCACATTTCTGTCTTGCAAAGGCAGAACTCGTAATTCAGAGCTGTTTCCTAACACACACGCATCATGTTTTGCCCTGCTCCTCATTTTAGCAATTACTTAATTGTGGGAGTGCTGCAAGTATATTAGAAATAATCACTTGATACACAATTGATTCTGCTAAAACACAGATAAATAAATCTAACAAAACCTGCATTAAAGGCCAGGTTAGTAGTAGAATAAGAAAGCCGCTATGATTGTGTGCATCAAATCAAACGAACCTCAAATTTCTTTGAGTTATATCAAACCTCTAAAATCAAGCTAAACTTAATGTCTCAGTACTAATGATATAGTGGGAAAACTTGCCAAGATGGGAGACATATTAATCTTCCTTTTGCAATTTACATTCTAATATTTCAGTGCCAAACCATTTTTCATAGAAAAACAGTGACTTAAGAAATAGGAAGATCTGTAAGTGGAATTAAGTGACTGCAATCACCCTGTTTTCTTTCCTTACTCATGTTTCACATGAAATAACTAATGAGGATTTGCAAAGAGCAGCTATCAGAGCTAGAAATGTACAGACTAACTGGAAAAACATGATGCCACAGGACCACACTCACTCTAGTGAGGACGGGGGAGGGTTTGTGTTACATATGTACTACCTTTGTATCAGCTGTTGCCATTACAAATGAAACTTGGGCCCATTAGAAAAAATGCTGTCATCCAAAACTAATTCTGCCTTTCAGGGTACAGCAAGTCAAGAAGTAGTGAAAACTGCTTGCAATGTCCTCAGCAAGACCTGAAGAAAACTTTTTTCAGATATGGAAGAGCATCAGGGACCAGTTCAGTGCCTGGTACACCATTTTTACATTTGCACATCTCCGTAGAGCCACACAATATTTGGCAGCTCCATGAGTCATGAGTAGGGAACTGAGACCTGATCCTGCAGTCACACACATACCAATGAGCCCCACAGAAACTGTAATGAAACTGTTTTGAACAGAATTAAGGGACACAAACTTCTAAATCTCAGGCTGAACACTGTTCTGAACGATACATTTTAGTTGTATCACCTTGTCCTGATGCCTGTTCTCCACTGCCAATAGCTTCCTAATTTGTCTCATTTTTAGTTTAGAATTCACGCACTGTCAAGCCAAGTTACTCTTATAAGGAAAGTGCGAATTACAGTCAAGAAAAAGATATATTAAAGCATCATTATTCAAACATAAAAATGCAATGAAAATATTAACCAGCTTTCCCTAAGGTGAAGGTGTTTATTGCTAAGTTTTTGCAGCACAATTACATTCAAACAGACAAATGCTAGCTTAAAATAAGGCATTTATTTTTCTGAATCTACCTAGGAGAAATGGAAAAATACCTTGAAAGTAAGCTACCTCATATCAAGTACTTACCCTAAAAGATTTTCTATTAAAAACATTAGATTTTTAAGAATAATTTTGAGAAAATCCAGCAGCTAAAATACAGTACCTTATTTTCCCTTCTTACATATGAATACCTTGCACTGACTTTTTGCACTGGCTAAGTTTGGAATTTATATCCACTTCTAAAACAAAATCTGATGCTTTTTTACATTATGCTGTGCAAGCCACATTTCCAGAGATTTATTGCAGTCGGCAGAGCACCGACACAGCGCAGGCAGCAGACAGGCGTACACGGGGTGGTTCACACTCCAGACTGCCGCCCCGGAGCAGCTCCCCAGACCACAGGGGCTGGGAAACGACAAGTGCTTCACATGAAGCCAAACTGTGTTTCAGATGGGGCAATGGTAGGCATGGCACAGGCTTTTACGATACTGTCAGCAGAGGTGCTGGATGAGGTGAGGTGTCCATGGGACACCAAGCCTGAAAGGTTGCCCACAGGCACAACCCTTTCATTTCCCAGCCTGGCCCCACCACAGGGCTTCGGCCCCCCAGGCGGGGTCTCTCGGCTGTCCTGGCTGTTCCTCACCTCTCCATTCTTAGGTGAGTCACTCAGGTGTCACCTTCCTCCTGCCTGAAAAGACACAGACCCCCTTTGCCTGCCCAGATGAAGGTGAGGTGGTGCTGCTCCCAAGGCCCATCTGGAGGCTCATCAGAGGCCGTACAGATTATATATAGCTAAGGACCTCGTGCAGGCTTCTGGCACAAATGACTTAGTGAAAAACCAAGATCACAACAGCAGGAGGTGATGTGGCCCATACTGGGCCACAAGAAACAGCAACTCTGAGGCACCAGTATTTATAAACACAATCGAGGGCTGCTATCTGTCTCTTTCATACGATTGCTGGACCACAGACGATGGACCATCTGCCCGCAGTCTATTATCACAATCTGTGAACAATTATAGACAGGATATTGCATCTTAGAAAATGGCAAAGTTAACAAAAAAAGGCCCTGAAAAAAGCCAGAAAACAATCAAAAAGCAAGCAACAAAACTGCAGTCAACCATTGCACAGAACCCCATTTGCCAGCCCTTGAACCCAGCAGCACTTCATTCCCGGACCCACCACCACGACATCAGCTGCTACAGAGCAGAGATGATTTCTGCTGCTGCTGAGGCCCCAGCAAGTACCAGCTTCAGCCCTTCTCCTGCAAATGCAAGCACCT
>RSEF01000008.1:13717833-13759273 GCA_003993805.1 Himantopus leucocephalus
CAGTGAGGGGCCCAAAACTGAACACAGTATTCAAGGTGTGGCCCCACCAGCGCCAAGTACAGAGGTACAAGCATTTCCCAAGTCCTGCTGGCCACGCTATTTCTAATACAAGCCATGGTATTGCCTTAAAGGGAAACGTCCCAAACGTCTTTCACAGCCAGCAGCTGAGCTTGCACCAGAACTGCCGGCCCTTCCTCAGGCTGCCCTGTCTCTGCCCACTCTATCACCATCCTCCACTCCCTTGTGTCGTGCTGGAGCTGCTGCTGGCCGAGGGCACTCTGCACCCCTGGCCACCTGCACCCCACAGGGGTCGCGCAGCACCTCAGTGGGATACAGAGTGCTCCAGAGGCACGGCACAGACGATGCACTGGGCCTCAGCTAGAAAGGCAGGGGGAGAGGACAAAAACTTACCAGTCCTGGTCTTTGGTCTGTGATGCTGCTGCAGACAAAGCTGGGGAGATGGTTGCTGCTTCTGGGGTGGTTGGCTTGCTGTCACTGAGTGGACAGTGGTAATGTGTGGTCAGCAGTAATGTGTGGTCAGCAGGAGACGTGGTTTGTCAGTGCTGCCTGTTCCCTACCTGCAGACCATGGATGCAGCAAGGAAGCATCCCTCTCAGAGGAGCCTGCTGAATCCCTAAGCAAAAACTCCCTTCCAGGATGAGGCTGTTACCAAGGGGCTAGGGAAAGGCTGGGTCTTGACATTTTATCCTCTCCTCATCCTCGCCTCCATTACATGACTATCGTCTTGGAGCTGAGCCTCTCTACCCACAGCCCACCCTTTGACTCTTTGACTCAGGACATCTCAAATCCAGACCAAGCAGTGTCAGCTCTTCAGCGCCCCTGGGATGTCCCCTTTGATCAGTCAATGGCTGACTCCAGAAGAAGGCTACCTGGAAATGCCATGCTCCCTTCCACTCACTGATGGCTAGGGTGGGAACGGGCAGGAGTCCTGCGTACTGAATAACCCAAGGAGAGCAAGAGGCAACTGACTGCTGCCCAGCACTGAGTACTGCAGGGGTGAGATGTGAGGCTGCCGCTTCCACCACGGGACAATCCCAGTCCAACTGGTGCTGTGGTCCTGGCCGGGACTGGGGACCTGTGTGCTCTGGCTGGGAGATGAGCCTGTAAAGCCCTGACACCGCTGAAGTCCTGCTTTCCCCAGGTTTCTGTGTCATGCTCCAGGTGAGAGTCTCCAAGGATGCCCCAGCAGACACTGCTGGATGGGATGGGGTAGCTGTACAGCTGCCGGGGGGGCAGCATGGGACGGCATCGCCGGGCTGAGCCAGCACAATCCAGCTGAGAACGCTTAAAGAGGGACAAAAACTATGCAGATGCAAAAACCCCTGCATTAGTCTTCAGCGTAGCCTGAGTAATTAGTGGTTTCTTACAACAGGGAAACAGTACAGAAAGTAAAAACCCAACTGCCTTAAAACAACAGATACTCTCAATTCATTTCTAATTTATGCATTCTTGTCATATGAAAGCCACTTGCTTAAGCTGCTTTTCTATCTATTTGCAGTCTGTTCAGACACACAATGCTCAGTGGGGGTCTGTCTCCATGATTCATTGGCTCAGATTTCCTATAGAGTTTACATGATGTCTACTAAGCCCCATACAGTTTTGTATCCATTATAACCAGGGACAAGCAAGCAGGGCTCAGGAGGCTGAGCATCCATCTAAGAATAGCTTCCTGTCTTCCAGCTCTCTTCACAACAAATGAACAATGGTTACATTTTACTGGCTAGCACTGCACGGTGAGGGGAAATTATAGGAACTTGTCTGAGTTAAATAAGGGAAGAAGCATTTAGAGTGAAGCTCCTTAAATGAGCAGGTCAATAACTAGTTTACTGAGACCAAGGCACATAGCTAATGAGAGAATAAAGAATTATTCTTGTCAAGAGAAAAAAAGATGCTGCCCTGGTTTTGTGCTAAATAATTACATTCATTATGTTTAGGACAGCCCTGCAAGTGGTCTTTTGCACTAGTAAATTCATTAGCAAAGCTAATAGGCAAACTACTATTGGGGCAAATTTAAACGATTGCAATAGGATGGATGGTGAAGATGGGGAAAGGTAGTATGAGAGCTAAGAGCCAAAGTCAGCTTTAAGTATAATTGAATTTATCTTCTCATCAACTTTAAGGCCTCCTTCTGGGCTTGAAACAAGGAGAGGAAAAGCCATTGAAACGAAAGGATATTCACTTGATTGGATTTGTTGCTAGCCTTTCCAGCTTACCAAGCTGTCTAAACTGACCTCTTGACACATGACAATTATAAATCCAACAAAAATTAAAACGTTAACTAAATTGGCTCAAAGTTTCCAAATGACAAAGGGTCTCAAATGTGTCAGGAAGCCATCTCCCCAGCAGAAATACTGAAAAAATAACCAGACTTTGCATTTACCCAGAAGTTCATGAAACTCGCCTGGGCAAGAGGATGCAAGGTGTCTAGGCAAGAGTCATGGTCGCACAGGGGCTGTGGAGGAAAGGCCAGCAGGATCACCGCCCATGGCTCAGGAGAGCGGCAGCATGTGGCCCAGTGCTAGGCACTGCAGTGTGGTGGTGGTCCTCCCTGGAGGGCAGCGGTGGTGGTGGTCCTTCCTGCGTGCTCAGGTCACAGTCCTCCTGTCAGCGCAGCCTTAGGTTCAACACACCACAAACACACTCGGGGCCACCAGCCCTCTCTGGTACTCTGATTCAGGCTAGCTACGTATTTATGCAGACACCACCGTGTTAGGCATGCTTAACTAAGTTTTTCTTTACAGATACATTTTTAAATAAAGAGGTTAGAGTCTGATAAAATCACTGGAGGAGCTGTGGGCATAAGTACCTCTTCTTTAATCACGCCCTGCCTAGACCGTAATCACAGACGCTTCATAGATACAAATGCAGCACATTGAGGCGAGCCTAGAAAATGATTGAAATCAATTTAGTGAGTCTGTGGAGCACAGCAGTAACATGTGTAGGACAGAGCAGACTGCCGACGGCGCTTATGGCAGTGTCTGGCACTGACCACCGTCTCCAGGCAGGGCTACGCAGCCCCCCCACCCCGCAGGGCTGCCTTCGCTGACAAACTGTGTTACAGGGGAATGGAGATAATTTTGGTTATTGGGCTGAGTATAGGACATAGAAGCAGGAGGGAATATTTTTTTTTAAATGTTGAAACATTTTTTAGCATTTTAAAAGAAAGATTCTAAAGTGAGGGTTTTTTTCTAAAAATAACTTTACCATTATGAAATGAAAATGTATTATGATTGTATAAAAATACCTACTAAAAAAAAAGATGAAAAGATCACCAAATATTTAAGCTTTTTGCTTTGGTTGTAGAATAAAAACACCTTTTTTTTCTGTTAACTTTGTAAAAACTTATTAAACTGTCTGATTCGGGTTTAGCTGGATGGGGTTCAGTTTTGCCACTGAACCAAAAAGCTGTTACACATATCTGTGTCTAGCTGTTTTAAATGGACACTCAGTATTAGCTAAAGGCATCCAAAAAGTAGCTTTTCAATAACTGAATTTGGGAAAGACAGAAAAAAAGTAACTGCAACGAAACCCATATCTGAAAGAAAAAGAGAAAAAGAAAGAAAAAAAAATTCTTTGCCAAGTGGAAATGGGAATAAATGTTCTTGGCTACTGCTGCAGCCTGAAAAGCCAGAAGGAGCCTGAGGCTCCCCAGTAAAACTAGTTTGGAAACCTCCTCAGCTGATCTCTTATTTCTTCTGGCTAGTTGCCTTATCCAGTCAAGTTAGAAATTCAGGATCTAACCCTTGATGATAAATTGGAAAGACAGATATATTGTACATCTGAAGGAAGATATCCAGAGAATTAAGTGTCTTTACCGAAACTAAACCCTGGGGAAATGCTTGCCACCTTTGTTGTTTCAGCGAGAGCTGATCCCTTCCCTCTGGCCATCGCTGACCACCTTCTCTGGCAGCAGGTTCAGCCTGCGTGGGCTGCGACACGAAAGGCTGCTGGAGATCCCAGAGTCACACCACCTCTGTCCATTGCAGGAAGAAAACCAGCGATTGTCATCCTCCTCCCCACCACCTTCTCTCATGCGTCTACAGCCTTCAAAACCAGACTGAAATGGTGCAAAAAATTGTGAGGTCTCTAGATAGAGACAAAGCTTCCAGCTTAATGAATTTTTAACTAATCATTTCCACAGGGAAGATGAAAACTGGAAGATAACTGTTAAGAGTGTGGGAAGGGTGTTAAGAGGTGTTTTACTGAGGACAGGCCTAACAAGCACGGAGTGGGGAGAAGTTGGCACCTCGTTCTCTCAAAAGTCAAGAGCAGACCCGTTCTTCCTCACTAGATTTTTGCCAGCTATTAAATAATACAAACACATTATGCAATCTTTATATTTAGAGAGTCTAAAAGTTCAATGATATGGCTGTTCAAGACTTGTTAAGGCCAGAAAAGTGACTATAACAATGTCACCTTGTTCCTGCATTTACCTGCTTCCTCAAGTGTCTGCTCTCTTGTCAATATATGTCCATTTTACTCATTAATGCTAATGGGAACCAGGTATGCCAATCAGAGAAGACTGACCCCTCAAGCTATACCTATTTTGCCTGCTAACAAAGCAAACTTTTCATCACAATAAGCAAGGGAAAGCCAGCACAGGTGTGCCACAGTAATATGCATTATACTTTGCCTCATGCTGTGTTACCACCGGTGATGCTTTATTCTCATTCCAAAACCTGTACACTTGTTGAAGGTTAGTGATGAAGTACAGTGCAGGTCATAAACAAGTGAGCTTCATTTTCCACAACTAGACACAGCAGCAGGCACTTAGAAAAAGAATTATACTAGCTTGTAAATGGAACAATTTAATATGGAAGTAACTGATGGCAAATAAACATAGAATGCCAAGGCAACTTCTCTGTCACTAGATGTACTGTACTCTGTTCCTTCCGTTTCTTTAAAAATCAAAGCTAGTGAAGTAGAATTTATTCAATCTTACCAAAGAAATCGATTTAGAATGTGAAATATACCCTTAAGAAGGAAGAACACTGTGCTCCTTCCTGACAAAAAGCTTTTCTACAGACAGTGCATTGGGAAGGTCTAAATACATGCAGCTATGGCTAAGATTTTCCAGCCACGTAGCTGGAAACACTCTACACTGCCATCCTTTGACAAAGCCGTTTGTGTGGTAAAACCTCCTCAAAACAGCAGAGCCTAAATAATACAAATGGCAAAACACCCCTTTGTCTCATTTCTTCAGCTACCTTCCGAGTTCATAGGTTGTTTCTCCAAACGTGAAGCTTTCCCACATTCTCTGACCAACCATCAGAACACGATGTGATCATTCTTGTTATCTACTGCAGCTAGAGGTGCTTGAACCTGGCCCCTTCTAGGAACTAAGACTTTATTTTCTGACTTCCTACAGCAAAAAAGATTCATTGCTTATGGACTCCCATTGACAGGTGAATGCAGTCTCAGTGCTGCGTCAGCAGCAGATTTGAGTCTTTTATCAATAGGTTTAGCCATAGAAATCTATGTGTAGCTCTGAGAAACACTGCCTCCAAACAAAATCATGTTGGAACTGAAGAAACTCATGAAAAGACACATTTATACTTTAAGTGTGATTTCTGGGCAGGGGAACAGCAGTGGAGCAGAGTCCCCAGGGAGGCTGTGTCATCTCCATCCTTGGAGGGTCACAAGAGCAGACTGGATGAAACTCTCAGCAACCTGGTTTGGCCTCACAGCTGACCCCGCTTTCAGCAGGACGTCAGGCCTAAGTCCTCCTGCAGTCCCTTCCCAACCAAGCTGGATTGTGTGACACGAGGTCTCGCTCAAAATCGTATCACCGTCTTCACCCATCCACAATTCAGAGAAGACATTCTTACCCTTGCCCCTTCCCTGAGTGCATGGCATTTTGTTACGCCCACAGACCTCTTGCTAATCTGTTCCTGCACATTGGTCTGCCCTATCAGACAAACCCCCACATGTTCCTACCTTAACTTTTCATAGTCCTCCTTTCCTAGGAGCCTGTAGGCTTTTCAGCAGTACGAACCTACAGGCCTTAGAGAGCCTCCTTGGTCTTTCTCAGCAATTTGTCAGAACAGGGAGTGCTCTGAAGAGAACAGTAACAAATACCTCTGATCTTCGTTTCCAACCATTCAGATTAGCGTTCTGTGTTCACTGCTATTTATACCCTTGAACTTCTTGATGCCTACAGCTGAGTGAACTTGTTCAAGGCCTCTCCCTGGTTTATGAGTGTGGATTTAGTTTTTACGTTCACTGGCTGTTAATGAGGCATCTTCTTGCCGTAATCCTGCATAAAATTAGGTGCCTACTGTAAAACACTCCTCCCTACTGCTTTTCACCAATTGCACAGGGAATTAGGATCTAGCAACCATCAATAACAGCCATGAAGAGACGCTCGCTGCTCTCTTGATCTTATAAAGTTAACTTAGTTATAGCAAGCGGTCAAAACATGGCCCAGCATAAGAAAGAAACCCTTCAAATTGTACCAGTAAGGATCCTTGAGATCAACATGGAGCTGGAGTTCAGCTTCAGACAGATCTGAGCAAAGTTCCGGGTAGCTCCAGTACCCAGAAACACCATGACACTGCTACCACTCACCGTCCCCTACCCACTCTTTCCAGTTTCTGAAAGCAACTTGTGAAAGGACAGTGAGCATAGGAACTCGTGCTGGTTTATGGCATACCCTGGGAAGTGGGGTTGTTTAGCCTGGAGAAAAGGAGGCCCAGTGGAGACCTTATCGCTCTCCACAACTACCTGAAAGGAGGTTATAACCATGTGGGGGTCAGTCTCTTCTCCCAAGTAACAGGCGACAGGACAAGAGGAAATGGCCTCAAGTTGCTCCAGAGGAGGTTTAGATTGAATATTAGAAAAACTTCTTCACTGAAAGGGTTATCAAACATTGGAACAGGCTGCCCAGGGAAGTGGTTGAGTTGCCATCCCTGGAGGTACATGTAGATGTAGTGCTGAGGGACATGGTTTAGTGGTGGACTTGGCAGTGTTAGGTTAATGGTTGGACTTGATGATCTTAAAGGTCTCTTCCAACCAAAACAATTCTATAACTCTATACACATTACATTGCCTCCAGCTTAAGCTTTGCCATGTAGCCAATGCAAAATAGACTGAACAGCTCCCCCAGACATGTCTCATTTGACTCGATTCACCTGCTTTGGAATGGGAGGAGGCAGAACTACAGCACCCACACATTTTCCTACGTGCAGAGCCTGGCTATGGGCTCAGAGGAGGTATAGGACCTAGGGAAGGAGCTCTCGCACCTTCTTATTCTGCCACACATGTGAAAAGACCAAGCTATAGTTCAGCTTTCCACTATCGCAGGTCTATGGGAAGAGCAAAACACAGCAAATGAAATTTGACATAGCAGTCCTACGTTGGTGATGGAAAAGCTGGCTGGCACATCTGTGGCTGACTTTAGTCATTTTGTTTAATCTAACAAATTATATTACAATTGTATATGATCTATATTCTTGGCCTTTAAAACCAAGGATAATCTATGGCTTCTAAGGTTTCAATTTATCCTCAAACAGTATTAATGACAGTCCATAGCAGACACAGCTTTATCAGAGGGTACAATATTGGAAATTTGAGGAAGAACATCTCCATATGACTGCCTACCTGTAACTGAGAAATTAGCATGCAACCCAAGAGAAAAAAGGCTGAGGTTAATTAGGTCATCATTGAACAATGCATGCAAAGTTTCTATTGTGAAACATGTTTTTATAAAGAAATAAATGCTCATCCTCACCTTGCCACAGGCTGATAAAAATGAAGGAGACTACGGTACATACCACCAAATGGATGACGACTTCATATAACTTGTTCTGAAAGAAAGCAGCCTGTTGTTTACTGCATTTATCGACAATCTGTGAAAGTAGACCAGAAATCAGTCTAATTACCAGAGTGCCAGTTGTGCTTGTTAACACCAGCTTTGTGACCAAATGTTATTCCACAGTTGTCACATCACAAGAAGGTTTCATTACTAACATAATAGTGAACAAGATCACATGCCTGGCTATTGATTGATCTGCCACACAAAGGAAGGACATTGTTGTCTCTATTATAACCAGTTACATCTTTGTCTGCCTGTATAATATGCACAGGAATGTATCATGAGCAGTTGCTGCAGTGTTCCCTAATTTCTGCCTGTTAGCCCATTAACAGCCCATTAGGATTTGCAGACTTTACCACCAGAGCAGAAATGACCTTGCCCTGATTCTGTCTTGTACAATCTTCAAAAAACTGTTTTCATCAGCCTTTCTGCAATGGATCCTACAAGGATTGAGACTTACTCAACATTTGCTTTATAAATATATCACTTCTGCCAAATCAAAAGATATTTTAATTCTTTGCAGACACAATTAGGAAACACTGCAGGAACAGTAGAAATATTCATCATTACTGCAGTTGAATGGCCCTGAAAGAACTATGTCTTAGACCAGAGAAATATTCTGCTAACAAGCACCTCAGACAAAATGAGCTAACTTTGACCCTCAGATCATCAAGATATTGCTTTGCATTCACTGACCAGTCATAAATGCAAACAACAGCTTTCAGGCCCGTTGTTAATATTAAAAGTGAACAGTCTTGTTTATTTTTCTATGAACTCAATAAGTATTATAATATAAAAGTGGATTTGTTTATCATTGTGAGCCTACAGAAAAACAAGCATGCCTCATCATCTTATCTGATGATGAATGATTTATCAGGCAGAACGTGAATCTGCTTCTGAGTCTATTTTCCTGTTTATGCTTGTTGAACAGATACAATTTAATGAAGAATATAAAGTACTTAAAAATCTGTCTACCATTAATAGTTTAATTAAACTGACATGTACTTCAAAAACAGAGAGACAGAAAACATTAATTTTGGTTATAAAGGGCACGGCATTATTAAAGTGCAATTAAAAACAACATTCACTTACAATTAATAGCTAAAACAATTTAATTATTTGACATTTGGTTGTCGGTTCTGGCTAACTTAGCCACCCCAAGGTAGGTATATTCTTTGGTCCTCTTGTAAAGTATATTACATAGCTGCCGTCCCACTGCAAAGGCCCCAGCACAAGCTAACCAGGTGCTCCTGAGCAATACCTCACTGTAAATCCCCGGACAAACACCGCGCTGTGCTATTGTCCCCTGGTCCCTCCCATGTCCTTGAGGCGCCAGTTCCCCAAAGGATCCCTCCCTGACCTTTCTGCTGGGGCAGGTAACAGCCTCTGCTGAGGCTGGTGCAGGGTCTGGAGGCTGACTGGTGAGGTGGCTCCTGGCTTTTGGATCACATTTCCCCAGTAATGTGGTCATTTGGGTCCCTCTGACATACTCAAGCATCATTTTTCTTTCTAAACTTCATCTCTCTTACAGCTTTCTCTTTCCGTCAAACTTGATTGAAATTGGTCAACTGGCTCAGCAGTTGTTTGAGAGAAGGCACTGGAAAACAGAAGCAAAGAAAATCAGCTCAACCACACAGGACTCATTTTGCTTGGAAATGGGACAAAAAAACTCTCCTGCCAAAAGTTAAAACCTGAAGATGAAAAGTGAGAGTCTGCCAAAGAATTGTGGTAGGAGCACTTCCCAGAAGCACAGGTCCTTCCTGAACAAAGCAGCAATGGAAATTTCCTTGAAATTCAGCCTACGTTTTCTAAGAACATAGCAACAAACACATTGAGAAATTTCATCAGAATTTCAGGGTCTGAAGAAAATCCAGTCTGGACTAGCCTGAAAACAGGAATTCTGTTCCACAGGATATTTCAATACTTTCAGAGGTATACTGAGAAGAAAAGTCGCTTTTGGTGTAAAATTTCAATGAGCTGAGAGACCCCTATTCCTCAGTAGCCAGGAACCCTACTGCAGAACTATCCATTTGTGATTGGAGTAACCATGTCTGGATTACACCATTAGGCAATACACTGGCCACCAGGCAGCTGGCTTTCCTGGGACACACGTAAGAAGAACTTTGGCTTCAATGATATTCTTTTGAAAAACTATTTTGTTGAACAATTCTAAGAAACATTGCTCTAAACGTAATTAAAGAAAACCACATGCTACAATTTTCTCTACATGGGCAGAATGTCATAGCAAGTTCCACAGCTCTCAGCAGGACTTCATAGATCTCAGAAGTTCTCTCTTACAATGAAATTGCCAGATTAATATTCTACTAACCAAGCACGCTTATTCCTGAACACAGCCTGGAGCAGAAGTTGTTCCAGGACTATTTAACTAGCTCCTGTAAATTTGGTTTACTTATTTCCTTATTTGTTGAGGTGTGTGGAGTGGTCGCAAGTGCTCCCGTATATCATAAGCTACAGTCCTCTATTACCTCCCCAGGAGGAAAGGAGAGAAAAACCAAATGATAAAATCGGGGCGAAAAAACCCAATGGCACAGTGAAATGTTCACAAAAGCTTTCTTTCATGCCTTTTTACCCACCCAGAGAATGCCATAACCCTGACCATACCACCTGAAGGGTGCCCACTGACTTCTTAAGTCCAGGAGGAGAAGTCCTTCTGTCCATACTGCAGGTGGCTAAGCCAAGCTGGAGCCTCTGGGATTAGAGAAAGTGGTGCGCTGAGTGTGGGTCTGCCTTGCAAGGACAGCTCTCACAGCTGGGACTTAGACCAGGCCTCCAGAGCTTCACGTCGTGCTGCAAGTCAGATGAACACACAGCAGAGGATGGCATCTGGGCTTCCACCGGTAGACAAATTTACCAGAAAACTGCATGGGGAAAAAATGGGTTTATTCATGTTTTCATAGAGACCGTTTTAATGACAACATAATTTCTACACTGCACCTGTAAATAATATATAAAAAATAAGAATAAAAGTAATCAGTACAAAGCAGTGTATTCCTGCACTTAAATTTCTCCATGGAGAAAATTTAAATTTCCCTTAATTTTAATCTCTGTTAAATTTAACACTTAAGTTTCTCTGTGGAGAAATTTAAAGGAAGAGGGAAATGGTAAAGAGTGGAAGTTAGTAGGATTCATTAAAAAAATAAAACATAAACTGTATCTATCTTTAGCTTTTTTCCTCTAAAGAGTATTATAATAATGCATTTATTTTCAATGCAGTCATTGAGCCTGCCACCTTCACATAAAAACACCTGCACTGACACAGCTTAGGCTTTGAATTCAGATAAGTTATCCCCAAAAGAGTAAATACATTCAAAACCAGTCAGGACTTAAGCATTTCAGCACATCAGAAGAAATCAGTATGAGAACGGATGTTCATCTGAAGATCTTGTAAGAAATTCAGCAACTGAGCTTGCTGAGGACAACTAGATATCTCTGGAGAAATACCAGATACCCTCACCGTAAAGTTACGAGCTGGTTTTGCACCGGGCCAAGCAGGGAATGGTGGCTCTTAAGGGTTTTAAGGCTTTTAAGGGTTTTGCCTCTGCAGTCTCTAACCACATTAAAACCCTGTTTGCACTCTTTTCAAGATCTGTAACTGCAGCCCAATATAGACCACCACAGAAAGTAGGATAAAGCATAAAGTCTGGAAACACATTTGAAAGTGAACCAGGAGATATGGACTGCCTATCCACCATTGGATTTAAGCTAGAATAAAATCACTTGTGCCTGAACCAAGCTTCCTTGCTTGCATGAGAATTTCCACCAAATTGCCAGTCACACCAGTAATCAGAGGTTTGCACATGTAGAACAAAACATCGGGCAATTACTGAGCTGTCTTTTCTTCATGGTTTATTCACTGTTATGTGACCAATGCAGCCTAGAAAGTCAGACATCTTATGAAACACTGTATTAATTGACCACGAGTTTCAATCTTTTCTTTAAAGACAGAATATTGCCTATCGTTTAGTATCTTGTATATACATCTCTTTCTCAAACCTTATCTATTACGAATATTTTTTCAGATTTTTTAAAATCTTTTCTTACAAGCCTACAGATCCTCAGCAATATATTTTAAACTACCATTTATGAAATTATAGTTTCATCTCTATTTCTTTTTTTAAACAGTGCAAAATCACATTACAATACTATGACCTTATACGACCTTTGCCCCATATAAGACTCTGGCAAAGCAAGTCTGAAGCATTCCCTGACATAGAACCTTTAATAAAAAACCTCCCAAAGCGTGTGGTTGTCTAGGTGGCTTTGCAAATGAAATCAAGGCATTGGATGTAGATTTTGTTATTATTGTGTTTAAATTAAGCTTGAAATGCCACGCAACTGAAGTAAAAAACAGAAGCAGGGCAGGGTATTGTTTGGTTTCTGAATATTAAATGCAATCAAAAGGTAATAGTACTTATAGATTTTTCATATACAAACAGATTTATGGAACTGATAAAAACCATTTGCTCACCGAGCTTCAAAAATCTGGATGGTTTCCTCTGTGAATAATCAAATAAGTTAACTCAGGCAGTTTCTTTGGTTCAGTGCTACAGATACACAAGATTTATATTTAAAGGGCTACTATTGGTTAGAAGGTATACTTTTTACAAACCAAGTAACTTTACCATGAGTGTCATTTAAGATAACGAGGTAAAATATAGCGTAAAAAATAAGCCAAGTTCACAGCGTTCACAGCTGATAAAAGTGACAAGTCAGCAAGTTTCATTTCTGTTGCTAATCAATTTTACTTGCAGGTTTGCATGCATGAGAATAAAGTTCCAACACCTGAAGGCAATAGTCGTTTACTTTTACAAACTTGTTTCTTGATATATTTTCATTTTTATAATTTTATGAAACTGCTTCTGTTAATTTTAAGTTCCTGGAGAGCTTTTTTTCAGTTCAGAAAAATGTCTCAGTTGTTTTTCAGCGTCTCTGATTAATTGCTGTAAGTAACCTTCTCTCTTGGTAAGAGAGGGCAGTTTATTGACCCAGAATTTTCTTGCGATAGCTTGTAAAAAATTAGCGTTTATGTGGTTCTATATGTTAAGAACATAGGCAAAATTGTACCGCAAATTTTAAGGGCCCTAGTGCCTTCTCGAGATGCGTCATGTCTCTTCCCTGCTTCGGTGTCCCAAGAATGCTAAATAAGGAGAGAGAAATCCCTTCCTTCAGGAAAAAAACAAACACAGCCCTTAAAATACTAGATCACGTCAAAACTGTGGGAAGAGGTTTCAGATACTATCGGCTGTGGTTTTATATTCCTGTTCTGCTTGCCAGTATTTTGGGTAGTATTCTGAAGCTGAGTTTTGATCCTTTAAGGACCTCCTATCCCCTAGGCTCAGGTTTGACTCAGTATTGGAAACGCCAGGACAGCAGCTGCTCCGAGAGAAATCTGGATGAAATTTCACAAAGAGCAGCTTTTCCTGCAATAGTTTAAACTAATCTGAATTGAGAAAAAGCGGGGAGAAAATAAAAAAGATAAACACAGAAGTCAGACAGAGTAAAACCTGGAAGGGGAACGTGGAAAGCAGAGCAGGAGCGAGGAAATACACGTGTGTGGAAGGACTAAGGAGCCAAATGTGGAAACTGAGAGAAACATTTGGAAAAAAATCTGAGGAGCAGAAGGCTGACAGAGGAGGCAAAATCTGTGAGGGGGGAAAGTGGAGGGGGACAACACACAAACACAGAAAGGAAGCTAAAAAATAGCGGTGAAAGGAGGCAGAGGAAGGACAAAGGGCAGAGAGACAGGAACTAGCAGCGTGAAACAAAAATAGCAGGCGGGAGAGATGGTGAAGAAGGTAAATTGAAAACAGGGATCCAAAATGAAGGCAAAAATTTTACAGAGCGAAAGCACAACTTATAAAGCTTCACAAAATTTACAGGAAATTAGTTTTGGGGAAAGCCCAGGCAGCACAGCTGTGGAAGTACACACGTTTCTTTACCTTCTCAATCGGGGTTCAGGTTAACAGAGCCTCTGCTTATAGCAACCCCAAAAAATAAACACCCAGCCTATCGGAAACGGTAAGGGGGACTTGGTGCAGCTACTGCCCTGTCTCCGAGAGCGATGCGATCTCCTCCTTTTGCGCCCTGCCTTTTGGAACAGGAGGAACAAACGGGCAAAACGTAATTTACAGTCTCGGTTTATCTGTATCCACAGCCCATCTGCTAACTCGAACCGCAGCAGAATGTGTGTGTGTGCATTCAGAGAGATGGCTGTCATTAGACCAATGAAGTTAACCAACGTATAAAAGCCAGGATCAGATCAGTAATAAAGTTTACACTTCATTACGGATGTCAAAATCCTTGCTGATTTTTTTTTTTCCATGAGTATTTAGCTTATTGAATTTCACAAGCAAAACCATCTCCAGTGAGCATTCAGGAACTGGTTACTTGGAAGCTCGAGCATTCAGGACTGAAACCTAAAAACAGATATTTCCTTAATAAATTTACAGAATTAGAAAAACTGGACATATTAACATATGTTTCTGTATTCATGGCTGTAAAGTGATTGCATTCTTGTCTCATCAAATTTACATTGTGGAATCTGAATATAGTATGATTAGGCATTATTTTAACAACTACATTACAATACAATTTAAAATAAAATGGCCCTTCATATCGCACTAATATCAGTGTTTTAAATAACAAAGGGGATTTTTTTTTTTAAATAAAGGAAAGGATTAGCATTTAGTTTCAATCAGTATAAGCAATGCTGTACCAGTTGGTGTCTCAAAGATTCAGGATTTTATTAATATTCCAGAGATGCATTTGTGTTGCCTCTGGGTACACTGAAAAGCCACTTAAACTGCACTTAAAGCAGCACTACAGGATCAAATTGATGTGCATCAACCATTTACAATAAAACTTGATTATTATAAAGGCATACATATTTGCATAATTACATGTTTGATTTTTTGATAATGCAGCATACACTACAAAATGTTGCTTCATGTAGAAAGGCATCGTCAAAAAGCACCATCTGCTGTAGTGTTTAATGCACTGCAATGTTTGAAAAATTCTGAAGGTAGATTTGTGTGAATCAGAGGGGAAAGCAAAGGAGTTTTGCTAGAACAAGAGACTCAGGGCTGGAGGAGGGGACATGGTAGAGCGTGGACATTTTTTTAGGCTGTCGCCTGTTTCTCTCTGGCTATTTTTAAATAAAATTGTCAGGGGGAGAGAGGTAAAAGACAACAGAGCAGCACATCCTACAGCCTGCAGAACGCAGGATTCAGAACTTGAGAGCATTTGGCATAAACACAGTTTTGATGTTTTCACTCAAAAAAAAATTTCAATATCTAATAGATGCAATGAAGGAATCATTGGGAAAGAAGGCAAACAGCACAGATAATGGATTCTTACACTTATTAGTTTGACAAGAATGAATCTTTTTAAATGAGTCTCTATTAAGCATCACAATAGCTTAAAAGACACAGAACTTGAAAGTAAAAATATCTCCATATTTGCTCAGTTCAAAAAGAGAAGCCGTCTGTTCTTCAGTAATATCTGACCATAAACCTTAATGAGAGCTCAATGTGTTCATGAAGTCCAACGATACGATTGCAGAAGTAAAAGTGTATCTTGGAGCACGAGAAAAAGCAAGCACTTCTAGACTCAGCACAGTTAGCCCAGAGTTCTTGTATCCTAAAAATATGCATCATTTTGATTAGCACTACGTGTCTATCATTTTAATACCTCAGGCTGTTTTTCAAAGTGGATTTTGAGAAAGACATTAATCAAATTTAGTTGTAGCTGTTTCTGCCATCCCAAGGAGTTTGTATGCAGTCATCCAGAACACACACACACAAAAGGGTCATCTGTGCCTTTTTCTGAGTCTGTTGCTAACTCTGAGCTATGCCGTGAACATTTTTGGACGTTGTGCGGAGTGGCAAAGCGCAGCACAGAGCCAAGACAGGGAAGATCTGGCAGGGAAGTCAGTAGGCATGTACTAGCCTGTTGCTTCCCAGTAGGAGCTCATTCCTTCACAAATTGGCCTTTGGTAAGCAGTGTGATTCATTGCTCAGGGACTGGATTACAAGCTGGAAACCAGCTGCCAGAATTTGGGAAACTCATTTCACTTCCCCGTGCTTTCCATTTTCCTTCCTCCTGTTTTTCACATCACATTAGTTGAAAATACAAAACACTTCGGGGCAAGGACTTTTTCATAATACAAGTTTCTAGTGTATTGGGCATTAAACAAGCTTTTATCTCCAGGGACGCCTCAAGGTACACCAGGATACAAACAACAGTTGGATTCTGTGCTGTATGTGGGACAAATACCAAGTCAATTAAAAAGCATCTTTAACAACACAATCTGACTACAAAGTCCAGCAGTCAAGAATAACATCTGGCTCCCAGACATATTCTACAGTCCAGTGACACAAAAGCGCTTCAGAAACAGACAAAATTTTATCCGGACACCTGAAGGAAGAGTGCGGTGGTGTATGTGTGAATGCAAATGTCTCAAACCTTCTGTGCCCAAACCACAACAGCTTGTACGTAGATTCATTGAAACCAAAGCGATGGCTATAGAGCTTCGAGCCCTAACGCTGCGTTGCTGGCCTGTTAGCTTATGCTACATCTGGTCTATAATACATTTACATTCCCACCAAGAAAATAGCCACTGTTGTATAGTTATGAGATAAATTTTGTTTCACATTATGAGGTAGGATGTGCTTGAGTCCTCTATTATGCACAAGATTTTTAAACATCTATGTTCCTTACCCTGGCTTATCAAGTACAATTACAGCTTGGCATCAGAGATGCCGAACACCCACACTGCCATTGACTTAGATTAGCGCTGTGAAATCCAGTGCTTCTGAAAAATCAAATCTTTTGTGTGTCATGCAGAAGAGTACGAAACGTTTGTTAAATAACCAGCATATTGCTGTGTGTACGTAGTTCACAAAACCTCAGAAATATTTATCTGTTGGTATTTTCCCACACCCACCATTTACTGAGTTGAACCGTATTTCAGTACGACACAGTGCCATTCCCTGTGCCTTTGCCTGCACCTGAAACAGAATCTGGATGGTTTCTTGATCTTCAGGTACCCATACAGAAAAGATAATGGTGTATTTATAGCATAATATTGAAAATAGCCCAAAACTATAACAAAGCCTCAAAGACACCTGCATTTCTTTCTCACTGAAGGCTCTAAGTGCATTTGGTCATAGCGCTGAAAGAGGAAACAAAACCAGCCAGGCAGACGTTAAATCTTTAGAAACAATGAGTTTCCCTTTTGTGCCTTAATATTCTGCTCTTGGTGAGCTTCCCTAACAAAGTCTGCGCTAATCGTTGCTAGAATCAGCACAGCAGCGACTGCTAAGCACAATCTTTTTCTCCACCCTCTCTGCACTAGGCAGACAGGGGTTTTCATTACATATATCATTTTCAACTTGCTGCAGTGATTCTACAAAGACAGGAGGATTTAGAAAGCTAATGAATGGGGGTGGGGAGCGGGCTAGGATTGGAGCTTCAGTGCTAATGTCTAAGGCTAGATACCATGAGTGGCTTCACACACGGGGCACTGCCACCGATTTTATTTTCATTGCATGGCACTGACAGACTTTGACAGCCAAATCATTCATCTCAAGTTAATAAATCAAAATAAAGAGTGGGGGTGGGGGGATTTGTTTGTTTGAACATTTAGTGCTATAGGATTTAGGGCAAGGCTCACTGGGCATTGCCTTGCCCTGATGGTTATTGTGCTGCAATGACAGCAAAATTATTTATCTTTTAGTTGCTAATTAAGAACAGAAGTGAAGAAGAATACGTTTGGTCTGACTATACTATAGTATCTAGGGACCATTTGCTACATCATAATGAGATGCCATAGATGCTGTAACTCAGTATGTCTACAAGTCTCTCGCCGCTTGATTATTAGGAAAAAATTTCATCTTGCCAGTTAACTGACATAAAGTTAATAGTTTATAAATAAGATTAACCTGAAAGAGGAAAACAACATTCCCCCCGCCAAGTGAAAAGATTGCATCCCTTCCCAAGCTCCCTCCTAGCACAGAATGCTCCTTTTCACTGATATCAGAACCCTTGCTACTATACAGCAGTTTGGTATGTCTAACCCTGCTTTTGCAGACATGTCATCAATATTGCCTGCCACTTGGGACAACAGGCTATACTGATTACAAAACACTGGTTCTATAAATCTGTTAATTTTAATGATAAACCAGGATATTTTGGGCTTCTTTGTCCCTGAAGAACCAAGAACAATTGCAGATTGATTCTGAACCAATTAAGGACCTTAGAGCTATAAGTTGTGAATATCATGTCTTTCTCTTAGGGGAAAAAAAAAAAAAGAATTTTCTGGTTCTTACCTCTCTACATAATAACTTAAGATGTGGTGAAGCTGATAATTCAAATATGAGAGATGAATTATGAATCCAACTTTCTCAAACCGTAGTTATCACCAGATGCTACTCAGCTGCCTCTTTCACGACCCCTGTCATCAGCATGTCAGGCAGAAGGGGGAGAAAGTGCTACCTCAGTGGACATCAGCATACAGCCAAGCACAAGCAGCTTCAGTCCTTGTGGACATTCTCTGCAATACCTTAACACAAGTTAATAAATACTAGTTATAGTCAGTGGCTCCATTTCAGTCCTAATTGCAGCAATTCCCCCCTTAAATGCAAAATTTGAGCAGTGGAGAAGCCCCAAGGTCTGGTACAGACTTCGAGAAAATGTTCTCCAGACTGAGCACAGCAATCTACTCCCACCATGGAAGGTGGACACTGTCCCAAGAGCTGAATGGGAACTGCATGGCTTAGTCCCTGCCTTCTGCTTTATGGTTAAGGACGTGCTATTCCCTGCAACCGTATCCTGCTGCCAACGCTCCGTTAATAAGCTCCTGTAGTGAATAACATCATGTGCTCTGTCAATTATTAATAATGAGACAAGCGTTTTCACATCAGAATGCCGCCTTGTAATGTGATGAGCCTGTATCATATTAGTGTATCAAAGCTGAGACTCATAACATTACTAGTTTACTAAGCGAACTTTGAACAAGATTTATTCCCCAAACAGTCTGCTGAGTCCTAATTTTCATGAATTTTGTAAATAGAAAATGTCTCCTTATTGGCAAGATTTTTAGAATATGGTTTGTATTTTAGGTGGTTGATTTACTGCTACATTGCATTTATTCTAACACATCATTGATCCCCTGTCTCATACATCAGATTTAGTTACTTTTTTATTGTATAATTTCTAGGCGACAGTGGCTATCCAGGACAGAAACAGCTGATGGATCTAATTTGATTTTGCCCTTATACCAGCAGAAGTTCACTTACTAGTTCACTTACTCAGAATTCATTGATCACTCGAAGGTCTTCTGGGATTGTGAAATCTCATTCTCGGTGTCTTTTCCAATTGTCAAAGCACAGACTCAATACTGCATCTGACATCCTTGCAGCCTGCCTCGTTCTGCATAACACAGCAGTCAACCGTGGGGTTATAGTCAATGATGGGGCTCTCATAAAGGATGACAAGGCTAACTCTTACTGACTTCAGACATGGCAAAAAGGTAGATCTTTCTGAAAGGTGGGTTTGCTGATGATAAGCGAGGGGCAGCTCAGTGACAGCCATATCTTTACACAAGGGAAAGGAAGACCCGGGAAAGGATGATGGGAGGCAAAAAAAGGCGATAGTAAAGGAAGAAGAAATCGCAGGAGGAGTTTTACGCAAAGATCCATAGGTCTAAAATCAAAGAAATTGTACTACTTAGCATAGCGAGATGATTGAATTCCTTTATCTGTGGCTTACTGTTCCTAGCTGAAACGCAAGATAATGTCCTGTGCACAGCCCATTCAGTTCAATGGCGAGACAGCAAGCCTTGCGGAGGATACTGTCAGAACAATAATCACTTTTAAAGTGGTTGTAAAGATCTTCTAGTCACTAAGCGCACACAAAGAGGCAAGAGGAGGTTAATGAAACTTCAAGAACTGTTTGTGTTCAGTAAGGTTACTTCGTCTTGAGTTTTTGAGAGCAGATAAGGTGGAAAAGAAAGATATTGGGAAGGCGGATGACATTTAAAAGAAGCAGTATTAAAGTTCTCCATTACAAGAATGAAGACGACTATTTTGTCAACAGTAAACACATTCATCTTCATCTGGGAGAAACAACTGATAGTTCCCGTTACCCGAGGGAATTCTAAACCTTGAGCTAATCCGTGCGCCTACAGCACAATTTTGCAAACACGCATCAATACTTAGGTTACTGGTTTTGGAACAAGCGCATTACCAAATATGAGTTTCTTTCACAGAAACAAACATTAGAATCGGAACAGACCTGCTTTAATCACAAATTGTTTTCCGAACACATTCACCAGTCTAATTTCAAAAGGGTTTGAACACCTGAGCTTCCATTTCCCCCCTCTGGAAAGTATTCACCAACCTAAATGCAGCCAGCTATGCTGGGTAACTTTTCTCTGATATGCATTGTTCATTTTCTCCTATTTTGCTTATCCTTTGGATGACATGAAAATATTTTTCTCTCTACGTGCTTGAAACCCATCCACAATCATCAGCTGCTACATCTTCTTTTCATAATCTTGTTTATATTCAAATAGGCACTAATGTTGCTGTGCTCCATCAAGAGACTTGGTCAATAGTTCCAAAAAAGCAAAAGTACCAGGGGAAAATGATGGGGAATTACATACCCAGTAACATGGTGTTTAAAATCCCTTGGTTGGCTTGCAGACTACAACACTTGCATTTATAACTGTTGGTTTGCCTCAACTGGAATTTTATTTAACCAAAAGGAAAGCGTAGATTCTGAGGCAAGAGCCGAAGCCTTGGAAAAGAGGGTGAGTGATCCCATACTTAACATCGCTACTCAGAGCTGCGATCATTCAACATTTTGCTACAAACACTCTGTGCAGCCCTAGTCAAGTTGCTTAGGGTTTTTTGTTGCTTAATCCCCCATCTTTGAGATAAGTATGACTTAGCCTCCCTATCTCACAGGCACACAGTGAGGATAAATACATTAAAGAAGAATTAATATATCACAATACAGTGATAGGAGTTCAATACCCCGCGTACAGACTAATTTATCTTTTTGTCTCCTGGATCAAGTACAGTTTCCAGGTGTGTGCAACAGTAAAAGCCTAATCTATTAATATATAAAAAAAGCAAACAATCTCCAGCCCTACATTCCTGTATATGAAACCATGAACAGAAATATAAACCTGTAGGTGCAGAGTGGAAATACTGCAGTAGAAGAGAACAGAATTTTTTTCTTTATTACAATGGGCTTAAGACAAGGATAGGAACCACAAGCTAGACAAAGAAAGAAATCCATTAATTCCAACAAAATAAACCAGAAATCACAACAAAACCAGAGAAATGCACATCAAATTCATATATAAACTATATATATATGTATTTAGACATACACATTTTTAAAAATCTCCTTAAAGTTATCTTGTGTAAGGAATACACTATAATTTACTAGCATGAGTTATATACTGTTCCCAGGATGAAACCTCCATATTTCTTGCTCCAGACTACCCTCCCCATAAAATAGCTTTATTAGAATTTAGCAATGTTAGGAAAAAAGTGAAGGTAATGTCTATAGCTCCCATTAAAAAGCCGATCATATGTTTCATAGTGATTATAGAGTAATACACTATAAAAAATGAGTTTTCACTAAATATTCAAAATTATAGATTTATCCAGACTCCCAGACAAAAATCAAACTTGTAAATCGTGAAGATTATATATCCAATAAAATATTTATAGTTGCACAATGTATATTGTTAACTGTGTTGACTACTTTTCACCAAGGTGCCAGAGAAATGAAAAATTAACCAGTGTAGAATATAAAATAGGGTGGGTTTTTTTCAAGTCCTAGAGCTAGTTCATGAGCATACAAAACAGATTGCATTCAGAGCTGTAATATAGAAATTCTTCAGTGAAGAAGACACTAGAGCTGAATACCTGACAGCAGAACAAAACAGAGAACAGCATTAAAGCCATGTAGCTGAGGTGCTGCATGCAAATGCAGGAAGACCTGAATTAGTAATGTTGAAGGTCTAGCTAAAGTAGACAGTGGCTGTGTCAATGAATGTTTTAATGACATCTTACTAGTTTAAGGACTAACAAGTGCATACGTGCAGCCTGATGGAATTCGGGAAGCTCAGTGAATATGTGGTCTAAAATCGCTTTGGCTTTACAAAAACGAGTAAATATTTGAATATCCTCCTCCTCTGCAACTTCATAAACCGGCCTGTGAAAATCACACATGTGGTTTGAGGTGCACGTTCATGTTCTCAGCGTTAATCATAATCACGACCAACCAACCCCCCATTGTCTATCATTTAGTTTTTTTCAAAATTTACATGAATATTCATTTAAACTGCAGCTACAGAGCACCAAACGGTGGTCATGCTGTAAAAGGGAAAATGTTGTGAAAAATATAAATTAAAAAAACCCTCTAGTTACTTTGCACCTTAATATTGCGACTTCAGGCGTACCTGTTTGTCACTATACCTCTTGTCCTCTTCATTTTGAGATGACCTTTAAAACTTTCTAACACAGGACAAGGATAAGAGGCGGGCTGGCAGCACCACGCCAGAGTGGGACTCCGGCTGTCACTCAGGCTGCGCGCGGCTCTGCACAGAAGGGTGTTTCTGCCCTGCTCGTTTACAAATTACAATGGTTTAAAAAAAAAAAAAACAAACGCATCAATCACCTGGAGTGAGGGGTTTCATCCTTGCCCTCGCTCTCTTTAGTTTAAGCTTTTTCACGTCCAGCCCTGAGGACAGACCAGACCAGGCTTGGGAGTGCAATGACACACTCGGAGTGTGTGCCAGCCTGACAAAGCACTGAAAAACCCGCATTTGAGCTCACCCCAACTCTGTAGCTGTGTCCCAGCTGGACCCACACTCCTGCCCATCCTCTTCCACAGGAGCAGGTTACTCGAGCTGGGGGCAGGAAAGTCCCCTCCTTTGCGGGAGGAAAGCCCAAGCTGCTGAAGCTGCCCTCCTCTAAGCACCACGGTGCTGAAGACTGGGCAGGAAAAGAAGCCACCTCCTGGGGTTTGGGATTTAACAGATAGCCATCTTTCTCCTCTTGTCCTAACTGGTCACACTGCTTCATATAAAACGCAACATATTTGACAGTGAAAAACATACCGAATATTTCAGAATCAGCCATCCTAAAGAAACTGGTCCCTAGCTTCATGTTAAAAGAATAATTACACCAGGTAATGATTTCGGAAAGCCCCCGGAGAAACGGGCTTGCTTTCTTACCCCAGCCACACGGCAGCCGCAGCTTGTGCATCCCTCAGCCACGGGTCTCACTTTTTGAAGGAGAGGACAATACAGGCGGGATTAACTGAAAAATTCAGGTTAGATGTTCTCGCAGGATCTTACAGTTGCTGTATTTTTAAACGCTTGTTCTGTCAGCACTTGATACCTGCACATTTTCAAAATCTTTTTTGATTTACACTGAAGCAGCTGGATTATGCCATCAGCCAGCGTGAACTCGATGCAAAACACTACTATTGTCTGCGTGTTCCTGGTGTGCGAGGCAGGAGAGGGGAGTGCACGCACACACAGATGCAAAGAGCCCTGTTCCAACATCTTTCTGCTTAGAGAGACTACAGATTAGACTCCCACTGCGTACCTATAGGACAGCGGGGCCAAAAGACCGGATCTCTAGAACTAGGTTCAGAAATCAATGCTTGAGATGTCTGAAAAATAACCGTCTTGTGAAATTTAGACCGTAAGGGAGGTTTTTCATGGCCAGTCAAAACTTCAATGCATTGAGTAATTTTGGATGCACTTTGGTACCTAACTCCAGGTTCCCGGTTTTAGAAATCCTGGACTAGAACCAAATCCACCTTGATATTTGAGGGCACTACGGAGCAGAAGGTGGTGAACAGGCCCGGACTGCTGCACAAACGGGCAGGCTGCAGCCAGGCGGAAGCGGCCATCCCACCCCGCTGACTTACTGCTGTGGAAGGAGCTTCACCGCTGAGGATAAAGATGGGCAAAGCACAGGAAATAGGCAGCTTTTTATACACACAAAGCAAAAGGATTAAAAATACCACACAGAACAAAGATTTACAATGGATCAGCCACGCACCTCTATGAAAAGAACAAAGGTTTTATAAAAGAATAAATGGAAAACTATATATATATTTCCTGAGACTACAGGCAGCCCTAGAGACTTCTAAGTATTATTAGTCAGACCAAAGGCTGCCAGATGCTGCCAGAGCCCTGGCTGCTCACCCAGGAGATCAAGCCTTTCCAGCGGGGCAAGGTAGGACAGCTGGAGCCTAAAGGGTACAGAGCTCCCCAGAGAAAGACTTTTTGTTGTGGTCTTTTGGTTTTGAGCGTGTTTCCTTCACAAGCCTTGGTCTAAGGCTCCGTTATGTTTTCCACATAGAGATCTTATTACAGGGAAATTGGTGATATTTTTCTTTCTTTTGACTACTTCCCTGACTTGAAGAGTTTTGCAAAAACCTGATGTTCAGTTAACCATGGCTAGCCCTGTGTTGGCAAACAACACTCCACAAATTTTGTTTTTAACAAACTAACTCAAGCCATCAGCTGGAAGAGCTTTCATTCCCATCCTCCGTAAATTCTTTCTTTCACCCCACTGATTTCCCAAAGGAAAGGAAACAGCTGAATTATTCTTTTTTCACCTCACCTCTAAATTCTTTCTAGCTTAGATTTTACAAACTGAAGATCAGTGCTTACTCCCCGTTTCCATACGAAAGCACGGTGAGGTGGAGCTTTTGTAGAAAAGATGCCTATTGGCAAGAAACAATTTACCATCAATAAATGCCTTTACCAAGACGTTTCCTTCCTCACTTCTAGCACAGTCCCCTTCCTTCCCAGCCCCAAACTGTACCTAAGCGTGTGGCACTTGCTTTTCTCGTCCACAAGACACTGTTGCAGCCACGTGAGCTGAGCTGGTCTCGGTAAGAAGTGCTTTAGGCACATTACATGATTTTACTTGTCTATGTTTTTCAGTCTCTCATTAAGTGATAACAGACAAAAGTTCCCAAATAATAAATAATCTAAGCAACATTTGGAGTCAAATTCTCATACTTACTTATTTTGTGCTGCTTGTTTGAAGTTATGGGAATGGTTGCATAGGCAGTGTACGGACTCAAGTGTCAGATGCCATATGCAACCCAGAAACCCAGTTCACTTTTGTGACCATCTATTCTCCAGGGAGCACTGGCAGTAGATGACAGAGGTCTGTGGAAAAGAAAACCTCATTATTTTAAAGCCTAAGAAAAAAACTCATACGGGAACATGTAAGCTAGAAGGTAAAGCTGCCTTTCATTAGGAAAAGAGACAACCCACCGCTGTAAAAACATCCTTTCTCTTCATGGGAATGCAGCCATGAAGCACTCTGCTATGACTGCCAGTGAGGTTCAGAGCTCAGTGCTGGAAGCAGTGCTACCAGAAGCAACAGTGAATTCGCCATGGTTTATTCAATTCAGCAAAAACGTGGGGTTTTTTTCATTACTCCTTTTGCTCTTTAAAGTGATATAAATGTGCACAGATTAATGTGAAAGTTAGTTAAAACATTATATAAAATGCTCATCTTTTGAAAAGAAAGTGTCTGGCCTCATGGAAGACCTGAGTGAGAAACGATGAAAATACATGCCTACCAGACTTGCACATAGCTTTCTTTAAGGATCTAGCTAAATAACTGTAAGAATCTACTTTAAATTATTATTAAATACTGCAGAATTGTTTGTGTTCTAAAATAACTCTTTTCATTATATTAACAGTAACAGTACAATAATCTGAATAATTCTTACCCTTCTAAGTTTAGCTGATGAGATGATGATATATAATTTACTCTTAAGAACGTAAACTGTTGGTTTTACAAGCGCCAGTTTTGCAGTTAAGCCCAGGACCTCAGTTCAGGATGCCATAGTTCATTCATTTCATTTAATTTCATTTCATATGAAGACAACACAGCCAATAGGACAGATTTTACATGGTGAAAGGCAAAATGTTTATTGTATTTAAGATCTTGTTGACATAGAGAAGGCTTTTATAGTGCTATGTATTAACGTACGTATTTTGCTCATTTTTTCCAGAAAGGGATGAAGATACACATGTATATACATATATATATAAACATAATTATATATTTCTATATAAAAAATATTGAAGAGAAGAGCTCCATTTAGAGCAGTGATTCATTCACACCTCAAGGGTCTAACAAACATCCCGCTACAACTCAGGACAGGGCAGAGAATGAAAACGAAGGATGAACGATTTACCAGAACTGAAGACTGCTTTAGTGAGAGGTAGATGATTCTCACTTTTTATAAAGGATATGGTACTTCTCTTTTCATACCACTGACTCAGAAAAGGTGACTTCAGGTATCTGGTTAAACGCAGAAGAGAAAAAAAAATTGCACGTTCTTGACAGATGTAGCTAACGTTTAGATACAAAATACTGAATCTGATTCAAGCAGGTGGCGATACTCTAAGAGGGTAAATTACTACAAGGAGTTATTTTCCTATAATTCAAAGAAACTCTGTGGTTTCTTGCTAAGTTTTCCATGAAATATATACAAATTTGAATGCATATGCCAACACTGTCTGAAGTGAGTAGTTCCATCCCCTTTCCCTACGGCCTCCTCCACACCAGCCGGCACGAGTCCCGTCTCACCGCGATGTGTCCTGTCTCACCGCGACGTGTCCTCGCACCTTCCCTTTCCCCGAGGGCACCTGTCACTTCCCAGCCGCACTGTGAAAGCGGAGGCTCGGCGCATGGGTCCAAGGACAGCTTCCCAATGTAGGGGCTGCCCAGGCTGGGAGAGGTGCTGCCGGCCACTCCAGGGTGCCGCGCTCCTACGCCACGTTACACCCACCCAGAGTCAGCAGCGCTCGTGCAGATGTTTGCTTTTTTTCTGCCACACTACAAGAGCATACAGCAAGGTTCAGCCTGGATGACCTGATATTTGCAGCTGCTTTTTAATATTCTAATAATAATTTACAGCACGTGAATAAATAAAACCATATGTTATCAGTCCTCTGTGCAGATCCTGATCACACATGTGCATATTCTGTGGTACCGAATGAAAAGGAACCAGGGTTTACCTTCAATTCTAAGACCAAGTTCTGACTTTGCCAAGTACAGTTTCGTGCAATTGCTCTGAGACACAAGACAGATGGGGTAGAGAGATCTGAAGTGCTACAAATAAAATCTAAAACTGAACTTTTAAATATTCATTCTGAACTATAAAGAGAGCTGTGGCTTTTGTGTGCTACAGATGGCTTGGAAATTCAGTGCAAACAAAGGACCAATTTTTGAATACTCATAGCTGCTCTACCATAATAGCTGGAGGCCCAAAACTCCAGGGGTTTGAGATGATTCAACTAGATCCTCTTACCTGCCAAATTTCATCAAAGCAACATTGCTTTTACCATCTTATACGGATGAAAGAAGTATGAATAGTGTGGGGTTTTTTTAATGAAATGTGGACTGCTTAAGCTTGAACAAAAAATTACAATATGAATGGAAAGTGCAAGGTAAAGGGAAAACTGTCTTTTTATCATACATACTAAAGCATGGTGTAAGATGAAATCTCCACTTTTTGTAGATTGAAAGATTAAACAGAAATATTTGGTAGATTTAGATAAATGAAGGAAATAAAACAAAAAAATAAGCATAATAAAAATCCCTGCCAGTCATAATCAATGAGGAACCGCTGACTGATTGCCAAGTATGGCCTTAGGTTTAAATCTAGGAGACACACATGTGTTTCTTTGTAAGGTAGCGGGGCACGACCTCATCAGTCAGAGATTATCCTCTGCATAATAGTTTATGGAAAGAAACCACTAACGCGAACTCTTCATCTGCCTTCCAGACAGAGGCAGGCTGATACAAATACAGCCAGAAAGGGACTAAGCCCAAGTAACGCTGCTGCTAAGGCTGTACACTGCTGCATTTATATAGCAGTACAATGAGCGTTTTCTGACGCTATTAGCCACTAGCAGTCTAGTCTAGACTTTAAAGTCTTTGGTTTTAGAGAAGATACTCTCCCGCCTTTTGTATGTATCTGAGCTTCTACAAGAACCAGACGGGACAGGAAAATCCAGAAGAGAGGTGGAGTGTCCGCAGGGGAGCAGGGACCACCCGAGAGGCAGAGAGGACCCCTGAACTGCCAATAGTTCTCCAAACATACAAGCAGCGGCATCAAACACGCGGTGCTGAATCACAGCTAGAAACCAGGCTTATGGATATTTATGAGGCACCACTGCCAACTGAAGGGAGAGAAAGCGCAGGAATAGGAGAAGGCATGAAGGGCTTGATAGAAAATCAACCATCCTGTAATGATAGCGAGTGCCAAGAGAAGGTTGCAGGCTGATACCGAGTGATGGGTGGAAAAGGCCTGATGAAAAGCAGGTTACGCTATCTGCGAAATCAAGGGAATTAGCAGGGAGGGATGCATACAGAGAGGCAGCCCAGCCAGTGTAAGCCATTAGGGAAAGGGTGGTTGCCACGATGTTCCAGATGGGTAGTGGTAACTCGTGCTGCCTTTGTCAAGATTAGAGAAAAGGATGTTGTGAAAAATCAAGATAAGATGATGGGAGCTGGGGCAAGCATTTTAATGGCTTCCAGCCAGTACAGGAAAAGTGGCGGCTTACGGCAGGGACCCAGCCTGCTTTGGGAATGGCCTAGGTAAGAGGTGTGAACTGAAGACCAGACCTGCAGCCTTGCTGGAGAGAGGCAGGATGCTGCACCGCTGGTGGGGAGCAAGCAAAGAGGTCTTGGCAAGGCTTGTTGAAGCAGGCAGGAGGACCAGGGCCTCCCTTTCAGCTGTGTTCGGCTGCCGAATCCAGACCTGTCAGAGGGCAAGCAGGGATCGCAGTCTGAAAGTGCGCCTCGGCTTCTGTTTGCAGCTAAGGCAAAAGAGCAGGAGATGAGCAGAGGGGAAAGGGCAGGATCCTGCGGCACTCTGGCAGAAAGGAGAGTCTTTCCAATGACCTCACTGTCCTTTTGAGAGTAACTGCTTTCCAGGACAGAGTGTCCCAACAGGATACTTAAACGCCTTCAGCATAGTACAATATTCAGAGATAAAACTGAACAACTTTTCATGAAATCTGCCTCCAATAACAACATCTTTATTGCCCTGGGCTAATGTGTAAGTTAGTGAGAGATTATGGTTCGGCTTCTATAGCCATTTTATGTAATATGAAAAAAATCCATAGGGACCTCCTCTGTTAGTCCTCTAAAATATAAAATGTAGTTTTAAGCCACACTTCATCATGGTAATAGGCTATCAGCTGTTTTCCTAAACTCTCAGACTCACTGCTGTCACTCTAGGCAGAGCCAGACAACCCGACTTAATCACCTCCTTGTGACTTGCCGCACTGTGCCCCTTCCTTTTAAACATATATAAATCCTAATTATTTTTTAATCCTTTACTAGAACACTGGCAAAGTGACTGTTACCCTCACGGCATGCCGATGTGGACGTTTATAGGCACAGGAGCTGCAGTGTCACAGGGGCTCCTTCCCCAGGGACTGCGTGTCACCAGCAGGGCTTGGCAGAGGGTACCACCACCTTTCCAGGACCGATCCTCTCCTGCTTTCTCCTGCTCCTCTTCTGGAGAGACAGCAAACGTTATAGTGAGGTTATATTCTCATGATACAAAGCTACAGTGGCTGCTGTTGTAATAGTTTAAACCTAGCGCCGAGGCAAGTTTGGTTTGTGCATTTGAATGCTTACCCAAACTGCCAGCCCCCCTCCAGGACATGGTTTCCTCAGGTTCACTCTGATCTGTTCCCCTACCACCCCATGCCCTCTTCTGGGCTGCCACTGCAAGGAAATGGGGTTTCCTTGTGTCTCTCTTCCCTCCAGGGTACCGCCACCCCCAGCCTAAACATGCATCCCCAGGCTTGCCCATGCTGTGCATTACTAAGAGAAAAGTCCCCAAAATCAGAAGACTAGCTTTAAAATGATGAGCTGATTTCAGTGACCACAAATACCATTCAGTCTGCAATTTCGGCTCTGTTCTCCTCTCTGCTGTGGAGAGGGGAAGTCTAGCTCTTCATAAAGCACAAAGTGTTCAGCATGAACCAGGGTGAAGGAGGAGTTATTTTTGTTGGTCTGTTGCCTTCTCTGAAATCTGTAATATAACGATTCATGCATTCAAATCACAGGAGGCGGCAGAACTGTCACCAGTCTGCTGCCTAATGCCTCCTGTTCACAGTAACAAAGACCTGTCTCCCAGCAGCTCCTGCAGAGAGGCAGCCTGAGACCAGGGATCCCACAGAGACAGGTGCTGTCCCGTGCCTCCGTATCTTCATCTGGAGACAGACGTGGAACACGCACCATGCACTGTTATGGCTGCAAAAGCACTGCCTGTGCCCCAGTCTTTCACCTTCTGTTGATAAACTGGGAACTGTCACACAGTGCCACAAGCGGCAGATACACATACACGGAGGATGGGTTCATACCTCATTCACAGAGCACCCTGTATTCCCTGAAGGAAAGGATGATCCAGTTCCTAGAGTTCTCCTAACAAGGGCGACTGAGGAGGACCCAAGATTATAAAGAGGTTTGGGGGTCTCTGGAAGCCAAATCACTATATAAAGTGTAAACTCAGGCATTCTCATTCCTTTACACTCCCATCCAGAAGCTGGGACCACCAGCATCTCACCGCTCTTCCTCCCCAGCTCTGCTCCCCATGCCGTTTCCATTCCTATCATGAAAATAAACAAACCGGAGGCAACTTGTACTGCCTACTTGAATGTCCCAATTCCCTGGCCTATGAAAGACTATCTACATTGCAGTATATTTCTGTCCAAGCCTTAACAGTTAACTCTCCCCCAGGAACGGCACGTTATTGGGGAAAGAAGCAGTACAAAAGCAGGCGCCTCGCTGTGGTCGTTTATAGACCAGATCACCGATTCTGGGAGACCAATAGGATAAACATAGCCCAAGCTGTTTCCTGTATCATCATAGTAAACTTAAAAAAACACTTTTATAAAATGTACTTTAATCGGAGGAGTTTACTTTTTAATTTGCAGTTTTAAATGTGAGCATGTTATAACTTGTAGCTGAACATTTCTATAAAGATAATTACATATGGCAAGACAGAAAAACTTTTTAAAACATTTTCTCTTGAATGTGTGCCTGAATTCATTTACAACTGTTGCTGCTTTAAACACTTCAGGCAGAATAAGTGGATGGCACTAAACAGCTTAGCTGCAATTATTATGGAATGTCTGAGGTATAATTTCCCCTGCGGTTTTGTTAGGCGTACAAAATTCATAATTCTGATTTGTGGCAGGTACTTATTACCCATCGCAGGTGGAGATATGCAAATATTATTCTAGTAGGGGTGAACAGCCTTTATTTCAGTATTCAGCTATTAACGAGATTTGTGAGTCTGGTACTCTGGGGCCATTTAATTAATTAGATGGTACAGATAAAATATAAATTGTTTTGTAGGCTACGCAATTCCAGTTCTAGAAGATGTAAAATATGGCTAAATGAACTTAGTATGGACTGATTTGTTGTTTCATGTATGGCACAGGGTACAGGCAAATTCTGCTTGTTATTTTTGCCTATAATAATCCTGCACAGAATCCTCGCATTGTCAAGCATTGTGGGAAAGAGATGTTATTTATTTGTCATTATTATTAAGAATGTCTATCAGTTATCCTCTTTATAAAATTGCTGGCATGCATCAAATGAAAAAAAGAGGCATGTTCTTCTATGAAAGCCAATATGTGCATGTTTCAGAATAAGCACATATTTTGAAGACATGCAGATTTGGTAGGATATTATTGTCTCAAGGTCTGACACTTCTATTTTAAATAAATCATTTCCATGGGATAGATAAGCTGAACTTGCTAGAGGGAAATGGAGAGGGAATCTACAGCACCATGTCAGAATCTAGATTTTCAAATAGTGCTATTAATTGGTTAATTCATATAATTCTTTTCCTAAGTATGATCCCTCTGCTCCTCCAGAAGATTTCTGGAAAACCTTGAATACAGGAATACAGAAATTGGGGTGAAAAAAATCCAACATGCCTTTATTCCCCAAAGTGATGGCTATAATGGTCACAATAAAAGAATCAGCATTTATCAGGAGTTACAGGAAACTACATAGCGAGACATTCACCCTACCCTTATATGGAGGAAATAAAATGCATGAGGCGCAAGATTGGAAATTGTTAGCAAACTGTCAGCATTTAAAGGCAGGCATTGACCATTATATTAGATTTAAATTGTGGGTAAAATACTACACTACACAATTACAGTACTCTAAACATTGAATGAAAATCAGTTACTTTTACTAAAGTAGGAGTATAATCAGCAGTCAGTCTTATTGGTTTATTGAACATATTTTAGGGTCCATTCCAGCTGTCTTTATTAGCTCTAATGTAAATGATTTTTACACTGCTATTTTGCCAAGCCCTGGTAGCTGTAACGCTGCAAACACACCCCACTGCTTTGTGTCTGCTGGGGATTTACTGAAAAATATGATAAAGGGTACATAAAATGCATAACAATACAGAACTAACGCTGTATTAGAAAATGAAAACTAACAGGGGCAAATTACACTGTAAGCATTAGGAGCTATTGTATGGTTTCGTACAGTGTAACTCAAAAGCACACAAGTTCAAAATTAGGTACATCCCAGGAGTCGCGTGGGTCACTTCCTCTCAGGGTGGGCAGAGCTGGGCAGGGAGCCGCTTCGCAGCCGGCACAGCCCTGCACCTGGATCCCACCGGGACCTGCCCACCCGCCTGAGAAGGCTGGAAGGAGATTCAGGATGACAGAGCCTACCAAGGGCTGGGGCTTGGCATGAGCGGGAAGACTCTGATGGAGATGGGAACAGGCTGGGCCAAGCCAAGAGCACCTGAGCGGGGTGAGCTTCTGGCATGGGAAAGGGTCTGCAAAGACATAAGGACTGAACTTTATTCAAAGAAAATTCTTCTGACTTTGGAGACATCCTGCGCAGGAGAGATGCAAACCTGATCTCTTTGAATAGGGCGAGGAATGACCTGGGAATCTGGCTGCATAAATAAATAAGTGTAAGGTAGAAAGTAGAAGCGAGTCAGAGGGAGAAGGCATTGATTGGGGTCCGAGGAAAAGGGCCGGTCGTATCTTGTGGGTGAACAGAATTGATCATGTAAGAAATTTGCTGTGGCTCAATTTTCAATAAGAAAAATCAATTGTGTTTGTGATGAGAGATTCCCTGAAGCAGAGGAGGCTGCAAAACCGTGATGATGTATGGGGAAAAAGAGCCGTGGGTAACCGAGTCTGACAAGGGGATTTCCAGTGCAGGAGAACGGTGGGTGTTTTCGTCACAGCACTGGCACAGGTAACTTCATGGTTTGGCTGAATTGTCAGCTGTGATTTGCACACTGAGAAATTTGGGGAATCTGAGTGCTGGTACAACGGCAGTGCAAGAGATGTGCCCTCATGTTACACTCGTGGCAACACCTGGGAACATCACAATATTCAATTTCTAAGCAATCCCTGCAAGCAAGCAAGCAATAGAGATCGAGTGAATAGCTTGTATGAACAAATCAAATAAAAGTACAATGACCAAACTGGAGGAAGTCTCAAGGAGAAAAATGTATTTTTGTTAAATGCAGAATAAGATAAATGACAGCGATGTATATGGAAGTTTTTTAATAGAACTATAAGAAATACTTACGACGTTCAGACCCAGCAAGGCCAAGTTACCTGCAGGCTTTTGACAAAACGCAGAAGAGAACCAAACTCCTTTCAATCTTGTCTCTCGTAGCAGTTGCAGGATATGTACTGCATCTGCTCCACATAATGGCAAACTGCTTGTGAAAAAAATTAAGTCTAGATTGCCACAGAATAAATACACCAGAATAACATTCTGCATTTAAATACCTTAAATTGGATAAACAATACCCCATGGGTAGAATCTATAAAAGGCTGTTCCTACAGAAGATGAAATCTAGAAAAGTTTTAATTAAATCTTTCCAAGGATTTCATAAAAATCTAGGCACAGCAGCAGTGCTACATGCAGTACCTCCATGACAGCCCTGAGCTACACAATCCGAAACGGAGGATCAACTCTAGCACACACTTTTTTTTTCTCTAGGAATGCACATACAAACACATCATTAGTTCAAAATCAATGCATAAATGAGAGATGTGATCAGAGAATTACATTTATTCATAGTAGCACAGAGAGCACCACCACGGACCTAAGGCAGTTCCCGAGCCGTCTACGACAGCAGTGCTGCAGTGGGCAATTGATGCCTCTGAACACAGAGGGAACCGCTGCCTGCTGCTAGGTGATTACTACTAGCATTTTTTCAGAATAATGTAAGTAAGCAACATTTTAGGTGGCACTATAATATCCACCAGGCATAGTATTTGCAAAGAGATAATGGAGCAAAATGCATATCTGAGGAACCTCTGCACCACCGGAGAACAATGCTGGGCAGGCATCACTCCCCCCTCCCACAGCGAGTGTTCCTCAGTGCCAGGCGCCCACTGGGTGAACCCAAACCCACATGCACAGAGCCAGGCAGCCAGCTGGGAGGAGTCACAGGCACTGGAGACCTTATCCCCACGTTGGGCAGTGTGGCAGGAGCAGGAAGAGGCCAGGACCCACCGAGTGCTGAGAGGGTCAGAGCCACGAAGTGCCTCAGCCACTTCAGTGCCACTGCAGCAAGGCACTTAGGACAAGCAGGAGCGCTTGCTCCAGGTTCATTCGGAAACATACCCCACCAGAACATTAAGCATGGCATTTCTGCACCCCTGTTATTTACAGGAGGCACTGGCAATCACACAAAGGTGGGTAGGGGCTGACTGGCCTTTTGAAGAGCACTGGAAATCACCCTAAAGCTCTGTGCTGTATGTATAGGTGATGAGCTAAATCAAGAGCAGAGGGTGTATTTGAGAAGAAAAACAGCAAAAAAAACCCTCATTAACTTGGGTGAAAATTCCAATCTAATGAGCAGCCTAAACCAAAACAGTGCCCAGCCCCATTGAACCACCAGTTTGTTGATGATTCCCCCTCTTCCCTGCCTCCTGTTATAACAGCAAAGTTTATTCACGTATAGTGCTTTATAAGCCATACATTCAGCAGCTCAGTGTGGCTCCCCTGTCAACACCACATGGCAGGGCTGCACACAGGACTTCAGCAAGGTAAGATCGACTTACACGCACTATGCAAGCATTCAAAAGTTAATGCAACTAATCTTCTGGTTTTACCTGACAGGAGCTAAATTATTGATCTTTGCAATATGAAAGTACCAAAAAGAACAAAATCAGAACCGTGCACTTTCATGTGCACCCTCGCCTCCCCTTGTCAAACTTAAAACACAGTCATATCCAAAGGGCTGCAGGGAGATTTGAGAAACACATGTTTTCCCTGTATGATTTAATCACAGTGCAAGCAAAAGACGGATGCTCCAAGAAGCCGATGGTTGTGTTGAACAAGAAACAGCAACACCCAAACCTGTGGCACAAGCTGATGCTCACAGGAATACACGCAGGGAGACTGGCAGTTAGGCTACCAGAGCTTTTCTTTAACACATGATTGAGGATGTACAGCCCTACAGCCAAATCTTGTGTACCTGAAAGCCTGGTACAGTCACTGATACATCACCGATGCTCCTCACTCAAGGCGCAAGCCTGCTTTATAAACCAAACCTCGTTTTCCCCCGTTTGCCCTCCTCTCCTGACAACTGCCTACACCGAGACATAAAGCAGAGCTCCTGTAAAGCCGCTGCAGAGGCTGACATTCAACGGGATAAAAGCCATACTGAAACAGCGGCTGCTCCCCCCCTCACTCCTGCCTGCTCCCCTCCACATACCACCACAGAAGTGCAGCGTGGGCACTTCCATCCCCAACAGGTGATATATAACAGAGGAACAGAAAATAACGCTTCCAGAGCGACCAGTATTTTTCCTAATGTCTTCCCTGTGTTCATTGTGGGAAAAGCAATTCCTCCAGTGCAGGTCCTTGTTCTGTGACCCTAAACAGAAAGCATTACATCAGGTTACAGAAAGTCGTATGATGAGGGTCAGCATCTGCTCATATTAGCTAAAAAAATGAATTTTTTTATTCTTAGGTGTCTCTTCCACTCTGCACACCACGCACATCACCACTAATTAGTTGTATGAATGAAATAGCTTGAATGATTTTAGCCCAGGAAAGGATTTCTCTGAAGACACTGAAACAGGTCAGAAGGAAAAGAAGGAAGGATTATATTTCACTGTCTACTCATTTTGCCAATCTTTTAAGTCTATGAGTTCCAGGTTATACTTAACCTTTTTTTCTAACACAGCAGTGTGTCTTTCCAGTGCATTTCAGCAGAAGTCTCACAGCCTCCACCAGGTGCATCACACCCTCCACAAAGCCCATCACCGCAGGAGGAGTGTTTCCCAAACTCTGCATAAAAAACACCTTATTCCAAACTTAAGCCATGTGTATTTAATATGCTGTACTCAACCACATCTCCCAGAAATGATCCTGCTCTTCACTGGAAAGGGATAAGCTTTCCTCCCTACCCTGTAAGGAGGAATGTTACCCTACAGAGTTATCCTGCAGAAATATCTTTGAGCAGAGTTTGGGTAAAGGATGAGAAAGATCTTTTTTCCAAATGCATTCAAGAGTGAATTTTGCATTTTATCAAAACATTGCACATTACAGAGCACAGCCACAATTTCAGGAGCAAACCATGACGTTGAGAACTTTGCTTAATATTTATCCTAAAATTCTCCTGCTTTTGCTTCAGGCCTTCTTTCTTGTCTCCATCTCAGGTGGTGAATAATTCCTTTGTCTTTTGCACTGTTTGTATCTTGAAGATGTTATTGATTAGGCATAGGCTCTTTAGGTCTCTCCAGGTTCTATACATCTCCTGGTATCATTTTCATCAAGTTATTTTTTCTGTTGTTTTCTGTAGTACTGCTTTCTCCTCCTGCCATTCTGCCTTCCTTCCAAAACCTGGAAACAGGGCAGGTGAAACTGTTAATGCTCCTCTAGTTACCCTGGTATTTCTGCTAGCACTCAGCTTGAATATTGGTAGTAGTTCACATCTAACTGCTACACCATGATTATTAATTCTGCCTTCAACATGTCACGTTAACCTCCAGTGATTATTCTAAAACAACAGTTCTGCTCAAAACTTCCTTAGTAATGTCATGCTAGTAAAATTCCTCTTAAAAACAAAAAAAATCCTCTTTGTTTCAGAAGAATTTATAGCACCAGTCTTCATTGTTATTCTGGCAGCTCATCCCTTAGCAACAGTCTTTCTGCAGTCCCACTGGAAAGAATAATACATTTTATTTATTTTATATTTATATTATATGTATATAATTCCAGGAGGAATACTATTGACTAACAATTATTTATTCTTCTCTTATTTTGCAACATACCAAGTTCTTCCCCTTTAAGCTTTATATAAAGTATTCTTTCTTCTTTAATCTTGATTATTATCTTACTTGATCATATCCCCTATTCTCAATATAATCACAGTCCTTCCCACCTCAATCGCCCTTTACCCTCTACTGTGTGCTCCTGTGCAGCATTCTCTTCTGTGAACTAAAGAGATGGAAGCAGATGAAAGATAGGCTTGTGTTTTCTTCTGTTTTTCTTATTATTTTATCAGAAGCTTATCATTTTCTCCAAGAATTGAAGTGGCACAGAGTATTGTCAAAGGCTAAGAGTAGTTTATCGCATTTTCACCTCAACACATCACAATTCACTTGCATGCCGTCTACTTTTAGCACATTTTAAATATTTTCTATACCCTGAACAACGTCCTGGAATGACAGCAGCATCTTCAGCAGACAAAGTCTACCTCAGCATCCAGTAGTTTGCACTCTGTACAACTCTGTATCAGTAATATCCTGTGTTGTACATCCCATTGCAACCCAAACATGTCTCACTGACAGCCTCAACATAGTATTTCTCCCGGAGCAACTCACAAAAGGCACTTGAATTGCATTAAATCCTGGAGAAGGGTATTTCTGGACAACCTCAGCCTTGTTTCCCTGCAGTCGGCGGGTGCAGCACCTCAAGGGTGCAGCTTCTTGGCCACTGGGCGTCCCTGTCAGAGAGATCATATCTTGCTTCTCCCAGGAATAAAAAAAAAAAATGCATCTTTTTTGCCTTTGGACCTATGTAGGATTTGCCAACAAGTTACTTGGAGGGGAAGTAGAAGCAAACAAATCCTGAGGCTTAATAGCTGGAGTTTCCTCCACTTACTCTGGCCAATATATCCTCATTTGTACAGCTCCATCGACACACAAGTGTTTTGAAACTTTGGCATGTCTATGCTCATAAGTAAACCATAAAACAAAAACTGCCTCTCCCCTTGCCCTTGGAACAGCAAAGGCTGGTACAAACGATTTGACTTCTGTAAAAATCACTAACCTGCACATTAATGAATAGTATTATATTACCTTTAGCATCCCAAATACCTATGATAATATTGACGTGCACCATAAGGTGTCTTTTTGACTATCACACTAAAAAATACTTTTGTCCCTTTTCATGCATGTTTTAAGTGGCTTGTATCGGCAGGAGCTAATAATTGTACGTGGATTAACTGTGCTACCTTTGTCAGTTATCACATTGTATCTAGAATATTCTACCAGGGATGCTAATAGTACAACTGTGTTTTTGCATTGTTTAAATTAAAACAGGAGCCTTTCATTGTTTTCCCCTAGGTTCTCACTGTGATCGCCACTAACTTGTGTCATTAATTATTTGTTAATTGCACCAAGATATCACAAAGAACATCAGACAAAATTGTTATTAAAAAAGTCACCGTGAAGTCACTCTTCTTGCTGACCACTGGCTCTCCAGAAATAAAGAACAGTAAAAAGAGTTTGAAAGTAAAAATTTTACACATGAGCTGGAGAAAAACCCAGAACACCTTGCCTATGCTAAAAACACATTTGATAGATAGTGCAAGTATTTATCTATAAACATATGAAGAGAGATACAATTGTTTTTACAACGATAGTACTAAGTGCTGAGGACATAAGCCTCTGTCATTGTTCAATGTATGCTTACCTGCACCTGAATTAAATTTGTCAAAAATTCTCAGCCAGTACTTACAGCAAGTCTGTAACTGCATGTGGAGTCAGGTGTGTCAGTCCAGCATCCCTAAAGTGCTCATTTTGAGTTCAAACATGCTATTCCTTATAGGAGTGGTATACTAGAAAGAAGTCGCTGTTTGTCATCTTAAGGAACAGGAAGACACTCATGCTTTCGGTTACACACGTTGTCCCAGCAGAAGGCGCTGTGTTCAATATACTGTGCTAAGGTTTCTGCCTGTTTTAAACCAAAATATAAGGCACATGGAGAATAAAGTGGTTATTTAAAAGAAATATATTTTTCACAGACTCGCAAATCAAACCACACCAGGGAACAGTGTAAAAGCAACAGAGAAACCTGATCTCATGGTTGCCCACAGGGTGATGGCTCTGTGCCCCACGGGGCAGGTGGCCCTCCAGGTCTGCCCAGCCTCACACAGTGCCACGGCAGCCACCTCTGCCCACCCACCATGATGCCATCCTACCCAGCACTGGTCTGCCAAAACGTTTAACGTGACCTTGTTATAATCTTCAGATGAATTATTTACTCTTTCCTCATCTTAAAACCGTACCGGCAAGCTTGTAGCATAATACTCTAGTCCCTGAGTTACCGGAGGTCAGTAAGAGACACTGCAGAAGCTGTAAAGCCCATGTTACCCTACTACAGCCTGTAAACATATCTGCTTTGGTGTGTTCATCCCAACTCGCTGGACTGGCACACAGAGAGCCTAGTTACCAAACAGATCCCATCTCTCTCTCTGCCTATATTCATCAGGTCATTCAAACCCCACACAACTGCTGTTAACGCGAATTCGGTGCGATGCGCTGTGCTGCAAGCACAGGGTGGGAAAATCCACCTCTACCAAGTGCCCAGCAGGGATTTGTTCAATTGGTATTTTTAGCAGAAAGCAGTGATTTCCTTCAGCATCCAGCCACAAAATAACATGGTGTCATCATACACAAACAATTGCTTACCCAGAGGTGCTGTATCCTTGTTAAAGCTTTCTGAAAGGGAAATGGCTCCACCCATGGCATTGTCCTCCTGCCTCCTGAACCGCCTTTAGACTACATTTCATTTTAGCAGAAGTGTCATCTTCTGTTAGCAAGAACCACTATAGAAAGAATTAACAACAAGATCCTATGATTTTGTCTAATGATTTAGGGTTGATATTAAAAACCTCAGTAACATTAAACCCCCTGCAGTTTTCACTGCAGCTTCTGCAGTACATGTATGTATGTAGGTTAGAACAAGACTGTTCGTAAACAGTACCGCTATCTAATGCATGACAGTTTGATATACATTTTCTGTTAGTCTCAACTTAGGTTAAACCTTAAAAAGTTCAGAACTTGTTTTATAGGAATTTTATGAAAACTCAGGTAATCCAATCACACATCTGTAAAATAACTCAGTGCTAAATGGAAGCTTTCACAACTGTTTTCTAGTATCCATAAGGGATCCGAGCAGAAGTGAGAACTATGAGGAAGGCTTTCTGTGTGCTTCCATTAGAGACCTCAGACAAATTCGTTTTGATGTCAATGGTGGAGTGGCTTTAGAGGCCTTCTATGTGGAAATGTACATTTTGCTTGCCACACCGCTAGAGAGAAGTAGAAAATTAATAAAGTAAATACATATGTGCAATTATACAAAACAGTTTCCATTGGTGTCTTCTGCATGGTAAAAGGAAACATTTCCAATATATTCATTGTTTGCTGATCAAATACTAAAGGGAAACCTTTGGTAGTTGCCTAGGGGTTACTGGCAGCAGGGAAGGAGAAGAGAACTGCCAAGGCAGCTGCACGCAGGGAGATGCCATGTCCTGCACAGGGGCTGGAATCACGCACTGCAGGGCTCCTTCTGAAGGAAACCCTAATGGGACGTGTTTAAAATCTTCATACAGAAAAGCAAGTAGATAATAGGTGTCGCTTAGTTTATGCACAACTCAAGGGTTTGCACCACTGATTTGTAGCACACAGGTTTTACTGCATGCAAAGATTACTGTTTGGTGGTAGCAATATCCATATGAAAGCAGGTCATCCAGCACGTAGAGCACAGCTTGATGAATTACAGAAGATTTTATGACATCTTTTAAATTTTATTTTTACTTCTAAAGAACTTTCTGGTGTGTCAAGTACAAGCAAAATATCTATTAAACAAAAGGAGAAATATTTTGGCTAACAGTCTTTTACTCTCTTTTTGAATGTCAGCACACGTCCCCCTGGCTAATTCCATAAATTCAAGAGCTACCAGGTGGTTGTGTAACAGCGATGCCCAAAATACACTCTAGAAGTTAAAGAATCGCAATGGAAGATAACGAATGGGTAGCTAAGAATCATAGAATAGGTTGGGTTGAAGGGACCTTTAAAGGTCAGCTAGTCCAACCCTCCTGCAATGAGCAGGAATATCTTCAACCAGATCAGGTTGCTCAAAGCCCTGTCCAACCTGACCTTGACTGTTTCCAGGGACGGGGCACCAACCATGTCTCTGGGGCACCCTGTCCCAGTGTTTCACTACCCTCATTGTAAAAAATTTCTTC
>RSEF01000008.1:13759373-13813694 GCA_003993805.1 Himantopus leucocephalus
AAACTTGCTGAGGGTGCACTTGATCCCACTGTCTGTGTCATTGCTGAAGATATTAACCAGTACTGGTCCCAATACGGACCCCTGAGGGACACCTCTGGCCACAAATCTCCATCTGGACATTGAGCCATTGACCNAGGGACACCTCTGGCCACAAATCTCCATCTGGACATTGAGCCATTGACCACTAACCTCTGGGACGTGACCATCCAACCAATTCCTCATCCACCAAACAGTCCACCCATCAAATCCAGACCTCTACAATTTAGAGAGCAAGATATTGTGGGGGACTATATCAAAGGTCTTACAGAAGTCCAGATAACATTTGTAGCTCTTCCCTTGTCCACTGATTTGGTCACTCCATCATAACAGGCAACTGTTGGTCAGGCAGGACTTGCCCTTGGTGAAGCTATGCTGGCTGTCTTAAATCTCCTCCCTAACCTCCATGTGCCAAGGAGAGACATGAACCACATCTACTCTCAGTCATCACCTCTATTAGGTGGAAAGAACAATGTAAAATGGCACCAAGAATGTCACCTGGAAGAGAGTAGAGCATGGCCTGCCCTGTTATGATTGTGACACTATGCATCCCGGCATGCTGCAGATACTGCTTGAAATGTNCTGCAGATACTGCTTAAAATGTATATATTTTAGAAGAGCTGATTTTAAAATCAAGGTAATGGAAAATGAATAGAAAATGCCAAGAATAATTTTCTTGTAGCATTTGCCTTTGGGAATGCTTTATCTCCACACACAATGCTCATTCGGGTTTTGAAACTTCAACACAGGGTTTTTCTTTATTCTTAATTAGGCATTTTACATATCCCCTCTTCCAAATCTATACTCAACTTCTTTTATGGTTAAGGTTTTTTGGGTTTGTTTTTTTTTTTATTTTTGCGATATTCAGTAAGTTTCCCACTTAAAAGCAGTGTTAAAAGAAGTGTTCTCAGTTACAGGTGTGTACAATTCAGTCATCAGGGATATGTAGATAACAAATTATCCACAGTTTCAAAATTTTCCCCATCTAGTTCATAGCTGCTGTACAAAACCTCGCCTGACAATGGTATTTTTTATGAAAGCTTAACTCTCATCAACAGTACATCATTGATTTAGGAGATGTGCTATAAGTGTATATTTATATTCTGAATTTCTGAGGAAAGAAAACGTTATCCAGGAAAACTGTATAGAATAACATGAAGCACTCTTTGGGGGAGGGCAGCAGTACATACATTAGAGTCAGACACCACAGCTTTTACATAAAAATATGGAATTTACTTTAAGAGGTGCGAACAGCAGGGCACTGAGTGCTGAGAGAGGCAAGGATATAGTACTGGTGTTTTTGAATAGGACAGTGCTAAAAGCTGAAGCTGTTCAAGGGCACGGTGCAGAAGCATGTGTTTACAAGAGGATCTCAGGCTTGTAAACAGCAGGGCTTTATGCAAGCAGAGAGAGTTCAAGTTCCTGAGAAGGGAATGCAGCACAGAATGTCCTGCTTCTTCACAGAGAGTCACCCCGCTTGCGGCTGCATAAAATAAGAGACACAGCCATTGTTCCAACAGATAATCAGGGCTAAGAGCTTTTTTTAGGGCATCTCTTGACAGCATGAGGGCTGGTACAATTTGGTATGTCAGTTTACCTGCACTGAAAGTCTGAAAGGGCCAAATTACAGTTTTATTTTACTTTCTATTTCATTACAAAGATGTTAACAGTATCAACTGGATTAATTTGATGATAGGACTAAAGAGGCGTTAACACCTTTTAATGAGATCAATCACATTCTGAAAAAAATATGAAACTTTATCAGGAGGGAGTCAGGAGAGTAATTTGAGAACAATTTTAATGCAAGTGCAAAATTTAGTGTCTGTAAAAGCTTTCTTGTGGAGTTTTTTAATTCACTTTAATCTCCACATAGTAGAGTCTGGAAGTCCATTAAGGAGAAAACTATAGTATTCCAGTTTTGAAATTAGAAAGTACCACAGTAATTAATGTTCCTGCATCAGTGTCTGAGAGGAGAGCATTTAGTCACCCCGCATTTCTGAGGAAACAGGACACTGACAGAGCAACAGCAGAAATGAGCTCGCTGAAGTAGAGCCCCTGATAACAGCAGATACCTGCTGAAGGCCTTGAAATGGGCCCAGCGCTGCTACACAGCAGAGTTTCCGCTTGCTTGAATTCACTAGAAATGGCTCTGCTTCCACTTTGCTATCCAAGACACTGTCTCCAGCAAGTCAAATGGATGATCAAGTAGGAGACACCTCTGTAAAGTGGCTGCAAACTAATATGTAATCTGTACCATCCAGGATATGGTAACGATAAACAGCATGTGAAGAATAACACAGAAATCCCAAAGAACCAAAACTATGTAACCCAGGATCAACAAATCAGATCAACAAGACAGAAAATACTAGTTGGCAAGTATGTGTGATAAACCATAAATTAAACATTACAAATTATTCAACAACTTTCTATATTTGATTACATAAGGTATTCCTACAAAAATCCATGCCTTTGCAGTCATTTGAATATGATGTGAATAAAGCATTCTAGTAATGCAGCAACTAACCAAAAAATTACACCAGTGCAAAAAAAAGTAATTACAGATGAGAGCCATTTTTGTGCTCTAGAGCAGTAATTTTTCCTTTCTGAGCACTGCATGGGGTTTGCCGTCCATGTTATCATGAACACACTGATTCAAAGTTTCACAAGTGTTGATTCAAATTTCAAGCAAGCATCCTGTTCCCTACAATTTCAGAGCATTATAACATTCAGAGTTTATTTTTCCCCAAATTCACTGACTGCCCCCCTCCACTTCGAGGAAGCTCAGAGGACTCTGTAGTTGAGATAACAGGTCGCCCAGTGCCCCTCTCCCTCTGCAAACAGATGAGTATGGTTTATGCAGACTGCTCTTTTTTACTGCTATGACAAGTTTAGTTTTTGCACATTGACTTCTAAAGTTGCAGTTTGACTGAGAATTGCCATTTTCAGTAGGAGCCTACACCGTTCTTGATTGCATATCCCACTCACCAAGCATATGCTCGCGTGTCCTACAGATACCAGAGCCTTGTGCACCATGTTCCAGAAACGCTGTCTGGATATACTGACTCGACTGCACTGCAGCCTCTCTACTCTTACTTGCAATCACCATCTCCAAAGTCTGATTGCTGTTAACAAATACCATGGGAGATACTGCAGCAACTTCTCTCTCTACTTACAACAGCAGGAATAAGCCCAAGGAAGCTACATAGTTAAACAGGAATGCACCCCATAGCAAATGTATTTCTCTGAACAGCACCACCAGAGCCAGCGTAGCTCCTCACGCCTCCAGTCCCTGCTTGCTGCACCCTCCTCATCCACCCACCACTTTCTACTAGTTATCACGGTACCCAGAAGTATACACGGCACTCAAACAGCAATCATGCCAAAAGCACAGTCAGTCATGTTGCTTCCTTTCTGCACCATCACAAAATGCCTGTGCACATGCGGAGGAATAGACATTTACCCCCTTAAGTACCGAGGGGGGGGGGAACGACGACATTATTGTGTGGCCACTGCTCTCCATCTTGCAGCTGCTTCAAATTATACTCTCTTAGGTGGTCTCCCTTAGGTGGTCTCCTTCATTTCTACCAAACAAAACCCACTCACATTTTTTCAAGCCATGCTCCTTTTTTCTCCAGTTCCATAGCATTCCCAGACCTAGCTGAAACTGTACCTCTCTGTTTCTTTGCATCATTTTGATGCCCTGTTCCTTTCTAACTTTCTTGGGTGACACCTTCTTACTGATTAGGCCTGCTCGAGCCTCATCAAGGCAAACAGGATTATTCAAGATAATTAACATTTCTATAGGGCACTGACAATTACACACAGATTTGAAACCCAGAATACAAAAGAGCGACACCAATTACAATTCTAGGAGGATTCTCATTCATTATCATGTTTACTTGCAAACACAAAATTAGTGATGCCTGGATTAAGATTAGAAACAAAATGAATTGCTATCACAAATAAAATCCTTTCAAGTGTATTTCATACACAGTACATGCAGCATCTCTTAAAATATGAAAAATGATAGTATCGAAGATACTGTAATGGAGGGCATTTTTTTCTTAAGAGTAGAAAAACAACTATATAGAATAGAGAAAATGGCTTAAGATAATTTATTTGGATTTCTTGCTAACAATATACTTTTTTAAAAAAAGGCAAAACAAGCTGCAAAACAAGGTATAATACTTCAATTAAACTTCAAAGTTCAACTATATAATTCAGAATCTTTTTTTTACAAAGTGGTCATAAGCAGACTTCATCTTGTTTCATAAAAATACATTTGAATGATAAAATTGACCCTAACTGTTAGAAGTCAATTTAAAACATAATTTTGCTGTATCCCAGAGGTTACAGGAAGAACACAGTGTACCAAAGACACCAAAGTTGTATTTCACCCCTACAAAGACAGTACTTTTTCCCTGGTCAAAACCTGAAGGTGATTATAAGTAAGAGGAAAAAACATAGCCATAATTAACAGCATTTAGTAAGTCAGAAACAACAAACAGGAGCCAAGTGAAGCAGGGATTTCCAAAACGCGCATATGGCGCACTTTCCTCTGACAAAAGGCCCCACAAGCAGAAGACAGTAACTGTGAGCAGTTAAATACCCTCCACCCTCAGCCTTACAACCTAACAGTGGAACAGATCACAGGGACCTAATTAATGCACATGGTAGGAAATACATTTGAAATAGGGGGTTTAATTGAAATCTGTTCATTCAACCCCTTGGAAGATAGAGTGTATTTTTCTTTAAACACAGTTCAACAACCTCCCAAGTCATGACCACCCAACTCATAGTCCTCAGGAGGACACACTCACATGCTCTGAAATGGCGCTCACACCTCTGGATAAATTCCCAGCTGCTGCAGATTCCTGTCCTTGCCTAGCTTGGCTTGGCTTCACCTGTGACCAAGCCTGAAAACAAATACACCCATTTTTACCTTCCTTCAGTCTTTCTTCATTTGATAAAGTTGATCCAAGGTACAGTTCTTTTAAGGACTGGGACTGCGATGTCCTTGGGTTTCCAGTACTGGAGGATGGGGTGGGAAGGCATTATTTCCTTTTTCCCAGGCATATTTTTTTGTCTCTGCAGATGGAAAGCTGCTTGCCTCCTGCTCCGAGTCCCTGCAAAACCAACAACGCTGATTCTCAAGCCTTTGTTAAGGGTCTTTGATTTTCCTACTGTCATCAAGTTAGCAATAATTCCTACCTTGCTGTATTACACCAAACATCATAGCAGTGTGACAGACACAGTAAAAGCAATAAATACAAGCAAAGCAGGAAAGGGCCGCTGCATGTAAACTGCACTTTGGTTTGTCAGGTTCACAGGGACCTTCCCAGAGCCCAGGGAGAGTGGCTGCCCCAGGGCTGCAGCCCCCCAAATGCTGGTGAGGGGGCTGCAGAAGATTTTGGGAGGTCTGGTGTTTAGAATTTTTTATTTTAATTTCTGTCCCCAATTTTGGACAGCTATGGAAGAGTAACAGAAGCCATACGCCAGACTCGTTTTTGAAGAGGAAGTGAAAAAAACAACTTAATATTTTGATTCCAGACCTAAATTTAGATCGTAACAATTTTTAAGTGAATTCTCAAAGTAACGAACTGAGTTCTTTCTCACCTCTTCTTGTTTACAGTCTCATAAACTGGGATCCCACACTACCAGTGTCACACAGGATGTCATTTTTTCTCTTGGCAAGTAAACACATGTGAAAGAAAAGGCATTGCATTTATAATGATAGTAACAGAACTTGCTAACATAGTTTTTACCAGGTTTCAAAGGGACAACTTCAGCTTTCTGATGTACAGTGCAATGTCTCTTAGATTCACATGTATTTTTTTTCTGCCCTGCTGAGCACAGTTTAAAATGCAGAAGCAGCATAATTCAATATTAGACTGTTTCACAGTACCACATGAGTTCAAAACAGAAGAAATAACATTAAAAGCAGTGAAATCAATCACATGAATTATCTGAAAATAAAATTAGAGCATAAATAAAACAAAAGTAGGCCCAGGAACAGACAGACTGTCTCCTCTTTTCCTCTTGGGACAGATTTCTTTTAGTATGGCTTCAGTCACTCGCCCTGACATTTCCTCGGACTCCCCGGAGCCCCTCGCGAGCCTGGGTCAGGATTGAGCACTGAAGTTGGAAGATGCTTCTTAGCATTTACTTAGCAGGAAACAGGGGAAAACCGCCACACTCTTAAAGCACAGGATACCTGTGCATTTTCTGAGGATTTTCTTAATCTTTGCTTTAATATGCAATTAATTTTCAAGCACTTTTTTGATTTTTTTAATCTCAAAACCACGTTGCATCGGGACTTTCATATATTAGCTCTCACCCTTGATTCTCCCAGACTTTAGTCTTTCTCCTCTCCAGCACGCTGCCAGCACCAGACCGCTGTTCGCCTCCTGCTCCTAACTCCCTTGATTTGAAATAATTTCTCCCTTTCTCCTCAGATATTATCTATAATGATTGATGGTCAGTAGCTGCTCTGTTCCTGCGGCAGCTGGCAGCAGTGAGGGAGAGGCAGGGCTGCTGCAGAGTACCCGACCTGCAGTTTCACTCGAAACCCAGCATCAGGAACAGTTAAAACCAGACCTTGAAGACAAGCAGTGAGGGGTCTCTGTTGGCAGATCTCCGTGTTTTAAAAGCGAGAGCCCACAGCATGTGTTTGGCAAGATCCTTCCAGCACAAAAGGGAAGTTTAGGGGTTTCTGCCCTTCATTGGGGTGCACACCCTGGTTTGAGGGGGAATGAGAATCAGCAATATATTAGCAAAATGCAATAGCAAAAGATGGAGTTTGTCAAAAAAGGAAAGAAAAATGAGAAAAGGAGTTACACTTAAGGAGAGCCCTAAAGGAAGCAAATTTCTGTTTCTTCTAAAAGGAATGAAAGGTTGTTGCTCCTACATTACAAAAATAGCATTTTTAACATTCCCCTTTTCAATAATAGCAGCTAAATTCTCACAGGACTCAATGTTTACGCTCACAAAAATCAATTTTTCCCTTTTATTAAAAAATTATGTACAGTAAATTGCCGCTACAACACAATCTACATTGTTTAACATACCCTGCTTTGATTTACTGTTCCATTCATAATCTGCTGATGATTAAGCTTCTCAAAAACAATCCACTAGCCTTTCTAAGTGATATCAAGTTGTTTGTTTTTAATCTGCTGAAAATCATCCTGTAGACAGATGCATTATTGAAGAATTACATTTTAATTTATTTTCATGCAGTGTCTGTGATGGGCATTTGGATTAACAGAGTACGATAATGCTTCTTTATGCCTGTATCTATTCAAATCAGAAATTACCTGCATACACTGTCTCTGATGGTGGTCAAAAATTGTACAAAGAACTGAGAATAGTGCTTCTTAATATCACACAGCCCTGCTGCTCATCAATGAGTCTTTTTCTGTTCTAATGCTTTTGTCATGTATATGAAAGTCATTATGTAGTTTAGAAAACAGGAGATGAAGTGAAAGAGGAAGATCAGGGACCTGGGATGCATTAATATTCTACCAGCGTCAAAGATATTTCCCTCGAGGGGCTCCTACAGGCCACACTGTTATTACAGTGCCTATCCATTATCTTGTGCTGTACTTGGTATTAAGACAATAATGGAGAGAATAGGATTATGTGCAGATGATAGGAAATGCGAAGGCAATTCAGCAAGATAGGAAATGAATGGAGACATGATTCTTTCATCGAAGCTGGGGATGGTTTAGCATAGGGTAAGGGAGAAGATAAATGAAGCAAAATGAAATCTTTACAGGTTAGCTGGGGTAAAATGAGTGTTTACATAGAATCCGATGAGTTTAACCTTTTTGATACAGAATATCTCAGCATCTTTTTTTAATGCACCAGTGTATATCCCTTCAGAGGTCTGGTTTGATCTGAAAACTTGCTCGACACACATGGGGAAATGACCAGTGTTAATTTGATAGAGGCAGCCTTATGTAACGGATAACCCTTTCATTCACTCCAAGAAAGGGAAAATTCTGATCGCCACTCCAGATTTCTGCATTTCAACTGCAGGCTAGAAAAATTGTGTCCTGCCCGCTAAACAAACAGACAGAAAATGAATCAAAAAAAAGCAATAAAGAAGGATCAAGCATAACTAAGCAAATTGCTGATCCCACAATGAAAAGCTCACATTCTCTTTTGCTATTGCACACCTTTTAATTCCACAAGCACAAGCCTGTGGCTGATATCAAGTAACAAAGGCTAAGAATTTTAGGAGGCCAGCAATGCATTATGATAGTGATAAACAAAGACAGGACCAGATTGTGTCATTTACAGACATTTCTCTGGCTTATGTCTGTCATATTTTTGTAATTAGGATAAATCACACACATGCATTTGCTATAACAGCACAATGCCAAAAGAGATCATTTTTGTTCCCTAAAGTACAACTATAATTTTATTCTTTCTAAGCAGCGCTTGAAGGCTTTCCTTCAGTTAGGTTAAAACCCAAGAAAGTAAACCAGCAGCACGATGCGTCCAAACAAATGCGGACATCAAAGAGGTGGGAGGCAGCTGTATCATAAACCTTGTGGCACACACGCTGCCCTTGTCCTGGATGGTGGGAACAGCAAGTTTGCAGTGCAGCAATTAACACACACTTCACAGAAACGAAATGCCACCCTGCACGCTCCAAGTCAAAACGAGGATCCTCACTAATGTACTGCCAAGTGACAAAACGTGCCCGTACGCGTAGCAGAGGTCCCAGCACAGAAAAACCATACTGCTATAGCTATTGCCCACTGCAGGTGCTTCCTCGCAGGCCTGACCCTGCCTCGGGCACCCGTCGGCCGCTCCAGCACGGCTCCATGCTGCTCTCTGCTGCTGTCTCCCTCTCACCGCCTCGCCGTCGCCACGCTTTCCTACTCCTCCCTTTGTCTCAGGCCCTGCCGTTTGTCCGTCATGGCTTAGACATTGGCTCGCTTTGGCCGGTGCTGCTGGCTAAGCCACGGGATGTATTGATCCCGGCTGCTATTTCTGTTCCATACCCGATCTCCCTTCCAGCTCTGCGGCTGTCCCTACCAGAGACCACCGGCTGTCAGCCACCGGCTTTTACACCCAGCCTGATCACGTAGCAAGGCTTTCCTTAGCTCCCCACACACCCCCACACTTCTGGGGACTGTGTCACAATGAGGTCTTTCTTCATCTGAAAGGTTTCTTGTACTTAAAGTTTGCTGAGCTGATGAAAATTAGCATTACACCCCAGAAAGCACATGTGCTACATTAGCCACGGCCTGGGCAATAGCAGAACCCTTAGCTTTAAAAAAAGCTGATTTCTGAGCTTTTAGTCACATGCTGCACTACTTGTAGCACAGCCTCCAAGGGGGCAAAGCCGCCTGTACAGTGCTGGTTGGACCAGGTTCCTGTGACGGTCCCTGCACAGGCAGTGGCAAGGCTCAGGGAGAAGAGCAAAGTGCACCTCAGAGCAGAAACAAACTTCAGCAGCCCAGTAAAACTGGAGCACACTTGATGCAAGGCCCTGCTCCCCACTTCAGCCGGACTGGGGCAGGGGCCTGGCTGTGCCCCCCCTGTCCCTGCCAGCTGCACCCAGACCTGGCACTGAACCTGCTCGGCCCTTCCAACCCCAGCAGCGCAGAAAGCCGGGCAGGGGGCTGTTGTGCTGGGAGGAGGAAGGCTGGAAAGTGCTAAGTTTCAATACTGATACACAGAGGGCTGGTAACCCAGATGCATCCCACAAACACCAAATAGCTCAAGACCCCCCATAGCAAGGGGTTGAGACAGCAAAACTGCCCAGCTCCGAGCTAGGGGGTCATCTTGCACCAGTGACACCTTCCTGTGTATTTTTTTCTCATTCCCTGTGATCAATAGGTATGAAATTCAGCCCCTCCATACCCGTGTTTCACCCCACCATTCAACGGGGCCAACATGAGCAAAGGTACACAGCAACAGCTGAACACAGAGCATCCTCACTGCAGCTGGGAATGAGGACAGGATTTCCCCGATGCCCTAAATCAGCTTTTCTCATCAGCTTCAGGTGACAAGAAACATTTCTGTGAGAAGTGCTGATCAGCAAACTTAGGGAATTAGGAACATACTCATGACTTTTACATGACAGATATAAATAGGGGGAGATGTTAAATAGCAAAAGCAGAGCTAGGTGTCAGGATTGCCCCTTGTACAGGGAGGTGGGGACTGTGCTGCAGTGCTGGGGGCTCACTGCTCGTCCCCTTGCATCAGGCAACACCACATACTCCAAAGATACAGCTAGAAAACCTACAAAGAAAACCATCCACCGAAGAATAACTGTCCAGACTACATTGTGTGGCTGGCTGGTGACTTGAAGAAGAATGTTTGTGAATGTGTTTTAATGTTTCTTAACATAATGGACACTTATTTATATAAATGTCTAATTATGTTTTGAATTAACTATGTATGAGTATAGACTGCCCCATAACAATATATGGGGGCAATGAGAGATAATGAGGCATTATATTCTTCTATCTTGTTGCCTTTCAATCTTAGGTGATGTTACTAGTTCTTATATTCCTAGAAAGAGTTAACAAGAATGGCCAGTTTAATTAATCTGCTCTGCTTGCTTTGTACACTGCCATTTCTTCCTCAGCTGAGTGCAGGCTGAATTACTCATTTGCACTAGAAATTACAAGTGAGTGAAACAAGTACCTCTATGAGTCATAAACTTTTCCAATCTTACATCAATCTCTTCTCAGAAGTTAAAAGCACCCAGTTGATGAAACCACTTCCGAAAAATGGACGGATTAAGCACTTTCCAAACCACCAGTTTCAGTATGATAAGGTCTGACTACTTTGAATGACCCAGAAGGTTGCCCTGTCATGGGGTCAGACCCACAGTTTTGGTTTTCTGTGTCACATTTTATTGTCTGGTTTTAGAAACACCTTAGGGATTTTTCACCTGGCAAGGCTGACTAGTTACAAATAGTAAATGCAACTTATGTAAGGGGAAAAACCCCACAAGCATTTCCACCCAAAGGCCAAGAGCTGTGCAAATGATACCGCAGCCAACTTCCCATGAGAAAATCATGCCCACGAACACAGGTATGGCAGGTCCCTCATGCCTCGCAATAAACTCAGGTGACACACTGGGGTAAGAGCTGGGCACCAGCAGCACACAAACTGTCCCTGTCCCACCATATGCCTCCAGCATCTCTGCGGCATAGCTGGCACCACCGCAATAGGACTCCTGCCCCAGCTGGTGTTGGGGTTCCTGCCTCTGAACAGGACTCCTATGCCCCTCACAGCCTCCCGCTAAAATATGGCCAAAGCTCTCAAGTCCTTCCCTGTTGGGACTTCTGGATGTGGCAGGCAGGACAGGGTCATTTGAACAAGCAATAGCCTGGAAAATGTCAGGAATTCTGCTTCCATTCTCAAGTCCAATGCATATTCAAAATGGGTGGAAAGGGGTCAGAGAAGTAGTTTAATGATTAAATCTATATTTCAATGGCTACATTTTGCTCCTATAAGGAAACTCCAGGCTTGAGGAGGTTGTTTTCTTGCTTGCTGCCCCCAAGGAACACATATGCAGGCTAGAGAGCTAAGGTTTATGGGGAGAGGTAATATCTTTTATGACACCAACTATTAGAGTTGGAGAAAAAAAATACACAAGCAAATAAGCCATTCTTTGGGTCTGAAAACTGCAGTAAAAGCATGTTGGGGAGATATGCTCTAGGATTAATCTATTCTATTATCAATTAGACAACATGACAGGAAAGGACAACTAGTACCTGTGGAGCAGCAAGGGACCCCAGCAGGGGGAGTCATGCAGAGGTCACTTGCTCCCGTGGGATGGCAATCAGAGAAACAAAGATAGTTGGACAGACATGAAAAGTTAGCAAGAGGAGAATGAAAATTACAAAATATCATAAACCAGGCCCTGTCTATTGGGTCACTGCTCTTTAATATCTCCTAGAACGAGGAATTTTCATTTGCAAGTTTTTTCTTCAATTTGTTCTGTAAATCTGCTTTGAAAAGCAGAATGTCAGAACAGACAGTTTTTCAGAAATAAAAATGTTCATCCTGTGATAACGGTGTTTCTGTACCTCCTTGATTGCCTGAAGAAATAATTTTGGTGTATAGGGCTCATTGAGTCTCACTCATACTATTTCCACAGACACATCTGGTGCACTGGGTAAAGCCTACCACAGTTCTAGTACCTGGTGCAGGATGCCCGTGCTGTGGAAAAGTAAACTGGACTACAAAAAAACTATGCAAAACCACTACATAAATTAAAATTTTGTGCTTATCACAAAAATATCAAAATAATTAAGAGAAAGCTTTTTTTTTGCTTAGCATTCATGGGTTGAATCAGTGAAAAATAATTTATTAATGATCTGTAGATTAGCTTTTTTGTCTTTTCTGCTTCGTGTAATACATTGCAAATCATTGTGGACACCATCATTAAGTAGTCCAAAATGTCTTTTAGTCTGTAATCCTGTTTATGGAAGATGAATGTCCCATTTTAATCTCTTCCATTCCAAAGCAGAAATACATTAAGTGCACTCCTTGCCATTTCTAAACAGAAAGAGCCTAGAACACCTTTGTGAACATGAAATAATTGGTAAAATACTAACCACTACGTATCTCAGACTGTGCCTAACCTGGCTATCAGCTTTCTGCATCTCGACCTCTGGAGGAAGAACAAAAATGTTTGGAAACACATAGAGCAGGCAAGAAAATTATTACCTTGGATTACAGAAACTTTACCAAGTCTAACCAACCTTGTTTTGTTTGATCTGATGGACATTAAATGCCACCTTTCTGCTGACCCCAGCAACTTCCAGCTCAGACCTGTCACCTCATTAAGACAATTCCAGCATATCTGTGCGTCCAGCTGCTATGGGTAGAGCTGTCCATAACAAATGACCACTACCTGTACCCAACTCCCTTAGCTATAAGATACATTCAAAGAAAATTACAGACTGCATTTATGAAAACGGCTAAAAAGAACAACAAAGAAAGCATAACATGAAGACAGAAGGAACACACTTTACCAAAAATATTTTGCCTCTGCTAACATGCGNTTAGCTATAAGATACATTCAAAGAAAATTACAGACTGCATTTATTAAAACGGCTAACAAGAACAACAAAGAAAGCATAACATGAAGACAGAACGAACACACTTTACCAAAAATATTTTGCCTCTGCTAACATGCGTCTGGTTCACACATAGCAAACTATTAGTCTGATACACCTGAACTGACACTCCCACTTGTTTTAATTTATCTTCTAAATGTAAGGATTTGCTGGGTGCAACATGCCCCATCCAGCTGCACCCTGGGAGCCTCTTTCAATGAGAGCCATCTCCTTTCACAGCAAGCACCAAGGGCACTGGTGGCTTTCAGACCTGCCCCAGGCTCTGGGCTGAAGATAGTTGGGGCACTAGTACCTCTGGTTCTCCACTCTCTTAGTTGCTTAAGGCCCATTCACCTCTGCCCATCAAAAAACTTTAAAGGGAATGTTACTGAAGATATAAAATCAGGCTGTATTTTTGGTTGACATTGCTTACCCTCCTTTGAAAGACAACATTTTCCTTGGCAGGTGATAAGCACCACCTCCCACGTTCTACTGTAGATGCTGCTAATTAAACCACAATGAAATTCAGATAATTAGCAAGCTTTTCTAACACGGCAGGTTACTTATTCTAAACCTTTTTCCAGATGAAATGGTATTTAAGACTTTTTTAAAAATCTACTATTTTTCATGCTCTCAAAACTATTTTTTGTTCTAACAGGAAGAAAAAAACAAACAATGAAACAGAACAAATCATATAGGATCCTGAAAGCAGAGCAAGCATTCATCACCAGCTTTTGTTTGCATTTGCATCGTTTGACCATGTGAATACTGCAAAGAATATGTTCAGTCTCTCTAGCAGAGACAGCCCCCTCAGATTATAATGATATAGCATTTTTATTCCATTTTCAAAACAAAAGTAGATTTGTAAAACCTATTCGATGCCTGTACACTTTTGTTGGATGCTCTTTTTAACTTTCAGCGATGTATTACAGTAACAACATTTGGTATGTGGTGAATTATCCAATACTTAAGCACATGTTGCTGATGTTTCTGTAACAGGAGCTTTGTTTGTATTTAGGATTAATATAGGGATGACATAATTACTGGGGTGGAGGCATGCCTGTCCCATAGGAAACAATGCACATCCACCAAATCCTTCCCTTGTTCTGCTGGCTGAAACCTCTGCCCACAGACGTGTAAACAGACTGCCCCACCTGCCCTCTCACTCCAAAATATTTATGCTATTGTTCAAAACAGTGGCCACAGAGAATACAAAACTTGCATTCCTTTTTTCTCCTGACTTGCAGCCAAAACTGTCACCTCCATCCCCTTCCCGTCACTCTCTGCCACGTTCAGCAGGGTTGCTGAAAAGGATGCAAGCGGAGCTGGATTGGCAAAGCTGCTCTGCTGAGGGACCACAGCTGACCCTCACTCATTACACTGCAATTCATCTGGCGACTGGGGAGCACAGTTGCAACTTTTGCCCTCTGCTGCCTACAGCCTTTGAGCACCCCTAATTACTAATAGTCAGCTGTTCTCCCCTTTCTACACACCTCTAATCACACTTCTCCCTCATCAAGCTGGGAGCTCTGCAGGGGTTAACCCTGAAAATTTTTACAGTAAAGGCAGCTTTTATTGTAGTGGCAATTACAGAAAGAGAAAAAGCAATTTAGTCTTTTATGTGGCTCACAGTTTCATTAATGCCATACACTTTTAGCCGACTTGAGTTGTTATGCATTACCACAAAGAGGCATGGTACACAAACACTGGTAAAATAAAAAAATAACATAAGACAGGGCAAAATTTAACTCCTCAAATACGGGCTTAATTCCTCAAATACCAACAATGCTTTTCTATAACAGCTTTATTAGCATCCTCAGCTTCAGGCCAAAGTCACTATGAAGTAAGCTGCTCAAACAAGGCTGCAGAAACAAGAAAGGTTTAAACAATCTGCAAATAATTCCCTACTCCTCTTGTGGTGTACTGGGGAAATCCGCTGCTAGCGCTTGCTGCCCCTCCTGTTGTGTGACGACAAGAGGAACTTAGACAAAAGGCAATGTGCTGCAGCAGTAGCAGTTACATAGCAGTGTAAATCTTTCAATGCTACCTACACAGCCTGCGCTTCCCCTCTGCTGGGAGCAGCGACCAGGAAAACAGCAGCCACTTCGGCATTTCTCAGGCACCCACTATGCTTCTGAATATCAGCATCCTCTTTCCCAGCTTTCTAGTAAGGGATTTCTTTAGCCACAGAGAGGAAAAAACCACTGTACTTAGCCTTTCTGGAGCACCCCACACTAACAGCCTGTGGACACTCACCAGCCTAACATCATCTAAGCGTAACACCGTCAGTCTTTTGCTGAACACTAAGAACTATTATGGAAGGCCAAGAAGTGGCTGTAGGGCTTGCTGATCACAGCAGCTTCACAAAGCTATCAATGGTGTCCTGAGACAGCTAGTACTTACCATTCAGGAGGTGATGGTCATGGTGATGGCATCTTCCATTCCATTTGCCTTTGTGGCCAGCTGAATCAACTAAGCAGCAGCAAGGACTCTTATTGCCGTGGTGGTCGGTGGTGCTCTAATCTGTTCAGAAGTAGAATTCCATAATCTTGGTTTCTGCTGACTTTGTGCAGCATTGCCTGCCTCCTGTTGGTCATTACCATTTGTCTGGCATTAAAAACATCATTCTCTCAAAGAAAACTGTTTCAAAGACAGGCTGGAAGAAGGTTTAGTCAGTGTTTCTTCTTCCCTTCCGTCCCATCAGGTATGGATCGAAGCTCTCCACACACGTTGAGAGATGTTTCCGGCATTCTGCTGATATTATAACCATGTTGGCAAAGTTCCTCCAAAGTGATTAGTATCATTTTATCTTTGGCCTGCAAAAAAGCACAGAGGATAGACTGAAATAAGACTCACCACAGGAATTACTTTTGTTGAGCTTCAGCCCCAAAATTCCAGAATTGTATGTGAAGAGTCACTGGTGTTTGTCTTGGTTCCAGCAGGGATAGGGCTAACTTTCACAAGAATCTGGGATAGGACAGAGCTAGAAAGGCTGACCCAAACTAACGAAAGGAGTATTCAATACCATGTGATGTCATGCTTAGTATATAGCTGGGCGAGCTGGCCAGGGAGGGACAGGAATCACTGCTCAGGAATGAGCATTTTGAATTCCAATCAGTGAGCGGTTGTACATTAATCTTTTCTGTATATTCATTTATCAGTATTACTGTTGTTGTTTCTCTCTTCTTTTTCTGTTCTGTTAAACTGTCTTTATCCCAACCCACGAGTTTTACCTTTTTCTTCTGATTCTCCTCCTCATCCCACGGGGAGGGGGAGGAGTGAGAGAGCCACCACATGGTTCTTTGTTGCCGACTGGGGCTAAACCAGGACAGCGTGTCAGCGCCCAGCATGCAAGCAGATGCCAAGCACTTATACTGAGGTTTTACGAATATTTCTGGGCAGTGCAGTCACAAATAAAGAATTAAGTTTGTCACCCTGTGGCATGGGGATGTATATGAACAACTTACTAAGCAGTTCTTACCTGTCACTTAACATGATTACATAAACCCCATATTGGATTAAGGGCATGACTACATGACTATGTTTTAAATAAAGCTTGTACCGTATATCTATGTCTATGGGTTTTTCTAGAAAAGATCATTCAGGAAAATTAAGATAAATCAACTAAACCCACGATGATAATGTATGTAAGTTAAAATGCATTAAATTCCTGCATGGATATTCTCACTGAGAGGTAAAGTGGTCTGACTTTACTGTAAAAGAGGATTAAAGTACCATGAACTAAGGCCATTTTCCTTTTGAATTAGATCATCCACAGAGGAGCTTAAAGCACTCTAGGTTTGGTGCATTTACTTCACACATTTCCTTCATTTCTCTGAATTTTCCTGCAATTGGAACAAGCCTTGATTAAACAAAAATCTCCCCTACTGTATTTCTGGCTAGTATTATATGCCATTACCAGTTTACTTGATTTAGAAATGTCTTGTAAAAAACAGCTAAAGCTGTTTTGCAAATAGCAGAAACAGAGCCATCCCTTTGTATTGCAGAGGAAAACGACAGCAGCAGGCGCAGAACCTGGGACAGCTGACAGGACCACAGAATTCAGCGCTCGTACTAAACTGTTGCTAATCTTGAAAAGCAAACAAACAAAGAAACAAAACTTGAATTGGGCATTATATCCCATCTCAAGACATCTCCTCAGACATGAAAAGACAGAAAAACAAGGCAGTCCCGGGGGACAAGATTGCAATGGAAAGCATCTGGAAACTTTGTCCTCCAGAAGCCTGATCTGGGCAGGCACAGCCCTGGGGGTACCCCTTGTCACTGAACAGAGGATACGTTTTTAGAGGTTAAATAAGATGCACTCTGAAATTTACCCATCCTAAGCTCACAGATGAAATGCTAACTAATAAGCAGGGAAAAGCAAACACTTTCTCGGTCTGATACTGAATCAGGTGTTAGTTTATCCGAATGATAAATTTTAGACTTGACTAAAAGGAAACTGATACAATTCACATACCTGAGTATTGGCAGGTAATTGAGACGTGGCAAGTAGAAATGCAAAGAAAATAAAGCAAAAACATGTTAAACAAATATTCCCCTTGATTGCTAAAAAGCAGTTTGGCTTCAAACCTGTCAGGGAACAGAGAGCACTAACTACAACGCAAAAATTAAAAAAAGTTCAGATTTTAAATATTGCCTTCATCCAGTTCTCTCCACAGCATATATAGGCATATACCTGTAATGCATATTTTGTGCTAATCTGTCTGTTGCTATTGCCTACAGATCTGAGCTACTAACATTGACAGTGGGAAAGTTTAAGAGAAATCTAACATAAACAGATGTTGAGCTTCTGTACTTCATTTTTTATTATTTCTTTGTTATTCCTCGACCTTCCCAAAACAAACAAGAAAAGCTGCCTACCCAAACAGGGCAGTAGCTGCCAGGCCCACTGCTGGCGTCACACCTGCAATCCAGATGTCAGCTACGGCAGCAGCTCTGAGCCCCTGGTGCAGAGGCGGCAGCTCTGCTGCCAGTGGTCCCGCGGGAGAACACTAGAAACTGCTGTTGCTTTGATTCCAGGTGGGTTACGATTGCCTCCTTCATGCATCTCCAAGTAACCAGCGTCAAGATTAGATTCATGTAGACTAGACTTTTACACCACTTCACCAATGAAAACTTGGGAGAGTTTCTCTGATCCGTGTGATGTGATGGTATGCTGATCTACGTTCAGGTTAAATGAGAGCCAGGTCGGAGAAGAGAGTCTGGCATGAATTCAGCAAAAAGAATTAAACTGGAACCAAAAGACTGTGTATTGTTCATGAACTAGAGATTATACTACACTCACATATGCAAGTAGGATGTTTTAAATTGCTCTATCATCCCCTACAAGAAAATAGAAGCAGCAGATCATCTTTCTTACAGGCCTCTCCTTCATCAATGCACAAACCATCCCAGAAAGATCACCCCTACAACTCCCATAGATGTAGGACCTTTCATACTAGCTTATAACACAGATTTTTATTTGCTTTCTACACCCAACATGCTGGAATTGCAGTTTGCACTGCATTGTGTTAAATCATTACTTTATTATTTATAACTTAAAGATTTATTTAATCCCTAGCTGAAAAATTCCCTGCGCAAGGAATCTGGAGAACAAATTGTCACCCTGAAACTCCCAGCTCTGTCACCATGCACCTCTATCTGATCTGGCTTGAACCTCCTTCTATGCCCTCAGAGCCCCTCTGTCACACCACCCTGCAGCCGGTTATCTCAAGGGACAGTGCAAGAACTCTGTCTGTAAGGGGGTGGCTCCTTCTCTAGGTTGTCCCTGCTGCTGGGGACACTGCAAGCCACAAGAGTTCCCATCCCCTCCATCCATCTGTCTCACTGCTTGCTGGGGTATGCTATCAACGGGGCTTGAAATGGGGCCAGGCTAAGATGGCCAGCCTGAACCACCAAATGTACACATGCCAGGTACTTCTGTCTGGCACAGCATGAATCTTCTGCATCACAGAGAAACGTTGCTTGAGGGCATGTGTGGCTGCAAGGGACCAGTCATCCAGCGCATATTTCTCCTGCAAAACTTTCTTCAGCATCTACACTTCTCTATGATCATCTGAATACCATTCAATCTACCTCTAACTTGAGTTGCCTAAGTATATTTGCATGTATATTGTAAGCATTATACTAAATGAGATGGGACTGCCTGTGTAATCATGCCATGACTTTCCCTTAGGGGAAACCTGGTAAAATTATGTTCCATTACATTTGTAAAATACTACCCATTAAAAGCAGGAATAAAACTTTTATGTTCATGTGAAACAAAGCAGAAAAGATTCTCCACCCTTTAACTTGTATCATTTTTGATATGAAAGAAGCATTTTCCAGTCAAGCAGGGATTCTGAATTTGACTTCAGTATTATGTTCTTTTGGCTTTGATTGTTTGACAGTTAAGCCTCTTTCCAAAGTTTTCTTTTTTCTTAATTTAATATTATGAAACAACACAGAACAAACCCAGTTCATCTGCCTTGAAGAGGATAGACAGCAGCTATGGAAAAATCTTTCTTGGCGATTTTTTCTTATTTAATATTGTCCACGCCATGAAAGAGAAAAACTGTTTCTACTGTACTATTCAGTGTCCTTTACTCTTGCTGCTGGTCAATTCATTGTTTTAGTTCCTTGATGCTCTGGCAAACTTTCAAATATGCCATGGGAAAATTTTAAAAATGAAGCATTCATTTAGAAGTCACACAGTGGTGATATATATACAGAGCTTCAATTTAAACCATTATTGCATACCATCCTTTTCCTTTTATAATAATCCATTAAACGCTTTCAAGTATAGAGAAGGAATAGCAACCTGTAGATCTGAATGGAGCCCAGATGACCTATAAAATATAGCTTGCCTCACTGCCTGACTAGTTCCAGCTCTCATCTCTAATGGTTGCTATTGTTATTCTACCATCCAGACAACCACACGCATCAATTATACATTCTTCTGGGTCACGAATCCATTTTCTTAGGCAACATTTTTGTCTTAATGCACGATGCTTTTTCTTCAACCTGTGAACAAAGTTGAAGGTCTCAGTATTAAAAAAATAGTACTTTTTCTTAAACTGTGTTGATAATTGGAAAACATCTTCATGAAAATCAGAAGATACAGCTTTTTGAACTGTTTAGAAGTGTATGTTTAGACCATATATTGTCTCTTTATTACACCAAATGTATTAGGCAGTACTTTGTGTTGTAGGTGAACATTTTTTTCTTTTGTTATATTGGTGCCTGGCAGCACAGCTATAATTAAATGTCCTTTGCCTTCTCTATTTTATGACACTCACAGTTCAGTCATCTTAATTGGACTTTCCTCAGCATATAAATGGCTGGCTCAAGAAGCAAAACTTTTTTTCTGTGAAACAAACTCAAAGCGTACACTATGGACTATCTCAGTGACTTTTTCTACTCTTTGACTTACGTTTGCCTTTTTTAAAATTATCATGATGACAAAAGCTTCAGATAATTCTATTTGAAGTAAGTCTAAGACAGCTCTCCGGATTAAATTTTTTGCAGATGCTATTCTCATAAACAAAGCATTTATGATTACATTTCCAAAGGGCTAAAGGCATTTTGCTTTCCTGGTTGACAAAATAAGTTAAATAGTTTGGGGAACATAACACAACACTTCCAAGGGATTCTCACACATCACATATATCCTTAAAATATTTCTGTGGTTGAAAAGTTAAAGTTCAGGTTTTAAAATTGAAGAAAGTGAGAAAATTCAGGGCAACGCTCCTGAAGCCTCCTCAGCAGGACATGATGCCCAGGCCTCAGCTTTGTCCAGCTGCAGGAATTCACGGCACCCCAGCAGCAGACAGCATCATTGGCAGGGCCTCACCAGTACTCCCGGGGGCTGGAGGAACCTACCCAACACAGGATCACTCACTGGAGCGCAGACAACCTGCCTCAAGCAGATTTCTTCCAGCCATAGGAAGCTTACACCAGAGATTCCATCTGAACAGCCCAATGCCAGGTTCAAGACCAAGTCAGTGGAACAACCCCCTGCAGCAAAACTGTTGTGTTTTCATCATTTGCAAGCTCTAGTTTCAGCAGCCTTCCCAGCACAGAGGAAGTTTTGCTGGCTACAAGACTGGGCTCCTCTCCTACAGACACGTACGGCACCACAGCAAAATCATGGTATATTTAAGTGATGCGAACTGACCTACTGAAAATGGATATATGAGATTGCTAGCGAGTCTTGTAGCTGGCTAAGTAATCCACAACCAAGAGCAGCGTGAAAACATCCATTCACTGGCAGACACTTGCACCTGCCAAACCAGAAGAAATCCCCAGATGACTACTGACAACCAGAAATCGCCCTGTGTGTGTATATGTACACACACGAATGTTCACATTCATGTAAAAATAGATTCAAATACACACACACACCAGTGGGCAGAAACCTGAACAAAGACCTGCTGGCTTTTCTTCTTCTGTTTCCTCCATCCATAGGCAGCTTTCTCAGAATGGTGATATAGTCAGGGACTTGCCCACACTCATCAGGGTAGGCTCTGCTCTGTCCCACTGTGGTCCAGGCGCATCATCCTCCTATGCCCAGTCCCTGCTGCCATCCTCCTCAGGCAGGTCCAGCTGAATTGCCATGCACAAAGCAGTTCTCCGTTTGGAGACCCATGACCAGGGGTGTGGCATCATCAGCAAATGCTTTTAAAAATATTTTCATGTTCTCTTCTTTCCTTTCTTGGGGCGGTGGGGTGTGGGGGGGAACATTTCTGAAGTTGGCTTAGAAAACCCTGTCTTCTTCAAGCCAAGATAAGCATGGGATGCATTATCTTGACTCACTTGTCTTCTTGTCCTGGTTTCTCCTTCCCCTGATAGGGTCAGCCAAAGCGGTCACATCTCTCTAAGGACATCAACATACAGATCTTACAAAGGGTTTTACACCATGTTCAAACACGTAGTTTCCAGGACAAGCCAATGTTCAACATTCAGCAACCTGCATTTTGCATGCTGCGAACTTCAAACGAGGGTCTTCACACGTTGGGGGGAGACAAGAGAGGATGGTATCAGAGCTGATTCAGGCACTTCATCACCATGCCACGAGTACCACGTTAATTCCCAGTCTCCCACCCCTTCCACCCAATCTGTGCCTTCACTCACCACTAATCAACCACATTTTTAAAGAAAACTCTGGTTTTATCCATGTGAGGACAGAAGTAGCCTTACAGGAGAGCTGAAGTTGGGAGGGGTGGCCATAGCTCGGTACTCCTGCATTTCACCTCGTCACTAGTTTCGGGCCTTTAAAGCAGCCAGTGGGAACCATTTAGCTGAATCCTATTCAGATCTATGAAAACTGAGAGATAAATATGATTTTAACATTGGGGTTTCTGGTTGGCTGGTCGGTGTGTTTGTTTGCAGAGGCAAGGGGGTGTGTTAGGTTTAAGTTTATTATAACTGAGCCTATATAAATGCAAATACTGTTTCTGTAGATATAATTTCATAAAGCAAAACTACCCACAATCTTTAGCAGTGAAATTCAAGTGGCAACTGTGACAAGCAAAGAAAAATGAATGCAGTTAACTTCAGCCATCCCTGCTCATCTGAAAGCTTGTGTCAGTTCCTAAATAAGCTTTTCATTTTCCTATTCAGTCTGCTGATCTTTGTTGATTTACAGCATGAATGAGCATGGCACATTGCAACTTGTAGAGTATATTTTTCCTAAATAATAAAACATTTATTGCAGACCCATCAAGCCTGCTAGTAGCTTTGAATTATTATTGCAATGAAGTGCCATGTTAACAACTCATTTACATTGTTGCAGAAGACTCTGCATTAACACTATGTGTAATTTAATCCCATTCAGGAGAGAGGACTCCTCAAAATATATCTAGAGCTGATAAACTACAACTTGATTCTATTTTTTCTAATCAACCATTTCCCAAGACAGGGCTGCCTTCTTCAAGTCCATCCCATCCCTTACCTTCCACAGCATGCTGATGGCAGCTGAGCAGACCGTTTCCACATGTTCTCCTCAGCAAACCCCAGCCTCAGGTCATTCCTTCAGTGAAACAAGAAGGAGAAATTAAACTTAGTGGAGAGCTGCAAAGATCTTGTTGCTTTGGGAAGGAAATAATTTGCTGGGCAGAGACGGAGGTCAGTATTTTGGTGGCTGTTTGAGGGATCTGACCTACGGCTTCAGTGTTGGCCTGGGGTGGATAGCAGCTACCCAGCTGATGTGCCACAAGAAGCACAAGTTGCCTGCAGAAGCATCAGTGTTGGGGCTCAGGGTTTTTGGCAGCTGCTGTACTTGGAAAGAGCCCTCAACAGCAGGGTAGCGCCTAGCACTGCCACTCACCACTGCTGCATGGTCCCAGAGAGAAGGGAAATACCACAGGAAGAGAATTCTGCTGGAACACTCAAGTTTTGGATAGTAAAATAATAATAAATAATTATTAATAAATGAGAAAAAAAAAATCCCCCAGGAAACACACAAGTACCCCCCCAAGTACCAGACAGAAATGAACTTGTCCTTGCTTATGTTCCTAAAATTGGTTGGATAGTACTGCAAAGCCTGTATTAGATGGCCATAAATAAAAATAGATCAGCAAAACTTTCCTTCTCATAAAGTGAGATTAACTATGTGGATTTTAAAATGATATATAATGCTTGAGGAGTCATCCAAAATACCAGTGGTTTAACGATGAGGATAACTCTGACTTCTTATACAGAGGAGCCTGCCTGGAGCAGAGTGACTTGATTTGTAATTGGGTAAAACAAACTTGTATGGAAGCAAAAAGCATTGTTTATAAATGCACTGTAAGACGATACCAAATTGATCTCCCACTTTCTCTCAAAATACGGGTTCAGGTTTACAATCCAAGCCTATGGCATTAACATACAGAGGCAAGGGGTTTCTTCTCAGTCATGCTCTTCTTTTATAGGCCTGGCAACCCACACAGGTTTGGTGTCAACTTTAACATCACAGGTCCTTATCTGCTTCAAAATCTTAAGGGTGAATGTTATTAAGCACTCACTACTAGATTTGTGTCTCATTGGTCAGAGACCATAGTCAGTGTAACTGTTCTTTCTAACAGGATCCCCTTGGCATGGACAATACTCTGCAAAAAACACCTTTGCATGAGTCCTGCCCTTTGCAGCAATTGCCCCAAGGCTGCAGTGAGGTCAGAGATGATGCAGGAGAGGGAAGGAGAGGCTGTCCAGCAGAGAGGGGACATATTGTAATTGCCTCCAGAGATGGTGGTATGGTGTCAGAGGAGGCACAAGACACACCATCTCCACGACAAACAGTAGGGCTGCAGCCACACTACCCTGCTGCTCTTCCATAGCTAGATGTGTACAAGTGCTGTTGGTGCAGCCGCAGCGCCATGCCAAGACTACCACAGTGCCCTCAAAACAGGCTTAGCCACCCCAAATATTATGTGTATGGACCCCTGGGGACATGCTCATGTACACAGGATACCCAAGTTATGACCTCTTTTGCACTGTGATACCCAGGTTTTGCCAGACACCCAACAAGCCAAAGCACAAGTTATTGCTCCTGGAGGCTTGTGGGCTTGTGATTTATTTATATAAGACTAAGAATGTAATGTTTCAACAATATCTTAACATTTAGTTCTGCTATTTATGAGAAATACATCCTTTCCTGAATGTCATTTAATTTAAATTGCGTCCGATGAGTCTAAATTCTTCCTGCATAATCTTCCATTTCTACATAATAAGTTGTGAGAGGCAACATGTTGCTAACTTCGTAAGCTCTCTTAGGTACTGTCAGTTCTCCAAATTTCAACCAAGTCTTGCCTAACAAATGCTTTGTACCACATCATCAAGCACCCAGTCCTTTGTTGACATTATTCATTAATAATTTGATCTCCTCAGTCTTGCTTTGCAACATTTCAAGGTAGGTGAATTTCTTAGCATACTGAAGTGTTAGTATAATTTTCTGATTCCCTGAGACTGCTTATAGTAGAGGGCAGAATTTTACTCCTTATCTACTAGTTTCGCTTGCAAAAACATTGGGGTTTGTTTGGGTTGTTTTCCTCCCTGAAGAGAAAACATTAGTTTCCTCTGTAGTGCTCCAGGATGAATACTGACTTTATTCACTTGAAAAAGCCTCCTACTGCAGCTCCATTTCAATATGCGTCCAGGGGCTGACTCTAAACCAGCAACATGCACATTTTCATCTTCAACTAAACAAGCCAGAGCCTCTCTCCTACCACCAGTTGCCTCATTCAGTCCAGTGACAGGAGCATCACAGGCACACACACCAGTTCCAACACGCACTTACCTGCTCTCGTAACAAGCATTGACAAGAGAGAACAGAGAGGCCATGAGAAAGCAGTAGCCATGTGGTAATAACTGCTAAATCTGTCTCATTAATTAAAGAAATACTCCTGCATGCAAAATCACATCGCTGTTATTCAGCTAAAGTTGTACGGCTGAAAAATACAACCATAAAACCCCTATCCTACCAACAAATGGCATTTAATATGTTAATCTAACATGATTTCAATATTCCTTCCACATGAATACGCCTATTCTGCTTTATTTCAAATAAATTACCCGGTTAGAAAAATTATTTGAACAGTAAGGCACAAATAAGTGAGTATTATTGTTTGCTGGTTGACTAGATAAGGAGTTAAACATCTAGAGGTGAAGTGGAGGACAATTAATGTACTAGCCTGTTCAATTATCATACAATGCCCACTTCTCAGGGAATTAGAGCTATTATGATCTACTCCTATGAATAAATGAGAATTTCAGCTCTCAGAGGGTAATGCAATAGTTTTGGAAATAATCTTTTTATGAGATTGTGGCTTTATCAGTTATGTTTTAGAGTCAGTATAAACACTTGTGTATCACAGGGTAAGAACTTCAGACAGGCTTGTCATTTTAATTTTTGCTCTCATATTGTTTTAGTTCACTTTTCCTATGTCCTTATTCTAGAAACCAAAGGCAAAAATCACTTTGCTTTTTCAGGTCTTCTCGTTTCATAAAATATTACCAGAAAAGTAATATCCAAATATAAATACAAATAATGATTTGAGCAATACAACTTTCTGCATAAATTTTTTTCCAATGCAACTGAACACCCATTGAAAGTAGTCCTGATGACACTCAATGGTGCTGAAACACTGGAGGGTAACTCAATCACAGCTTCAAAGACAAGGAAAGATGAAAGGACATTTCTTTTTAAATTTCACGTGATCTACTAGGGCATTTGTTTGTATTCAATTTTATATAAAAATATTCTTTCTTGGACATTTTGACCCAAATTCTTTGACTCTATCAACAGAATTGCTGATTTTCTCTGCAGCTGCCAAGTTTCAGAGTTTCATATTCATCTTCCCTGCAGACAGAAAAAACCTAAATATATGAGAGTTTTAAAGCAGCCTGACCACAAAAGAAAGCTTTAGGAGACCCAAATAGTGGACCATATGTGATATCAAATGGGCAAGCCATTAGCATCAGCTGTGAACATATTGTACCAACTGGGAATGAAAATAAAACATTCAACTACCAACTGTTATATTCTGTAAATAGTCAAACCAATTCCTCTGGGTTCCAAAAATATATGAATAGGGTGACTCATTGGGGCCCCATTGTCCTGTTGATAGGTAATGCAGCAGATTTGCTTGTAGGAGAATAAAACCCACAAAACTGTGGTTAGTGAGATCTGATATCAGAGACAGTCCTTGTATGTTAAAAGACTCCTGGGCTTTTTGAAACTATATCTAAAGATAAGGATTAAGGATAACAAAATAGAGAATTCTTTTGAAGCAACTTTTCTCTGTACAATGTGAAGCACCAAAAAAAAAAAAAAGAAACCCTCATTGCAAATTATGTTGAGAAACTGGCAGAATACTAGAAAATTTATAGAGGGCACCAAACTGCTGAGAATTCATTGTACAGCTGGCAAGTGCACTCCTACCTACTAGTTGCTTCACATTTAATAATGCATGTTATGAACAGATGGATAGAATGTCAATAAGGCTCTCCGTATCATCAGTGGTAATGAAATACTGGACTTTGAATGCTTAATAGCACAGAAAACAAAAAGCCTGGAGGAAATTTGTCAATGTCATGCATGCAATACTTTAGCAGTGCTTTAACACTGTTAGTGTGAGGCCATATGTTTCTTCTAACAGGATCTACTGTAGCTGGGTNAAAAAAAGTTTTACCTTTTTTTTTTTTTTTTTTTTTTTAACTCTTGCAACGTGTTAAGAGCAAATACCCTGTGAATCAGTCAGGCAGAGTAGTCAGCAGAAGTCCAATATCATTACTCTTTTTAGTCCGTTTCCCAAAGAAAAGAAGCTAAGGGAATCTTGCTAGTAAACATTGTTCTTTATACCTGTTTTAGAAATAGAGCTGAAAGTAATCTCTTTAAGATTAAATATAGAAATAAATGCACTGAATTGTCTGTATTAGGCAGTAAATCTCATTGTCAAGAGCTGTGGAAGATGTGAATCTGGAAAATATTGCAAGCATAAGTAAAGCTTACTTACATAACTGTCTAGAAAGTAGACACACAAAAAGGAATAAAATAAAAATTCTTTTAGGCAAATTATCTTAGTCAAACATCAGCTAAAAGATCTAGGGAAAATGCTTTGGAATAGTCAAAAGGAAGGAGAAAGCTGCCATTCTGAAAGATGTGGACCTGGGAATAAGCACACTAGGCACAGGCTTTCCCTGTGAAACAGATGGAGAAACAGCAGCCTGGTAGGTAGTAGCACCTACAAAGGCTACGAGGGTACCCAGAGTGGCGTTTCCATCCTACACATTTCTTGAGGAAACTCTGTGCTCAAAACTTCACAAGGCGGCAGATGGCTGTGGCAGGTAAGCCTCTGTGAAACATGGAGATCTCAAGTGCAGCTGTACAACTGGAATCTTAAGCATTGTGTGTCAGCAGAAATCAATGTGAGTTTAACTATTGATACTGGGAGAACAATTAGACAAATGCTGGGTGTCTAACAGTCTGAAAAATGCTCAGGAAAGGCTCAAGTTCTTTGAGCAGAAAAGCGCTACTTTCAGCCTTGTGACTTACCCACAAGTGCCCAAACTCCCTACCATGCCCTTCTCCTCCACACTGTCTCTCCAAAACCTTCCTGGGTTGCTCCAGTGCTAGCCAGCCATGATTCCCTCAGGTGCACACCACGCTTGCCATCCAGGACACATGGAAGTGCCCTGGCTGATTTCAAAGCCACCACACAGGGTCATTGTGGGCTGATGGTATCTTTAGGACCTCTACCACCACTAGACTCAGCTGTGAAAATGTGCATTGTGTTCAAAAGTAATTAGAGAATCTGACAGAGAAATAACATTTCCTTAGAAAACCTAGCTAGCAACGACAATCAAAAACCTTGTAAGCCATTCCAGTTTCTTTCCCTTTTCTGCAAGCCAGAACTAATACTCATCAGTAATAACAATCTAAATTGGATTAAAAAGAAAACAAATTTTTCCAGCTGCCTACAGTAGATGGTCTATATATCATCAGTATCCATCAGCAGGATACTGCTACTGCTTCCCTTCTGCAGCAGGGGAAGGATGCCCAGAGAAGCAGACCCTGTCTGTCAGTGCCAGTAATGCACTGGCTTGCTTGCACTTGGAGCTGGCACGGGCTGGCCCCCCTTCTGCAACCCTGAACTACGCGAACACGGGACTGGCCCATGCTAGTAAGTCCACCTGAGAATTAGCTACAACTCTCTGCATTTGCTTGCATGGACATATTTTATTTTCTCCTAAATAAGAAGCTAAAAGCCAACCCAGGACTTCCAAACCAGACCTCAAACTAGAGTAGAGCATCACCTTTCTCCTCCTGCCTTCTGTTTCCCTGGAAATATCCTGAGCCCTGACCACAGCAGTTGCACTTAACAAGAATGAAGTGAATTTTGTGTGAGCTGCAGGACTACAACGACTAAGGACATAGGCTTTCTGTGGAGCAGAGCACCAAGAGGTGGGAGATTAAGAACCAATTAGCAGCCAAAGGTCCTCATTCACAACCGCCATAAGAGCTGTGCACTGAGAAGAAGAAAGCAAGGAAAAGGACCTTTCTCAAATCACTCATGAAAATACTCTACTTATCAGATTTCTCTTAGCTTGAATCTCCTATGTTTGTTGAACCCCGAGAAAAAGGACCTGAAGAAAATGCTGTGGTGAGCATCTGACTGTAGCACGGTTTGATAGTAAGTGTAGTTCGCAGCCTCAAAGGTCTTAGGTGGGTGTTTCAAAACCAAAAAGATATTGATAAACTGAAGAAAGTTTCAAGAACAACTTCTTAAGGGAAAAATATATTAATCTATAAGTATTTGAAGTGTGAAAAGCCATCAAGGGAAAAGGATATAACTAGAAATAATGGAAAGAAAAAGCTGAAGTTCAATAGAGTATCGGGAAAATCTTCCTGACAGCGAGATGTATTAGCCTGTGAAATAGTCTCCCAAGGAGAGATATGGAAGCTTTCACTTGGGATTTTAAAAACTAAAGTTGACATAACACTAAAAAATGTTCTCTATGAAATAATCCTACATTGGCAGAAAAATGGACTGAATGATCTATTATGTCTTTTCTCTTTCTAAGATTCTTCAGCCTTTGATGCTTTGGGAACATCCTGAACAGCCAAAGGTTATCAGAAAGGAGCTTCTTCAATTAATATGATGAACAACAAGATTACAGAGGTGATCATTGTGAAAGCCTATTACAAAGCATCTCTTTAAATGCTGAAAAGCAGATGTTTTTCAGACAATGGAAATTTTTCCCAAGACCTGCCAAATATGACCTCAATCCACCATTTTTCAAGTACATGCTTAATTTTATGTCCTTATTTCCCATTAATTTAAAGACAACTCAAACCTATAGTCTGAAATAAACTTATAAGAAAAGAGCTCCCAAGACTCTTTGAAAATTTCCACACTCTCAACACAAACCTGGCAAATGTCACATATAATAAAATTTAAACAAACAATAGCATTTGTTACGCATGTATTAGCACCTTTCAAGTCTCCATTGACAAGCACAGGCTACATTAGTTCAGAGCTACTATCTTGATAACTGGTCAAAACTATACATCTTCCTGCACTAACTCCTATTTAGTTTAACCCACCTGACACTGCGAACAGTGTTGATGAATATTACAGTCTGTCATATTGACTCGTATACAATAAAAAAAAGATGTTGAACTTACTTTAGAAAGTATCCTCTGAATTATGTTCTGCATGTCCATCTTGAAATCGTCCTGTCTTATCATACATTTATGTCACTACCAATATTAATATTTAGCGCATAGCGTATTTCATTCACTGCTCCAGATCACTGATGGATAGTTAAATATTAGGGCCATGGAAATAACTGATTTTCTGGGTCAGTGGCTGAGAGTGAATATAAAAGTAATCAGTAAATATAACACACAATAATTTTTTTTCAACTTTTTCTTGCTAAAACAAAACTNTTCTCTTTTTTTTTTTTTTTTTGGTGGCTGCTGAAGGGCTGCTCCAACAGCAACAGATATAAAAAGATATGGTAAGAGCTTCTCTCAATCCAGCAGCTTGAGACCCTCAGTAGGGTTTTCCTTTTGTGCAGCAGCAAGGCATTAAGGAGGGCTGGATGAGCTGCTGTCCTGCACAGGAGGGGAGATTCCCACTGCAGTGATGCTGTCAGTGTGCAGCCCATTGCCACCCAGCAGCACCGGTGGAGGGCACAGACCTCGTGCTGTGCAGATGTGCTACATCAGCGCATCACCGTGGCCATGCTGGCATCTCTAATGACATGGTCTCTGCCACACAACCCATGAGTGAATCAAAATACCTGAGGAACTTAGCAAGAATAAATCAATAGGGATGAACAGAAGTTACTCCAAGCACTTGGAGACTGCATTAGAAAATGTTAGCCCATCAGAAGCTTTAAGGGATCCTATTAGTTTTACAGCAGAAATACAACTTATTATTAAATACTTTGACGCCAACAAGTTGTACACTATTTCCCCTAGGAATATTACTGAGGGTAAATCAGGGCTGGTTTAGAAGGAACTCTCCACTCATGTGCTTTAAATAACAACACACTTGGTATATTTCTAAAAAAATCAGCCTGTACACCCATGGACCATGCAATATATAACTTAAAAATGAAAATATCAAATATCTTGTTGTCCAAAAGGTGCATTTGCAAATATTAAGTAACTCCAAAGCACAGATGCCCCTCAGTCCCTTAGTCATATTTTAAATCCTCCACCCCTGCCACCAGGATTTTATCCCAAAATAACTCTTCAGTGTGGTAGAAACAAAAAACCTCACCGTGGTGAGGTGGTGCCACTCTGCCCTGTCAGTCACAGGAGTTTCTTGTAAGCAGAAAGAGTGGGGAGGAGGAGAAGCATTTGCTCATGGGCCGGTCTACCACCCATCCCACTGCCCCGTGGGCAGCCGGGTATCCCACTGCCCCGTAGGGACCTCTGCTCCCCTTCCTCCCCCTGCCTGGCCCCTTCCTACGCACCTCTCCTTCCCACCTTTTCTCCCCACCCCCCTTTATTTTTCGCTCTTATTAAAAGACTTTTCATAGGGTGGTTTTGTTATTTTTTTTCCCCCCCTGAGTTTTACAGCTGGTACATCATCCCCTGCTGCACTAAATCAACACTTGTGAAAGCAGCAGCCTTCGAGTGACTGACTAGAGCCGCTGCTCACAGAAGTGTCAATTTGGTACAGCAGGGGATGGGGTCACAGCTGCAGAAGGAGAAGAGAGGCCCTATTTTATGCTTTAAGATGGTAAAAATGTCAGAGGGGAGGGAAATCTATACAAAATATAAAAAGGGTGCAGAACAAAGAAAAGAAAGAGGACGAAGAGGGGGAAAAGGGGTTGGAAAGAAGGAAGAAAGGAAAATGACACTGCACAATGAAACAAAATCACTAGTGAATAAGATACAGGATTTTTGTCAGCGGGCACTTTGAAGTTAAAAACAAGTCATGTGAATATCATAAAATATAAACCTGCTAGTAGTATCCTTCCTTCTTTGGCGGGGAAAGTCGTCTCATTAAACTTAAATTGTCTTGACTATGTCTGTGATAGGTTGGGATATGCTTCTGAGCACAAATAATGGGAATAAAAAGGAAATTATTTCATGGAGGGCTTGATTTTAAGAGGAGATTTCAAGTAGAAAACTGAGAATCCCACATTCAGAAATTCAAATCAGCTAAAGTGAACATAAATTCCATAGTCCGGAGTAAGCTTCGACACTCCCAAATCTAGCACTGTTTAGAGCACCCCATTTGAAAGTAGGTACTTGTTATTTTGAAAGTTAAAAGGAAAATAAACCAAAAGAAAGTATAGACCCAAAAGAAGAATTCACAAAAAAAAACCCTTTGTTTTTCACATTACATAAATATGCAAATTCATCTAATGCATATTTCAAATACTATTAGCATTAATGTTTTGCTTTAAAGGATGCCCTTTTTTTCTTCTAATCTTTTTCTGGGAGCTGCTGCTTTACTTGCTCTCTATTAATTTTCCAAAGCATACTTGCAGTAAGGGAAAATGAATGGGCTATATAGCTCTAACATGTATTCACACAGCCAATGTACTGCTCAAGAAGAAAATAATCAAATAAGTACACCATTTATTTATCTATTTCCACAGAAAGTGGAATGACCTCCCCTGCACTCCCCTTACACTTTAGCAGCCCACAGCATCCCAGGCAGAGCAGAAACAGGTTTCCTGAAAAAGCAGCGCTCTCCTGCAGAATTGCCTCCCGCACGTTTCTCCACAGTCCTGTCAGCTGCACGTGTGCCATGTGCAGAATTTTTTCCACCCATGAATTTTAGTGAAAATATAGAAAGCTGCTGCTGGGTCAGCTCTGGGTACAGAGAAAGCCTGGGAAAGCAGAGGTCCCACCTTTTCCTCAGCAGTTCTCATCAAGAACCATGAACAGCTCTGCTTAGTCAAAACCCTGTGCTCAGGAATCCGTCCTGTTCCCTTTTAAGCCAAGAGCAATGCTCTCACTGTGTGATATGAGATATTTAGGTAATATTTCAGGAATATAAGTGCAATATAAGTGCCTTTCTAGGTCACCTTATAAATGCCTAAGCAATCTCATTTTCTGTCTCCACTGCTTTTCCTTACCAATGTTACCAATTCAGATATTAGATGAAAAGACTAACAAAAGTCAACAAACAAGTAGACAGACCTAAAACTCAGAAGCCAAACAAAAAGCCTCTGAAAGGAAAATGTTCAAACTAGATATTCCCTAACAAGACAATTCAGCTGTGTATCACTGTTGAAGAGACAAGGCAAGCCAGCCTCATGCGCTTTACCAAAAAGTTTCAACAATTTCTCTTTCAAACATTTACTGAGACACATTATTAAATGTGAAATTGATTACAATTCATCTGGACCACTTTGACAACAGCAGGATTTAGTTTGGAAGACTTACAGTCGTTGCTTGAGATGAAGATTGTACATACCCACAAGGCTGGAAACCCTCCTTGCATTTCAGTTTTTGGTAAGGCAGGTTTCAGCTGTCCTGCCGTCCATTGCCTGCTCTGTCAAGGGTGGATAGGTAACCACCATGTGCCTCTCTCCATCTTCTGAGCTCCTGGTCCCTAACAGGTAGAAAACAACGATTTTGTGCCTGGCCAGAGCCAGGGGAGCCCAGCCAGCACGTGACACCCAGTACAGCCATCTCCCACCAAATCTCCCCCAAGCAGCTCCTGCAAGACTGGCCTGGGTGCATCCTGCAGTGTGTACTTGCATCCTACAAGGTACACTTGGCTTTACCAGCAGATAGGCAGCGAGTCCCTGTGCTCCCCAGGAGAAGTTAAACACAGCTATGTGGCCTTGAGGGACCCTGGTACAGCTCGATGCCTGGCCCCTGTTCAGATTCACAGTCTTTACCGTACCTGTGGCTCCAGTGGTTCCCCTGAGTGATCCTCCAGTCCTTCAGCTGGGTGGCCTTTAACCAGCTGATGTTCTTCAGATTTGCTGTGAGGATTTTAAGGTACCTCTGCATCACCAACAATACACATGGCAGGGCCCAGCTGTGCTGCAGGTGTGCATTTTGGGGCTCATGGGAGACTGGCGTAGAGGCTTCCCCAGCTCTCCCAGCCCAAGATGCTGTGTGACCCAGGTGCATGTGGATGACAAACCGAAAGGGGCCCAGCCTCTAGACTACGCTCCTATGTTTTAGGGCTTATTTTCTTTCTCCATGCATTGTGTGGCTTGATTCAATATGCACCCTACTGTAATAGCTCTCTCCTCCTGTTCTGACCTTATCCAGCCCCTACGCTATTCATAATGTGAACTTTCAACATACTCCATCAAAAGGCAGATAAAGAAAAAGACGCAGATTCTGCCCCAGGGAAAAATCCAGCATGGATACATACATGTAAAGAATAAAGAGTGTGATGTCTGCGACTGGTCTAGGAATATAACATTAATCATTTTTCAAAGACTTTTTGGAAGGAGCATATTCACAGGACAGATTTTAAACGTGGTCTCAAAACTCAAACACTTTACCACAAGAATTCGTTACTTTCCTTATGTCCACTTCATTTTGCAAAGTAAATTGTACTGGTCTTCCGCTCCCATCGCTATTCTGTTGCCCATCCAGCACTGATCACTTTTTATTCATACTCCCATTTGACTCCATACTTCATGTTCATAATAAGTCCTGAGAGGATGCAAACATTCTTTTCCTCCTAATTCGTTAAATTAAAACACAAATATGAAAAAAGGCCACAAAAAACTCCAACCTCAAACTACATCCATATTGACGTAAATATTCAACAACATCCACTAGTATGTCAACTTGTTTCTTTCTAGTGGTTAGACTAGCAATCCAAATAGCAGGCTAACTATTAAATAAAGAACTTCGCTTGATAGAGTGGGTGCTAAAGAAGCCATGTTTAGGTTCCAGCAAGATTAATATTACATTGTCTCACTATATAATATCAACATATTGATTTACCAGTCTAATTGTATAGCAATCTTCAGGCTTGCCATAACCATATACAAAAAGACCCCCTGGACCAAGCACAATTTACATTGGTTACAGGCTCAGCCTATATAAAATGTACGGTATGCAGAAACAAGAGCAAAAGATGGCCCCCATGCATGTTAGGCAGTTCATCAGTTCAAATACGTCTTCTCTAATCCTGCTTCTTGCAGCAATCCTAATGTAATTGAAAAATTCTCTATGAACAAATTTAAAAGCACAAGATTGACATTAAGCAAATTAATCATTATCAAATTGATCTGTGCCCTTTTCATTCACCTTCCTCAGTTGGTCAGTATTCACTTAGCTCATTGTGTATATCAAATTACAAGAATGTCTCAGACCATCTTCAGAAAGTATTTGCACAGTATGAACAATGAGACTCCCAAAGACAAAGATCTATTCTCCTTCAGCCAAATCCCTCCATCTTTTCACTGAAACACTGTAGATCTTGCAGAAGTCTTACAGTAAGAACAGACACTCCTCAGCATTAAATGTGCTCCAGGATGGAGGGAGGAAAGGCAGGAGGGAGGAAAGAGAAAGAAAATCTTTTCCTTTGATCTTTACATAAATGTCCTATTCAACATAAACACACATAGGCTATAAAACCCCAATTCCTTCAAATGGGTCTATTTTTCTTTTGTCACTAATTCTTTCTCCGTTTTACACATTTTTCTTCCCTTAAACTAGTGGCAAAATCCTACAGCCTGTTTAGCAGCAAGGGTCGGCTCAACTATTCCTGGTCCCCTAGGGCTGAAGTTTTGCTCTAGAGCTGCTCTTATACTGTGTCACTCTGGATTAACAGCTGACAGATAAGAGACTTTTCATAATGCTGAAAGATGAACCACGGTTAAACAAGGACTCAAACACTTCAGTAATCCCTGCTTTGAATGGGATGCAATAACAACTGCAACAGGACTCAGCTCTGTCAAAAGGTCTAGTGTTGGCAACTGTGTCATGTTTGGTCCCTCATTTACATTAGTGATAAACACCGGTTTCGCTTATCGTGACAAATGACAGATGCTAGTCATGGTGTTTATGGCACACAGTTGCCGTACTGGTGGGCACAATATAAAAGAATCCAAACAGAACAGGAAAACATATTTTGGCTTTGCGTGATATCAGTGTGTCATGCTAGCAGAATAGATCAAGACAAGAAAATATGGCTGAGCTAATAATATGCTGAGTGACAGTAGTTACGGCAGTTGCTAATGCTACCATGGCTGAACTTCTGGCCTGCTTTCTACAAGTCTTCATTCACACAGGTTTACACCTCAGATAGAAAACCAGTAGCAAGTGGCCAAAAATTTTCTCCCACAAGCAAACTTTCCTCTGTTGAAAAACTAATTGCATATACTCCAAAAAGATTTGCAAATCTGAATGATCACTGGTTGAATTCCAGGAATTTTGAAGCAACCAATTTCTTAAAAGTCAGAATTCATTTTTTTAAATGCTGAAATGAGCAGGTACTACAAGAAATATTAATAACCATCCTTTACACATTAATCCATGATTAGCCTTTCCAAAATAGCCCAAAATTACAAAAATGGAAACAAGCATACACTCACTTGTACAGGACTACCACAGTACATTTCCCATTCTTGGGATTTAATCTGTGAGGACTAACATGGATCACTGTGCTATTTGGGATGGCAGTAAGAGTTTGGAGGACACTCAAAAGTCAGGTTTGGTGGCAGACAATGTCAGTGAAGGGCCACCTGAAGCTGTGCCCATGCCACCACCCCTTCCTGCCCAACTGTCCCACCAGCCATACGGTTCACTGCTCCCAGACTCATCAATACAGCTCTTCACCAGACTGTTCTACAGAGCAGATCACGATCTGATCCACTTTTAACAAAAAACAGAGAGCTTTTTATCAGCTCCTGCTGTTCACCAGCCCGAACCCATGGTAGGGCACAGAGAGCTGCAATGGTCTAAGATGCTGCATTGTCCCATAAACACTTCTGCGTTGTTTCTAAAATGCTGTCAAACACAAAGAGGGGAAAAACAGTAATATCAATTAATTCTTAGCAAAATGACGATTGTGAAAGTGGAGCAAATATTTATTTTCTAACATGCGTGTTGTTATGGAAACGGCTGCAAGACACTGTTTGTTCTGACGTGCTGTGCCAAGGTTTAGGCACCGCGAGGCACCCCATGCTTTGGCAGCACGGTCCTGCAATGGTGGGCTCAAGCTGGGAAGCCCTCAGCACCCGGCAAGAGCAGCACCCAACAGGAGGTTTGCATGCACTGAAACAGGCGCTTGGTGAAGAGAATGGAGAAAGTAGTACTAATTCCCAGAAAGCTGCTGCAATTTATGCTAGAGCAATTCTGACCTACTTTGCTTGTAAGTAGCAAGTTATCTTGTTAATTTGCTGAAAATAGCAGATCATTCTGTATGAAGAGATGAAAAACAAAATCCATCATTTCTGCTGAGGGGAAAGACACACAAAACAATTCAGTGCTTGTCACTGTAGCTGTATGTTCTTCTCCTAGGTAATAAACAGATGACCACTAGATATTTAGTTACATGTGTATGTGATGATAATAACTGAAGCCAGCATGCCTCCACAAGCTGCACGTGGGAGAGGCTGGTGCCTGCAGAGACCCCCATCCCGCATTAGAGCTGTCGAAGATACGCTGAGCAGTCTTCATCCACACATGGCCACAGGATCTTCCCTCAGTGGAGGGCTGAACAGCAACATTTGGTGACTTCTAAAAGGACTGTTATCCAGGTTTCAGTAACTAGGTGGTCTACAAACATTTTTCCCCTCAAAGCTTATTTGTCCTTATAAAACAGACCTGGAAAAAAGCAAACAAGACCACCAAATAAACTCTAACCCTGTAACTTTCTCGTTTTCCTCATAAAAAAATCATTCCTTGATCTTTTCTGTATGATAAAAAATTGTTTTGCCTCTGTAATAACAATTAATTTTGGTTTCAGGTTTATCTTATTACTGTATCCATATATTAAACACACAGTGCATACATACATGAGCATGTTCAGCCACTATTCAGATGGAGGAGTAGGAGAATTCCTTTAAAAAATAAAAAAAAAAATCAATATTTCATTCCAATTATAAAAGAAACCAAATCTTCAAACATTGGAGTACAATGTAGCTACCCTAGAGAACAGATATTTGGGTTTCTGACCAGCAGTAACAGTTCGTAATTGAACAGCTGCAGAAAAGAGAGGAAACAAACATACCAACAAATTAGTTTTCAAGCCTATGTTCACAGAAAATTTTCTACTCTATTGTGCTTTTGATCACAATGTGATAAAGAGTTCCTCACTTCTATGATCTTCTACAAAACAGATTAGAATGGTCCATAGAAGTTTAATCTATTATATTGTGTAATGCCCCATTCATAGCGGCAAATTAAGCACATAGTCGAAGTATTTGAAGAATCGAAGTCTATTCACAACTGTTAGGAGTGTTAGAGCCCATGTATTAATTCATTTATTAAACAGATACAATCCTTTCTACTGTGTTCTGATTGAAGAATGGTACCTTTTCTCTTGTTTTTTTAAGTGCCTTGGTCATTATTATTATTATTATTATAAACAAGGTATCAGTCAAAAGGACAAGGCATAATTTTAGTCATACCTATTTTAAAAGTAGAGACCTTATTTGTATATTTTCAGAGAGAATGGAGGAATACATCATAAAACATGAATTTAATTTATACATGCGCATGTGCATCTATGTATATTGGTATAGTCTTATACTGCTGAAGTCATAAATGTTTTAATGCATCGCCTGTGTTTGTTCATTTCACATTTTCAGGGAAGGAAGAAAAAGAAGGTTCTTTACTGCAGTACAAAGAAAGATGTTCTAATACCAAAAGATCCAATTAAAATAATAGGGCCATTTATTTCAGTAGGATTTCACATGTATAAGAGAAATGCTAACCCTTGGGAGAATGTTCTCAGCTCATTTAACAATATATGTTTCCTCCGATATGAAAACTTTAGCTTTTGCATTATAACATCATTGCTAACAAGGCACACGTATATATCTCATAAGTAGACTGCAACGTGAATGTGGGAAGAATAATAATAGTTCTTTATCCATAATGCACTCATCTCAGGATATACATGCATCTGTTTTGTACTCATGCTGGGTAGCTTTTTCCTTTCCACACATTTAATATACACAGTCAAGAAAGGCTCTGTACTCTGAAAGACAATAAAAAGATTAGTAAAGAACTAAGAGAGACCAGTCAGGAAAAAAGCTATGAAGGGAAACAAAAAGGAAGAATTTGTATTCCAGATCCATGACTGCCAAAACATTTTAAAGGGTAGCTGGCATACAGCTTTTTTCCACCAGCCAAAAAAACCTGATCCACTCGCAGAGTGAAGTGTAGCCTGGGCCACCCTTGGGGGCCCGGGAGAGTGAGCAGCAGCAGGGAGACGGGTCAGGGCTGCGCAGGTGCCAGTAGGCTCCCTGGCCTCTGTCACCAGCCCAACGCACGCTACCACACCTGAAATCTGCAACTCAGGAGACGCTGTCTTCGTGGTGGGAGTCTGGGCAGAGTCGTCTGGATGGCTGTAAAATAGAAAGCCTAAAATTATTGAGTCATTCGAGGTGTATCTTACATTTTTGAGTACCTGAAAAAAATTCTAATCGGAGATGAGCTTTTTCAGGGTATGACTGGTTTTATGGGTCAGTTAAAAGATTCTCAGGTCTGGGATCTGATGTCAGCGAACAATTTCTAACACCTGGGCATTCTAAGGTTACAATTAGCTCATATTATAAATTTCCCTGTTTGTACTAACATTTAATTTTCTCTCTTTGTAACAGATAGTTCAAAATCAACCAAGTCAAGCCATTAATGAGAGAAGGTTTATTTTTGTAGATCACTTTCCACTGACTGTCAGCACACAAATATTTCTACCTAACCATGAGGACAAATGTAACACTAAGATTTGAAAGACTGAATCCCTAAATGAATTAAGGCAATAATCTCAAATTACAGATACAGTCCTACAGTCAAAATGTCAAAATTATGTCCATCCAATTCAGGATGGAAACACGAATGATATGATTAGGCATTTCATAAAGCATACATAAGGGACAGACCTCTAGGAAAAAGTTGGTCTCTGAATACTTTTTTTCTGCAATACAGTACTTGTAAGCCTGGAACTAAAACTTATACATGCCTTGTATATTTGATTGACTCCATAAGGTTTTCATCTAAATTCAAAATATAACTGTGTTTAGATTTATTTGAACATTTTATTGCATTTAGTTATGAGATATGAATTTTTCCTGAGAAGACCTGGGGCACACAACATTGCCAGATCATTCCAAACAAGTTAATTCTGAAATGGGCTTGAATCAATAACACAAAAGAGGCAGTAAAGCCAATTTTTACGGTAGTCACGGTTGCATAAAATAATATCAAGACAGTCAGATTGAAAGCTCTCTGCATCACAAATATAATTTGCAACCAACTCTAAGCACAAAGAGGAAATAGATAGATAGGTGGAAGATATAGATAAAAACAAATGATAGATACATAGGACAAAAGGAACTGGTGGTAAAGAAAGAATGCAAAGTAATTGCCATCCAATACAGTGTGAAAAAACTAAACAAGTACGCCATGTGAGTAATTCAAGGTAAATAGAATGCTTTTCTTTCATTTAGGCTTTAAAGCCGTTATGAAAAGGCTCTCTTTTCACTCTATCTGTAAGGCATAGGCAGACAGGGGATGAATGTATAAATAAGTATGTCACTGCAATACTTGGCTTTTAATGAAAATGGATTTTTAATGATCCAAAAAGCTACATTTCTCTCTGACTTGCTCCATTTCCAGGCTATCAGCAGGAAGTAGGTACAGCAAATGCACTTGTTTTCCATGTCCTTCACTAAATCCCAGGACAACAGAGCATCCAAGCACTGTAAAAACCAGTCACCATTATGCAGAGCAGATACAGAGAAGCTGCACGTCTTTCATTGTTTTTAAATGAACTTTCAGAGCGCCGTGACACTGCTGTGTCTTCTCCCACGGCAGACCCCGGTGCGGGTTACCTTGGACTCCATATGCATAAATAAAGGAGGATGCACGACAATGTGCCTTCCTGTTGTTCTCTGCCTCAAGGACACTTGTTAAAAGTGTGCCATTCCTCCCACTCCCCAAAGCAGGCACATTGTGTTGAAGTGCTCCATGTGAAACTCTGAGCACACAAATATCGGAGGATTTAGTCCGCAGATGAAGAACAGTCACAAGGGGGAAAGAGGCTGATGCAATCCATATCCTTCTCGCTGCCTGGACACAGAGTTCTTTCCAACGTCAACGTTCCTATTTCAGTCAGTAATAAACAAAAATCACACTGAAAAACATATAATAATGTACCAGCTAGTATAAATAACATTTTTTCTGATTGTTCATGCAGGCAATAATATTTTTTAGACTTCAGCGTCATCAGAGAAATAAAGGAACATTTTCCTTACTTTAATTCCATCCATGAAATTTCGTTGACAAATATTTCTTGTAAGGTAGGTCCATAGATTGGGAAACTGTCATATTGTTTTCATAAAACTGAGATAGCATTTAAAATGGGCTGGGACTCCTCTATTCACTTCCTGTTCAATATTTCTTAGGTAAGCTTTGTACGAAGTATGTCACTTGAAGAAAAAAAAAAGTCTCCATGTTTATTTCCCGTGTTAGCATTTTTACTACTTTTTTCAAATGTTAGAAGACATAGAAGGAATTAAAAACAAGAACAACACTGATGTAGAAGATAATGACTGTAAGGTGCCACACAATTAGTTAACAAATGCTCCCATCCACTCAATACGTCAAAGGGATACAGCCTCAGGAAGGGCTCCACAGAAACAGAATCAAATGATATCTGTATCCCTTTTCCTTTTTCTTAAAAAAAAAAAAGAAATTATATTTAAGAAAAAAAAAGAAATCCCATTTGTAAGGCACTCCCAAACTTATGTTTTTTCCATTTTGTCTGCTGTCCTTACTCAGAGTGCCTGCCAATTAATATTTACCAAATGTCTCTCCCTTCTTCATTTAAATCAGTTCAAAAACTGCACCTGTTTCATGAGACCTATGTGTGCTTCTGACAGCTGGTATTTGAGAAAAAACAAGTCAAAGTACTTAAAAATCCTAACTAACTGCGTTAAACTGGAATCAAGAAAGACATTGCTAAGATTAGCTCCGCTAGTACGGGACACCAGCAAAGCACATGGGGGTACCTCAGGGACACAGGAGACAGACATATGGTGCTCAGCCCTGGGAAGGATACCGCACGTACGGACAGGAGCACAGAGGTGTGTCAGGTAAATGAGAAGTTTCCAGATCCTGGGTGGCCCTAAGGCCAGGCCAGCACATGCCCCAGAGCAGCAAGTGCCATCTTCCCAGCTGCGTTTGGGAAGGGTGCACAGGATGGGCACTGACCGCTGCCTGAGACACCGGGCCACAGCGCAAATGCTGCACAAGGCCGCAGCAGCGGGGTGGAGGCAGGTGAGGGGCACCAGCCTGACCTGCAGCCCAGCCAAGGGCAAGCACCAGTGGCATAGGGGCAGCCAGCAGCTCCTCAGCAGCACCACTAACACCTGGGCTGCAGGCAGCTCCATGTCTCCTCTTTGAGTTTTTCTAGTGTCTTAAAGATTCCCGCATTGAGCATGTGTAACATCTCTCTAACGCTGAGTTAAAGGCAAGCAGTTATGCAGATTTACATAGCTGTACTCCAAGAAACTTAGTAGCTTTGAAACTGTCCCACTGTCAAACGTAGTTGAAAGGCAGCAATGCATTCAACAGTTAGGGAGTGCCCTGGGGACACCAACATGGCCATATCCACCTCGTTCCTCTAGAAAACCAGGCANCAAGAAAAAAAAAAAAAAAACACACTACCTGCAAGACTGTCACAAAAGATCAAGCTTCAGAAAGATGCGGTATTCAAAGCCAGAGTTCTTTTTAAACAGCAAAACGTAACAGGCCAGTTCAGAAAAGAGCTTCAAAACCCAGCAATAGCCACTATGGACAATAGCCAGAGGACGCAGCCAAAGCCAAGGCACAGACAGCTAAAGCCACTTGCTATAGTACAGGTTCACTCCAAGCTTCACATAAAATAAAGTTGTTATCAGTGCTTCTATACGCTACAGGGGGAAAAAAACAGATTTGTCCTAAAAGGCTGGATCATTCTCTTTTACGTTCATTTGCTAAGACACAACTTAAAGTATTTTACACAGCACTTGTGTTGTTTCATTTTATACAGCAGTTCTTCCATATTATCTAGATAAGAGACAATTGCACAAGGACAGGTAAGTCTTGTTAGAAAACACCCCAAATAAGGGGGAAGATAATATCCAACTTGTCTAAAATACACAGAAAATATCACAAGTCTGCATGTTGTGTACACTGAAGTACTCTGCCTGGGATTCTTTAAATAGAATATGTGGAGGAAGAGACTGAAGCTTTTCCAGCTCTTTGAAGTAGGTTCCTTCAATACTGCAATTCCCACATTTCCAATTACTTCCCCACCCCCACCCCCACCTCCCCCTCGGCCTCACGTGATCCACAGAGCTGGAATCGAGAACCCTGCACTCTGCAGACATTATGAAACTGGTGTTACTGGAGGAGATGAACAGCCTTAGAGGTTGTCCTCTATGGCAGCCAGCAGAGCCCCGTCCCACAGGTTCTTGGTGGATGTGGCCAGCTGCTGGTCCAAATCCAGGGACTGTGATGTGACCCTCAGTGTCAGAGGTTCACGGTCATTTCTGCATTTCTTCAAAGATCCCTCTGTGCCAGAGCACCCTTAAATATGGTACAGGCCACTTCTGTACTATAGCTCATACAAACTGACTTCTAACATACTGCTATTGAGCTAATGGACACAATTCAAAGAATTTGACGTTAAAGACATTTTAATGTGTTATTTTCAAGTACTTATTTAAATTATATCATTTCTCTAAAGCAATACCTCCTACCCTTGAATCATGTTTGTTAATTCTGCATTAAAATGTACCCCTTTCTAACTAATACAGCATTTTAATAGTTATGCCCACACATTGTAAAATCTCTATTCAGTATTAATCAAAAACATAAGTTTATCATAAACTAAAGTGAGGGGTTAATTGCAGATGCAGAGAGTTGACATGTTCTGTAAGTTTTACACATATTTCAGAGAATGTAAGTTAAACAATGTTGAATTACTGTAAGTTTATATTTTCACTGACTTAAACTACTTTTGAATGTGAAAGACAAGTCAACCAAACCAAGAGAAACAAGAGCAACGATCTACCATGGACAACACTAACTATACCTAATAACTGCCAAAAGTCTAAAGATTTTCTTCATCCACCATTCATGACGAGGAATCACTTAAGGTAAGGAACATCGCTGTTTCTGCCTCTGTTGCACACACTCTCTTTTTCCTACTTTCCCTTTACTCTTTCAATCTGCCCATCTTTCTCACTCTTCACATTTCCTCTGATCTCTGCTTCTCTTATCTCTTTCCAAACCCTCCTGCAACGGGTGCATTCCTGCAGCACGTCTACACAGAGGGCAACTCAGCCCTTGCACCAACCACTCACCCAGCTAGCTGTGTATTCATCCCTGCAAAACCAGGGTAAGCCCAGCTTCACTCATACTCATGTGCCACCATAGGCAAAATTCATTCTCGTTCTACTTTTGAAGTATACACAAATAATTTTCAGCCTAAAACTCAGCCTTTCTTTCCACCCTCAGAAATTAATTCTTCCTAAACTTTTTAATGAGTTTCTCAAATGAATTTGTCAGCTGAGAGTGATTTTCTTCTGCTTTATTTTTCAGTATACGGATTGTTGGAGAGAGAATTATCTTCAAATACCTGCCGGTTTTAGTCCCCAGCAATTAGCTCAGTGGTGACTATTTCAGTCATTTTGCAGTCTCTGCTCTGATTATATTAAGCACAGGCAGATATGCTACTAACACCCACATGGTGCAAATGTAAAGGAATGCCAGCAATTTGAAATTAAATCAGGTTTCTTTTTTACTAGTTAGATGTTATTACCAGTGTTAATGCAGCCTCTAAGTGCCTGATCCCATTTTTAAAAATTTTAGTCTCCTTTTTATTTTCAAAATGCTTCTTATTCCCCCATTGCCACAAAAACCTGACTGTGTATATAAACTTTCTTATTAAATGCTTTAAAAGCTAAACAAGGAAGCAAAAAAGAAAATATTTCCTCCTACCTTTCATCTATACTTGTCTTCAAAATTACATGACTATATTTGGTATATGCTTGGGTATTTTTGAAAAAGAGTATTTAGACAGCAATATGACTTAAAATTTTTAGCAACCTTTAAAACACTGCTTTCATAAATACCTGTAAAACCAACCCTATTTAAGTCCTGAAAACACACTGTAGTGCAACCTGCCTAAATTACACTTTCAGGAAAGTACAGGTGAAGTTCTAGATTTCCAGCTGCAGTAAGGCAAAAGACCTCATAATCATAATCCAAAGAATCCTTACTAGGATTTTTTTTTTTTAATACTTCTTTCAGAGGTTGATACAGTAGTAGTCATATCCATAAATAAGATATTTTTATTACAATCTAACAAAATCGAGACTGTAATAGTGATTAATTTTTTTTAATAACTTCAGTGCTTCAAGACTTCCGATCCTAATGGAGCAATCATGCATCACTGTTGTGTTCCAACAGAACTATTAGTCTCTGTGCTGTGTTAGTGTAATTGCAGTCTAATGGTTTACACTATCATAATAGCACTAAATATTTTACTAAACGGAGTACAGTATATAAAAGTGATTTAAATTGTTCCAAGCTTTAAGATCGTACATTCGAAGATGAAAAAATCTGCTCCTTGTTCTCTGAATTGAGGGTAACAAAGCTGTCAAAATTAGTTTCTTGTTTGTCTTCTTAATAAATTGGGTAAAATGTAATATTAGAAGCAGAGATTAAAAATTACAGCATAAAAGGACCTAGTAAAATATGAAAAACATTTTGTGATGTTTTGATGCTGTGATTTAGCAGGCTGGCATGATTCAAATTGACAGATTATCAAAGGATATAGAATGACTAATGAGAATCTAATTTATTTTTTAATAATTTCAGAATTTCTGATTATTTACTTTACTAAAACTTTAAATAAAAAAAACCCACACCATGCAAGGGTAGCATATAATAAAAAATTATCTAAGCAGCTCTACATTTGTGCTAAACAACATTAGCAAAGCTGCTAAGATACCAGCAAGACACAGCAGCACATCCTTCCCAAGAAGGCACTGCCCAGCTTGGCTGGGCTTTGCAATGACCACAAATAGTGAGGTCACATGCCAGTAACCGGTTGAGGACCTAAGTACATACATTCTTTGCATGTTCAGAACATTCTTACAAAAATAACTCGATGAACTAAGTCAGACTGCTTACATAAGGAAGCACTATTAATCCAAGTAAGGATTTGCTAAGTCTTGCCATTAACATACAACAGTAGCCCTAACAGCACCCCATAACACATGCTGCCTTACTCCCTTGGGGTAAGACAAAAACTTCTGTAACTCCAGAAGGGGCTATGAAGTTAACATTAGAGGTACTCAAAGCTCCTAAGTCTGCCTAAAGAACTACTGAAATTTATTTTAAAAAATCCACTTCGTCTAAAGCTAACTTATACTTCATTCTATTCACTGTATTGATACAACAATCAAAAGGTTTTTTTCCAAAATTTTGTTTACTAATAGTATTTTCTACAACATTGATCTGCTTAAAAAAAAAATAATCAAAAATACAGGTGAAAAAATTATGTCTGTATCATTTAGAGAACTTTTTGCATAGCTCATAACTCCTTGATTTAGGGACTGCCAAGATCTAGGGTCACAGAATAAAACAAAGCTTGTCTTTTAAGTCTCACAAGAACAATGTAAAAGGTTAAAATGTAAAATATGTAAATTAAGTAATTGGGTACTAAATAATCTTTGAGCATGCACAAAGGTGCCAATAACAAGAACTGTTTATTGCTCCCACAGCAAGTGAGAAGCTGTGAAGATCCCACTTTCTCTGACATTGAACAGGTCCATAACCAAGACCTGCTCAGGCATACAAGCATCTCTCCAGCAGCAAACACTCCCAGAGTTCAATGTCTCTNAAAAAAAAAAAAAAAAAAAAAAGGAGTTTGCTAAGGGAAAATGTTACCTAAACCAAACTTCTCCCATAAAATATCAATTTTGCCAAAGAGCATTCAAAACTTACTTTGCACTTTTGTTCCCATTTGGATTAGGAAATATTTTTTTAAAAACACAGACACAAAACCACAGGGTAGAAAATTTGTTTTAGAGAGATCTCCGAAAGGATTTATTGATGCAGTATACAGACCTAACCTATTACTCTTAGATAATTACCTTACATAATATTCTAATTTCATGGGGAAGTTTAATTTTAATTTACAGTTTAATTGTCCTACTTAAGGTAAGCCTGTCACCTGTGTCACGGTGGCTCATAATTGTAATGCTCATTTAATTATTTATTTCAAGTGAGCATTTTAATTATGGATATTATTATGTGTCTAAAGTAACTTATACTTGAGGGTAGTGAAAATTTATACAGTAGACTGCTTGCCTAAATTTCCACTAGCCATAACTCTCTGCACATGTGTCTCAGTTGCAGATGCTACATTTAAGACTGCAGAGTAATGTTATTTACCCTGCCTGGAGGGGGACCACATCTGGGGTGTCTGAAAACGAGCAGGATCACCAGCACACACCTGGCTTGGATTAACATTAGCAATAACTGCAAGGCTCCCAGCTGAAATATAAATGAGAAGATAACAACTTCTTGCCTGTACATTCGACCCTGCAAATAATCTTTGGACACAGGAGAAGACATACAACATTGGGTCTGGGGTGAGGCCACCACCGTGCCCTGTCTCTGTGGTGGTCAGTAACAGAGGTCCAGGGATCAGGAGAGAGGCACAGAGCACGAGCCTTTCTCTGGTTTATGTCTCCAAATTTAAGCAACCAGTGATTTATGAGTTTCCTAAGACAGAGGCTGCATGTCAACTGTCATTTTTAATAGCCATCAGTTGTCCAATCTTCCATGAATTTATCTAATATCTTTTCAATCTGTTTATATTTTTAGCTTCAAGTATCACATGGCAGCGAGCTCCACCATTTAATTTATTGCATTAAAAACATCATAAAAATATATTCCTTTGTGTTTGCTCTAAATCTGCCAAATTTGTGGGTTTGTCCGCTATCGCTGGGTCATCTTTCCAGTAATTTTAACTTCCAAAGCAGACATTTCATCATCACAAGAGTGGCACTACGCAACTTTCCCAAACCACACCAAACAATATTTTTCATCGCCTGAAGTCCTGATCAGCAACTTTAAAAAGCTGAAAACATTTTAATTTTTAACATACTGGGCACAATAGGAACCATTTCTACACAGACATACCCAGCCAGAAGTGAGGGTAAGGGATGCCCTGTCCCCAGGCTAGCTGGCGGGTGAGTAGGGCTCTCTGCCTGGGGCAGATGTGGCCACTGGGCTGCCTGGCCTCCTATTCAAAACACAGAAAAATATGTGCCAGAAAGAATGAAAACCAGGAACTCGGGTGCTGCAGGGGTTTTTTTTTTCAGCAATAAAGCACTTCCAGTATTTGCTATCCCCCTGATTTACAGTTCAATACTCCTCACCTGCATGTCTTGTTTAACGCCCAGAGAGCCAAACAGCCCCAAGGGCAGTTAGGGATGTTTCAAATTGGGATCCTTCCCCAAGCCCTCTTGGAGAAGCTGTTTCTGCAAGCTCCCTCCTACACAGGAGACACCCAAGCGCTTCCCTCCATACCAGCAGACATGATGAGTGCTGGTGGAATCTCCAAGGGACACAGCTTTACCTGCAACGCTGAACGTGCTGAAGGGGGACATCAGGGACACAGGAACCACAGGCCACCTGCTTCCAAGGTAAGCGCCTCTCACACGCATCACTCCATTATTAACGACTTCCAGATCTTCATAAGATGCTTATCTTTTTTAATAAACAGAAACAGTTACTGAAGTTGGCTTTTTGACAGTTGTTTTTTTTTTTAATATTGGGATAAAATCCAAAGAACTATAGAAGTATTTAGTGGCTATCTTTCTGCAGTGATTGATATTTGTTCAGGAGCTGTGTCATCACATACAATTTTTATCATCTAGATTGTTCTATTTTATTAAACAACCCTGCAAAAATTTCATTTTTCTCTTCCCACTTCATAAAGAATCTGCCATAGTAGCCTTTAACCTACAATTTGTCTGCTGCCTCTCACAGTATCCTGACTGTGGCCACGGCCCATAACAACTGAGGGCATTCAGCACCTTCCAGCACTGAGGATATCACATTTCCCATCTGAAATTGCTTACCTCATCAGTCACTAAGGGCCCAGTTTGGAAGTCATTAAAAATAATGAGAACACTGGCACTTCTCCCAGCAATAATGGCATTGGAGTCTGTGTTATTTTTCTACTTTAAGACATTTGTATATGTCTACAAATCGTTTAACTCTTATCTTCATAGTAGCTTTAATGAAACTAATGGCTGCTGAAACTGTGGGCTTTTTATTCTACTTTTTATTTAAATAAGCTTCTGCCCACTCCATCATAAAATGACACAAACACTTACACAGCATATTGCATCACGAAGGCCCCAAAGTGTTTACCAGGATCACCATATCCATCACTAAAATGCAAGCACTTCTCAGTCAATAAACACTTCAGCTGACAATAAAGTCACAGGAGAGTTTTCAGAAGGAAAACTGAAGAGCAACAAATCAAATTTGTCCAAAACAAATTTAGAACCAGTACAGTGGGTAGAGTCTCACAGGGTCTCGCATTTTCATCTCCGTCTGTATCTACTGTAGCACTTTTCCTCCTAGCACCATTCAAAAAGACTAACTCCATATTAACTCACTGAGTAACAACATCACTCTTGCAGGGTCTGTATTTTACAAGCTTTGACAAGATAATGAGCCCTCAGTAATATGCTGCAGGCCATCACAAAATACAGCTTTAAAGAGTTTCATTAACTCGTTCAAAAGAGAGAATACTGATTGTTGGGAAATGCATATTTAAACTTTAAACCCCTCACCCTTAATTTTCAAGGTCTAGCTTAGGACTAATGTAAAATTTCTCACTGCTCTACTTTTCCTGATAAGAACATGTATGACTTACATACTTTGAAATAAGTAACAGTAATGTAAATCTGGAAAAAAAATATCTTTAGATATATGTGTTTAATTACTGTAGGCATACATTTGAACTGTACATTAAAAACAGATCTGTTCATGTGAACAGACTCCAAAGTCATAGATCCAACACTTCTGCACAGCAAGTGTGATTTTCAGGCTCCTAGAAATTAATAACATTATTTAATGTGACACATAAATTTTGACATCATCTGCTCACAAATGAGATATCTTTAAGATGCAAAGGACTTGCACCCCAGGAACCCTGGAAGTCCACCCACACTGTGAAAAGTCCAGAAACCCCGGACTACTGCTGAAAGCTGTATCCTGTTGGCAAAAACAGCAGGGCTTAGTATGACTAAACTGACTGATAAACCTAGGTGGGAGCATAAAACTAAAAGACAGATACAAGTCAAATAGTAATTCAACCAATAATAAAACTACAAGTACCAGATTAAATAAAGAAGTTCCCAAAATGCTTCATAAGGTGAATTTTAAAGCTGTTTTGATGTTATTTATCAGCATATGTGAAAGTACAAAGGGGAATATTACAATTGCATAAAAATTAACATCTTCCAAAAATTAATCCAAAAGCCTATTTTGTCATGGGAACGAACCACTCAGTTATTAAAAATATGTTTAAGGCTGTTAAATATTTAATAACTTTGCAAAGTATTTTCTTTGCATTTATTTTTAAGTGGTGAACAAAGTCTGTTTTAGGAACACACATTGCTTGATGTTCCCCTTAGTTGGTGTAGCAACTTTTATCTCAAAATATTTTAGGCCACATTACAAATGGTTTACAAAGCCACAAAAAAGAAATCACCCAGCCATCCCTAGCAGTAAACAGAATACCATTTCACTTCTCTTATCTATTAGATCAAGGAATAAAATGACAGCAAACGAGCTTCATGATTAACCTTTAAAATATCTACCAGATACACACCAACATAACTACTGGTGCAAGCTACACATTTTAAGCAATAGGTGCAAACGTTCAGGCATCATGAGTGGTCTCGCCATTTTAAGATATGAGAATGTCCTTACACGGTTCAAGTAAGTAATGAAGAACAATATAAAAATTAATTTGAGGATAATATATAATGGTGAGAACAAATAAAGTTGTGGCAATTTCAGTTTATTAAAATAGACATGTTTTTAGCATGTTTGGGGAAATTTTATATTCTATTTTCCCTTGCAGTAAATGATGAAGTGAAGATAATAGTTTTAAGATACCTAAAGCTTGCCTGTGGATCATTATCCAGTTAATTGATACCAGTAAATTGGCTAAATCAAGCTAAATGACAGCTAGTTGCTCCACAAAAGGTAGAAGTATATCAAAATAAGAGGCTTTCAGATAATTAAATCAGTGCAGAGGTCTTTCCTTTTGAACTTTAGAAACACATTAAAAGACATTTATATTTTCACCATCAGAAACAAGGATGACAAAAAAAGGATGACAAGTAATTCATAGTCAGAAACTCGTTGAGAAGACTACAGGTGTTGCAGTAGCAGTGGAGAGTTCCATTGCAAAGGCAGGCCAGGATTTTTTTCATATAGACTCTCTTCCATGAAGGGGATGAAATAAGATCTCTCATACCTATTATCTCACATGCCCCTCTCCTATCATCCCCAAAGAAAAAGACGATAGCTCAGTGCCTCTGTTCTCCATCCCCTCTTACTGCTGCACCTGCTCCACCGATTTAAAGGCATCCTGCCCTCTGAGGTGTTTCTTTTTACACTAAGACAGGAATGACACACAGGAGAGCTCAAGGAAGCTTGTTAGTGTCTTATGAAATTACATGGGATAACTGCTTTTAAGGTCTTGTAAGAATCCTGTCTTGACTTTGTACAAATATATGATCGTACAGGGGATGGCACAGGACTGTTAATTTTAACAGTTAAACAAGCCAGGGAGAACTGAATCCAGGATCATCACATTGGGGATGGGGTTAGAAATTTAGTGCCAGATAATGTGTGAGAAAAATATAAACAAACTCCTTTCTGTTTGATGTAAGCATCAAAGCTGACTAAACTGCAGGTTTAAAATCTACTCTTAGGAACAATAATCACTTAAAAGCTCTAACTATACTCCTAAGCCTGAACTCTGCTGCAATGGGGAATACACACTCTCAGACTGCACAGAAGTTTGCGTTAAGTGCGGGGAAAAAAAGAAAAAAAAAAAAAGCACAGCTTTTTTTACCCTGGAGGTACTTCTCACCCTTTTTCATTTTAGTGGTGGTTTGGTTTCCATCCTCCTCCTTCCTGCCACCTCAGACAGCAGCAGCCCAGGCGGACAACACAAACAGATGGGATGTTGCTATTCATCTCACTCCTCTCTCTTTTTTTTTTTTTTGTTTGTTTGGTTTTTTTTGTTGTTTTACAGGCATCAAAATGAGAATTCTGCTCAAGACATTGCCTGTGTCAAACAACTCATGTCACTCGGTGAACCTGAGCACTGGACATTTGCCAACGGCTTTCGTCAAGCCGATCCTGAACTGTGGCAACCAAGACGCTACAGCTAACGCTCAGTATTGACTCAAGGACAAGGTGCATGGGGCAGGCTGATGTGTCCCCAAAATGCATAGGTGCAAAGGCTATCCTGGGAACAGAGAAAGAGAGGAAAATGACCTCAAAAACATACGAGTATTATTATGATCGAATGAATATTCATGCCTACATTAACAAAAAGACAAAAATTAGTATTTAAACTCAAAACAGAACCTTCCTCTCTCCTGTCAAATCCTTTCAAACACTTCATTTATACAAATTAAATTTCTAACAGCCAAACACTTCTAAAAATATAGATACTCAAGCACAGCAATGATGTTATTATTCTTTCCATTTCCCAAAGCCACTCATTCACCCAGGTCAGGCTACCTTCCCAAAGTATCACACGCCAGTAGAAAAGCCGAGCCTTTGATTTTCACATCCAAATGTTAGCTAAGGAAGTGCTCAACCCTGAAGATGTTTTCAGACAATTAGTTCAGAGGCTCTGCACAATTTAATCAGAAGAAGTTTTAAACTCTGATTGTGCAATTAAACACAGTATACTCTTGCAGTTGTCACTTATCACACTGCTACCGTGTCAAGTATTCTGGCCGACAAAACTGTCTGGTACCTAGGAGTGGAGAAATGAGAAGGATAATGTTCTGTAGGAAAGCAGGTCTATCTAACATTTTACAATGCTAAAAATACCCTTGGGACTTGTTCTGATATCTTGTAATTATGCACACATATCCTGATTTATGGTGCATGTCTCTCAGCTCAAAGAAGTATGCACTCTGCTTCATATCTTGCCCTATTTATGTGTAAAATACTTGAGTCCGTAATGTCATAAAAGAGAGGACAGGCTCATTGCACATGTTACTATCGATTTCATACGAGCATGGGGCATAATCTAATGATCCTTTTCAGCTAAGGATAAATATGCACAATTTAGCCTTAAACACAGTCAGTGTCAGATCATTTTAACTGCTGCCTTTGAGAAATGTGCCTGTGATGCTAAAGATCTGTTGTCCGGCCTCCTTCTTAAGGCTGTGGAGAGTGTGGCACAGGAGACAAAGACAAGCAAGCTAGAAAATGGGCAAATAAAGATAGCACCTGTGTATCAAGAAACATAACTTCTTCAGGCTAAACATGAATTCACGTCCCACTTCCCCCCAACCCCACCATCATCTCCACGTTACTCTGCTCTTTCTTTGGGCAGCGACTGTAATTAATAAAGAAGAGATCATCTACCTTCTTCAAGAGAGCACTAGCAGAGGGCAGGGTGGTTGACAGCAAAATAGTTATATATTTTAATCACGAAGATTACTGAAAGCATCTTAACTAATAGGTGTATACAGCTTCTTTTCAGTTACACACCATTTCAAAAGAAGAAAGGATGACCTGGCTGAGACCAAGAGACTTGATCTCCATTCCCCAAGTCTCCTCTGCAACCCTCACACAACCATGGGCATGTGGCCGAAATCCTCTCTTTGCCTGGAGACTAAAAGCAAAAGTGACCAAACAGTCATTTGTTAGTGGGTTGTTTGTTGATTTTTTTTTTTTTAAAAA
>RSEF01000008.1:13821848-13832730 GCA_003993805.1 Himantopus leucocephalus
AAAAAAAAAAAAAAAAAAAACACAAACAAAACGAAACTACATTGCCTTTTTTTTTTTTGGTCCCTAGCATACACAGTATGCAATAAAGAATAACTTCACCCTTTACTGGGAACATACCTGCAAACATGCAGACAAAATATCACTCAACTCCAAATGTTTCAAGATTCCTTTTGAAATATTTTCACTACAGTTTTTAATAAAGAATTGGGATTGATATTAAACTATTAAAATTAATTAGGGCAATTAATTGTGTTAGGGAAATTCAAATTAGCATATTGTTCCAGAGAACAAAGATCCAGTTTCACACAATGAATTCCTAAAATAATAGAGGCTGAATTAATGCCAACAGCATCTGGCCCAGTACACAAACGGTCACTCTTCAGAGTGTAGTCATAAGATCAAGTTGTGAAATTAATCTCTTACACCTGATTAAACTATGTCCTTCAGCTGAGAGACTTCTTGCCATGTTGCCAAAGCATGAATCCTGTCCCTACAGTGTCTTTCAGTATGGGAACTTATCCTCCAACTGCCTTCCTGCAGGGTCCTGTCCTCACACTGCAGGGCGCATTTTAAACCTGACATCCCAGTGCAATTTAAATACACGCTTTCTCCAAATTCTGCTAAGTTGCAAACAACTTGCTTTACAAGCCCGCTTTTTAGGAGGCATGTGACAAAGATGAACAAACAGATGCTGCTGCTTTTGCTTCAAGGATGAAGCACAACTAACAGGTTGATCTCCAGTGGGGTTTTACTTGGGATGTGCGCTCAAGCTTGTGAAACAAAATTTTCATAAACGGTCTGGAAAGAGGGTGAATAGGGATGTGAATGTGTTTACTGGAAATGTTCCTTTCCTTACAACCCCAAAAAAATTAGAAACAATGAAACACTGCAAAAGAAACTTATGATACAAAGTGACTGGGTGCTAAATACAAAGCCAGATTCAATTCAAAAATAAGAAAAATGTGAAGTGATACTCATGGGGCAGGAGGGTTGGGAGAAGGAAAAGAACTTGCTGTCTATAATAATGGGATCTGAGCTGACCATCGCCAAGCAGGATAGAGACTTTGGGGTTATACTGAACACAGTCAAAATTTCAGGACTATTTCAAAATTTCTGTAGCAGTCAAAAAGCCACATTAGAGTTTATCAGGAAAGGAACAGAGAACAGAAAAGGGAATGTCATAGTGCATCTGTATAAAGATAGAATACTGATGCTACTTGAATACTTTTATGCAGTTTCAGTTACCCCTTCTAGCTGAAGTACATAGCTAAGAGGAAAGACAAAAGGTATGAAACAAATTCTGCCTGCAAGATCAGCTAGATCACGATGCCTCAGCGCAGGTGAAGACAACAGAGGTTGTGATAGGCATGTATACAATGGCAGGTGACAGAGACAGCAAGTGCAAAATCACTGCTCACCATCTCTTCCAACACAAGAATGAGGGTCAAAACCAGAAACTGGTAATATTAAAAGAAATGTCACTTCATCCATTGAATAATTAAACTGTGGGAATAGAAGCTACAGGAATTAGGTGATAAAGATTTATCAAGGCTGGGAAGCGTCTGAAGAAAAGTTAACAAAATCTGTTACGTGTAAAGATGTCCTTCCGGCTGAGAAAGTCCTGAGCTACAAATCTTTGGTGGGGGTGTTTTAACATGCGCCAGGTAAGTACTTCTATACTCTTGAACAGTTCTTTCCTGTTTCTTAGGTATCATCCATTCCCAGAGAGAGTTGATACAAGGCCAGATAGGCTTTTTTTTGTTGTTGTTACAAGAGTGTTCGGGGCTTTTTGATACGTACACTTTTATGTCATTAGAAAAACAAATTTCAAAAACATTCAGTCTACATTACTTTTCCTCTGCATACAAGAATAAAGAACAACTTTTATTACAACACCCACTGTTGCAATGCTAATGCTAAGACTTTGGGAAATTCAACCTACTTTGGAAAGGGAAGGCAAAACACATCAACAAACAGAAAAGACTGAAGACTAAATCAGGAATGGAGCTTACAGGTTAGCAGAGCCCTCATATTGCTCAGCATTCACAAGCTGAAGACAAGGAGGCCTCAGATCATCATAGCATGGTGTCTCACCACAGCTGTTGGAGTGGCTGTATAGAAGTAGGTTGTTTAGAAGTTGTTCTTCAGAGGTGTCCTTTGAGCAAAGTTTTGCAGGGTTAACTTTGGTGGTCGCACCCACCAAAAGAAAGCTAGAAGTAGCCTAGCTTTTTTTTTTTAATGAAAGGAAGAGATGGGATATGAAATGGGCTGTTTGAGAACCAACTGTATATGAAATATCGATGGCATCATTTGAAAGGGGGGTTTTGTTGTTTTGTTTTTACCTCAGATAATATTTTTCCTACTTTTTTTGAGTGTCTTGCACACTAAAAATGAGGTACAGATATAAATTTTATTTACCTGACAATGAAACCTTGACATGTAACTTCCCATTTTGGAACATGAGGGTATTTACACCTACTTAGATTTCTTTAAAGAATTTTAGACTATATTGGCTAGAGAGTATGACAAAATAGACAGTATTTGAAAACAATGTTTAATCTTCCCAGCTAAGACTACTCTTACAAAATTTTCCTAGTAAGAAGTTTCAAAAATTGCCATTGGGTTGGTTGGATTTCATTGCTAGTGAAATATATGTTGTTGCGTCATGTCATAAACAGAAAACTGAAGCACCCTTTTTAAATTCTCAGTACTGCTGACGCTTCCAACAAGTACTCCAGTACTGGTTTTGGTCTTATCTGTTTCTAACAGACAGACTTATGCCTTGGAAATCTGACCTGAAAGAAAAATTCAGCCCCAAGTATCTGCTGTCAATTGTGCAGAAAATAGAAGACGACAGCAAAGCCACTTCTGCATGCTGAATTAGATCTCTTTCCAACATCTTCTAATGTCATTATTAGCACTCAAATACACTGTGTCAAAATGTATCTGTATAGGGAGATGGACCAGGCAACATCAAATTTATCTCTTAGTCAATATGACAAGCCAGTTTTGATTCAGATGCTTGAGTAGGGAGAGACTCTTAAGAAAAACTACCTGCTCCACCATGAAGGTTTGTTTATGAATGTGGATATTATAATGGATGGAAACAGTCAGGAAAAAAAACGTATCATGCAGTTTCATTGGATTTCCAGAATCAATAGTGCAATATGAGTTGTTAAAATCATCAGTATGAGCCTTAGTGCCTATACTTCAGGTAGTCAATGGTGCAACTTGAAGAGTTTCAACGAGAAGGTCATCTGCAGGAAGACTACTATCTGCTTCAGAGCTAGCCTTAGCAGCAAATACTAATTCTAAAACAACCACTTAAGTGTGAATGTAAGTGCATCAGATCATTTTAGAACAATATTCAAAGGGTGGGAGAACGGGACCACATCTGCAAAGATTAAATTCAAGTAAATTGTTCACAGTTTTCTTTCTTTCTGACAAAATGTATCCAAATAAAAGTAAATAACTGGACACAAAAACTACTTAGCTACTGACAGAAAGCTATTCCTGGAAAGTCAAAGTCTATCGCTGTAGCACTGAGAACAAAAAAAGCATATCGTCTAAATACAGTCTCAGTGCCAAACAAATAGCAAGAACAGCAGTCATTACAGCACTACACCCTGCATCTGTATGGCAAAGTTCAGAAGGTTAATAGAAGAAATGAAATAAACTACAATGAAAAAGGTTTGGATTCTTATACACGTGAGACTATTAACTAACCTGAAGAGAAGAAAAGGCTATTTAATTCCATTAATAAATGGATATCAATAAACTTCTATTATAAGTAGCAAGATTCTTTCTGTTATTTCTTCTTTTTATGGCCTCTTAATATCCATTTCATTCAACTAAAGGACAGGCAATTATTATTTGGTAGTGACAATAGAGTTTTGTCCCATCTCATTAAGATTGGATGACGACCAAAAAACCATTTATGAATGTTTTGAGTTTGGTTCTTACTGAGCGTATGAAGTAGCTATAAGCCATTTACACTAATCATCCACAATGGAGGTGGTCATGCTCTGCCTTCTGTTCTGGACTCATAGATTTTTAACCAGCACATGCTGCATCCTGAAAATGCTTAGGAAAAAAAACTAATAATGATCAAAGTAGTACAAACCCTTCCACTCCTTAATATGATTTAATCCTGTGCAACAACAGCAAGTTTGTGCAAATCTTAACATTCTGATTTCTTAACTCCTAATAACAGAGGAAGTTAACCATGATGAATGCATATTTTAGTGAGATACTCAGGTTTTGCACTATTTTACTAAAAGTGAATTTTACTTTTTCTTATGTTAATAGTAAATATTTTTAAAGTGGACTTCAGTATACAACTTTAATTTTAATCATCTCATTAGCATAAAATACATACAGACAGTTTCCCATACCATATAATGGTACTCCTTAACAGAGAAGTATGCTATCGTTTCAGTTCTGTATATATAAGACACACCAACTTTTGCCAGCTACAGCTGAGTGAACTCAGCTCCTCAGCTCATTGCCAAAGTAAGACTGAGCAAAAGACTAAAGGACCAACAAGGAAGAGACCAGCAGAAGAAAAGCCGTGCATAGATCTTATCTCATAACCTTTCCCCTTTCTTCCTTTTCTTAATGGCCTGCATATAAACAACAGTTTACTCGAATGTTGCTTCCGATGTTTAAAGTTTTTTCTGTTTGTCCATTTCTATGAGAAGAGCTAACCCCCTGCTGGATTGTATGAAGGTACAGGGGGAGAGAGGCATACTCCATCTCCCCTGCTCCCCCACCTGCCCTCTAAAGTCAGGCTGGGAAAGTTGGCACTATTTTTAATTTAATCACAGAAGAATAAATCCAACCAAGGCTGTCTCAACCCCAGCAGCCTAGAAAAGATAAGTCTTAATCTCAAGCATAATTTGGGGGAGGGAACAGGGGCAGAAGGCGTAAGGACAAACACCGGCTACAGTTACTGCTACTCAGCTAAGCCTTTCAGGCTGTAAACTCTTCATGATAATCAATTAACCCTGAGTTAAAAGAACAAGCTAGCACTAGTCTTGCTCCATATCTTCATCTGTCAAATGATACATCTTACATGATGCAAGTCTGCAGACTGACATTCCTCCAACAAACACAAAGAAGATCAAAGGTTTCGAAAATAAACTGTAAGATGATGGGTATAAGCAAGGCCACCACTGCTGTGGTGAAAGACAAACACAACAAACAGGTGTATTTTTTAAAGTAGCTCTTTTCAAAGACTGAGCAGGGGCCAGGTACCCTTCATATATACAATGGCATGGGATCATTGTTCAAAAGGAAGCGATAAATGGCTTCTTGAAGGGCAGCCTTGCATTTGGTAAGAAGAAATGGCAGAAATTACTGAGGGGATGTGTAAGTTACAGTGTTTCTTGTAAGCTCCTGTGCCTCTTTCCTGGGAGGGAGAACACAAGCACCCTTCTTGCCTAGGTCAGCAGCTGCCTCCCTGCAATCACAGCAGAGCAGAGCTGGGTTTTGGATAGCTCTGCTTTGATCTCCTGTGAGGGAGTGGAAGAGACTGTTATACCAGACGGGCAAGTACAGGAAAACTGATGTTGGGGAAATACCTGGGAATTCAGTTCTAACCAGGATTGTGTCAGGTGCACATGTTCAACATAAGTCATTGTTTGGTAGATGCTTGACCCAAAAGAATCCAATCTGCAAATTGGAGAAACCTTTGTCAAATACTTCTCAAATGCAGTAATGAAGAGGCAGCCAAATTAACCTATATTCCCCAAAGACAGAGAGGAATTAGAAAAACTTAAAAGTTTTTCCCCATCCCTAGGGACGTCCCCCCCATCCCTGCCAAGTAAATGGCAATAACAGCAGGAATCAGGGAAAAATTGTGACAGCAAAGGATCAGGTAACTAATATTGATGAAAGGATATATTAATTCAGATTTACAGAGGGTTATGTGAGAAATCCCAACCAATGGTAACAGTGTTCAGAAAAACATAGTGTTTAAGATCAGAACGCGATTTCCAGCATCCTCCTGCATGGGAAGGAACAAAAATCTCAAGATGGTGACATGGCATAAAGTAAAAGGTGACAAAGGCACATGATGAATCACTAAACTACCACATATGAAGTAATGAATCCAACATTTACCAAATACATCTCCACACAAACATCTTGTCGCTTAGGTCTGGCCTACAAATATCTCCTGCAGCTTTAGTTGCAATTATCATATAAACAACTTCACAATCCTGTGCACAAGATAACAAATAACCTTTGCAGTGGTCTGTGGACCAGAAGTCATGAACTGGATACATTTCAGTCACCAAGGTTGGTGCTTTTGCCTGTCTCCAAACCCAGCAACACAGCTAACCAAGCACAAGAAGGAGCCACCGCATATCCTCCCCTTGTCTCGACCCAAAACCGCTTCATGATTGGATCACCTAACAAAATAAGAAAAAGGAAAGAGAAGGAGAAGTGGGGCAAAAGGATCATAATTACTCAATATCTCTAAAAGAAAGGTAAAGTCTGGCAAGTAAATAATGAAGTTGAAATAACCCATATGGGTACTAAGTACATATAATACACTACTTTATCTTCAGCTCACACAGATCTCTAATTTAATAAACTCAGCAATTAAAAACTGATTGTAATGGTACACAAGGTGTGTGCGTGCTTCCCTGAGCTGAGCAGCATCAGAAAGTTTCTAGCTCAAGGAATAATTAAATTTTCCTAAAATGGTCTCATAAGGCTTTCCTGCACAGAGGAACCAGGCCCATTCATGCTATACTACGTGAGCAAACAAGTTCATGGAGAAGATAAAACTTTTTTTTTTTTAGCACTCTTCACACTATAGATGAGTGTCCTGTTTTGAGATAAAACAGAACTAATTTTCTTTTCAGTAATTTTACTTCTCAGTTAAGCCTCTTCTAACTCTCTGAAATTAACAGCATATTTTTCAGGCAGTGTCTGCTTTTAGCAGATAAGGTATGATGTTTATAGTTAGTACCAAGGAATGATATGCAGACAGGCTCTTGCTTATTGCTATAATACCAAGGTCAGCTAACTTTGTTATGTCCCACGTTGGAGGATTAGAGGTGGAAAAGTGTAAAGGGGTGGCACCTTTGGGGAGAAGCAGACAGGAAAGGTGACACAAAACTGAGCAATGGGATATTCCATCCCATCTGCATCACGCTCAGTATAAAAGCCGAGGGATCAAAGGGGTCAGTCTTTCTTCAATGGCCTGTATCCAAGGAGGACCCTCTGTCTGTTCATCTACCTTTGATCGCGATCCGTGCGTTCCTGAATCCAGATCCCGTCCATCACCAATTCCAGTCTGGGACTTTCCCAATACCTGCTGGTGACATGATTGTCATCCTAGAAGCTCAATACTGGTATTGTACATAGTTCATTATTTTCTTTTTTTATATTATATTTTCATTTTATTATTAATATTTCATTAAAAGTTTTAGTTTTCTTTTAAATCTGTAAGTCTTTCTATCTGATTCTTCCGTCCCTTGGGAGAGAAGTTGAAGAGAGCATCTGTTGTTTGTTTTAGTGGCCAGCCCAGCCCAAACCATGACAATGGACATGAAAACAGTCACCAAATAAAATTAGACAAATCACTTTTTTCCTTTCTTTTTTTTGTGCATTTAGATAAAACATCGAAATGATCGATAACACTTTTCAGACCAATAAGTTTAATTGATGAAGGCAACCGTTAACAGAGTAATTTCTGAACCTGTAGATATTCACTGTTTTCTTTCAAAACCTATTACTTATTTTCATGACGGTAAACCTATTGGAAACCCAGGAAAAAGGCTGTACTAACTCTCAACACTCTGTTTTATGAAGCATCTTGCAAGGAGTCTCAAAGATACCAGACAGATCTAATGGCAATGCAACCATCATACGCATCACCCTGGCACTGCCTGCCCTCAGCGGTCCTGCATTACATATGCTTTGAGCCTCTTACCAATCATGATCAAAGCACAATTTCAGTTATGTTTCATATAAGTTACCTGGAACACCAGTGATAATATGAAGGTCCTATAAGCATTCAGAATCTATTTAGCCCAATTTTCCATATATTGTGCCTTTTTACACAAACTCTAAAAAAAAAAAAAAAAAGACAATTGACATACTTTTAAGGAAAGAGAACTTCATTTGAAATGTTCCAGAAGATGCTGTGTTTGGTTTTGGGTTGGTGTTTTGTTGTTTGGGTTTTGTTTTTTGTTTTTTTTTAAAAAAAAAAAAGCCACAAAAACTTGAGTTTCACTTTAGTAAAGATTTTGACTTGTACCTTATGGTAGGAAGACCTTATGCAAGACAAAGAGGTATAAAGGCACAGTCAAAGAAACCAGGTCCACAGGTATCCTCACATTTCAAGAACAAGTGAATCAGTCAAACCCAGGCTCTGGGGGGAAAAAAAAAAAAACCAAACCAAAAAAACCCCATACAACACAAACTTTATATTTATTTTGCCAGAGAAAAGACTTATTCTAATAGCTGGGGAAGGTTGTAGACTTACTATTGGTGATTTGCCTAGGAGCTGTACAGATATATTAATAAAAGAAACGGCGTTCTCTGTATTGAACTTATAACTAGTAAATGTAAATTTTGCTTTAGCTCTTTTGCTTGATCATGTGGTTTTGAGACCCAGACATAATGTTATAAGTAAACCACATCACTGCCTGAGGGAGAAAAGGGCAGAAAATTACTTCAACAAAAGAAGTGAATGAAAAGAATTCTTTCCAGCTATAAACTTATATATTTGTGGTCAATATTTAATGGTATTTGTGTAGCAATATTTCTGCAATTAAGTTTATGCACCCTGTGTGCTGTAGTCCCAGTGAAACAACACAAATAGCTACTTTCATTTGCAACAGTTTGATTTCTGAAAAGAACATAAAATTAACTACAATAAAGGTTTGGTTGGTTGGTTTTTTTTTTAAGACACCCTGCTGCTCAAGAAATCATTCTAGGAAGAAACCAGCGGGAAGTGTACTACTTTAAGTTTGTGGGTACAGTACTACAAATTTGTATTTTATTTCTCCATTTGTTAGTTGATTAACATATGCACAGAGGACAAAAAGACAAACTAGAGGCCTACATTGATATTCCCGTTCCCACTTCATGTTTCAACTGAGAGACCAGGTACACCGTCCCCATCCTGAACTTCAAAAGCCTCAAAAATAAGTGGTGATAATGGCATTGTGGTGTTTGCAATTAAAATCCTCTGTGGACCTCCTTGGTACAGACAGGTTCTGCCACTCAAGGGCAAGGGCTGCAACATCGAAGGAGTACTTCACATGTGGTGCAGAGGAAAGGAAGCTCAGAGAAGAAACTTCCTTATGTTCCCACAGGAAAGCAAGTTAACAGGGAATGGAGGAATTTGAGCAAAAGAATTGTCCTAAACTGTGCTGAGTAAAAGCAAACTGAAAAAATTAGCCAAGGCTCGAGGAGCTGTGTGAAGAAACTGTACTTCAACAAACAGAGAGGTCGTAGACAAAGGACAAATATTTGCAAGTCATAAGACCAATTCTGTTCTGGGTTCAGGTGACACTCAGAAGGCAGCAGAGGCCAAGTAAGAGGAAGCTACAACAAATCTCTTCCTTGCATAAAGATTTCAATAGTATTGTGTTTGAGAAACAAACTTCTGGATAACATTGTTACAAACATTAGGAAAAAGCTATTCCTTACTTCCCTCTCAGCGCTACTGACAACCTGGTCAAACAGCTCAGTAAGTAAAAAACATGTTGCACTGCAACAGAAAGCCCTTCCCCAGCAACTGCTGACAAAACACTGGAATTCAAACCTGTGATCAAAGTCACCAAGTGACTGTGTGTCAGCTGAGCCCTGACAGAAGGGCACTATGGTTGGACTTCCCTTCTCCACAGTGACATCGGCTTTTCCCCAACAGATCATAGAATATTTTGGGTTGAAGGGACCTTTAAAGGTCATCTAGTCCAACCCCGCTGCAATAAACAAGGACATCTTGAACCAGATCAGGTTGCTCAGAGCCCTGTCCAACCTGACCTTGAATGTTTCCAGGGATGGGGCATCTANAAAAAAAAAAAAAAAAAAAAAAAGAAAAAATTTCTCCTTATGGCTAGTCTAAATCTAGACTCTTTTAGTTTAAAAACATTACCCCTTGTCCTATTGCTCCAGGTCCTACTAAAAAGTCTGTCCCCTTTCTTACAGGCCCCCTTTAAGTACTGGAAGGCACCCGTAAGGTCTCCCAGGAGTCTCCTCTTCTCCAGTCTGAATAACCCCAACTCGCTCAGCCTGTCCTCATAGGAGAGGTGTTCCAGCCCTCTGATCATTTTTGTGGCCCTCCTCCGGACCCGCTTCAACAGGTCCATGTCTTTCTTATGTTGTGGGCTCCAGAGCTGGATGCAGTACTCGAGGTGGAGTCTTCACCAGAGCAGAGTAGAGGGGCAGAATCACCTCCCTCAACCTGCTGGCCATGCTGCTTTTGATGCAGCCCAGGGTACAGTTAGCTTTCTGGGCTGCGAGTGCACATTGTCGGCTCACGTCCAGTTTTTCATCCACCAGTACCCCCAAGTCCTTCTCAGCAGGCCTGCTCTCAATCCCTTCATCCCCCAGCCTGTATTGATACTGGGGGTTGCCCCAACCCAGGTGCAGGACCTTGCACTTGTGTTTAGCCATGCGTTGAATAGTGTTACTCTTTAAAAGGGAAACTACCACCTCACCGAGGGTGGAGGCCAAACACACTGGTCTGTAGCTCCCAGGTTCCCCTCTAGAGCCTTTATTATGGATGGTACTCACACTGACAACCCACCAGTTCCCTGACTTGCAGACCCTGGCAATGCACTAGTGGGGCAGCAGCAGCACAGCTCCTGGGTACTCACTTCAAACTGATTTAGCTCCTCTGACCCACCTGCTACAA
>RSEF01000008.1:13832830-13849433 GCA_003993805.1 Himantopus leucocephalus
AAAAAAAAAAAAAAAAACCCACAAAAAAACCCCAAAAATCCAAACCACACCAAAAAAAACCCCACCCCATGACCACACACAACAAACTGATGCAAACAATCTCCCCAGCATCTTCAGCAGTAAAGACCAACACAGAGAATTCATTGAGCATGTCTGCCGCAGCCTTTTCTCCGAGTGCCCCCAGTTACACTGGTGTTGTCCAGTGGGACCACTGATTTCCTGGGACCTTAGGAACTTTTTGCCAACAGCCTGAACATCCTTTGTAAGGCACTTTTCTAATTCCTTATAAGATTTTTAATTTCTTGTTTGGGTTTGACCCGCCATGTTTTAAGGACCTCCCTCTTCTGCTCATTTGAGCAGGCTTTCCCTTTTCCAACAGCTGGCCACTTTGCTACACAGTACCTTCCCCTGATGTTTCTGTCAAGTGAGGTAGGCTCATGGGGATGATTCTGTGGGTTTTTTTTTATTGTGGGACATACTTAGAGGCTTCTAATAACTTTATTAGAATAACTGTATTTTTAATAGCTTGCAGGTTGCTTATAGGCTTTTTGGACTAATTCTTTCAGGGGTTTTTTTGTCCATTTGCCTCATTGTTCCACAGACCCTATACTTGAAATCAAATGACCACATGCTACATGTATTTATTCTGCTCTCTTCAGCTATAGGGTTCAACCTAATCTTATGGTGGTCATTAATTACCAAGAAGCTCCAGTGCACCACTCCAGAGCACATCCAGCATCTTTCTGGATGCACCCGGTGTTCTGGGAAGCTTCCACTTCACACATCTGGATGCATCCTCTCCGTCTCCCATACTGATGGGGCACCGATACAGTCTCTACAGGGTCGCTGTTGAAACCTCCCACTGTTGCTGCCTGTCCTGAATTTGCAGCTTCTCTACTCTCATTTCACATTTCCTGAGTACTATTATGGGTCTGAGCAGGGGGCTGGTAACACAATCTTAGCACTACGTTTTTATTAGAGCACAGGATTTCTGCCCACAGGGGCTCCACAGGCCTGCTCTTCTCCCGTAATATTTTTATGCTGTTGCACTTTATAAAATGCTTCATGTACAGCACCACTCCCATGACTGTATGTCCCTCTCATCTTTCCTATAAAGTTGATATAGCCTGGAAGCATTGATTATCCTCCTTCCACCAGGCCTGTTTTTTCAGGTTATCATTTCACACCAAACAGTCCAATTCCCTCATCTTATATTTTAGGCCTTAAAGCCAGTGGGGCAGCACCTGTAAGTTTTTCCTTTCCTCCATCTCTTCATACTGCCTATTAACTGGCATTGCAGATGCCCTGAGAGGACTCCCTTTCTTCTTACACAGTGCTTTTCTCTGCCCCTTACAGCCTTGTTCGGTGGACCTCTGAAAATCAGCCATGCTCCCACCGCAGCCCCTGATTTTGCTACCCCTGAAGATGCCCCTGCTACAGGAGCACCTCCTTGCAAGAAGACACTGTGGCGTGAGCAGACAACAGTCACATCTGAGAGATCGGGTCACTCTTTTCTAACAGCTGCTTTCTTCCCCAAAACTTGCATCCTCATCAGCAGCACAGGGGCTACTGCCACGGCGGAGGCTTCATCTGCAGCCCTGAAAGAGTCCCACCGCCTTGTTCACAGCTAATCAGAAGACTTGCACACAGATCGGCTCTATGAGGCTATATCGCTTACTGGTGAAACAGGGGATTGAAATGAAGCAGCCCAGAAAAACAAAGAACAAAAAGCACTGAATGGGCAAGGTCAGGCTATATGAAACCAGTCCTGATCACGCTATTTCAATTCAACTAATATTTATCACCTCATCAACACAACCCTGCCTGCATCCTGCACTCCCTCCTCAGCAACATCCATCTGTCAAATTATGCACTCCTTGCTGAGACCAGAATATTATGGCTGCAAGAAAGCATTTAGCCCATCATGATTGCTACTGGAAAGTAATAAATAATACCTAGGAAAAAAAAAAGTGGGAGATTTTTTTTTAATTGCATTTGACTGGGTTGATGGCCTTCACCTCTTAATGCTATGTTATTATTGCTACAGTAGGAAGACATTTAGCTTCTAATTGTGTTAGAGACATCTGTGAATGACTCATTATTGCTTTCTCTTCTTACAAAAGATTGGCTTCTGGCTCAACTCAAGAACAAAAACCCACCAAAACACCGGGGCATCAGAACCATGCTGTTCTGACTGCTGATCCATCTGCAGAACAAGCTGGCTACCTGCTTGATCCAGGATAGTTCAACAGGGAGAAACTCTTCATGCTTCTCCATAGCTATGCATCCCTCACCCAGAGACAGGGTGTAATTTGTTTGTTAGCTGCTCGCTGGGTCCATTTGTTTCTATCAAAGCATTTTAGATATCAGCTAACTCGTAAGAGTTTACTCGGGTGCAAGCCAGGTGCTGCAATGTATCAGAAAAGGAACAAGAAACAGAGGTTTTAGCAAATGAACAGGTACTTTGACAGTAGCAATTTTGTTTCAGTGGGAGAGATTTGCTTATCAGTTTGGTTTATTGGTTCATTGCACTACTTATTGAAGATTGCAAGAAAGGCACCTGAACAAATTTTAAATATGTTTTTAAATTGTTCTGTATGACATAATTGATAACCATCATTTTTCTAGAAAGAAAAATTGCCTTTTGATTGGCTGTCTGCGATAATAATTACAACCTGAATAATCAAATTCTTTCAAAATAGCTTTCTCTTGTCAAAAAAATAAAAATATAGAATGAAAACAGACATTACATGCAGCTTCTAATGTTTTTCTCTTTTCCCCTATAATTAAAGGGCTTGATATTTCAATAGCTGTTTTTGCTATTGCTGCTAGTAAAGTGATCTAAAATTGTTCTAAGTTCTCTCCATATGTATGCAAGTATTTCCATACTATATCACTACCATTTTTTAAAAGATTACTCTCACTACAGTCAGCAATTCATTTTTTTCTTCTCACAATGGAACAAAAATATTTCACACTGGTATCATCTCATTCCCCCCAACCAAGATCAACTAATACTACAAGTATTTTTCCGTAAAAAGAAGAATTTATAGGAAACGTTTCCTTTGGATTGAGAAGTATTCTGCTCTGCTTGTATTAAAAGTCTTAAGTTAAACATTTTAAACAACTTCATTATTTCTAACTTCTACAGCAAAATAGGTCATGACTTGAGAACCTCCTCTGCAGTATGGGGCTCAAGGACTAGGTTCAAAAATTCAGCTTACTGAGTTCATAGGGAAATCCCAATTCTCAGTCTTACCTGACATCAGAAGTACAGAAAAAAAAATAGATTAAAAATACCATTAATTGTCCATACTCATAACTATTAGATGATCAGCACAAGCCAGTTGTACACTTGACTCAAGTTAAATTCTGCACTTTGCAACGATGTCTTTGAAGTGATAATGGGAAGAGGGAAAGGATTGTTATTATGAGCAGAAAGTGCTAATCTGCTGTCTAGGTCTTACTGAACCTCTCCCCTAACATTTAATCTAAAATGCTTTCAGCTCTTAAATTCACCTTCCAAAACCAGTAGGAGGTTAAAGCAGGACCCAATGGGAGGTTACATTTATTTAATATTCAGTCCTTTCTCAGATGAAATATTGCAGTCTATCCTCATAGGTATTTGTCAAACCATTAGAGTAATGGTTTATAGCTATTACGTGAAATTGTAGTTCTATTTGTAACTACCATTGACAAAGGATAAGCAAAGTGCATTCATTTTCTTTGAAAAATACCCAAAACCTCGGTCGCAGAGCACTGAGGAAACGTGCCCTGTTAACTAGTTCAGAGCTGTAAACCAAGGCAATGCTAGTGAACATTGTTTAGCAAACAGGAACCTGCTCCTCTGTAACAACTGCTCCAGCACTACCGTTCCCACCTCACAGCTCTGTAGTTCACTGCAGATGCATCTTAACAGCCCTCTGGCACAACTCCATTTCCTGTACCCTCACATATTAACAGCACCTGTAAAATAATAGTCATAACTAGATCTAGAAATCAGTTATTTTTATGAAAGCCAGCACATTTGGCACATATTATTGTACTTATATTTTTCTAGTATCTGTTAGAAAAATAAGATCATCAGAAAGAGCAGCCCTGAGGAGAAAGACTTGGGGGTGTTGGTTGATGAGAAGCTCAACATGAGCATGCGATGTGTGCACACAGTGCAGAGAGCCAACCACATCCTGAGCTGCATCAAATGAAGCATGGCCAGCAGGCTAACGGAGGTGATTCTGCCCCTCTACTCCACTCTCGTGAGACCCCACTTGGAGTACTGCATCCAGCTCTGGAGCCCCCAACGTAAGAAGGACATGGACCTGTTGAAGAGGGTTCAGAGGAGGGCCACAAAAACGATCAGAGGGCTGGAGCACCTCTCCTGTGAAGGCAGGCTGAGAGAGTTGGGGTTATTCAGCCTGGAGAAGAGAAGACTCTGGGGACACCTTTTACAGCCTTCCAGTACTTAAAGGGGGCCTATAAGAAAAGATGGGGAGGGACTCTTTATCAGGGAATGTAGTGATAGGACAAGGGGTAATGTTTTAAAATGAAAGAGGGTAGGTTTAGACTATATCAGGAAGAAATTCTTTATTCTGAGTGTGGTGAGACATTAGAACAGGTTGCCCAGAGAGATTGTGGATGCCTCATCCCCGGAAGCGTTCAAAGCCAGGCTGGATGGGGTTTTGAACAACCTGGTCTAGTGGAAGCTGTCCCTGCCCAAGACAGAGGGGTTGGAACTATATGATCCTTAAGGTCCCTTCCAACTCTAACTGTTCCATGATTCTATGAAAGAAGTAGTAATAACATAATGAAACACATAGAACCATCAAACTGAACCTGTCAGAGAAATCTCATGTGCAACTTGAAGTGCAATGTGCAGTTTCCATTTACTCTGTGGATCTCAATTTCAAATTTGCTCTTATGCACTGAGATTTATTTCTAGGAGTTTAATTTTTACTTTTGTCTCTGTATTTTTCAAAAACCTATGACGAATTTTGAGAAGGAAACATAAAACAATGCATTTTTTCTCCCAGAAAAAAAAAAAAATGAAATCAAATTAAACACTCCTTGCAGAGATAAAACGCCACTAACTCAACAGCTCAGAATAAGATAAACTTGAGTTTAGACTACTCTGTAAAGTGGATGTACAAAGAAGTGTGATTCCCATATTTGCCAGCTCTAACTGAACACTGATCATCACTGCAGAAATAAAAATATTTTTTCAAACTTTTTCTTTATCTTCAAACAGGAATCTGGAGTGTGACTGGGGTGACTGATTTCAGGAGATTAATATCTTAGTGTGGTTGGGCAGTTTTGACTTGCGTTAAAAAAATTTTCATTTACGTGTCATTCTTACTGACAGTGGATAAAAGAGCAATGAGTAGTACTTGTTGCTAGCACTTTGAAAGCTATCCGTTAATTAAAAGGGAATCTGATGTGAAACACTACCCTTTATTAAGAACACCTAGTTCATGAGAGGTTTTTTTCTTCAATTCTGTTTAAAAAGTCCACAAATCTAGTGTGCTTTCAATTTTTGTAAATTTGCAGTCAAGAAATAACTACTGATAAGAATAACATAGGCTTTGGGAAGTGCTGTTGCAGAATCAAGATAAAGTGACAAAGAAAACATGGGGTTTTTAATTTTGACTTCTGTTTAAAATTTGAAGCTAGCAGTGTCCCTTCACTGTCACAATGATCACAACCAGGGCACAGTTTCTGCCCCTGCCAGCTGTCGGGCTTTAGCCACCCTCGTAGGATGGTGCCTTCGTAACACCCACAGCTGCAATTCACATGCAAAGGACAGATAGAAGATTCTCTGGTTCCTGAGCAAGACACACCTTCCTTAGCTCCCGACCACTGCTAGCGTGAAGCTATACTGCTGACAATTATGTTATTTTCTTTCTCAGATCAGTCCCTCTTAAAAAGCCCTTCTTGTTATTGCAGCTGCTGCAATACTCACTATGAACATCTGCATATCCAGCTGCTACTTTTATTATTTCCTCAATTCCAGGGTTCTTGACATCAAGTATTTTTTCTATTTTTTTTTTTAATAAAAATTTATGCTTAAGGTATGAAACACCTATAATTACATTCTATGTATAGTCAGTTAATAATGACTGTCAATCACAGCTTTCTCAGAAGGAAGATGCTACTGAAGACCATGGCTGAGTTACACCATCACAAACAAAGTGACACACAGCCAGGCAGACAAACTGACTCTCAACCACTGCTTCCCGGGTAATCTTTTAACTCTTTTTTTTTCCCCACATCTCCCAAAACTATGAAATCAACAGCACTAAAATGCTACAGGCATAAATACAACATCTGTGCCAAATCCAGACACGTTCATTTTCCCTAGCTACCAGTGACTTTCCACACAGGTTTATAATGTAGTATAAATAACAGCAATAACTGACGACTCCTCTGTTCCTGTCCCAGAACTGGACGGCTGGAGGAGCCGCTGGCAGAGGAGAGCCACCACAGCTCTCTCTTGAGAGAGACCTCAAAACATGGAGATCACCGCTGGGTGCCTGGCACTAGCCTGAAGCTTGCTGCTCTGCCTCCAGAGGCACAGCGGCTCCTAGATAGCACCACTGTTGCTCTTAATTTTTTATTTTTTTTTCCTCAGCAAAAATCATGTGGGAAACACTAATACTGAGGAACATGTCCCAAAACACTTCCAAAGATGCCAAGAGTCACCCCGACACCACAGCAGCTTGCTCAGCCAGGGAATGGCCACCCAGTCAAGCACAGGGCCCCAGAAGCACAGCCAAAACCAGATCTCCTCAGAGGTGCAGGGCAGACTGGCAACATAAGGGTTATAAATACTGCGCATTCAATTGCTAGCTTGCTTCTTGCCCTTTGATAACCAGAAACCAAATTGCTTTTCTGTTGCATAAAGTATCTTTCAAATTCAATTGCTTATCTCCTCATTCATTCAAGAAAGAGAGACCTCAGATTTACAGGAATGAGAGCCCACAATACAAATATACTATATCAAACATACAACAGACATCTGAAAAATAACTAAAACACACTCTATTGATTTTAACCTTCAATATCAAGGTATCCTCCAGCAGTCTCAACTGGATCGAGGCTATAAGAATTTCCAATTATTTGAATTCCTATATATGGGATAAGCATTTAGTTATCAACATCCACCATAAAACGTATTTTCAGTTGTTATTAGGGCACTATTACCCTGTGGAATAGAATGCGTTGCTGCGGCTGAAGCGAGAGGAGCCGCTTCCCCATAGGCGGTCCCCCGCCACAACGGTGGGCCGCCATAGCAGGGCGGGTTTGCCACCAGCGGGCCCAGGGCAGAACGGGGCAGAGACCCCGGCCAGTCCTCGCCCCTGCTGGGCCAAATGAGACACCTGCCCGCATGCAGATGCCGCGCTTATAACGAGCTGCTTGAATAAGGGTTTAATCACATTAATTACACTATATGAGGATTTAGTTTCCTGAGGAATTCTGTGTCTACTTGGTGAAAGGTTACCTTGAAGTGAGAAGCGTAAGCGTGCTTTATGTTCCTCAGGAACCTACAGTACTGGCAAGAGGTCTTCCGTTCCTTACTTCCGAGCTCTGTGATGTTCAAAAATCACTATGAGTGAAGAGGGAAACAAGGAGGTGGAGGTGGTCCCAGACTGAACGCAGGGCCCAGCATGGCCTCCGCAGGGTGTCACAGGCCCCCGGCCCCGCCACCTCCCGGGGCTGGGCCCTCGGGCAGCCAGAGCAGGAGCGGGGCCCCAGGGCACGGGTGCTCTCCGCTCCCACCCCAAATTTCCTCTTACCAGAAAAGGGAGTGGAACTTTCCTCCACGGGTGCTACAGCTACTGCACACAGCAAACAGTTCGTTCACAAGAGAGGGCTGTACAGCACTAAGAAAATGAAAGAAGAGAAGCAAAATAATTTTTCCTCTTCTGAGGAGCTGGGTCGGAGCATTTCTTGTCATGTATCCAACTTCAACATTACCAGCAGTGAGGACTATTAGTATGATCTACTCTCCTTTGATCAGTTGGGACAGTCAGCCTAGATTTCGCAAAACCAAAAATAAAATTTAACATGTCATTATGGTCGAGGGCATTACCACAGACTTCCATGGCTCATCTGCGTGCCACACTGCCGCAAAGTCATACTGCAAAGAGTACAACTACAGACATATTCAGTGTTTAAAAAAAATAAAAAAAAAAATCTTGTCTTAATCCTTCCTTCTTTCCCCAACATTTTCAAACACCAACCCAGAGTTTTATGGACATACTGTAAAAGGGAGTAAATTGTTCTTTAAAATGGCACTTTTCATTGTATTTAAAAAAAAAAAAAGAAAAAGTAGTTTAAAAGCACAATTCTTACCAAGAGCTGTTAATGAAACCTGTGCTAAGAGACTCTTGCTGATGAAAGGGCAGTCATCACATATGAAAGCAAAATAAAAGCCTCTAATTTGTATGTAAGCTCTCAGGCTACTGACTAATAAACAAAACTTTAAAGGTAGCATGTAGGTCCTCAAAATAAGCTCCTGACACGTTTCATCACCTTAGTTAAACTTTCCCAACCTCACCATCAGAGGTACTATTAGCTGCATTCCTTCACTCATGTAGTGAATACTTAAGACTCTGAGCTTTCTGATGTATTTTTCCCCCCATATCAGCTCAAATATTACTTCCCTAATTGTAACTTCGGTGACCAAATGAGGGAAACAAACACCAGGGCAGGTGTCTGAAAAGGACTATGCTACCTTTGCAAGCTCAGGCCACAGACAACGTTCCTTTTGCATAGAGGACTTGCTCTGACTTTCTTGCAAGGATTTTACCAGGGTTATCTTTGAAATTAATAGCTTCTGATATGAGGCAGAAATCTTGTTTGAAAATAGGTATACTTTTAGGTTTACTCCACTTTCAGTGCATCTCCTAGTCAAGGTTTAGAATGGAATTGTTGAAAAGCATGCACTAAACTTTCAAAAATGTAGCTGCAGTGCCTGGTCAGACTGCAGTCCCAGACAACTACAGTACGTGGAGCAGGTCTCAAACTCAGAGAAGTTTTGATACATTGCTGTATATATCACATTAACACATACTTCCAAGATGCATTAGCCTATCTGGAGAAAGACTGATACCACACTACGTATAAAAGACCTTTACAGTTCATAATAACAGTAGGTAGAAAAGTCTAAAAGGGTGATTATAATGAACCTTCTCAAGGTAAAGGTAATGATAAAACTTTTTTTAGATTTACCGTTGCAACTTTATGATGAAAAAATGAAGGTAGAGTGTCTTGCTTTTGTAAATTTGGCTAATTTTAAACACCCAAAGTAGTTTCTAATAGGTGTCATTATGGAGAAGAAGCCACAGATTACTCTGGGTTCACTTTTTCATTTTAGAATGGAAGATAAGCTTTTGAATTTGCTAACATCTCTTATTTCCCATGCTGAACCCAAGAGTAGAAAACCTTTATTATATATTTATTTTTAAAGTTATAAGAGGAGTTTGATAACTTTGTATGCCAACTTACACCCAAAGAGAGTTTAGAAAACAATGATCTTAATGCACTGGTAAATACAATGGTTTGAAGAATATCTTTCTAACAATGGTAGAAAGAACCATGTTTTATTGCATTCCCATGACACTGCCAAGCAGTGGCAGCAATAATCCTTCAAAACATTGTGTAATGAAAAAGCACTACAACTTAAAAAAAAAAAAAGAGTGACATTTTACTGTAGTTTTCCTTTAGAGTGCTATAAAATGCAGCCACGTTCACATGACAGCATGTGTGTGTATATGTGTCTCTTAATAAAGCTTCTCTGAAGAGCAATACAGCACGTACCATGGAAACAGGGGTTGCCATGGAAAGAATGCTTTTTAGTAGATAGCAAAAGAAATGAGGGCTTGATTCCCCCTCACTCACTTTTCTTAAAAAAAAAAAAAAAAGTGTAACCATTGACATCAGCAGAGTTATTCCTGAAAAACGTCTGTATGAATGAACAATCAGACCCGATACAAGCATAGCAGAGAATTTTTGGCATTAGGGCTGTAGTGATCTGTATAGCCCTGTGTTTTCAGAGCAGCTCTCCAGCTATCCCTCACACCACACGGCTCCGCAGCCAACCCCCCTCGGGCACGCTCACGACATGTGTCCTTCGAAACACGGCAGGGGCCAGAACCACAATAAGCTGCAGGAGAGCGGATTCACAAAGTCATTCCTCACTTGCTCAATCCTCATGCAGAAAGTGCCAGAATCTTCTACCTGCCAGATCATTTCTTTGCTTAAGTATGAAACGTTTTCTGTTAAAATGCATGTGGTGTTACAAACGAATGAAAAGCATGAATCAAATTAACTTAAAGCATATTGGTTTCCAGACATGCTTAAAATGAAGTCCAAATTGATGTGTTTCATCTACCTTATTCATTAAAATGGCATTCTTGATGTCCTCATGTTACCGTAATCTCCAAAGCACTGGACAAACAAGTACATTTGTTTATCTTTATCACTCTTTCCTTACTAAAGAACAGGGTTTTATTAAAGAGATCAATCACCTGTGTACAGTTTAATAGCCTGAGCTGTGCATGTAAGACAGAACTTGCTTCAATAGCCCACAACTCCCAAAGTATAGAGGGGCACGTAAAACCATTTGTTGCTTTAATAAAACTAAATTTTTCTCAGAGCTAGCAAGTACCCTATTAGAATTAGTAATTTGAGACAGAAAAGCAGTGCTTAAAAGAAACCAATTCTAATAAAAGGAGCAGAATCAATCCTGTTTGCTTACCTCCATGAGAGCCCTATGCTTCTAACCAGAGACACAAAAACACTTTACATGCTTAATGCACTGCCTTTCTCTTATTGAATCACACTTACTGTGAAAGCAGTCTTTTGAGGCTTCTAGCTGTGTTGAAGTAATTGGAGGATTGCTGCTTCTAATGAATGGTCTCCTTATAATGGAGGCCAAAGTGTTAAAAAACTTAATGTCAGAGGCAAAATGCAGAAAGGAAAGCTTTTTGGAAACACTGATGAACAATCCGAAATACACTGGTTTTAGTAAAAGATTATATTTCTTACTAGGCTACTGCTATAGCGTAATGAAGTTGTATCAGCAGAGGAAATAATGTTACATACTAACACTGCTGGATGTTACACAAACTGCAAGAGCCATGCCTTTGATGATAAAAGGATAAAAAAAAAATCTAACATTAATTAAGATCACACCTTTGAAGACCTTTCACTTTTTCACAATCAAAAGAGTTGGTAAATAGGTCAGCCCCCAAATTGTCCTTCTACCTGTGTTACAGTGAAGAACAGAAACTTTCTCATTAGATGAAAACTTGTAGTTCATTAACTGTTAAGCTTTTGAGAGTTCTTATTAATTTTTGAGCTACTTAGCTTTATTAAAAAAAATCTGTTTAATTTGGGGGGGAAAAAACCCTCCCTTTAACTGCATGCTTTGATTAAGTAGTAGTTTTAGCAAATGGACATGGTACACAAAGCAATGGCTAGCAGCTGTAACATGAAAGATAAAAGTTATTGAAATAACATTTTAGAAGAAAATAAGCCCACTATAAGTAGCAGCAACCAAAAAACCACTAAGGTGATCAGGAAGTGCTTCACACATTTTGAAAGTAAAGCCGAAGAAAAGAAAGGAGATGAAGGATTGGTTCTCTTCATCAGCTCTTCCTGTTGCCAGTGATTATGGCAATATTTCACAGAGAACATATGGCAATGTTTATAGCCATCAGGCAGTATTTCACAGAAGCTGCGACACCATGTGTCCACCAACTAGCCTTTCTGATTGCAATTAATTAGAGAAGAAGCAGGAGGCACTTTTTAAATAACATTAAGTCTCGGAGATTCCTGAAGTTCCATGGCCCATGTACAAGATTAAGTGACAGGAGAGTCTATTAAAATTGTAACAAGCCTAGTACAGTGAGTCTGTCCTTGAGGAACAAGACCTAATAAAAAAAATACACTCTTTAAGGAGAGTAAGAAAGAGCAGAAGTATAATAAGCCATTCAGGGTGGTATCTTGGAAGCCTGCAACAATAGGGAAATATTTGAAGACTTTTAACGGGCCATTTTATGAAACAGATTCTGCAGTGAAAGCTATAGCTATAGCAGTTGTTTTATAGTTGCCAGACCCGAGAGGATGTGTATCAAAATTACTTTGGGATCTATTAAGGAGCTGAGACTTATGAAATACACTGTAGTAGTCATTTCATGATTCGTATTTTAATAAAAGCAAGCGAGAGAGGAAAATTAAGGATAATAAACTACCTGATAGGTTTTCCTACAGAAGGAGAAAGCTGAACTTTCCCAGACAGCCCCTGCTGTTGAATCTGGCACTTGCAGGTAGCACCGCTCAGGGATGAAACAGCGGCAGGGCTAGGCAGCACAGCCCTGCTCCGTAGCACCTTCAGCAGCACCGTAGAAAGCACTGCAGACTGTAGCACAACGATTCCTGTAAAAAAAAAAAAGGGTTTCCATCACAAAGGCATTTTCCCAACTCACTCCAATCTGACCCACTGGGAATGAGCCAGGAGAATCACATAATCGTACCAGAACTGATGCAATAGGTGAGGCATCAGTCAAAACTGATGTTAAAACGTTCAGCAACACGCTCCTGAATTTGGGACTGACTCATAACATCCTCTCCACCTTACTGGGCATCTTTGCCCCATACAACCTGCTTCCCTGCTGCTCCTTGTCTCAGGTCGGGATACTCCCTGGAGACATCAAATAAGAGAGCAAGATCAAGGGAAAAACTTGTCCAGCTCTAGTCTTAGCGGGGCTCCTTTCTGCCAATTCTCTGAGCTCTAATCATATAACTGAGCTCACCCTGCAGCTCTTCCCATGGCTGGGGTACAAATGCATCTCTCTGTTTTCTCTCCAGACTCTTATTCTTACAAAACTTCTAGAAACTCAATACCTTTGAGATCTCTCTCCAGCTGTCAAATTTTGCCAAGTGGGCCAGCAACTTCAGAAGTTATTAAGACATGCTAACAATGCAGTCATACAAGCCTCATTTCCTTAAGAAAGAAGGCTTTAAAACTCCTCTACCATCATATTGTTGTTATTTTAGCATTTCCTTCATTTCCCCAAACCTCCAGCCTCTAATTTTTATTACAAAATTCTCATCTTGAGACTTTTTGAGACACAGAAAATGCAAATGGTGTTGGTAATAAAGGAAGCATTGATTTTTATTAGTCTTAAGAGCAAAATTCCACATTACACCCATGGTAGATCTCAAAAAGGTAATCTAATGGCCACAATACACCTGCCTAATTGTGATACAATAACCTAGGATCTGTTCTCACAGATGTGAGATGACAAAAAATACAAGCCATTCTTAAAAGTATGTCAGATTGTTATGATGGGTAAAAATCTTTCCGTCAGCACTGGGCAGACTATTTTAAAACTCCAGATGCAGCCCTGACACCAATCAGCGGCTAAAAATGAGCCGCCATTCCACCCACCGCTACACTTGCATGATGACAATAGGATAACTTTTAAAAGAAATAAATAAATACCAAAATAAAATGACAGCTGGCAACTTCACCATCCTTGTCTACACTTTCTTAGGAGCAGAGTTAATATTTTGAGCTGTGCACGCAGAACGCTTTCAAGGTTTGTACTCCATCAAAAAAGTTCCAAACTGTGAGGCTGACAGCTGCCGCCAACTTAACAGCTGTACTAAAGTTCTCGACACAACTTACAGTGGTTTTTCTAGAATTTAAGAGAATCTTCAATGCTGAAAGAAAATTCTGATGTATTCCTTAATAAAGCACATTTCAATGAAAAGATGAACAAAAGATTTCAGAGAGAAACTCCTGTCCAATATGCTACCCACCAGCTGTGGTGTCATCAATACAGCACCATCCTGTTACTCGTTATTTTTAGGACAATAGCACAATGGTCACTGATAATCAAGAGCTGTAACAGGGATTACCCTCCCCGATTAAATCCCTGCTTTCTCCTTGTTCAAAACGCTCCTGCAGGTGCTGCCTCCCATGTGGGCTGGGAGCTGGGCAGAGAGGCACCCAACCCATGCTCAGGGAATGGTCAGAGATGCCCACCCCTGCAGGCTCTCCCTTCCTTGACAAAATTCAAAGGCACTACAAGGAGTAGCTTACACCCAGGGGCTGATCCAACCCAGTCCCTGGATGAGGACCTTGGTAGGGGCAGGGGCAGCCCTCTGCCTCAATCCAAGTCTTTACCCACGTTGGCTCAGCCTTGGATATGACCCACTGCATAGAGCTAGGGTTTTTTTTTTTCTAAAAAAAAAAAAAAAAGCCTAAAAACATTAAGGATTTCAGAGAGAAGGAGATATCTTTCACAGAGATATTCTACTTCTCACACTGGCTGCTCTGGAAAGACAAGCAGATGAAAAGTAGAAGAGTAATTTGTACCCCCACTAGCTAAAGTAGTAAAACTATAATTTGTCCCCAAAACACCAGTATAGCTTTCTTTTGGTAAAAAAAATTAAAAGATAAAAATTTTTTTAAAAATCCTTGACTCAGCTATATGCATAGTGAGCCTTGAAACAGTCGTTTCAGCAGAAAGTCACAGCAACAACAACAAAAAAATGTTATGTGTGAAAAAAAAAACATAATTTGAGCAGAGCTCATCTGAATCCCAGCACTGTACTAGCCAGCCTCCTCGTGCCAAAGACCCATCCTCAACGCCACACACACATGACTTTTTTACTCGGGAATTTTTTCTATTTAAATCTACACTTCACTCTGAAAAACAAAAAATCCAAACACTGACATCTACAACATGGCATGCAAAATGTTAACTGCTGGGAGATTATTGATTCCAGTCCATCACCTGATATGCTGTCAGTCCACTGAGTGATCAGATAACTAGATGAGAACACAATGGAAAAAACAAAGTGGTTCTGGTAATCACACCTCACGCCACTCTACAACACTGAAACCACCCCAAGGAGCTAACAGAGCAGCTGATGATCAGTGCCAGCATATGTGGCCTGTCCATACTGTGTCAGGACCTGGGCTCTGTCACTAGTTCACATTGCATAGACGAAAAATAATTAAGAGCTGTAAAGGGTCGTCTTAAAGAATAATTGACTTTTACCATAAATATTAGAGCTCTGTAAAACACGGAACACAGACACTCCACAAAGCGTTCACTGATCACTCCAGAATTTAGTAGTACCGACTGCAAGTACCACAGAACCAAGACTAAATTTAATTTTCTTTTAGGCTAAAAGAGGAACTAGAGTTAAAGCTGGGTTGAAATAAAATGTTTTCCTGATTTTACAGCGAAGCCATGAAAAACTGAACTTGATATGCCCTTCCTACACACACCTTGAAAAAGTCAAATTGACAATGAACAAGTCTGAATTTCCAGTTCTTGTTTAACCAGGCAAGTTATGCTTAAATAGTTCAAGTAAATCTTGTCCAGCTCTTCTACTAGTTGCAACTGGATGAACACACGAGTCACTCTGAATCCACTGAGGACTGCATCTTCAATGTAGTTCACTTAAAGACACACCTAGACATAACATACTATTATCTGGACTACCTTTAACAAGAATAAATGGATAATATGAAATACATCTTGACAAATATGCCCTTTTTATGCTTATGGAATTTGACAATATTCTAATTTCCTTGCACAGGCTGTTTAGAAGGGAGTGCTCTTATCAGATGTCACAGGCTGATCTGTCACCTATGCACATATCACACAGAGGAACGACTGAAAGCATTAGAAATTTTAGCCGGAGCCACCCTAAACACAACGCTCCAGATTCTTTTGGCCAGAATACTGATATTACATGGGAAAAAAAAAAAAAATAAACTACGTTGAAAGCAGTTTTTCCTGTAAGAACAGTTACAGAAGTTACACTGGAAATACTATTTTGGAAAAATTGTGAAATATTCTTTCTCAATTCTTACTTCATTCTTCTGATGCTTTTTAATGATGTATTAGTCCTAGCAGCCATGTAGCATGCTATTACTAAAGGCAATAGCATCTTCCAGGTCAAACTATCTCCTGGTTGAGTTACACCAGGAGAGATTATGGTTTATATGACATTGTCATGTTAAACAACAAAAAAAAAAAATCCAGAGAGGAAATGTAAAGCATAGCAGTCAAGCACTTGAATATGAGGGAAATAGTAACAGAATATTGCTAGTGCAAGAAGATTCTAATTGAATAACATGCAAATAAAAGGCAAAACATGAATCAAAATTATGTTTGATTATCTTTACTCAAAGAATTTTCATTTGGAACTTTTTCCTAAGGGAATGGTCACTTACATAGCATTTCTAAGGAAATTTTTTTCTCCCTTTTTAATAGCTGCTTCAATTAAAACTATCTTAATGGATTCTTCTTGTTCTAACCCTAAAGACACTTTGTTCAAGACTGACACAGAATGAAGATCGCTAATGACTGCAGAAATCCAACATTAAGAAAAAAGGAAGGAAAAACCCACTTTCTAATATGCAATGAATCATTAAGAGGAAGAAATTTGCATTCTGTATTATTCAGCTTAACCAAGTTTAAAAGCTAATTTAATAATACAAACAATATTATGAAGCAGCTAGACTTTTTGTTCAGGGTGAACTATATCTTCATTATTTATTTCGAAGTTCCCCCCC
>RSEF01000008.1:13856652-13867967 GCA_003993805.1 Himantopus leucocephalus
CAAGGAATTGTAGCAATTCAAAGTGAAAAGGACAACATATGGGTCATAGCGGCCATACCTTGGCCTCAGGATGCATTGACCAACAAGATGGGAAGCACAGCCTAGTATGTTGGAGCTGAATAGTATTTTGTACCAGAACAGTACAAGTTGGTCAAGCTTCACAGGGAACAGATGAGCACCAAAGTTTATCACAACCCTGAGACAAACAGGACCTTTGTGCCTTATGCAGAAGAAGAGATGCAGAGAGGATGCTGGGAGGGCTGGGGGTTCAGAGTATTTCTTCCATTCAGTTCTTGTCTAGACCTGAATTTCCCAAGAGCTCCCCCGCCCCAGGCTGCACAGCCCATTAGCTGTAGCTGTGCTAACATCAGTGGAGAACAAGACACAACACAGAGTTGCCAACAAAGTTTTTACAGCCTCATCCAGGTGCCAGGAGAGGGCACAAACAGAAGCGCTTCAAGAGGGAGCAGCCATAGATGCTGCTAAGAAGTGGTGCAAACAGTTTACTTCTGCCCTTCCTCCTCGTCCCCTACTCTCTGATCTAACTGTTCCTTTGCCTGCTCTATCCCAAGGGGTCAGTTTTCTGGAATGAGGAGCAGCCGCCCATCAGCATACCCTCAGTGCTCCCAGAAAGCAAGCTTTGTAGTACTTACCAATTTATCCCCACGAGATCCTGGGGACAAGAGGTCCCTGTGCTCTGTGAAGTTCACTCTCACGCCAAGCAGCGTCAGAGCGCTGTGTCCATAACCAAGCGCCAGCTATATTTTGTGACATTCGGTCAGTGTCTTTTTTCCTTTTTATTTTTTTCTCTTCTATTTCTGCTACTGCCTTGACCTTTGATGTCTTGGTGAAACGAGCATAGCATCTTACCGGTTTCTGTAAAAATAAAATTAAGTTTATTTAAAGTGAAAGAAAGCAACACTGATTTCATCTGCCTTCTTCTAAGCAGAGAGGGTATGCTGTTCACCGTCCCAGGTGACACCAAGCCAGGCAGCAGCACTCTGCCATCAGGGATGAAGCTCCGGCTAATGACACACAACATTCAGCACGCAACATCTCCACTCTAAGTTTGCTATCTTGAGAATTTTTTAAACTTATTTTTGGTGAAGAGAAAGACTCCAATAAGATACCTGACTACATCTTTTACAGCAAGACGGGTCTGTAACCTCTGTAGCCCATGTCTTCTTGTCCAGGAGACTGTTCTGGCTCCTGAAAAAGCACAGTCAGGAGGATGCAAGAATGATGCTGGATTAAAAACACAGGAGAAGGCATAGATCACATGGAAAAAAACCAGCCTTGCTTTAGCACTACCTATCACCTCTTGGACCACATCCGGGCTGTGAAACACCCCCAGCACGGTGCCATGACACTGCCTTTGCACACTGCAGCCCTGTGGGCAACGGGGACGTCACCCCGCGCTGGCCCGGCCACCACCCCATGCCATCCCTCAGCTGCATCTACTGCACCACTCCAGCCTCTCCGCTCACTGTGTCTGACAGGGAAGATGACTGATTAAAGTGACAGACAGGGTTTCAATCGAGAGAGGAGCTTGTTTTAGCGCAGGCCTGTCTACTTCAGTAAATCTCTGGTTTTATCAGCTCTGTGCAACCGGCTCATTTAGACCCGATCGGTGGCAGTCCATCTCCTCGCAGCCCCTTGTCAGTGACAGCCCTCAGGTGCCTAAGCATGCCAGGCTTGATACGAGTCAAACCCTGCTGAGAGCAGAGATTAACCCGCAAAATCACGCAGGGCTCTTTTTAAGTGTATTCTAGCCAGGCACAAGGAAACTACAGACTACATCAGACTTGGTAAACTTTCTTTAGCTTCTCCATGTCCCACATCTCATTTGCATTCACTTTAGAGGCTGAATAAAAATAACCAACAACCCGGGCAGCCTGGCTACTGCGCAGGAACCACGTGAGCAAAAAGATTTCCAAATAGTCTTTGTATAACTGAGTAGTGTGTCAGAAAACACTGGAATGGCTTTCAAAAATCTGCATAGCCATGTAGAAGATGAAATATTCATAGATTTCATATTAAAATATTTGATTAAATTAATATTAATTCACCATTAAATTTTAAAGAGTTTCATATTTCATGAGAAAGTCACAGTGAAACTACCAATAGGGATTTAACGCGTGAAACCAATTATACAAGATCATTAAGCAATGTTTCGAAAAGCAATCCGAAAAGTTTTCAGTGATAAAGATGAATTAAGTGAATTCTGTTTACAAACAGCACTGTTTGTGCAAGTTCTCACTCCCAAATGTTTCATGTATGTTACCAGAACATTAATGCATTAGCCATCTTCAGTTCTTTAATATACAGACATAGTCCCATCTTCTTTCTTTCCCTTTATATATACCTTGCAGTATCAAAACTGTTCATTAAGTTTGGGTTAGTTTTCTTTTGCCAAAAAAAAAATAAAATAAATACATCAACAAAGGAGAGTAAACTCTCTGAATTCTTTCTGTGATTATTGGATAAAGCTGTCTTAGAGAAGCTGACTTACTGACAGCTGAAGACAAAAGCTTTGNAAAATAAAATAAATACATCAACAAAGGAGAGTAAACTCTCCGAATTCTTTCTGTGATTATTGGATAAAGCTCTTAGAGAAGCTGACTTACTGACAGCTGAAGACAAAAGCTTTGATTGCACTCAGATTATCTTCTGACAAAGCAATGGGGAGAATGGCAGAGTTTTTTTTCAAGTGGGTCTACTCAGTATTTACTACTGCTTCCAAGCCAGAAAGTTAACTTCTTGAGGATCCAATTTTCCTTTCCATAATTACACCTGTTTTTAAGAGTGTGTTTTGATAACATCAGATTTATTTAAAGCATAAGCAACAGATTTTGTTCAGGTTTTCCATCTCCTTTATATGTTCTTATAAAAGAGTTCTCTCTTTTGTCCTTTCTCAGGTATTCAGTGCCCAACAAACCAGTCAGAACATTATAGTCAGTTCACTTCAGATGTGAGCTACCAGTCCACAAAGTTACAATGCAGAATACCTTTCACTGTAGTACAGTGTGCCCAGACTTAAATTAATTTTTCAATAACATTAAAATCTTGTTTGTATAACCAACAACACTGGACTAAAATGATGCATGGGGTTTCATAATTAGATAAAGCCATTGTTTAGAGTCAGACAGTGCCCGTTTACAGTTCAATAAACAACTTGTCACAGTTGCTTGGTCAGAGCAGACCTGGATGTCAATGGAAACAGTTAGCACTGAGGTAGCGAAATAAATTGGTCTCCTGAGTAAATAAATTGAGCAGCAATGTGAATATGCCTCATCAGTAAAGCCTGTAATTTATAAAGGCTTCGTAAATAGTGCTTTATATACACTGACATTTAAGGAAAAGCTTTACCTTCTCTTATGTTTAAAAAAAAAAACAAAACACACACAAAACATTTAACAATGGTCTTTGTTCCCTAAGTTTTATACATTTTAGTGTAGGCAATACACATATATATATATATTTTTCTCAATAAATAAGTACAAGTAATTATAACATATTGTTGGTTTTGCCATTTGGAAGTACCCAAGAGAATCAGGCAGAATCATACTGAACACTAACATCCTTCTAGCCGTGATGCAGTATACTTTCTCAGCTCCACCAGCACTACCAGTATGCATCCACCAGTGAAAGCAAGTCTGTGTGCACACACCACTATGGAAATAAAACACAAATTTTAACTTTTGAGTGTGATACTACTTTATCCTTAACTTTTCAAGTGTTTAAATTTATTTAGAATTTTGCTTGTTAATAATCTCAAGAAAGCCATTAGTCTCATGCAAGACCATATACATTTCTATAGTCAGTGCTTCTTACTTTTTACTGGAGCAGAACTAGCTAAATGGCCAAGACTACAAATGATGCTGAACAGTTTGAAGACTTAAAGCTGTTCAAAGGAAGTTTCAAGCTTGATGAACATCTACTGTCTTTTAAGAAAAACTGACGTAGTTAAAAACCCACTAAATTAAGAAATTGGTATCCCTGTGTGTGCATATATAGATATACACATACACACACACCCCCCCATAAACTGCAGCTGCTCAAAATCATGAAAATCTAAGTACAAAGGTTGCTATTAATACTGCACTCTTTTGCAAAAATAATCATTATTTCTGTCCTGTGTCTAGACTGATGAAAAATTGATGGATTGCATTTTCTACAACACTTCCCAAACCAAAGGACACCAACAATGTTATTATTTAAAAATAGTTTGCTTAGCCCTAAATTAAGTTTCCATTTTAGCACATTAATCCATGCACATCTATAAAAAGAGGGGGTGGGCGGGTGAAGAACAATAACATTAGTAAAATTATACATAATTCTGGAAAGAATTAGAGAAACACAGTCTGTCTTGCTATTTCCTTTATTGTTCATAATATGTCTCACTTTGACATTTCGAAAAAGGAAGGAAAAAATATCTATTAGGTTTCAAGTCCAAAGCAATTAATCATGTGAAAACTATTGAACTATTTTAAAAATTGCCTCTTCAAAATGCATAACATGTTTGTTCCTAAAATATCATTATTTTATTTCAATGCTATTTATAAATGACTTATTGAACTAAAATGCCTTTTACTTTCAACTCTCAGGGTGTATTCTAATGCTCCTGAACTCAGTATGCGTTATCATATTTTTCTGTTCTTTCCAATAGAAATTTAAACCACTCCCTTTGTACGAACTGCAATACTTCTATTCACCAGCCCGGAGAAATACCAAGTTAGTTTGCTCCCATTTCTCCAGAGTTGAGTCTTACATTATTTTTTCCCCAAAATCTCAAATCAGTGGACTTTTATTCTAATTCAGTCCCTTCTGCAGTCAAATATCAAGTTTGTTTTACTTGAGAACAGCTAGTTCTATTTTTCTTTCTAAAGTGAATCTCAGAAACCAACTCAGGTCCAACTAATTACAAGCAGGTTTATTAGAACAGAATAGATACAGATAATTTCAATAGAAATCTCTGCAGGAAGAGAAGAACTGCACATTACCGTGGAATACAAGCGACAAGATCATTACAAGCTCCCTGTGCCTCCCTTAGCACCTCAGTACTGTTCTCCCTCAATTTCTGTGTCCTTTTTAAATTCAAAGACAAGTGTCATAGTTTCAGTTCCTCTCTTTCCATCCATACTATGTTAGAAAATTAATTCTTTACTGTATCTGAAGGTTGGCTTTAATGACCCCGATACATACTGCCCAAGACAACTTCGATCAGCTCGTCTGTATTTCTTCACAGCCTTTGATCTGACACGATCATTTCGGAGCAACTTGATTTTACCTGCTCAGAGGTGTATTTCCATTAAATTCTTGCTCCTTTTTTTTCCACGTAAATACCTAATAAATTATCTTTACAAAAATTTCTTAGATCATTTCTCTAGCTGCCATCCCACTTTTTTGTATTGGAACACAAGTAGAAATTCCCTATGCCAAAATTATGTAAAGCTTGAAAATTCAGGGCAAAATTACAGGTCATTTTTGCAGACATAACCATTTCACCCTGGTTTTTGGTTGGGGTTTTTTTTTCCCTCCTCAAATACACACAGAGATATACGCAACTCGGCAGCACCACGATGTCTATACCCAGTACAAAGGAAACCCACTCTCGGAGGGAGTCAAGCTACAGTTCAGGTAACAGAGGAAGAGGAAACAGGACAAAGTCAACAGTTAGGGAGAATTTGTGAGCATGCAGCCTCTGCTGAAAATGCGGTCTTCTATTTACGTGCATAATCAAGACTTTGACGCCCAGTCATAGGTATAGTTTTAGTATGAGTGAGTTTCAGTGAGTTAATAAAAAAAGAACAATAACATTGTTGCCACAACAATAAAATTGTGATCTCCAAAACTCAGAGACATCCTCAGCCTAAAATCACCGAATAGCATAGTGAAAGATATGAAGAACGATTCAAGCTAAAAGAGCTCAAGTAAAGGTCAATCACTTTGTTGCTCTTTTTCCAAGTTGGACAATAATGTCATGCAGCTGTTTAATTTANCCATGCAGCTGTTTACTTTATTTTCCAATTCTTAATCACTTTACAGTGGAGGATGTGCCATGAAGTGACCTCGCTCCGAGTTTTAAGTTTTTAGCTCTGGGGTGTAAGCAATATCAAACCACCAAAAAACCACCACCTTCTTCCAAATGAATACCACGCCTGTTGTTTTGCTTCAATCATTCCACCCTCTCTGGCTTAGGAAATACAAAAATCAGACTTCTGTCTTTAGTATCCCCTGAAAGACCTACCTTTCTCACAGTTGAAAACCATTTTAAACTGAAATAACATTACTAAAATTACTGTACAACTGAAATAATACGCAAATCGTAACAAAAGGCAGTATTATAATGCATGAGTACGGAAGTGTCCTAAATCATGTGGGACTGACCATGTTAACTCTGGGATCTCCTCCCTCAGCTGAAAGCATGCCTTTGCAGACTTCATGTTCCCTTAACATAGCTTTATTTTAACATAGCAAATAAAGGAAAACTCTCTTTTTCTTCTTGATTTGGGCTGGTTTTCCTCCAGGTAGATGAACATAGAAATGGAGAGAAATTGTCAATGTCACTGCCTGAATGACATCACTATGCCCCTGATCACAGAGCAGAACCAAGAAATGCATCAATAAAGAAAGACGTATTATTCTAGACTGTCATTTTGGTTATTAGGCTAATGTATTCCAGAAGCAAGCGAGGAAGAATAGAGTGCTCTTCCAGTAAGTATGGGGTTCTGCAGGTATTAACAGAAATACTGTAGCAGAGCTCTAATTTGCAGGAGCCTGCAGCAAGGTTGCATTCACAATAAGGTCAGTACAAAATGGCAAACACATTAGCAAGTAAGCTACTCCCTTAAGTGTATAACACTTTTTCCATCAATATTTTGTGGGAATTTAAACCACAATGATTTTATTATTTTATAAATCTAGGTTAGCATGTGTATAATGACATGTCAGTTCATGCGCAGTGTCAATATAAAACGCCAGTTTTGAATTCAACCAGGCATGTTATTAAAATGAAAAGTTCTGACTGACATTTCCAAGGAACATTAGTTCTTCCATAAGTAACTCAGACCTCAGAGTAGCCCATAAATAGAATGAAGTATGTGCATTTCAGCATCCAGCAGTCCTCCTACACAGGGTATGAAGCAATAAGCCATTTCCCTGTAGCCCAAGGACTTAGTCTAATACCATTCTGTCCTTTTCAACACAGGGGTACACAACACCGCCGAGGTATTGACCATCACCAGTGGAAAGGTCCAGCAACATTTTGGCTGTGAAGCACATAGTAGCCAACCATAGCTGTAGAGTAACAGCTTTACCAAGCTGGCCTGAGCAGCATAAAGCTTTAGCAACATCTAGAAGAGTAACCTGTGAATGATCTGATCATTTTACTGCCATTTTTTATCTGATTTGTAGGCTAGTGGTTGAATCCTGGTCTTACTGAATTCAAGTAGACTTGCGTCACTGACTTCAACGGACTGAATATTTCCCCCTGCAGAGACCTTTCCTGAAACTATGTAATAGAAATGCTTTTAGCTGTAGAAAAGATGCATTATAATATCCACTAGTCAGTAAATAATACAACAAATCATACTCAATTTCCTGTAATTAGAAAGGATAGATACTTCTTTGAATAGCTGGATCATTTAATGCAGTGAGGCAGCATTCCCTTCCACAATGTGCAAGCACTGCCTGGCTAAAGGAGTTGAAAAAAGACTATTACCTGTTGCAACCATGACAATTGCAAAGTTGAGAAAGAGAGGTCAAAGCAAGTAGAAGTGGTTAATGGGCTGTCGAGGCATGGCTGGGCTCCGCCGAGTTCCTAAGGACTACCTCTGAGCCAGCTCAAGGCTTTTCACCAGGGGAGGGAAAATCAGGTTTTGCTGAGGCTGTAGAATAAGTTGTGAGTAGCAGGAAGGGGCAACAGAGGCTTATAAGAGGTCAGTGGATACCCAGGTGTGAGTGCAGCTGAAAGGAGTTTAAGAAATCTTGGAGGCTATGAGTGGGAAAGGGATGACAGGTAATAGGTTCTCAGGGGGAGAGGTCAGGCGGGAGCTAAAGAGGCCAGCGTGGTTCCAAAGACCGTAATCAAGGCTCTTGTTCCGATTCTCCTCTTAAGCAATAAAATTCAATTAATAAAAATAAATATAAGAAGTATTTTAAGTATTTTTGGCTAGCTCTTTTCTAAAGCCATCACCAGATGTCTCCAGTTCGTTCTCTGAGCATTTATAAACATGAAGGTAAGATTATCTTGCACGATTGGGAAGATACTTTTCTTCCTTACACATGTGTTTCCCAAAGGTAAACAGGCTTGAAACCCAGCCATCACCTGCACACTTCTTGCAGAGCTGAAAAGACATTTACATAACAAAGTATTGACACAAGTACTTGAACCAATCCATCAAGAACTGTCAAAACAAGGCAGTGGTTAGTAATGCTACTGTCTACTTTAAGCAACTAATATTATGAGCAGTAGAGTGCTCCATCAATTTCAGCTTTCAGGTAGAGTTTCATGCAGTGCTAAGTAGAAGAAGGTGCAAAATACATGTCTGACGTTTACAGGAAACGTGACTCCTTACAACTAGCTGTGACAAAGAGAAAAATTAATACCAGAGTTGGAAAGTAGTATTTTTGGTGGTGCATCTCTGTTTCTGTATCCAGAGGTGGTGTGCACCGAAGAACAGATGTCCTTAATCAAAGGAGAAGGTAACCAGCTGCCCGCCCCTCAAAGTGCTTTCCACTGCTTACCGACAGTATTTCCACTTTTCACAGAGTGAGACAGGTAATTTTCAGCCAGCTCCCATTTCATGCAACCACATCAGTCGTGCTTGTATTTATTGAACCTATTCCACTGAAAGCACAGCTGCCAGTTTTGGGGGACAGGGCTTTTCTTCCTCATAACTAGGCTGTTACCATTATGCATATGACTTCAGAAATCAGATTTCTATTCAGAGGTTCCTACAGAGGCTGCCTCCCCACTCACCTTCGATTTATCCTGCCCTCGGACCTGCATCCCGCCTGTCACCTGTGCTGTAGTGCAGGTGCCAATCCAAGTCTGCAGCAGCAAGGATGGGGCTTCCCTGGAGCTACACTATTGATCACCTTTAGCAATGACTCTCTAGTCAAAAAAAAAAGGTTACAGCACTACAATAAAGAGTTCTGGTTTACATTAGGAAGCTATTTTTCAGTGCTCTTGTCACACCCTGGTCTCATTGTTTGATCTTGTCTCCATTCATTACACTTCAGGAATTTCTAAAGCTTTATGTGGAGCGTGGCTCCGTCCTGCCACAGGCCAGAGCACCACAAACTCCTTTAGCTCCTTTACAGTCCAACTTGAGACACTGCAAGGGTAGAGGGATTTTTTTTTTTTTTTATAAGCTTATAACTAGATATTGAAAACAAATTTGATAATAACTGATTAAACAGAAGGTTTGTTCTGAAGTGTGTAGTTTTTTTGGTTTCGTTTTTGATGAAGAGGACTATCTTCATCAGCAAACAAATAATTATCCATTTAAAATCTAAGATGTAGGTGTAAGAACTTTAAGTCACGCTTACTACAGTTGGAAATTACTGATCAGTAGTGTTGATTACCACTGCAGTTTTTCAAAAAGCTTTAAGATTAAGAGACATTCACTGCTCTTCTTCTGTCAGGTGCCTCAAAAGGAAGCCATGAGAAGAGACACACAATGAAAAACAGCAGGTAATACCATATGAGACTCCTTATTAAAAACATAAAATGCCTTTCACTCTTGCTTTTATTAAGTCTACTTTTCAAGCCAAATGAAAGTTAGGTGAGCCGATTATAATACAAGTCACGTCTAACTATTTCATTATCCGCGTCCTGCAGCACGATAGCCCACAGAATACCTTTTGAAAGCTCCAGAGTGACGGCAGCGGGTTGAATATAATGAACAGTGTTACAAATGGGGACACGAGACGACAGGTCTGGTGAAGAAGGAGTCTCCTGGAAACTGTACGGCTGTAATTACTGAGTGCTGGTGCTGTCTCAGTTGGCTTCGAACAAAGGTAACCGCCTTCAGCAAGTTATATTTCCTCAGCCAGCTAAAATGAAACCAGTCAGAGACACAAATATTTATGATACGCAATACATAACCAAAGTCATTGTCTGCTTTTATTACCTTATTTTTGCTGTAGCTTTGAAGTCTCCCAGATCAACAGCACAAGAGAATTAAACAGTAAAGCACTGAATTATTTTTAAATTAGACTTCCAAAACTAGAAATGTTGAAGTCATATTTAAAGGAAGATAAAACGCTCTTATTTTGGGCACTTTACTTGCGTGTCACAATTGTTTCTCAATAATTCATTCAGCTTGGCGATCAAGAATACGTCAAGCAGAAGTCAGTGAGAGATGAGACCTCTGCTGCCTTGCGTGGGAGCTTCCCTCAACAAACACTGAGCAGGAATAGTTTTGGGGATAAAGAGAGTGTCGGGTGCAGACCACGTGGTGCCATAAGAGACAGCAAGACTGAGAAGGAAGCTCAGGCTAATCCATGTCTTCTCACCTGCGACCTCCTAAACCTCAGAAATGGACTCACTTGGACTTGTATTAGCCATACAGCAAAAAAATCATAGGGAACAGCAGACAGACGTCATAATTAGATAAAATGACAGCAAGGTGAGAAAGAATATTATCCCTGTTGAAGTTCTTGTCGAAGTTACTCTGTTAGTATCTGCGTGCCCCAACTCCTGCTTTTTTTCTCTTACCTCTTTTTCCTGGAGAAATCATGAATTCTGAAGATGCATTTCCTAACGTTAGTGATAACCATTAGGTTGTATAAGAGAAAAGACGACTAGAGCTATTATATCATTATTCCTCATCTTGATATCATACTCTTTCATGGTCAATTATTTAAGGAAAAAAACCACAAAGCAAAAATAGAATAGGTTCACAGAGGTGCAACAAAAAGTACCACAAGTTTGGAAAAACCTCTTTATAATGAGCAATTAAAAAGGAGGGAAAAGTTAACTAGTGAAGAGATGAATAAAAGATGACACAATATGACATAAAATATAATGAATGGAATGAGAGAGGTCAGCCAGGTGCACCTGTGCAGCTGTCTTTTCAGTCTTTTCGGAGATTTTCTATCACACAGTGCTCCCGATGATATAAGAAGGCAACATATTTTAAAGTGGACAAAGTGACATATAAAATGAGCCTGCAGAAGTTACTGCAATAGTATTTGGGTTGTATCTGGTAAATCCAGAATTTTATCTTATTTGGTGGTTACCAGTTGCAGTTTACCTTTTAGTGTAGAGGAGCAGAGACTCATCCACAGCACCATTCTTGATCAAC
>RSEF01000008.1:13875237-13923227 GCA_003993805.1 Himantopus leucocephalus
GCTAGAAGTGGTGTTTGCAGTAGGGGCAGGAAGATGTTATAAAGGGAAGTAAAACCTGATTCAGCTTTTCTTGTGAGCATAATTTCACTGAAGGAAAATGCGTCAGAACCCAAGGTCTACAGCATCTGGTTTAGTGAAGGTTTCTTTATGTTCTTCCCTACCATGTGTATTAGTTCTGACATGGAAAGCGATATTAGAGAGCACATCAATCTGCGAGTACAGAAAGGGCCTGATCTGCGATGGCAAGTGTGCGAGAGAACTCCTGCTTGCCGTTCTGGTGTGCTGAGAATGGAGTTGCATTTCTCTATAATTCTCCACACAACGACCCCTGTGAGACGGTCACTTTTTCTGGACGCTACCAGCCAGCACAAAAATAGAGATAAGGCGTATTTTATAACCAATAGTTTGGCCTCAACAGCCTTTTTCTCCGCCAACAGCATTTCATAAAATTAGAAATAGTGTGTTCAAAACAGGTTTCTGGTCCTGTACAGCCTGCCAGGAAGCAAGAGGACATTAGAAGCTTATCAGGTCTCTAGCATCTGAAGTTTTCTTCAGTCATGCATTCTTCCTTCTTTCCTCATGACTTCTTTCAACATTGATAATTTGCAACCGGGCTAGCAGAAACAGGAAGGAGGGAGGGAGCAAGAGACATCCCCACATCTTTCAACATCAGTAGTTTTTCTATTCTGACAGTACGGGAACATAACTAACAGCTTAGCATACATCACTCTTGATGAACAGTCATCATCAGGGACACAGGAAAAAAACACAGAGGGAAAGATATGAAGATTAGTGGTGCAACTTAGAGATTTGGGAGCTGGGAAGCCCCACATGTCAGATGTCTAACAGGATCCTGCACTAGTGGTTCTACAAGGATGCTTGCAATGATTAATTCATGTTTTACTGCTGTATCACTGACATCTGCAGCAAGTTAACCTCTCTGCCTCAATTTTAACTTCTGCAAATTACAGATTATACAAATGATGGGCTAGGGATTAGTTAATATTTTAAAGGGACACGAGGCTTGAAAACGCACACAACTGTGACCAACTATTGGGGAAATAAATGTCTTGTATGATGCCTGTGGATGTGTAATTCAATACTGTATGAATAGGCGGCACTCTGGTTTGTATGTGAGACACGTTGAATAAAAAAAAAAATGAAACAGAAGCCTTTAAAGATAGATAGCAATTGTGAAAAAAAGTACACAGCAAGCTTAGAGCCCTACAAATACTGTGGATTTATGAAAAGAACAACTATAACTAATATTATTCTAACTCCTGACAGCCCTTAGTTATGGCTTCACAAACAGGTTCCACCTGGGAGGTTAAGTGTGGATTTACAGCACATTTACTACTCTACTGTATCTACCTACATGTACGCTTTTATTGTCCAGTAAATGCAAGGCAGCTTATATCGCATTCATTGTCCAGTTCATGTAAATTCAACTATATCTGAATCTCAGAACACTATCATTAAAAACACATGCATCTGAGATGATAACAACAGCAGGTCCTGTATGACACCAGCAAACAAAACCTGAAATGAAATTCAATACAACATAATGTAAGCCAATGCAAGATGATGTGAAAACGGCCTTACTGCAGGTCTATGCGTTGAACAGGCATTTAAATCTTATTATGCCTGATTATATTGCACTATTTGGGCACATTTCTAGATAGCTATAAAGAAACATTATGCCTAGTACTGCTAATTCCCCACACGTAGCAGATGGTTTCACCGCAGTGAAAATGTGTGTTTCAAAGTCAGACCTTAAATAGCGAAGATAATGATGGAAACGGTGGCATCTCATTTCAAAGATTCAGNAAAAAAAAAAAAAAAAAAAAACAGAAAAAAGAAAAAAGTCAAATGCAATACAAGCAGAGAATACAGCACTGATTTAATGGAACTTTTGCAACAAGTGGGGGAGCCAGAAGTGAGATGGGGATACTTTCTTTAGCTTAGTCCTGTAGGAGAGCAGATGCACAGAGGACAGCTAAGACACGGGGATCCAAACAACTAAAAGTTATTTTATGTCCCTGGGGTATCGGAAAAGTGGAAGTGCCAGCCCCAGTCCTAAAGGAAAGCTCAACAAGCATGAAAAGAAGCAACACCACCTCCATAATCCAGTGGAGGAAACAAGTACCTTTCTGAACACCTCAGACAGCCCAACCACATCAAGTTCTGGCTCCGCTGGACCTCACTGCAGAAACCCTTTCTCTCGGAGGACACAGGGCAAGCTTATTTCTAAGAAATTTCTCCATGGGGCAAGAATTTGCCAGCTTTTTGTGTTAGAAAATAAAGAGGGTAAATATATGGACTCAAGGCAAATTAGACTATCTCTGTCACTAACTGCCTGCAAGCACAAGTTTGTTTTACTTGATGCAGACTTGCATTTTAGCTCAAAAGCATCCTTGTGAGTCTGTCCCACTCTCCTCTGAATGCAACCCTCCCTTGGGGCTGGCCAGCAATCAGCAGAGGCAGCCGCTTTTTACAAATCATGAGCTGGGGAGCAAAGAAAGATGTTTTAGTACCCCTTTATGCGATAACCCTCTAGGTAGAGAAATGGGCTTGGCAAACTTTTCACTGGCTCCTGTGAATTTATGCTCTTTGAGACCAGTGTGAGTGAGGACAACTAGGCCCAGCATTTTACGTTTGATATCCAAAGTTCAAAAGGAATTAAATGAGCATGAGGTTTTGGGGGGAGGAGGGGCTTTTTCCCCAGGTATCTTCAAAGAGACTGCCAAAAGAAAGCATTGTTTATTCCACCCCTGACTCCTGGCCCAGAGGAAGCCCTCTCATACAGAATTATCCCTGTACCGTCCTGGCAGGGAGCAGGTCCGTACGGAGGCTGGGTCTGGCTTCTAAAGCAGGGCTGAGCTGAAGGAGGAGCCAGGACCTCCCTGAGCAGTCAGAGAGAGGTTGCAAGCGCTCAGCACTGCCCATGAGCTCTGCCTGCAGTACTCGGTGCCAACTATCCCACAAAACCAGCAACAGTTCAAATGGGGTTTTTACTATTTGCAGAAGCTTAATACACTTTTGCTGTGATAAGACCCACATGGGATCTGGTTGAGACTTAAGATTTCTGCATTGCCTATTGGGATGTAACTGAGCCAAAGAGATGAGATTCACCAGGATGGAGTCCCTGCTCTGACAGACAGGGCACATCCCGTATCACCACTCTCAGCTTCCCACAGCCCAGGGTAGCAGTCTTTTCCTTCCTTAGACCAGAAACCACACTGAAGGCATGTCAAAGCTTTTCTGGAAAAAAGTTTTTCATAGAAAATGCCACAAGAAAATTTTGGTTTCAATAAATTGCCACTTTCTGACATTTAGGGTTTTTTTGAAAGATTCCCAACCGGTTCTGTGAATATAATATTAGGTCTGCTGTACAAAAATAAACATTTACAGAAAGCTAGATAATATAAATTGGGAAAAGTGTTAATTACAGCTAAACACATAAAACATATGTCTGTTACTAATGTATATTAAAAATACAGTTAAATATAGCAGTTTGTTTTCCATCACTACAGCTATGTAACAGCTCATGCAAAATGAGATGTAAGAGGGCAACATCTTGAGACAGCACATTAGTATTTACTCTGGTCACTTTACTGCTGTCCTATGCGTGTCGTACGTACTGAAGACGAAACATCACTGCTTTTCATGGATACATGCCATATAAAATTCAAGTATCAACTCTGCCTCCTTTAAGAAGGGCAGAAAATCCTGAATCAAAGGTATTTCCTCTTGAAGCTGCTGTGGCTCAACAGTGAGCAAGCCTGAAACGTATTTGGTAGCAACTTATGGCTGGATTTGATTATACATACAGCATCTGTCATCCTGAAAGAGCTGATTAGTGTCTACAGAGTCTACTGCTGGTAGTTCACCAGAAGTTATAGAAACTGTCCTCCAGAGTTAAGCAAGGAAAGTAAGTATATAATACAAATAGAGTGGTCAGTATCAGCTTTAAAGTGAAGGACATGACATGTCAATCACAGAAACGAGCCAAACAACCTTTTCCTGTGAGAGTCATTCGTTGTTGGGCGGTAGCCAAACTCCTCATGCAGATGGGGAAAAAGATGATCAATTGTCTACGCTCTAATCTGGAGTCTGCTCCCAAAAAGCAGACTGGCCCATGGCACCGTTAGCTTTGCCACAACCAGGGAGCAGGTCTGTCTGGAGCCAGCCACCACAAGCCCATGGAAGTGCATGCCTGGTTACTTCATTGCAGACTCCCCCCGCCCAGGCTGAACGCAGCCCAGGCAAACGCATATTTTTACACTGGTAACTAAATGTATTTGATCCACGCACAAGAGCATGGCTGCCAGCAGGAACCAAGCCCAGGACTTTCAGTTACAGCCGCACAAGTCACTACCACTAAAAACAAAATAAAAACCCATGAACAACAACAACAACAAAAACAACCCACCAAAAACACACACCCACAAAAAAAAAAAAAAACACCTACAACCCACAGTTATGCCTGATCTAGTTTCCAGCAAAACAGAAATGACTACACCAAAAACCTCAGGTGAATAATAGCAGAATAAAGACCCTAAAGCCACAGATATTCTTGTCACATTTGCACTAACCTGAGCATCTCATTGGTATCCTCCAAGGTAGAGTTTGCCCTTTCCCCATCAAATGCTTAGTGAAAATTTAGAAGCAATCAATAAGCCTTCCAGAGCAGACACCATTTTCTGCATGTGCCAAGAGTTTCCTAAATCATTTGTGTACTAGACTAGGGCTTTCTCCACCCCCTGCCCAGAGGCTAAGCGCTCATTACACTAAAAGGAATTAAGAAGAGCTGAAAGTGTTCAGAACACGGGGTGGGCTGTTTCTATCATAATGACGACTTTCATATATTTAGGTTTTACAAAGCTGGTTTTATATCTAGAACAGATACACACACAAGAAAGTCAAATGCAATAAAGTGAATTTGATATTCTTAACTTGTGGCTACTGAATTTCTTTGATTATACTCCAGACAAAAGTTGAAAATAGCAGTAGAAAAATATTTGTTCCTGTACAAAAAATTAAAACTTAATATTGCAGAAGAAAACCTCATTGAAGTTTTAGCACATTTTGCCCTTGCTGAATAGTCTTGGCTTCAGCAGCTGCTACATGAAATGTAACTGTCACTACAGTGAATAAATAAGTAAGTAGTGCTATAATGCAGCTGCCCCCAATAACAGCATTAGTATAAAGCCTTTAGTGGTAGCCACAGACCAAACCAGAAATGCATTCTGACTTCATAAAGATGTGCTGGCATGTCATCGAACATCTCAGTCCGTAGGCTATAAAGTGTATGTACCAGAGCTTATCATCAATTTTTCCTCCTCCTTCAGAGAGGATGGAAGAGAGCAGGTACCTTGCCCACTGCTGATTTCGGCTTCCTCCCAATAAGACACTTCTAACAAAAACCATAAAATGTTCAGGTCCTCTCCACCCCTGGCACACTTCTCCAGTACTAAAGAGTTCCTCTCGTCTCTCCCCATAGCCGGCGCTGCCGCAAACCCTCTTTCCCCTTTCACGTGTTGTAACACAACCCCCGCCCACCCACTGCAACAAAACATGGGTGCTGGAACAATGCTGGTGGGAAAAGGCACAAGGTAAGGTCAACTCCCTCATCTACACCTGTCTGCAGATTTCATCATACTGATTTCAGGGGGAAAAACATCCTGTTCATTTTGGAGGAAACTTCAAGAGCAACAGACCTACACAGATGGACAACAGTGGAACAAACAGATATTTGGCAGCATGAAAAAACACCAGTTGCTGACAAATCATTTTATTACAGTTTTAAGTTGAATAGCTTGTATCTATTTTAATTTTATTTTTAATTCTTCTATAGAATCGCAGTTAAATATAATCACAGCTCTTCAAGCCAAGTGATTTCCTTAGTAGACAAGCTCTTTTCATGGAAATGAAAGATGATTCTTTTATAAGGTCACCCTTGGTGAGCTTGCCCAGATAGAGATGAAAACATTAGCAAGGATCTGCTCTGCATTCTAGAGAAAAATAATATTGAAGGGGGGGATCAGACAAGCAAGAGCCAGGTGGGAAGTCTTGCTATCTACCCATTCAGCACTTCTGAAAACAAATCAATTTAGTCATCTGCAAGCCTGGCCATAAGCTCCCTGCAGGAATTATAGCTCATGCATACACAAGCCCCAAAGACTGTTGTTCAAAGTTTAATCATATGGCAGAAAAATATCACCAGTTTTATTGTATACATTAGCTCAAGTTATGAGATAACATCACATTTTTGAAAAGGTGAGAGAACCGGGTAGCGCTGGCAAGGTGACAGAAATCATTTAAAATGTTCAATTCAGCAGGTATTCAAGATATTCACACAAAGAGCAAAAAAAAAACCTAAGGCAGTTACGAAGGAAGGTGTGTGAGCATATAGAAGTTTAAGTGTTAAAGATACGAGTAGGACTATATTATCAAATACCAAGTTCAACTGAACCCATTAGGATTTCCTCCTTCCGCTGCNAAAAAAAAAAAAAGAGTCTAGAATAAAGAAGTACCTGTGTTTTCTGAAAGGAACTGTTTCATTTTATTGCTTGTTTTGTTTTTTGACATTGCTGGTTTCTGTCCCTCTGTCTCACGTTATAATTTCAGTTTTATGCAGGAGTGTGGCAAGCACATCTAGCACATCTTTTTAAGTACTTGATCTGCTTGTAACTTCATACTACTTCTGTTTCAGTGTTTCCTTTGTCTTACTTTGTAGTCTACAAAGATGATGAGAAACCTAAAGAGACACAGTCAGCTACCTCAAAAGCTTTAGAATGTATAGAAGCAGTTCATTTGTCTCACAAAGCATCTTTTTCCTCTGCAACTGTATTTCAATTTCACCTATCCCTGGTGAGTCTTGTTCTTTTTGTAAAGAAGATTTGTTAAGTGTAGAATAAGCTGCTGATAATGTCCATATGCGATCATTTGATCTGGGCTCAAGGTAGGTAAGTCAGTAAATGGTTTATACACCACAGCTATGAACTAACAAGGTGGTCAAAACTACCTGAGACTTCAAGGAGCCAGCTCTCTCAGAGGAGGGTCCATCATCACACAGTGGTGCTCAGGTAGCTCTTCAAAAGGATAAACACAAAACAAGTGTGTTCCCCAAAAAACCTACCCACAGGTGAGGCCAGGAAACAGAACGGAAGGAAATAAAGGCAGGATTTCACTGCAGAATGGCATTTTCCTCCTCAGCTGACAGATAATCAAGAGCGGAGCTTTTTGCTGCACATCACTACGGGACTTCGCAGTGCTACAGGAGGCGTTAACACTAGCAGGGCTTTCCCATCACATACGCTTGTTCCCTACCCACGAGGAACTGTGTAGTGCGGTATCTCTGAAACATTCTCTTAAATGATTAAGGGGTCTGTGAGATTACATCCAAATAAAACTGAATTGTTGATGTATTTTTTGGAGTTTTAAGAAGAAAAATCAATAATCCTAAACACCTCTCGCCATTCAGAAAACCCTCAGATCAGATCCTGAACTGGTATGGGGCCAGGGTTTATCTCTGAGACAAGACCAGCACGCACCAGAGAAGCAGCCCAAAACACTGTAAGTGAATACAATCATTAACCAGGGAAACATCTGCATCCCTAGTAGCACATAGGCTTGAGTGGTAACCAAAGCCTTTTGCTAGAAGTTGCAAGACAGAGAACAGTACTGATTTTCAAGTGTATCTCTGTTTGCTATGCAAGTTCGAATAATTTCCTCCTGCACTTTTAACACGCAATTTATAGCCATTTTACAGATCCACCAGTTACCAAAATCTGTGCACATTAGTGCATTTATATCAACTTCTGCCAATTCATAAGTGACATTACACAACTGAAATAATAATCGTGAAATCCCCTGCTACAAGTACATGGTTTACACTCTATAGGTAAACCATGACCATAAGGACATGCCACCTTGCTTTAATCTCTTGCATGTCTGCATTATGGCACTGCTACAAATTTTACACACAGGTTTGGATTGACAGGTATATGTGAAGTGGAGAGACACTGTGGCGATGACCACTGAGGAAGACCCAGCAGGAAAACAGACCCTCTGGGCAGGCAAACAGGCAACAAAGCACAAACCCGCATATACTGCATGCTTAAAGCAGAAATATGGAATTAATTATTTTATTTCAGCAGCTACTGCCTACCTGGGGTGCTGAACGTGGCCAGAGGAAGAAACAGCTCAGCACGCAGTGGGTGCTTCTCCAGCCCAGGTGCTGAGCCCTGGCACGGCTCTCGGCACACACTCTTGTTAACCCTGGGAAGGTTTGGAGGTGCAACAAGGCCTCCAACTAAAAAGTTATCTGCTGGATTTCAAGTGTCCTTTTTAAAGGATGAAAACACTGGGTTTTCTCCTCAATGAAATGACTCTGTGTACTCTTCGGATTAAAAGAAACTTGGCCCTCCCAAAAAAACACACACACACACAAAAAAAAAGCACCACACCAAAAAGAGACCAACAAGAGAGAGAGCAAAACAGAGGCAAACAGCAATATTTCCACTTAGACACACCCTGGAAATGACTGAATTACATTCAAACTTTTTTTAAAGTGAACAAAAAAGTCCAGCTCAAGACAGACACCAGGTTGAAAACTTCAGTCCCAACAGTTAAAAATCAAACAACGTCATAAGAAATGAAAGTCGTGATGTAAGTTATAAGTTTGCCCTTCACACCTATGTAATGCAATTTGCATATTTTATATCATCATATGATACACTTGTAATAGGAGGCAACCATGCCACAGGCAGATCTTGGACCGCGACTCTGATCCACAACTATATGAAACACATCCCCTCCTCTCTGCTTATCTTTAAAGATTATAGTACCATGGCTGCAGACAGAGGAAAGCCAGCACCTACCAGCCCACCATCACTAACCACCACTCGGGAAAACCTCACCTGGACGAGGAATGCTGCATTTCCACCACGTTTTCCTTCCCTCTCAACCATTTTTTCCTCCTCAGTCTCTGCTCCACTGGTTGAAAGGCAACAGTACCTCAACTAGAATTTAATTTCAATTTTAAACCCATTAGGTTTTCAATTTGTCCTCTCCTAAGTGGGTCTTAAATCAGAAAGAGGAAAGCAAAAGCAAATCACTACCCTGCGTGGTAAGCAAGCCAGCGGTACACAGAGGGTACTTAGCCAGCTCCGCCATTGGAAGGCTGAAGGAGGAAGATTAAAAGTTCCAAATACCAGGGAAAAGACAATCTCTTAAATCCATTTTTAAGCAAACAGCCTGATTTTCCAGAACAGCTGAGCTTGCAGCTCTTATAGTTGTGAAGAGGCAGTATTACACACTCAGGCCACATGCCTAGGCGCCCAGTTCCACGCCACTATTTTTGAAAGTTGTACTATACATCTGCTTATTTTGACTCTTTATTTGGCTTTTACCACTGTCCTCATTACCAGGTTTCAAGAACTTCCAGATGTACGTATTAACAGTGCTGGCAGCCTTCCTAGAGAAAAACAAATCTCATCTTTGACTTGTGCTTGGCAACATCTAACTTTTGCGAGTGTACATCTACACTGCCTGTCACAAAGACGGAAAGCCACCTTGGGCCCAAACTCTCTGTTCCCCCAGAGAGAATTACAGATATGAAAAAAGAAAATCAAAAGGCTTTGCGATTCCTCTGTGGCACTCTGAGCCTGTAAAACTAAACCCATTTTATTTCATCATATTCAAATCCCCACAGTTCCAGTGAAATTTAATTATACCTTCACTTTGCATAATTAAACAGTCATTGCATGGCTTTCTAAAGCATATAAAATGACTGATGAGTGTAGTGGTAAAACTTTCAGAAGTACTAAGTGGTTTAGGAGGCTACAGGTATGTCTAGACAGCAGCTAACTTGCATAAAAGAAGCACTATTTTGTTTGCCCAGCGGGATTAAGTCGCTCTCCACATATGCCACGTTTTTACAGCTCAACTATTTCTGGTATTTTATCTACCCAATTTACAGCTAGCTCAAGTAATTGCATCATGTAGAACAGATATATCCAAAATCCTGCTGATTATCAGATGGGACTCAAATATCTCAGCCACAAAGGAGCTTTCGAAAGGTTCATAGTTTGGTAGAGCAGTAGCTACAGTACCATCAACAGAACCCGTAGTGCTGGTTCATTCCAGTACATTAATTGAGTAAGAAACAACAGTCTTTCCTCCCTCTGCACTAAATATACTCATATTACATGAAGCTTTCTATCTCATTTTGTGTATGTCCTGACAGACTTCTTAGACCAAATTCGCCATGTTCTGGTAGGTTTCTTCTTCCCTGGTTTTCTATGCCACGTTCATGATTGTGGTATCCAAGTCAGCTGTCCTTAATTCATTCCTCTTTGAGAAGGAAGCTAATGAGCTGTGGTTTCTCTGACAGTAGAGCACGAAAGCTTTTTCTAACTTTTTTTCTTTTGGAAAACTGGTATTTTGTAAGCAGCTGGAGTAGGATTCAAACATATCATCTGAAGTAGTATCTCTCATTTTGTTTTCTCTCTCATTCCATTGTCTTTTCAAAGAGATTGCCTTTGCTGATAGAATGGTTCCTGAAGCTAAAGGATGCATTTTACAGAATCTCTTCTTTATACCGCAACATAGGTGGTAGGGACTTTTCAGTCAATACATTGAGCACAGAACATAATTAACAATACCCTGCTTTAAGAATGTATTTTATGTTTCACATGCTAGGTGAAGAGTAATGTTTTTTACCCTTCTTCTCAGAAATTCTACAGAAACCCTTCACTATGCCTACAGAGTGCTACCACTTTATATATAGTATTACTCAGATAAAGTGACCAAGGATAACACAAGTTGGTTTGATTATAGCAAACATTTTGCTTTTCTGTTTAATTCAGTCTTGTTTTGACAGTAAATCATAACTTAAGATAGTCTTTCTATGCACAATGCATAACCTGTGAACGTACCTTATAAGAAAACCTGAAAATACATTAGCTAGGAGTCCTGTCCAAAAAATACATCATGCTGTATTTCAAGTAGTGAAACAGGTGTTTTAACTTATTTTACAGGTTTGTATTCAAGTACAATCCTAATGCAGAATGGTAAAGACTGAGGGAAAAAAAAAACACAGATGGAGTAATATATACATACCAAGACGCAAAAGTATAAATAATGTAAGTGTATGGCATATATGTGAAGGTGCTTAGGTGATCAGGCAGAAGTCAAATAAGAGCAACATCCCCTGTTTTAGTCTCCAGTCATAAGATGGACGGTCTTCTCATATTTTTTAGAAAGGTTAGAATAGTCCTTTTTCTTGACAGACTATTACCACAGTCCCTAGATGAAACATTTTTTACTCGACTTCTATTACTCAGTTTCTAAAAACGCACCTTAGCCCGGCTCAATCGCTGGCGACTGTGCAGAGCACACAGACCTGATTACAGCAGTTCTGTGATTTAGCATTTCCAGAGATCCACATGTAGCTGATAGATGTGCTTAGGGAAAGGCCACCTAAAGTTTATAGCGTACACACGGATGGAATAACAATACAGGAGAGATCTTGACTGAGGGAAAACAACCTTGAAAGTCCACCAGACTGCATAAACTCAAAATGAAATCGGTAAGGCTAATGAGAGACTCATGGAGAAGCAGTGGGGGGAAAGAGTTTTGGACAGGGAGACACAGCACATTACAAAAAACTGAAAGTCAGACCATCAGGTTTGGACCACAGCACAGTAACAGAGATTGCTTCTGTTCTGACCCTGGGCCTGGCCACGTTTTGGTAAGGGGATGCCAGAAGCCAACACAGGCAGAAGTGGAAATTTCTGGAAAACAGTCATCTAGCAGACAGCTAACATACACAAATATAAAATTGAATTCACATATATAAAACTGAATTAAGAAAAAGAAGCAACCTACATGTTCTTAGAAGATCCAGCCTGAGGAGCTGCAGCACTAAGAACACCCCATAACCTTTGCAGGCTCACTCAGCTGAGGGATCCCTAAATTGTTCTTCTGACACTTGGATCCAATAGGACCTTCAGCTGGGACTGGTTCCCCAAGCACACAGCTGCAGTGGCTTAACAGGATTGCCATCTCCACCTGCTTGCTGCCACCGCTCTGCAACAGAGTCAGAGGAAAGTTCATATGCCAACATCTTAGCTGCCCCACCTCAAACTCAGTGTTTTAATGCAAATCTGCCTTTGACATCAGTTTGACCTACGCCAGACCTCACTGGGCTGGCTGAGGCACAAGTGTATTTTTTTTCTTTGCCGAAAAGAAGCGTTATGCGCATGGAAATAGACCAAGTGTCCTAAGGAGGACAGCCAAGCACCAAGCTGCTTCTCACCCTCCTGCTTTACATTATGTCCTCCACGAGGGCGATACACCAGCAGGCACAGGGAGGTGATTGCCAGCTATGCCCAGTGACTTATGTCCTACTTGTACGCACTAACTTGTCTATAGCATAGGCAATACTGTAAACTACAAAAGCATTTGCCATGCAGCTTCCTTTTCCTCAAGCATGATGGCAGCTTGGGCAGGTGGAAAAAGAAAATGGTGGCGGGAAACTCAGTTACCTGCTCTAGCACTTTAAGACTAACTCTTGGAAACAAAGCTGTAGCATCACTGCAAGTGTCATCACTATAAAACCAGCAATGAACACAAAGGATTTAAAAAACAATCCTCACTTACAAATGCACATTGATTTTCAATAAAGCCATTTGCACATTTTTTTGCTTGGACTCCAGGTTGACTGTCACCACTGATTTACAGACAAGGCATCTCTATATACTATTATTACTATTACTATTCTGTAAGCGTTAAATATTTTTTTTAAACATTTCTACCTCCAGCAGTGAGGAAAATAATATGAAAGCAAAAAAAAAAAAAGAAGAGAAGAATGCCATTTGATTTTCTTTTCTTTCCTGGCAGAATTGCCTGGAAAGCTGAAAGAACACATAACCTTACCGGATAAAGAGGCATTTGTTTTGAAACAGCAACACGGATCATATTGGCTTTTCACCAGCAATGCTGCTAACAGACCGACCACAGGAAATTAAGAATGGACAGCTCTGGGAAAGCTTTTCATGATTCACATTCTAGGTGAGTGGCAATTTTTTCCTTTCTCCCTCGGCACCTTTCCACTACAAAGCATCCACGTACCAGAAGGCTGTCATGCAGGAGCAAGAGGTCATGTGAAGAAATTAAAGTAATACAACTGGCTGATATAGGTCAACCTGGTGATAGCAGACCTTCCGATTCGGGATTGCCTTAATTTGGCTAACAAGTAGGATAGCCCCTGAAAGAGCAATCAGAGTAAAAAATGTACAAATAGAAACAGGGCAAGGAAGTAAAGAGCACCTGTTTGGTGATGCTGGACACTTTACTCACACGCCCTTGGAAATACAAAAGGAGGAAACCTTAGAACAAACCCCTTGTCTATTTTTCATCCGCATATAGTACCTATGGGATCTGATTTCACTTTCCAAATAGATGTAACTACAGCTGCTTCACTTGCGAGATGTCTCCTAACACCATTGATGAATAGCCCTACATTTATCACCCAGGGACGCTGATCAGAAGGGAGTCTGATTTCAGTAAAAGTGCCTGAAACCATGAAACGCCGCAGACAACCACAGTCTCACCTGGGAGTAATGATGCCGTTATGACTCCTAAATAGTTTTCAGACCCTGTCAAAGCAAAAAAACGAGCATGTGATTGGAATGGGGGTTTGGATTGGATTGGACAGAGGGGCGTTATACACTGGAGGCAGACCTTTCAAGCCCGTCCTCTTCTTCAGCCACGCAGGTCCCCGTCTCTTTGCCAGGAGCCCCCCAGACAGGGCTGCGAGCCCGCCTGGCCTGCTTTAGGGCCAGGAATCTGGTACGGTCATCAATTCCACATTTCACCCATTAGTATCAATATTTAATACTAAATATTTAGCGTCAATATTTAACAGGGATAAATGAGATGACCCAGATAATTATAGACTTCTCAGCCTGACATGAAACCAGGGGGGAATAATGAAGCAGCTGATACAGGATGCGACAAAAAAAAAAGTGATTAAAGGTGGTGTGATATCAAACAACCACATTTTTATGGAAAAAAATAGATCTTTTCAAGCAGTTATTACCTTTCTGAAGAAAAATACAAGTTCCAGTGAGAAGGGTTATATATTTAGCTTTCTGTGGGGTATTTGACTTGGTAGTCCTGATAAAGGAGATCGAATGATACAAGATCAACACAGTAAACATTTAGTGTATTAAAAACAGGCCATCGGGTTTCAGCTTACTAATCTGAAGTAACTAATTGCAGTTGAAAAATCATCACAAAGCAGGTGTACTTGTAGGGAGGATCCCAAGGATTTGCCTCTTGGACCTATGCTGCTGGTATTTCTCCTAGGGACATGAAATGTCCTAGGGAGGACACAAAATAGAGACTCCTCACTGAAGAAGGCTGTAAAGCAGAAGATTAGGGAGGTGGTCAGTAACAAAAACACATCTCGCGTACGGAGCACTCAAGAAGTTACGTGCATTTCAGGACAGCCAAATGTACATGTCAAAAAACATAGACAGCCTAAAAACAAAGACTGAAAACCAAAGTTAAGAAATTAATTTTTAAAAAAATATTTAAAACCCATTTCTGTAGGCATGTGTTCCTGCACTCTTTGTTTTGGAGGTAGGGATCGTGTAGCGTGGGCTGACTAGTTGTCTTTGCAGAGTTAGTTTTCTGTCTGCAAATTGTGGAGGTTTTAAATAAAAACATAGAAAAAAAGTTTCCAGACATTATGTGGCGGTCCCAAGGCTCCAGCTAGCTAGCATAGAGGGAGGGGAAACAAGAGAAATCCCCCAGAGCGGATAAAAGGGAATGTTATTTGTGCCAGAAAGTACCTCACTGATGACCCTGGATTTCTCATTGTTCCCAATGGCATGGAAAAGTTGTGGATGTTCCCAATGCCGTGGAAAAGTTGTGGATGTTCCCACGTGTTGTCTCATCATTTTAGAAAGGTGAGCTCTAAGTGAGAAATGACAGGTAGCAACCTGGACCCAGAAAGCATCCTTTCTCAGGACAGCACCTCAGCACATGTTTGAAGTACACTTTTGCACTTAAAGTGTAGCTAAGTATATGTTACCTGCGGCTGATTTTTGTGCTTAAGAATGATGGCTTCAAGTACGTGCTTAAATCAGTCAAAATCCTTCACTTCTTGGCTGAGCAATTAGTGTCAAGTCAGGGAAGGGGAGCATATTTTCGTTGTGTGAACATATGCCTGGAGAGAGGAGGACTCAGCCCAAAAAATCGTCAAATACGGTCCTGAATGTTGCCTGAGGGTAACTTTCAAGTTGTGTCAGCTTGGCCCAGATTCGAAGGAGTAACTTTGGGCAGACAGGCAGGAGTTACCTGCCGGCCCCGAGAGCCATCCATTACGTCCTCCCTGACACAGAAGGAAGCAGGTTAATTTCGGTTCAGACAGCCCGGCAAAATCCTACTCCCTACTCATACAAAGTGAGCCATTATTCAAGACTTGTTTTGAAAGGCTTTCTTTTTTTAAAATGGTTAAATAACTATTTTTTTTTTTGCGTTGTTATCAATCATCGAGGGGAACAGCCAGTGATAACTGAAAAAATTGGATGTGTTCAGGAAGGAAGTATACCTGGGGAGCGGGCTATAAACATCCTTCAAAAAGAGCATCCTCCGTGGAAAGCTGGTTTTTATTCTTTCCAAACACATGTCCCAGGCACACTGGCACTTTGTGAATAAACATTTCAACTGCTTTAATTAAGGCAATACAGCTAAGCCAATGTGACTTCTGCTGGACAATAATTGTAAAAGCATTATTCCCTGAAATTTGGGGCAGGGAGAGTTTTGCAAACTATTTATTTTCCAGTCTGTCCATCACGACTTTTGTGCGAGACCAAGTTTGTGGTCTCTTTCAAACTGAAACTCGCTGAGCTAGAAAATGTAAGATTAGAAATACCCAGTCAGAAATCCCTGCTAGAGCATCACTTTAGAAGACACCCAATAAAAATTTTATTGGCTTTAAAAGCTGAAGTCTGATATCACCATTCTCTCCTCTCTCTCCCCTCCTTTTCAAGGCATACAGTAAGTTTCAATGGTTTCAGAAGGAACCGCTCCTACCACAACAGTTGAAACTCTGGCAAAAATACCTCATTATGAAGCAGGAAATGACAGTGCTCTGGGTTTTAGTGTTTGGAGGCAGAGAGCAATGCCTCGTGTTTTAAGAAAAACAACAATGGAAGAATAATACTCTGCATCTTGTATATGGCAATTTTAATCAGAGGATCTGAAAATATTTATGAACATAAAGGACAAAATCCACAAGAGCATGAGCAGAATTGTCCAACATAGGCAAAAAAACCACTGCAAAAACATCTCTGATAGGCATGGGCAGCGTGTCCTGGAGCCTTCCAACAAAATAACTGTTTCCTTTAGTGAGAAACCAGCCTGGAGGCCCTCTCACCTGCGGTGAGAGGTGGGTTGCAGTGGGCCCCAGCACCGGAAAGCTGAGGGACCAAGACCAAGCTTGGAGTTTGGGCACTAAATAAAAGCAGATCTTTAAGTGTAATGAAAATAGTTTCCAGAAAGATTTAAACACGCCTTCATGGTGCCTCCTTCCCAGCATCAGCAGAGTGCTGGAGCATGAGGAGTACATTAGCCTAGTAGACTCTAGACTAATTCCAAGACTACAGAAGAGATACANTTTGGGCACTAAATAAAAGCAGATCTTTAAGTGTAATGAAAATAGTTTCCAGAAAGATTTAAACATGCCTTCATGGTGCCTCCTTCCCAGCATCAGCAGAGTGCTGGAGTATGAGGAGTACCTTAGCCTAGTTAGACTCTAGACTAATTCCAAGACTACAGAAGAGATACAACATTATATGCATACGAGGGTCCTGACCAGAAGGTTAATTCTGAATTCCAGTAGCCTGCAAAGAGACGCAAGGAGGAAGGAAGACATATGACTTCTTCCATTTCCTTCAGAGATGCCTTCAACAAAGCCCTGGATTTCATAGCTGACTTGTTTACACACATGTACCTTCTTAATTCTACTTTTTATGCTTAAGCTAATTATACTTACATTAATTATACTTCTTTAGTATATGGCTTTGTCACAGAGACATGCAAACTGCCTTCTCCATTCAATACTGGGAACTTTTTGTAGGTGACTGCCATTAATGATATTTGGTACCCCAAGCCCTTAAAAGTACCAAAAACTTGGAAAGAATAAATTCCCCAGATATCCTCTGGAGGTAATACCTCTGTCCTCAAAAGAATAATAACCAGAAAAATTGTCTCTCTTTTAAGCTGATCTTAAGATGGAGAAAATGTGAAACATGGAGAAAATGAAATGATAAATCTCAGCAGCTTCTAAGGGACATACCATTGAGGGGGGGATTCTCCTGACTCAAGGCACCATGACGGGCAAGACTGGAGACCCCTTGGACAGGTCTGTGCTGGCTCAAGGCACCCTGTGTGCACACTAGATCCTGTCCTGTGGCTGCAGAGCTGGGGCCTGACGTGCCTGCCATGGGAAGAGGGAGGGAGAGGACTGAAGATGGAGAGAGAGGGTACGACCTTGGAAACTGGGCTTACTGCTCTCGCGCCACAGAGCGATGAAAGGGCTTGGGGACAGGCACCAGGATGTCCCTGCCCTCAGCCACCCCTTGGCACAGGCCAAGGAGGCACAGGGTCACAGCTGTTCTGCCACAGAAGGAAAACAGCTGCCCAAGGCAATGTTTTTTTTTTTTCTACATTGAGGATGAACATCTGGACAGACATCCCTGCACATGCATGCACGAAGCTGCAAGAGGAGGTGGGTCCTGTAGAGTCACTGGCTGTGCAGGCTCTGCACGGCTGTGGCCCTACCCACACCCCCAGCAAATGCAGGAGGCAGAGAACAAGCCCCTACCCTTGGGTCTGCTTCACCCACCCCAATGCGTGCGCTTCCCCCCTCCGTACCACCACACCACTCGAGTGGATTCAAATATTCATGCAGCTAGTCCAGCCATGCTCCACCAGCCTACAGCACCAGGGTTATTTGTGCTCAGGTGCCCTGCTCTCGGGTTAGCTCAGACAAGTTTCCATGAACTGCAGCTGCACCTTTGAACTTCAGCACAGGCATAAGAAATTAGCTGAGGTGCCCAGCCAATGCACCCTGGTGCTGCTGGCGATGTTGCTGGGACATCTGTCCTCTGCAGCACACACGTCCCTGGAGAGATGCTTTTGTCCCCCCTCTTTCTGACCTGAACCTCTCATGTCACACCTCCTGGGGCACAGCAGAGAAACCTGGCCACATGTTTCAATTTCCTCATATTCACAGCTTTGATTGCATTAGACTAGACAGGATTTCTCCACTGGCACCACCCAGGGGTAATGTGAAATGAGTTATGAACATTATCCACTCTGCGGTGTACATATCTGATGCTGAGAAAGCCTTAATAGGGTCAAGTGGAATTTCATGCTTGAAGAATCTCATATGCTTGGACACGACCCAACTTTGGAAAATGAGTTGGTTGTGCCCCTGTACAAAGGCTTTGGAGATGTAGTTCCTGGTAGAAAGTGATGGCTGGCTGAGGAAACCCGGCATGATCGGTCCTGAAGCGGAGTCCTGCGTGGGGAGGCAACTTTCTGTCATTTAGATTATAAACCGTTTGGTGTGTTAAATGGCTCGTTCTTTTCCAAAGAGTGACTCTAGCAACCTCGTGTAAGTGTTTGGTTCTGTTTATTGAAATGGATAACCTGATCTACAAAGGAAAGAAAAAAATAAGAAGTTTAGTTTTTGAGCAAGTGGCAACCGTGACTCAGCTCTTCGCATGATCTCAACATTTCAGATACTTAACGGAGAGCAGAGGACGCAGCATCTCTTCCTAAATCAAAAGCTGAAGGTTTCGATAAAATCCTCTAAATTGTTCAGTGAGTAACAGCATCAGTGAAACCTCGCTCCTGCGCACATCTCTTCCCAAGGTGAGTGCCTGCAGGCGGCTCTGGTGTCTAATCTGGTTTAACAGAGCACTGCCCTCACCGGTGTATCAAGAGGATTTTCAGATGCCCTATTTTAAGCACATAAGGACTTGATGCTTTTGAAATGTCCACCCTCAGTCAAACCAGAGCATCGCCGACTCAACCCAAGAGGTCCAGAAGTGACAGGGACAGGGGAGAAGGAGAACAGTCAGACAGAAAGAGCAATCGCATAATGTCTCATTTTGTTGAGAAATCAGGCTAAAAATCATTAGCTAATTAAGATGATCATTTTTGCAGTCGAAACACAATATGTTTGTATTGACTGCCATATACATAATCAATAACAATATTTAGCATTGCTGTGGTGCTTTTCGCATGCAACATGCACTGATTTAATCACTGACCAAGCAGTACTGAGGATGAAAATCTGATGCCCGCGCAGTTTTTGCATGACAACAAGGGAGACTTGTCTGACAAAGCCTGGATCGGGAGGAATTAACACATACCACACACTTATCACAAAAAGAATGGGTAATTGTCTTAAGATAAAATGTATTTATTTTCCTTTAGGCACAATAGCTCACCCGATATGCACTCTGTTACATCTGCGTGCCAAAGATTTGATCCAAGTCCGCTCAATCAGCTACACTTATTAACTTTTCTTTGTGTAAATTTGTGGATTTAATAACAGAGAACTTTGGGAGCAGAGTGTCCAGCAATCCATTTACTGCTGGCAAAGGCCGGTTACCACATGCTTCAAAGGAAAGTACAAGAAACCGTCCGTAGACTTATAGGGAATAGCCTGTTCAGAGAAAAAGCCCTAATTAGTCAGAAGATGGCTTGTACCCTGAAGCACAGGAGACATTCGAAGGTAATTAAATATAAAGAAAATTAGCATGTAGTTCATGAACCACACAAGCAAGACGAAACGGTGCCTGGTAGCACTGAAGCGAACTATTCTGGTCGCACAGAAATTAATACTTTTGTTATTAATGTGACCTTTTCCTCGGCTCCAATTTAAGACTGCAAGAAAAGGAGAAGTAAGGATGAGAATTCAGGAGCAACTGCAAGAGACGCCAAGACTCACCAGCAACAAACACGGCGTGAGGAGGAGGCAGAAACGGCAAGTGCTGCTCAGCCCCAACCAGGCAGCCGGCGGGGCTGGACGCGGGGCACTGTCACTGTTCCTGTTCCTGCCCAAATCCCATGGGAAACACACCAAACAGAGCACCAGATGGTTTCCGCTTTGAAGAAAAAGGTGGAAAGGACTCCAAACAGCAGATGAATTTACTCGGGGGGGGGGGGGCGAATAAATGGATGCATTATGAAGGAGGGAATCATCTAGGAAACGTACCAGGCGGGCTGGATGGGTGCAGGGAAAGGCAAGGAGAGATGTAGAGAAAAGTAGTTGAAATATGAATTTCCTACTGTACTCCCACTCAGAAGTCAGGATGAAGAGACTTAGAAAGAGCCAAAGACCTGCAGGAGCCTGACAAGCAAATTAAAAGCAAGCACTGAAAGGATGAGAGACAGGTAAAATGATCTTGACAGTATAATACGAGAGGTAAAGCGTGTGTGATACAGATCATGAGAATAACAATGGCATCTCAAGTGCAAATACATACCTCTCCCCACCAAACACATGTATGAGGGATTTAGAGAGGAGCATCAGCGCATATAAAAAGGATATGCAGAGTAAATTCAAACTGTATTAAAGACTGCAGTGTTTGCCAACAGCTTCCACCAGCAGTGCACGTCAAGTTGCTGTTTTTTCCCAAGCCATGCTACATTTTGCAAGGATGGGACATTTGTCTGGGGAGGGGGTGAGGGGTGTCTTCTCCCCTCCCTCTAAGCTGCAGGTATCTTTCTCTTGGGCTGTAACATCTCGTCACAAATGTCCCTGGGCAGAGGTTTCTTCTCTCTTCTCCCTATCGGGCCTTCACCAGAGGACTTTGCACTTCATGCTATGAAACTCATCTCACTTTTGTACTTCAATGTGCACGGTGACCTATTTCTGCCCATGTAATAGTCTAATCTTGTCTCTCTTGAGAGTGCCTCCTAATTTTTATCATTGTATCTGCCCAAGAACATTGATTTTTTCAGCCCTGCTATTATTTTTCAAACTGTACGTCCATTCTCCTTTGGGAGTCCAAGTGAAATACATCCTCTTAATCTCTCCTCTCCTGTTTTTATTTGCCATTAAACTTTTATGTTTTAATTCCTTGGCATTGCTTACAGCCGTGATGTGTGATTGCAGACCCTTCTTCCACTTGAGCATTTCTCTGGCATTTTGACTCCACAAGGCATGGGCCCAATCTCCCAGACAAGCCCCATGACCCCTGGGCGCAGCGGTGTCTGCTGGGTGACCATCCTCCCTGCTTCAGTGGAAAGTCTTGAACCTTCGGGAGAGGACCGGAGGTGAATTTCGAAATCTCAGTATTTTTCACAGGAACACAATTCCTACATCATTTCCATTTTTATAATTTATAAGCGGAGCAACGAAACCCGGGGAGCACAGGGGAGGCAGAGGGGGTGGTTACCTCACCAGACCTGGCAGACGGCTGCGTTCCCACTCCGGGTATCTGATACAACAAAAGCACGCTCGGCTAATCCCCGCTGGCAGCTACCATTTCAGCTTCTGGTTCTACCAGCAACACATGGCAGCTAACACCCCTGTAAATGCCTGGGAGATTCATGTGAAAAGAAATATGGGCACCTAACTGGAAAAAGGCACTACAGAGCTATAAATCCCAAGTTAAATTAGGAAAGACCTTCTCACACAGTACTGCAGGCAAAGGAAAAAGTGAATATATGTACAAATGGTGACAAGTTGCATGTTTACAGCCGCTGGTCTTTGAGCAGTATACCTTTTGTCTTTAATAAATACACACAGCTTTTCATATATGTCAATGCAGACATACAAAGCAATCAATAATATTGCTCAAACAGTAGAGAGCGAGCCTGAATGAGTAATTTTATCAAGAGTTTATCAAACTATAAACATGAAAGCCACAATGTTGTCTTAAAAAGCTATTCATAGCCAGCATAAATTAGGAATGACACGGCTAGCCATGGCTTTGAGAGTGTACAAAAATGCAGAACGCACCTTAGGTATTAAAAGACCACCACAACTGTTTGCCTGCTATCCAGACTAACTATTAGAGATGGTTACGTGTCTGCACTGTCTGCAGAAAGCCAAGGTCTGACAGCCTTGGGTTACAGCTCCTTTCAGTTCCTTACTGTAGGTTGGGACGCGGACCTCGTGGTCGTTTCCTACATCGGCTGGTACCAAATTCTGATGTAGGTGGTTCAAAACCAGCCTAGCCCAGAGCCTTGCCAAGAGCTGACCTCACCTGGTGCTCAGCCCATCCCTCTCCCACTTTGGCCAGTCCTTGGTATTTTCAATCACAAGCTGGAGTCCTCAGAATCATAAGATCTTCAAAAACCTCATTTATGTAGAGCCACAAGACTGGTAAGAATGGAGTTATCTTATGCATAAACTCTACGCTCACTCTGTCAAGTCTTTTCCAGCAGCTCCACCCTGGAGCAAGCCTGTTCCTCTCCTTCCCACTCTCGGGGCAGAGCATCGGCTCTCCAGCCCCTGACTTTGTCTCAGTGGCTCAGGCAGGCTGGGGGAGCGGTGGAAAGGCAGCATGACACCTTACGGCTGCCGTCACCAACCACTCACTGGGCAAAGCAGAACTCTGCTTCTACTTCTTTCCTAACCCAAAAAACAGTTTATATCAGTTTACATTTCCAAGGCTATCATGGCAAGTAAAAGTGCCAGAAAGTTACTTTTTTTAAAATGAAAGCCTACTTTACATGTTTAGCTTCTCCAAACAAATGCAGCTTACACCATGTTTTGAGAGGCCCAAAGTCTAGCTCCGCGCAAGTGAGAGAAAAACTCAGGGCCTAGATCATCTTGAAATGCATGTTGAGTGTCTGTGATTACCAGTGGAAACGTGCCATAACACGCGTCAATCTAATTTTGGAAGCAAAATGTCCAACCGGATGGCGTATTGCTAATTTTTCCTCTTTCCCCGTGATTCTCTGCAAACCCTGTCATTCCCTCCATCTTGCCATGTCTGCAGCCATCAGAAGCGCTGACTCCTGTACATTTAGCATTCGGGGGAGCTTGACAAGAGCCAGCACCTCTGATCGATGCCAGCGCTGCCGAAGGAGATCTTGACGAGATTTACACACTACAGGAGTTTGCGCCTTTCTTTTCTCTCTCTCTCCCTAACCACGTCTCTGCAGAATGTCCCAAGCCACTGTTTTTTTGTTTCTGTCACTATGCCATTAAACTAATTAGCCACAGGAAACAAAGAAATCGAGACAGTATTTAATATGCTGGGTTTCCAGAAAGACTTGCTGCAGCTTTTGTCTGTACGCAACGAGAGGATGCCATGAGAAGAGAAAAACCGCAAGTTTATCTAAATTAATCTCTGGGAATCAGAAATAAGAAACAAAGATAAACAACTCATTTTAAAAAAAAAAAACTGATTAATTTCTTCATTATCCTTGATTTTTTTGAGAAAAAAAGTATTTCCAATGTGTTAAAGATTCAAGATTTAAAACTTCAGCGTTATGCAAACCTGTAGTTACATAGTAGAGATATTAAAATATTAACACCTTGTCATTTATTTAATTTTTTAAGGAGTTGGCCATCACTCTTTTAGCATGTATTTGTCTGGTTTATCAAGTTTAACAATTGTGATGTGTCTCTGGACTATGGGGCTGATATAATTAAATCCTATTAACACATCAGGAATAAAATCCTTTAATAGGCACATGAGGCTTTGAGAGGCAGCTCATTCCTGAGCAGATTTAATATCCTTAAATTAAGCAAGTGTGAATGGGAGGATGAATCTTATTAAAAACTTAAATCTGATTATATTTGAAAATTATTGGTTTCTTAATGTAATAAATTATCCAATACAGACTAGAACAAATAATATATCCTAGCTTCACATAACTCCACTCTATAACAAGTGACAAACGAAATTAAGAATGACTGTGGGGCAAAAAGGAAGGTCTTTTTATAAAAGTCATTTTGCATAATGAAATACTTAAATCATTTTAACAAACACTGGGGGAGGGGATGGAAGATATATGTGCAGATGAGGGCATTAGAACAGGACTCATTTTTCCTCTTCAAAAAGGGAACGCAAAGACAGTCAGATTGGGGTTTTTTTCCTCTAAAAATGCCATTCTGACGAATTTGTTGTAAATTTTGAAAAGAAAAGCTGAAGCTTATGTTGGTGGGAGCTGATTCCTTTTCCAGAAGGCTAATGCAAATGTAAACCATCTGCCACACATTCTGCTGATAAAGCTGTACTTCCGAACAATGGACCAACAGCACTGGAATACTAAAACATTAGCTCAACATTAGGAAAAAGTTTTGAAAGATATTAAAACTTCCAGATAATAGAGGTATTTTACTGTCCTTTCATGGAAAGAGAAATTTTATAGTATATATACTTATATATGTATATACTCACATTTTCTTATGTAACATATACAGAGCATAAATCAGGAATATCGAGGAAGAGGTAAGGGGGGCTGTTAACAGGATCCTCTGCTAAGGTATAAATTGCATGAAATCACTTCAGTAAACAGAAATACCTCAAAACTTATAAATACGATTGCTACTTTAACTGAAAACTGGAGATCACCATTAATCCTTGACTACTGAATATGTTTAGGTCTCTTCCTTTTAACATTGGGTCATTGCAAAGCATTTTCAAGGAACAGCTAAGCGAGCAGTAGTTTGACAATCAGTAGTCTGAGGTCTTTAATCAGGACAGTGGACACCATCCAACTCCTAATGAATCAAATGGAAAGCCCCAGTGGATTTTTAATCTAGTCCTATGTGACACATTTATGAGTGGAAGAACTGGGGACAAGAAAGCTTTACTTGCAAATCAGGTTAACCAAAATAATTTTCCGTGAATGTGTGCAAACAAAAATAATTAACCTGAAGAAAACACCACAAAAAATGTTTTTATGGAGATAAAAAAATGACACAACTGATTATAAAAGATCATAAAACTACACAACTGATTAAATAACGTGCCCCAAAATGGTTTCTTAAACTACTTTGATGATAGTAGGCACCAATAGAAGAATCTGTAGTGAAAAAGTTTATGATATTTCTGTCGCATAATGCAGCAGCTTAAAAGTGTTCACCGCTGTAAAATACTCGAGTGCATTGCAGGTTTAGCATAGGTCACTGTGTATGTATCCACCACCACAACAGATTTGGATATAACATAACGTGATCTTAAAATGCTAATGGTTTAACCAGAAGACTTCAATATCCACTAGTTCCCCCAACTGTGTTAATTATTCAGGCATCAAGCAGGGGGTGGGAGGACAAAACTGCATAATCACAAGTTAAAATATCTTTAAGATGCGACAGTAGTAATGTGAGAAATTTTTTTTTTTTTTACGTACCTGCCTACTAGAGCTGATGTTGTTTCAAAGTGTAAGCAGGCGGCTGTAAGAGGAAGTCTCAATAACCCCAATCTCAGAGATATTTACATGGTTCTGTGAGTCCACCTCCATGTGCCTTTTAGGTAAAAAGTGTCATTTAATTGCAGAAAACAGATATAATTGTGACTTCTTTAACAGTAGTTGTCTTGCACTTCCTAAAAATTCAGGTTAAAACAAAATCAAAATTAGGCTTTCTGCAATTACTGTTTCAAGTTGTACGCGTATTTTAGATTACGAGCAATTTCCCCCCATTCGCTTTTACTTATTTAAGTGAAATAGCAGATACGTATGTGTTCAATAAACAAAATAGTTTATTCCGGAATAAACAAAGTAACTCTCCCCCCCTGCACCACCTTTGGTTGCCAGTACTCATTTCTCTTTAAATCCGAGGCAAAAAAAACCCCAAGAGTTCTGGTTGTTTCTTAGATGGATGACAGATTTTGTTCTAATTAATCTAGAGCACTGTGTATAGAAACGACTGCAAAAGCAAACATGTCTATTAACAAAAAGCAGTGATTACTGCTTGGCATTTAGCCAGTAACTCTACATAAGCAATGAATTGATGCCTGCAACTGTCTCAGTGCCATATGGGTTCTGCTGTAGCAATGAATTGGATCCAACGCAAGGTTAAGATGTGTCAAATTTAACTGGGGTTTAATTGATACTGGTAAAGAGGCTCTAAATAAAGAAACAGTGTGTGTGCTATTAGAAACAGGATGCATGTCAGCCTACATCCCCCAGCTTGTTGGCAACAAAACTATGCTGAGATATCCAAAGGAGTTTCCAAAGTCCTCTATTTTATTTTCTTTTTTTTCCTTTTCTTTTCTTTTCTTTTCTTTTNNTTTTTTTTTTTTTTCTTTTTTTTTTTTTTTTTTTTTTTTTTTTTGTAAAAAGAAAAGAAAGAGACAGAGACAACAAAAACTTTAGGTTAACAGGTTTACTAGCACTAAATTGGAACTGAAAGACAGGACACTAAACAAGTACACGGTGTAACCATCCTCATATGTTTCTGTTTTTTACATCCTAACAAATCTCTTTTCGCAGCAATGCCAGTCATTTTGCCTGACTGAAAATCCAAGCTAACGGTTCCATTCACTTATGAAGAATATGTCCCTAAATTACACGAGTGGCGAGATTGCACAGCTTAATAGTCGAGAGGCAGAAATGGTAAAGTTACCTCCAAGAAAGATTACCTTCTCTTGAACAGCAACAAAATACTGCCTGACCCCTAGCCAGCCTCAGAAGTTATTCATTGGGAATGATCGTTATTTTTGTTCCACTGACAGCTTTGGTGCAATGTGCCTTCTGTACAAAGTGACACGTACTTAGAGCGCGAAGGCCTGAATTGCTCGGTGGGAGTGGATTAGCGCCTGGCCAGGGAACCAGGGAGCTACAGGGAGTTATCCCCATCCTTTTTGTGTTTGGAGTCACCCAGCGACAACAGGGTACTACAAACGTCAGTGCCGGTCTCTAGCCCGGGATCACGAGCCTGGCTGGCTCCCACTCTGTAAAGGATCCACCACATCTCACCCCGAGCGGCAGCAGCCTCCAGAAGAAACCCAGCACCGGTCACCTGCCAAACCCCTCCCAGCCATCTCCAAAAACACTGTGGCGTCCAGGCTGCATCCAGACCCTCCTCTCCTGTCCAGGCTCAAACCATGTCAGGCCCGAGCTTCTAAAGTGTCACTGTCCTCAGTGGCAAACGCTGATATTCAAAATAACAGCCCCCCCTCTGCAGATCTCAGCTGAGGAAATGGGGATAAAGTGGCGCAGAAAGAGAAAGGGAAACCACCCTCGGNCCCTCGCTTTGCAGCTTTCCCCAGCGAGGAAGAAGGCGACAACAGGAACAAGACTCTCCAGTTTTTCATGGTTTTCAACATTAAGTAAATTCTCTGAAAATAAAGATGTTTGGCCCTTCCTCTTAAATTCTTACAGGATCAGGCCCAAAGATACTGCCTATAAATACCTGATGGGAGGGAGCAACGACAACAGAGCTGGACCCTTCTTAGTGGTGCCCAGTGGAAGGATGAGCGGCAACAAGCACAACCTCAAACACAAGGAATTTCACTTAAACATAAGAAATACATATTTTCATGGTGGGAGTGACCAAAAATAGGAACACGTTGACCAGAGAGGTTGTGGAGTCTCCATCCCTGGAGATCTTCAGAACCCAACTGGCCATAGGCTGGAGCAACCTGCTGTAGCTGACCCTGCTCTCAGCAAGGGGTCGGGCTGGATGGTCTCCAGACACCCCTTCCCATCTCAGCCACTCTGTGATTTGGTGATTCTGTAAATTGGCATCATTTTGACACTGAGCCAAGTCTTACCTTTCATGATACAAAAAAATATTGATAAAGAAATCTGATAAGTAAAAATACGGAACTGGGGTATTTTTTAAGACTCCCTGTCTTCCACTTGTTACATTTCCAAAGATATACTGCTTCCTTCTAACTGTTCCTCAAGCTCAAGTGGCAGCAGCCCATAAATATCTCTAGCTACCTTTCCTTAAAACTGTTTTGATTTACTTCCTTCAAAAAGAAAAAAGAAAGAAACCACCCATGCTGAGACCATGCTGAACCTGTGCTGGCTCAACTACATCCATCTTTTGTATTTTAAATTTCGTTTTGGAATTAGGTCAGCTCTTTACCTCATATTTGAGCAATGCCTGGCGTAGTGAGGTCCATGTTAAAAGCCAGGATTTCTAGGCAACTCTCTACTAGCAGTAATAATTATTTCATTCTAAGAGCAACCTTGATATCTGAAATTCTTCAACAATATCTTTGCTTCTTCCTCCCAGACCAGTATATTTCAAGTTAATGCTTATGACCAGTTTGGCATTTATACATCAAAAGGTATCGAGCTTTTATTTTATAGCCTTCAGTCTTTTTACCTCGACATTGAATTCCTGCGATATTCTATGGCTATTCTGACAACTTTTTGTCATAACATTTTATTTTTGATCATCATTTTAACGCAATTTTTGTACCTTTTGCCAGCAGTGGAAAAAATTTTCTAGTAATTGTAATGCTTTCTTTTCACTTTGCTTTGCTGGCAATGTTCTAATCCTGTAGGTAGCTTTCCGCATTGTTTTTAACCCTGCAGGGAGTAATGACTGTGTGACATATTCAGCAAAGGAACCATTTACAGTAAAAGGACATTGTTCCATTACTTATATTAAGAAACAAAGACAAAAAACAGGACAGGGAAATAGGGTAAAACCAACTGTATCTGTACAGCTAATGTTTGATATTTGTCAGAAAGACGTAACAGAGTTGTTGTTCTCTTTATGCAGACAGGGGAATCAATACCATTCTACAAATAAACCTATGACAAAGAAGAAAAAGTTGTTTGTTGCTTATTAATGCTCAGTAATACTTCGTGCTCTATATATTTCAAGCAAAATGCAAACCCCGGTCTCATGCAGCAAGGAACACAAGGACGAAATAACTATTTACTACTGTATCTTTAATGCCCCACTGACTGTCTTGCCTGAAAAGCAGGAGCTTGATTTTCTTCCTCTCTGTCCTTTCAAACGATGTGTGTGTCTGCAAGACAAGATTGCCATGTTACTGCCAATTCTCTAATACACAGTCTTGTACACTGGAAATCAGTATGGAACACTGCACTCACATCTCCCCTAACTTTTTACAGCCTTTAAATTGCCAGTCTTCTGACTACATTTCTTCAAACAATATTGCCATCTGACTGATATCAATCAAACCTATTGCCCTTTGATGTCAGAACTCACAGAGTCATCCCACTTGACTGAATTTTGATTACCTCTGTATTCAGAAAAGTAATGTGTTGTTCTTCAAAAAATAAAAAAGTGTAGCCACTGTGCATATTTAATAAAAAAGACTATTAGCTCCTGTATTAAGAAAATAATGCCAAAAACATTAACTTTGAAACTCCAACTTTGCGTGCATGTTTTGCTTCCTGAGTGGAGGTAGATTTTTTATAGTGTAGTATGGAATGAAGAATAAACATTTAGAGATTTAATCTCTAATATCAGGTTTTCATCTGTTGTGGTTCCCAAATTTCCCACGTCCCACTAGTCTTACAGTACCAGTACAGGAGGGGACACACACCCTGTTATGATGTCCAGTGCTACTCCATATGTATCACAGCAGGGGAGATGCTACCACCCATCTTTTTTGTTTTGGTTTGGTTTTTTTCTTTTAACTGGTTGTACATTAAAGCATGATTCAAAGACAGAAGCCTTTGCTCAACAGGGAAGAAAAAAAAAAAAACAACAACCAAAGATCAGATTCCCTGTTGTTTAAGTCAGATGCAAAAAACTGCACTAGCAGAGGCACAAAGGAAGGGAGTCCAACTAAAAGCCTGAGAAACACTGATCGTGGTAACTGCCACATTCAGTCAGTCCACGTGGAAATGAAGAGAGACTGGATAGCTTACAATGAAACATCAGATAAGAAATGGTCTATGAACCTGTGTTGAAAACTAGAGTCATAACTTGGAGGTTCCCTGATGCTAGGAATTTGGGGGTTGGGGTGTTTTTTGTATTCATGTTTTTCCTGTGCTTTACTTTAACCCCTGCAGCATTCTCTTTCTCTGTGATCTTCTCTTTGCTTCAATGAATGCATACCTTTCCCCCAACAAAATAATAGACAACTGCAAAAATTACGTCCACTGTTACCGCGCCCACCTCCATCCCTCCACCCTGCCAGAATGAAGGCAGGAATAGCAGACTTTTGTCTGTAAGTCAGAAAGAAGATGACATTTCTGTAGAGTTACCTTTGCAAGCAGATATTTTAAAAACTGTCCAAACAAATAGAGCCATTGGCCATCTTTCAGTTTGAGGCTGACTTAAGTATGTTTGTTCTACTCCTGAACAGGAAAGAAAGACCAATTCTGGGACATGAGATCAAAGATAGCCTAAGCATATCAAAGACAACTGTTTGCAGAGTAGGTAGAGACTATCAAAAACCACTTTCTCCTTAAATGTTTAAAGTGCTCAGGAGATAGGGAAGATTTGCAACCTTAAGGAGGCAGCAACCCAAGTCACCACCAGGTGGAAATGGCTCACAAACCTGTGGATAACAGAACTGAGAAGATTAGTTTAGTTTCAAAAGACCCCAAAAGAGTTAGGACCTCAGGCAACTAAAGTTCTCATCATTTAGAGCAAAACATCTTTTGATTAATAAACTACTAGTTACAAAAAAAAAAGAAAAAAAAAAGAAAAAGAAAAAGGAGACCAATCAACAACCTTCTATATCTTCCTGAGCTTCCTTTTTGGTTGTTTATGTAACTGAGTGGGTGGTGATNCTTCCTGAGCTTCCTTTTTGGTTGTTTATGTAACTGAGTGGGTTGTGACCATCCTTGACTTGGTTATTGGTACACCTGCGTTACAGTACCTACCCCAGCATGCTTCTTAGACTCACTAAATTAGCACAGTTTCTATGATCTGTGTTTCAGACAGCGTTGACTGTCTTTTGCTATGGCCCTCATGAAAATTCAAGTCTTTTACAATGCTTAGCTTTTGCTGCACTCTCACTCCATCACTGTTGCCAATACATAAAGTTCCTTGGCACATCAGGGCAGACAAACTGTTTCTCTGGATGGCTCATTTTTCCAGAAATGACATGTGTCACAAAGCACCTCAGACTCCTTAAACCCTGCATTCATTCCCAGCCAGTCAATATATTCTCGTGCCCTTGTATACAACCTTCAGTCCTTGAAAGGAAGAAGAATTAACTTTTATAAAATCAATCTGCAGTATTCCCAGCGTAACTGACTTTACTGTCACACCTAAAGCCTCTGCTTCTTCAAACAGCCTCCTCATCCTTTAGCAGGGGGGGGAAAGAAAGGATAACACCTACTTTCTTAATTCTCACCCTCAGAATAAGCATAAGTATTTATGGAGGTACCAAAACACTATGCCTTCAGAATTATGTCCTCCTTTTGCCGGAGACAGACACTCTGAACGCTCACAGCATCATTTTCCATTTCTGGGCCGGGCAAACTGCCCCAGCCACTCTTCGCTGAGTCTGATCAGGCAATGAGACTTGCTTGAGGCTATACATAATTCTCAAAATTGTACTTTGAAGAATGATTTTAACTCAAAAGGGTGGTGGATTGATTTTTTTTCATTTCAGTCTAAATGGCTTATGGTGACACATATTTCTATTGGTCAGCTAAACAAAAAGATTGGATCTGCCAGACATTACAGTACGAGTAGTGCCGATCAGGAAAAAAACCAAGATTTACAACTGTGTGGGTAGTTTATATCTCTGTTAGTCTTCTTTCTTAGTCTGCCTTTTCTAAGGCCATTAAAAACTTCTTTTGAGTTGTACTTATGACACAACTTCTAATATATTAAAAGAGAAATATCAGTCTGAGTTTTCGTTGCTTTGTCAAAGTGCTGTTCTTGCAGAGACACAGGCTCCCATCCCACAAGGAAACATTTCATGCATTCAGTATCCATCACAAACGCTCCACTTACCATCCCAGTTTTATTGCCTGGCTGAGTGTGTTTAAGCAGAAACACCAGGGGAAACGCCAGGCGCCGAGGTAAAGACCTGGGGAGCGCAGGCGAGGGGGGTTGCCCTCAGGCTCCTCACCGGGGGCCGATGTGAGAAGCCCCCACCACCCACCAGCCATCACAGCCTGCACCAGGGCACGGTCCAGGCGCACAGCAAGGGGAGTGCTCGCCCAAACCGGGAAACCACAACGCTCATTGCATTAGGAAATGGATTTGCATTTGGAAGCAGAAAAGGCTGTAGTGTTACAAGATCATTGTGTTCCCTATTTCCCCAGCAAACCACCGGCCCAACCCCTCTCCTCTCTTCTTCCTTTTTTAATATAGGAATGCATTTGCCTTTGACCATAAACAATGAGTAATACATAGAGCTCAAGCATCAAAATCCTTCAGTCTATAACCACGTGTGTGAAGTGCTTAATAACTAGTACAAAAGAGCTCCTGAATGACAGTAGGAAAAGCATAAATGTGACGGAAATGGCATCTACAAAATTAAGACTCAAATCTTTGGCACTTCCTAAAAGCATTGGTTGCAAGAAAATGGCACTGGTGGTGCACTAGCATGAGGAGCAACCCTGCGCCAACTCACTGACAAAATAGCCCACTGGTGGATGACTGGAAGATTTTGCATCATTCAGAAAAAAAAATTAAAAATAAAATTTGAGGAGCTGAGCATAGTATATAATAACATGGAATGGTTATTATGTTCTGGTCATCTGTTAGAAAGCTGTTAGAAGATGACACCTGCTTTTCAGAGGAAAACCATACTTAAATGGGGCTTCTATCTCTTTAGCGTAAGTGATTAATTTTTTAAGGCATGCTCAGTCACTGTTTTTTCAGACATAATTCTTCTTTTCCCTTCTGGCAGCATAACCATAAATCTGTTGTTGCAAATTTGATGGATACCACTCCATCTTCTGTAGGAGTCATGGTCTCCTTACAGATAAGAAGGCACTTCCACCACAAGGTCCAAATCATGACTTGGCTTTTCAACACTCCTAAAACACCAGAGTGTCCTACTCCCTTCTTCAGTCCAATCCCAACCTGTTAAATAATTGAGTCCAAGTTCCCACATTATGTGCAAATAGAGCCGTTGCTATTTAAAAGAAGGCAGGGAAATTAAAGACAGTGTATCATTTTAGAACACGGCTGCTGCTCAGATATTAATGACAATTAGCATACGCAGAGATATGCAGGCTATGGACTGGTTTAATGAGGAGAAAATCCATAACCTCCCCCAGAAGATACTCTAGCCAGTGCAGGAAAGGTACAAAATCCAAAAATTAAAAATCTACCTAAAAGCTGCCGATCCATACGCAGAGTGGTTACTGTGGGGGTTAATGGAAAACCTAGGGAATAACTAAATAATATTTTGGTTGGCTGGGATGTCCATTTCAGCAATTCAGAGGACAAAAGATTAACTTGAGAAGCTACTTGCAGGAGTTTCAAAAGTCAAGCACAAAAGAGGTTAGCACCAGAGGATACAATAAAAAAATAGTTTAGCCGATGATCCGGAGTACTGCATTGTTCTTTAAATGCTTACGCAATGTTGGGAAACTGTATGCTGCGCTGCAGCAAACAGTTCCAATAATATGTTTTTGGAATGGCAGTTCTTGCTTTTTGTGCTCATTTAAAACTGACTCTTGTTTCTTTTGTACCATGGCTCATCATGTTTTGCTGTTCTGGACCAGTTCTTTCCATCTTGATTTGATCTTTCTTGGATGCTCAGTCTTCAAACAACTTATCTTTTAATCGACACGTTAAACACAGCACAGTAGTACTACTTTTCAGTATTGTCCTTGAGTATTATTTTTTGAAGCCCTGTCAGAGGGATTGACCTTCCACTCTCTTGCCTTGAGTCAACTGGTTGTCACCGAAATCTGCGTTAAGCCTTTTCTCTTTACGTACTTTTCCATCCCTATATTTTGTCCCTGAAAGTTGCTAACTTCCCAAAAGTCAACAGAGCATCACCTCTTACTGATGATGCTACAGGCCAACACGTCCAGGTACATACAGCATAATTACACTCCCATGCAAACAATAGGTGGTTTATCCCAGTGAGGGGTTTTACAAACCGTGTAGTTACCAATACTTCATTTCAGTACACAGCTGCTGTGACAATTACTCCCAGGAAAACTAAACATAAAGGCTCAATTTTACCCTTCACCAGTTCAGAACCAATTGTTTTATGAACTCTATTAGGAAATATTTGTTTATGGACATGTTCCTCTGGAACAGAATATTTGTATTTCTCTACTCTCGGTTAGGATTTCTCTTCTACCCTGGCCCAATATGCCCACCTCTGGACAGATAATAGCACAGGCCAGGCACTATTACTTAATTGCAGCTACACAACACAATAATTTTGAGTCTGTATTTCCCTTTCTGCAAGGTTATGTAAAAATTAGCTCTTAAAACTCTGACATACTCAGGAAGTCTAAGTCCTGAAAAGATACACACTGGCTATTTTAATCAGGAAACAGAAAAGTTTTAGCTGCATAAAGTATTTTAAGTTAAAAAAAAATTCAAAGCACAAACCATTGTATAGTTGTCTTTGTGACCAATTCTGCAGTGCCTTGCCCCATTTCAAGGAAGCATCTCTGTTCAGGAAAGCAATCATGGACAAGTTCAAAGTAAGCACTTGCTTAGGTGCTATCCTGAATGCAAGCAATATTCGGGCAGTTTTCATAAACCAGCAGCCCCATGAAGGAAGGATTGGACAACCTATATTTTTGCCTTTCCATTTTTGAATGCAGAATACAAGCCCAGTAGTCGTTACAAAACATTGCCAGCTGTGGAGTAATGAGGGCAAATAGTGATAGAAGGGCTTCACCTGCTTCTGATTCTGGCTGTGCAATGTGCTCACATCTCATACATACAAAGGACGCGAATCACCCATTTCATTCATTATTACACCCCTGATCTGAAGAGTTTCTAGATTCTCTGCTAGGACTATGCAAACAAAGCTTATTCCAAGCTATCCCTTTGACAGCATATGGACCACCACAGCACTTGTTGGAAGTCTTCATTCCTTGCAGCAGGTTCAGCTGCAGCACTCCTGCACAGGTACGTAACCGCTTGCAAGACGGGATGGTACACAGCACTGAATATTGGTATGAAGAGGGGCGTATTCTCTCTCATGCATGCATGTGCAATAACGCGCTGAGATCGCCAACGGTCCTTTCTCTTTACAATTTTACTCCCTTCCCATATCACCTCCAAGAACCAGTAGAATAATAGAGATATCTGCAAAGGGGAGGAAGAGATCTTTACAGATCCTCTTGCCCCACCGTAATTTACTGCCTTTACATCCCATCCTGATGGCTGGTTGCTCCCTTCATCACCACTGCGCTTTTTCCATTATGACAGAAAACAACGAGGCAAGAGGAAAAGACCTGCAATCACAAAGCAACCCAGAGATAGCCCAGCTAATAACATGAAATAAAACGCATTGTGCTTCCCTGCTCCTGTGAGAGAAAATGATGAAGCACAAACGCAGTTCTCATCATTCAGCAGTCTGGCTTAAGGAAAAAAAAAAAAGAAGAAAAGAGACACCACATGACAGTTGAAGAAAAAAAATTTGGACCATGTCACAGAAATTGTTCTATTTTCTGTATTACATAACCAATGTTTTTTAGGTCTGTCTTTCAACCCACACCTGTGAAGTTGTCAGACCTGATAGAAGCGAAGGGACACTACAGTATTTGACAATCAATCACATCCTTGGCAAGCAGTAACAGCCGTCATGTTTCAGCGAGCACATGCATGTTCTGTTTTGCATGTGGACTATTCCCTCCAATAACCCATGATCAAACTTCGCCTCGTTGCATTCCCTACCCTCCAAGAATGCAATGATAATTGCAATGTGGAAGATAGTTGCTTTCTTCTGTTTACCTATTTGCTATAAGACTGCTCAAAACAGCGACAACTGTATTGTGTTTAGCCTTTTTCCCAAAAGCTAAATTGTCAAAAATATAACCCAATAAAATAAAGACTGTATTTGCAGTCCACTTCTTGATCTTTCAGTAAAAATTTTAATTATTTGAGTAGATTTTTACCATTTTTTCCAAAACAAAAAATAGGTATTTTTCACTTGCCACAAAAACAACAAAGGTTTGAAAAGCTCTGACCTTCAACAGTTTAGTGCCCCTCATCATCTTTTCTGACAATAGCTGGATTTTGTAATCCAAACTTTTATTTATTCCTTAAGCAGACTGACTTCTTGGGGAAATATATGAGAGCAGCCAAAACCAGCCTGGAAAGCAGGAGAAGCCACCAGAGCTCCCAGGTGTGATGCTAACCAAGGTAGGGTCCAGCATGGCACAGCCCCGAGTGCCACCGTCAGCTGCGGCACACAGCACCCCGCAGGGGCAGTCACCCAAAAAGCACTTTGAGTGCAGAACCTCTTGCAACAACACTGCTTTGAGCCAGCAATGTGCCCTTGTGGCCAAGAAGGCCAATGGTCTCCTGGGTTGCGTTAAAAAGAACGTGGCCAGCAGGTTGAGGGAGGTCATCCTCCCCCTCTACTCTGCCCTGGTGAGGCCACATCTGGAGTTCTGTGTCCAGTTCTGAGCTCCCCAGTTCAAGAAAGACAAGGAACTACTGGAGAGAGCCCAGTGGAGGGCTATGAAGATGATCAAAGGGTCTGGAGCATTTCCCTTATGAGGAAAGGCTGAGAGACCTGGGTCTGAAGGAGAGAAGACTGAGAGGAGATCTGGTCAATGCTTATAAATATCTAAAGGGCGGGCACCAAGAGGATGGAGCCAGACTCTTTTCAGTGGTGTCCAGCAAAAGGACAAGAAGCAACAGGCACAAACTGGAACACAGGAAATTCCATCTTAACATGAGGAGGAACTTCTTCACTTTGAGGGTGACAGAGCACTGGAACAGGCTGCCCAGAGAGGCTGTGGAGTCTCCTTCTCTGGAGATACGCAAAACCCACCCGAATGCGTTCCTGTCCAACCTGCTCTGGGTGAACCTGCATTGGCAGGGGGGTTGGACTAGATGGTCCCTTCCAACCCCGACCATGCTATGATTCTCTGAAGAGGTGACACACAATAGTATGCTTTGAGTCACACTTGATCTGCATAGCAATTTCAAAGGGAATGGCCAAGCCGTCCTCCACCCAGCCTGCGCCACAGGATTTTCTGAGCTTTTAAAGAAAGAGAGGAGTTTTCAGTGTCCGCTACTCTGTCTCCCAGTGCTCGAACTGAACACAAAATGAGTACCCTTGGGATTAGAGAAGGAAGAGAGCTAAACCTCTTCTGCCAAAGACTTTCCTGTTTTTCACTCCTATGATTTTATAATTAAGTAAACACCATTTTTTAAGAATGTTGCAAAGCACTGTGTACAAGCTGAGTAGATATCTTACCAAACAAGGGGGTTTTTCTTCAAATTATTTCCTTCCATCTTAAATACATAATATTACATTCAATTTGTATTACTTTTTTTTTTTGCTATTCGCGTTATCGCTGCCTTACTGTGCATACAGAGACTACATATTCTCTGCTATTTTATAGAGGAGCTCTTTGAAAATAAGCAAAGGCATAAGTCAATTTATGAGATACAGAAGTGTATTAGCCCCTGAAATTGTAGCTTCCCATATTACTGTAGGTCCACATTACTTTGCGGCATTTTCATTTTTATCAGTGTTTCATCAGAGTACAATGATGAAGGGATGTTGCATACCCCCAGGCTCACAAGCAGTTGAGAAAAGATCTGCCATTATAGGAATATACAAATGCTACATTTTAATAAATACACTGTGTCATGCAGCTGTATAGAGCAGAGATATATCACGTATTAGTATTAGAGGCACATGCATATTATATAACTTCATTCTAATAATGCACTTATACCCTGATTTATTCAAAGTCTATGTGATGAGCTTAATTATAAATAGAGACAAATTAAGAAGCCCATAATAATCTTCAGCTCAGAGGCCAGCACCTACTGCAGTGGCCTTCTGCGCAGGGATGAATTTTCCTTTCAAAAACCACTGTGCACCATAATTTGGAAGGAAATAACCTCTTTTGTCACGTTTGCATCTATCCAGCAAAGGGAAGTTAGTGATTAATGTTTGAGATATTTTCCACAATGAAAGAATCTGCTTCCTCCATATACTTTGATTTACTCTCTCATATTATTGTGTTGTATTTTGATAAAGGACATTGTACCTGTCTATCAGGCCTGGTCTTAATCTTCATAACTAACCCAGCTCCTGAAATACTCGGGCTTCACGCAAACCATTAGTATTTGTACACAAACCCATTACCAACTGCTGCAGAAATAAAGCAGCTCCTTGCAGCCAGGCTACCTTTTTAAAAAGCCTCAATATTTCCTCTTATAGGGAGAAATATAATCAAGACAAGGCACCAGAGTTCATCCCGCAAAGTGATATTCATTGTATAACTTTATGGCAGAAACTNAAGTGATATTCATTGTATAACTTTACGGCAGAAACTTTATTTCCTGCCAGTTGCCCATATATTGGATCACAAGTTGCTCGCTCTCAAAATCAGTCCAACTGATTTTTTTTCCGCACAAGGTTTTCCAGTACCCCCAGTCAGGGGGAGAGTCCCCTCTTTGGTGCTGCTCAGTGGGATGGTTTTTGCCGGGGAGGGGTGCGAGGGGGCAGCAGTGTAGGCGCGGGGGCTTGCCCTGCGACCACCACCACCACCACCAGCAAGCCAGGCACCACCTCACGCGGGCATGAGCGCCCACCTGGCAGGGATCCAGCCCACCCTGACCACAAGTCCACACCTCCCTAAAAACATTGAGCACGCAAAGCACTCCCTTCCCCATCCCGGGGGCTCAACGCACAGGAGCCGAAATCCTAAACCTCCGCGGTCCTCTCAGTCGTCTTCTCATCTTCCGGTCCCCTCTCGGCTATTTTTACCTGGAGCTGTCTCAGCACGTGTCTCCCATGCCCTGCGGTCCACAGCCAAGCTCAAGACAGAAGCCACACCAGTGGCCACCGGCTGGGTGGCTCCTGCCTGCCAGCCAGAGAGCAGCCTGCGCAGAGACCCTGGCCAGGGCTTACAAGCCACATTTAACAAGAACACTACTACCTGCTTGGCTATGACATTTGCCTAAATAAAAATTAAATTAAAAAAAAAAATTAAACTCTAATTTGAATATTTTTACAAACACTTGTTGAACAGAGATGACAACTTGCCAGGAGCACGTAATGCTCCTGGAGTCCTCACATCACCCCTCGGTCTGACTACCAGCATTTATTCCCTGCAGCTTATTGCTCGAAACGGGATAAATGCTGGAAAATCTCTTGACTCACAGCACTTAGGAGCCACAGTACAAAGCAATGTTTGTTTTGGAAATAAGATTACAACATATACAGTGATTCATAAATATTTGCATTTTATAATTGTTTCTGCAAATGAATTGGCAAGTCAATCCACGCAGGGATGGGATTCTCCCCCTACAAAGGGAACGAGCTGCAGAATTTTAACTAGTTTCCTTATTAGTGCCTGTGAGCCCTGGTCACTTTTCCTCTCTCGGAGCTCTTCTCTCATGATGCACGAGGGAAAAAATTACTAATTTTTCCTTTGCATGTCTTCTTACTTGGAGCTGTGTGGGAAAGGAGCCATTCCAAAAGTCAAAAAGACTGGCAGGAATAAAGCAATGGTCTGTTTCAAAATAGAGGTGATGTTTCATTCAGCTCTCTGCAGTTCCTTCCCTGTATCCTACAAGAGAGTGTACATACTTAAGGCGATGCTGCCACAAAGAGGCAACGTGCTCTGGCTCTTGCAGCACACAGAAATCCACCCATCGGGTTCCAGACAGAAGGACAACCGGTCTTTACAATACTGGGGAAACCAGAAGAAGCTTAATTAGCCCATGACACCAGGATAATGCACACCCTCAAGGGTCCTTTCCCTGAAGTCCAGGTATCTAGAGTGCCAGTCCCATATGTTCTCTTCATCCTGCCTGACCCAAGGTTGGAGATCCCTCCCCAGGCTGCTGAACGGCAAATCAAGTGTACGTGGAGAGGAATTACTGAGTCACTTCTCTCTCCTTCCTCATACACCATGGAAAGAAAGGGAGGGAATCTCAAAAGGTTTAAAAAAAAAATCCAAGTCACGAAATAACGATGACATGGCAGCCCAAAAGTGAGGTGGTCAACCTACCAGGCAGTGACAGCATTATGTGGAGACAAAAAAACACCTAAAGGTTGTAGCTCATGGCCAAAACACCATGAGATAGACCTCCACTGTGCCTTGTGGACATCCTACCCAGCAACAAGGTTGTTCTCCCAGGTCTCCAGCACAAGGACTCCCTCTCCTAGGAGAAGGAGACAATGGCATGTGCAGGTTTTCACTTGGGAATAATCACTCTCAAGCCCACTTCTCCCCCTATCCTTTCCACATACTCCTCCACCCAGACAAACCGGTGTACACACTTTGCGGTTTTGCTCTTTTTCCACACTGAGTTGGACTCTCAAAGCGGAATTCGGGCAAGAAAACATCAGGCAGAAGCTGGTGCTGCAAAGATATCACCTGGTGGGTCCTCACGCTCTACCAGAGGGAAAGTGCTGTCTTCAGGACAAACTTGCTTGTTGAGTAAACCAGGCTGAGGGCATGGTGATAAGCGTGCCTAAAAATGAAGGAAACGAAGGAAAATAAACACATTTACAAACATCACAAAGAAACTACCCCCATTTTCCAGCCACAAAACAAGTCCTCCATTACTGAAACAATGATCAGGGGCATACACGGAAGCCCAAATGTGCTTAGCCGACACAACCAGAAGCGCATTTCAAACCAAGTTGAATCAAGTGCACAAGCTTAAACTGATCACAGAAAGATTTCCTTCTCCATTTTGGTCATCGGCTCCTTTCTCTCCTTAGCCCATGTACCTGGCAAGCTCCCTGAGATGTCTCCCAAATTCCAGCAAGTATACCAATTTCTGATCATTTGAATGAGGCTGTTGCTAAGCAACACCTTTTCTCTCTCTCTCTTTTGCCCTTTTTTTTTTTGGTTCAATTACACTTTAAAAATCCAGGATGTGCTGGATGTGAGCAGAGAGAGAAGATGTTGCTTAAAGTTTTACTAGTGCTATCACAGATTCTCTGAAAAAAAACAGCTAAGGTTCAAAATTTTCAAGTTTTTTACCAAAACAATGTCTCAAAAGAAGCTCGCTCCTGTGTGAGACTAATTGTGTTTCCTAGATTCTTCTCAGTCTTCAAATGAAAAACAAGTTTGTTTGTTAATAACATGATGTCACTAATTCTTACCTACAGCCCGTCTTATACTTTTGGGGGCTCCAGTGCTCATCAGCTTTCTTGCATCCATCCTTTCCTTCCCATCCTTACTTCTGCTCATGTGTGTGAAGGCTGAGGGACACTTTTCCCCTACTGAGTTATTGCAAACATGTGAAATAAAAAATCCACATAAGAGATGACCCAAAGCATGCAATACTAGTGGGGGATTTTCTTTTAATTTCAACAGATTTTGGATCAGGCCTTAAGAAAAGAGCCAGGCCATTTATAAATCTCCTTGCAGACACTGCACATAAAATTATGAAGCCATTTCTGTAAAGCGGTTCATTAATTTAAAAGGGTGGCTGATCCCCGAAGGGAAGACCCACTTCAACAGGAAGGTTCTGATGTCACACCGGGATTTCATTAGCGCACCAGCTAGAAAAGATGCTAAAATAAAATGTAAATAACTAACTAATTATGCATGCACTACAAAATGGAGCGCCTCCAAAGTAATTAGAAATGTCCATACATGGCAGTCGGAACTGTACGCTGAGCACAGAAGGTTCGCGCTCTCCAGCTACGACAACCGAGTGATCACGGAGAGTTTCTAAGCTGCGGTGGGGCAAAAAGAGATGGTATTTCCTAAGCACGCTGCCTGCGACTAAATTTAAATTAATAAAATTACAAGGGATTGAACCATTGCCAAACCCAGACATTCTGGGTTCGTCCTTGCCTGTGGGAGACCCGCGTTAAGGAAGGCTGAAATCTTACATGAGCAGAGAGGCAAAACTGGATTGTTTTTAACGGAGCTGAACCTCAGTAAAGACAAATATAGTTCTGTATATTGCCAGTGGAAACGGTGGGAGCTACGAGAGAGGATGAACACAGTGACAAGTCAGGAACTAAGATGTTTCCCCTTCCCTTCACCAATTAAAATTTTCTCTTATTTTCGTGTCATTATTCTACCTGTAAAACCAAAGGATTCAATGTAAATGCTTCATTATTTTTTAGAACTCCTTGTTAGACCTTTTTAATCCTTGGCACAAAGACATGTCATTTTGAAATTATTTTCCTTCTAATGAAAGTACCATCTTTGCGAGGAGATGTAGGAAACTTTCTTTGTAGAGAACACAATTATGCAGAATGGCACAAATTTTGCTGTCATTTGTAATCCTAAAACTCCCGTGGAGCTATTGAAGCTACATGGGCATTTCAGAGAAGAATCTATTTTAACTTTTAGACACTCTCCACTTTCTTTACAGCGAGAGCTGTCACTTCCCACTCAATTCTTCTGCAAAGACATCACTTCTCCTCTGCTGCAATCTGAACGGAGCGCCGTTCTGTCACAGCGGTGCGATGCTCCGCACCTGAGCCAGAGGTTTTGTACCTTAAGTCGGGTCACACCTGTAGGAACATCACTAGCAGCCAGCACAAACACTGGGCATGGCTCCTCAGTCTAGTTGTTTCCCTTCTCGAGCCTTCCCTCCATTTTGATTTCGAGATTGGTACTCTGGGGGAGAGCCCCTCACGTCTCTCATTCTTAACTGGGTGTTGTGGCCACTACTGCTACACACATTTTTTTTTTATTATTTTGGTCATATCATTGTAAAGCAAGAAACACCCCTCAGTTTCAAGGTTCGTTATGGTTCACAGAATTGGCAGCCAAGCCATGGTGTTTCCTCCTATGGATCAATTTTCTGTGCTTCATGCAAATGTCTGTTTTGTTGTTGCCTTTGTCATGTCTATTCATAACTTCTACTCCTCCCAGCGTCGATCTGAAAATGCTCCTGTCTAGTAAAGCCACATTCCTCCTCCTTTCTTCTTTTCAGAGTTATTTAAAGCCTTACACGTTACAAGAGGCATTCCAGCTCAACCAGCTGTAACGATTTTACATATGTTTGTATAATTCCTTATATGCCACAGGTCTTTTCTGTTTAAACCGGCCTGGATTAGAAACCCCAGACCACCACCTCCCCCAGGCCGGTCTGTATTTTGCCTCTCTTGCGTCTTTAGGTGGAAAGCGGAGCTCGGTGACACCCCGAGCCCGAGTCCCGCTCCGAAACAGCATCGGGTCCACTTACCAGGTACCCCCTGCAAAACAAAAGCAGCTGACAATCACGCTTGTCATAGCAATGTACGTTTTGGAACAGATCATGCTAAAGTATGAGCTGCTTTTACTGTGTGCTTTTAATATATTTCTCAAGTCAGGTTTGAGACGTGTGCTCCTGGAGAAAGCACGGCGCGCTCCCCTCACGCCAGCAAAGTCTGCTCCATCAATAACTACGGTTAAAAGACAAATAAATTTGAGGCAAATAAATACACTTTCCCAAACGAGGAAACGGGAAGACGGTTTGGAAGAACAGTGCCTTCTGCTAAGAAGATCCCAAGATTACCATGGGCTCGGCTGCAATTTCTGTGCAGCATTTTTAAACCGCTATGTTTGTTTACCTGAGGCGCTTGGGGTTTCTAACACAGGGACGATTTTTGCCTTTTTCGAGCGAGAGCCCCTGCGCGTCGGGACGAGCAGCGTGGGAGCGAGGCAGGGATGGAGAGGCGCGCCGGCCCGCCCAGGCTGCAGCAGAAGGCACGGACCCTGCGGCGCGGGGGGACCGGAGGAGGGCTGGCCTCGCACGAAGCCCCAACCCTGCCAGTAAACGTATGTTACATAGGTACCATGTGGCGGTTGCCATGGGAACCGCCTTGATTTTTCCCAGGCAGAGTACACAGATGTGTGCGACCCACCAACCTGCTCATTGCAAATTATCGCTTTCTCAAGGGTTCAGTAACTTAGGAAGGCTCCTTTCCAGAAGTTGCTCAACTTTGTTATTAAGGAAACTCTTTTTGGGGGTATTGTAATTACACCTGTGCCGAGAAAGGCAGGTGTCTGCCCAGGGAGAACGGGGCAGGGGGGGCAAGGAGCGGGAGATGGGCTGTGCTGGGGGGGCAAAGGCCATTAGGCGCTCCATCCTTCAGAGCTCCTGCACGGCCACGGAAATAACGGGAAGCAGTTAAAGGAGAGGTGTCCTGTGTAGACAAATGTATGCTGGAAATACAATTTCAGCTTCATTACCTAGCGAATATTGTGAATTGATTGATCAACTATAGCAGGTTTCACTGGAGCCACTACTGTAAGTCCTTAAAACCCACAGGGTTTGGGTTTTTTTTTAATAGCGTGTAATTTTAAAAACCACCTGCAAGTTTAAAAACATACCTAGGTTGAAGCTGAGAATTGAAAGCAGAGCATGAACAAGGCGGATCTATTTTGCGATGGTTATTAAGTAAAAATAAATGCTCTTTTCGAAGTTTTATAAGTGAAAAATAAACAGTTTAATAATGCAGGTGTACACTGTGTACCCTTCCACAATTACAAAAAAAAAGTTATAAATCCCTTGTGCATAGTAGTTACGAAAATAAAATTTAAAAAAACAACCAAACAACCAAACAAAAACCAGTGCATTCACAGTCAATTACTTCTTTGCCTCAGTAAATTCTCCCGAAATAAACATACAATTATTAAACTAGAAATCTTCTGCTCTGTTGAAGTCGAGGGGTGAACAGTGGATTCTGAAAAGACGACAGATCCAAAGGGCAAAACACACTCCAATTTCTCTGGGAAGCGTTTGCTGCGTGAGCAGAGCATTTACAACTCTCTATGTGCAGTCTTCGGCATTTTCTCNTTTTTTTTTTTTTTTTTTCTTTCTTTTTTTAGAAAATAAAGAAGCCGGGAGAGCTGCTGCTGGTTTACAGGCTACAAGACAGGATTTGCAATATGCCATATTTTGTGTGGTCTAGCAAGCTACTGCTGGTTCAGGGAGCATACGATTTGCAACTGTTTTCCTGGATAATAACACCACGTGCAAGTGTTTTATACCCCAGTCATATAGAAGGTTTATAATCCAAATGTATAAATACTCAAATAACCTTGTGCTAAAGCAGGTAAGAAATGCTAGAGGGAAAACAAATAACAAGAAATCANAAAAAAAAAAAAAAAAAACAAACACAACAAGAGTGAGGGAAGGTGCTGCTGTTATTTTTCTAACGCAGTGAGGTTGTTTGTGAGGAGCTTTACATTCCTGGAAGATAACGTTAAATTATAACCACACTTTATCCATTCAAATCATTAACAGGATGATTTAAGCTATCTCCTACCGGGGACTTGATCTGGGGGTAGGAATACACAGAAAAGAAGAAGGTGCTTCACTGCTTGCTATATTCTGGAAGTATTACTTAAATTACATTCAAGTCATCAGATAATTATGAACTTTCTTTTCCTTTATATTTATATGGAATATTTATTGAATTGCACCGTGTGCTTTTACAATAAAGTGCTTTTTACGTCGGTTTCTTTGTTCATCCAAAATAAAACTGACAGTTATCCTTTTATAAGCTATTCTGAGAACATTTTCTCTTCTTTGAAACTGATTGATGCACTACTTTAAATGTTCCTGCAAATATCGTTTCAATTCAAGTTTCTGCATAATGTAATAAGAAGATAAAAGAATTCTATACTTCAACAAGAGACATTACAAAGCAACTAGAGACATTATCAAGGGCATTAACAAGCTCCTAATAGCAATAAAACCTTTTAACTGTCTGATGTAGAACATGCTCCCACCAAACCACCACATATTATGGTAATTGGCTCCAATTTCTGAATCTTTCATTGTAAAGTTACAAAGAGTTAGGTAGAACTGAAAAGTGAACCTGGAATCCACAGTTTCAGTTGCTTATTCTTTTTATTATTATTATTATTATTGTTACTGTAAAGAAAACACCATAATACACAGAATCAGCATGAGTCCCAGCTGCAGCAGCAGCACTCTGAGGTTGCAGATTCTCATCTTATTCTTATTTCTCAATATTTAAACGTATGTGGTTTTAGTCCTTCTAACAGCTTACCATTCACAATGTGTGAATTAGTCATATTTCACCACTTCACGTGCTCATTCACTGGAATGCTGGAAGTTTAGAAAATGAAATATAACTTAACTTCAAGGCTCTAATTTACCTTAGGAAATAAGGTTGGGGTATGCTGCTTGCTTTTCTTTTTTGGGTTCCCGTCTCAGTAACCTAAAACTCGGGCTTCATCCAGGGTCCCATGAAAATAAATACAAAATTCAGTGAACTCTAAAAATGAAACCAGAACCTGCAGCAGAAAAGTGAAGAAGTGACGTGCGGCTCTCTGGTGATTAACCTGCAGCATAAAGCCATATGTCCTGCTGACATGTCTATCATACCGCGCCATTCTTCACAGCCTGGCAACCTGTTTACTTGCGAAGGGCAATCCTATTGGTATCTAGAATCGTGCTCCGAAAAAGAAGCTGTCATTTCATGTCCCTGGAACACTCCTGGCTTAACGGACAAGACGCCAAGAAACAAAGTACGGCAAAAGAAACTCCGAGGAGAAAAAACTAACCAACCAAACGAAAATAAAACCTGTAATGTTTCCAGCCCAAAGCTTGGTGTTCAGACACCCCAAAACCTGTCAGGCTCGATCTGCGTTAAAATGATGGGGTTTTGGCGCGTATGTGCAAGGTTGCCAGAAGAAACGCGCGCTGGAAACACCGAACAGGGTAACCGGACCAGACACATCCCTCTCTCAGAAGGGGGAGGAACTACCTCATTTCTGAAGTTCTTGCTGGTGGGGTGAAAGAGGATCACTTGGACTTCACTGACATCATAAAAGCACAGCATGCAATTGCTATCTGCTCTGGAAAAGTAGTTCCACTATTTCCTGTAATGTTTAATGGCACACTCCTTTCATTACAGTGTAAATTAAAGTAATCCTTTATTATTGCCATTATCAAAGGCTGCTTTAATTAGACTCACTTAAAGGTTTGTTAAGGTTTTTGACAACAGAGCGCACAATTATTACACAGTTTCAAACATGCTTTCAGCACGGTTACTAACAAACCTCCTGAAGCCTCCTCAGAACTAAAAACCAGGACAAACAAACTCCTTTTCCCCAAAACTCTGTGAGTGTGCTCTTCCCACCACAGCTATTGTAAAAGTTTGGGGGGGGGAAGACTTGAGGAGCAACAACAACAGAAGGAACCTGCAGTGACACCAATTATGTAGGTGAAACATTTTACTGAAACGTTGCAACTACCGCGACTTCGCTTTCACAAAACGTGAAATGGAGTTTTTGCTTGACACCAGGTTTTCTTTATAAATTCCACCGAAATCTGTACAGCCTTGCCTTCTCCTTATTCCAATCTACTGTATCTCTGGTGTTAACTCGTTAAGTATTACAAGTGGGATATTAGCCTTGTGAAAACAAAAGCGGCATCACTCAATGCCATATTATCTTCCACGTTTCTGCAGTGAATCAAAGCCTACTGCTAATGTCGGTCCCCGTCACGGATCAACCCTTTGCACGGCGGCATTGCGAAAGGCATTTTTAGGGCATTTTAGAAGAATTTCGTCGTTAAAGCCGGACATTTTCAAGGCGTTATTTTGCAGGAAACAAGCAGGAAGAAGGCAGCAATCCTAGAGCACGGGAAGGGGAATAATCAGGCACCACAACACCGCCTTTAGTGTATGTCGCCGAGATAAAAAATCCCACTGATGCTGCCTTACGGGAAGGAGACGCGTTGGTTATCCCCTGTAAACACGTTACCGTTAGATTATCGCTGAGGCTGAAGGGCGGGCAAGCCTGGCCGGTAAACAAACCGGTTCGGACCGAAAGTTTAAATCACCGTATTAATAATGCCTTAGAGCAAAAATAAATTAATTAATTAAATAAATAAATAAATTATCCCGAGCGGCATAGGGAATTAATTAAAACCCGCATGGCACTTGCTGGCGGGGTGGGTGGGA
>RSEF01000008.1:13923327-13976311 GCA_003993805.1 Himantopus leucocephalus
GGGGCGGGGAGCGCGGCAACGGGAGCCCGTCCGCCGCCGCCGCGGTCCACGAGCAGCCCCTAGTGGAGCCCGGGGAAGACGGTACCTAAACCCCTCTCTGCCGGTAAACGGGCAGCCCCCGCCGCCCGGCGGCACCGGCCGGGTCCCTTCCAACCCAAACCGTTCCATGGTTTGATGATGTATATGCATATGTATACATCTGAGCAACCAGGTCTAGTGGAAGGTGTCCCTGCCCATGGCAGGGGATGATCTTTAAGGTCCCTTCCAACCTAAACCATTCTATGATTCTATGATGTATATGTATATGTGTACATTTGAGCATCCAGGTCTAGTGGAAGGTGTCCCTGCCCATGGCAGGGGGATTGGAACTAGATGATCTTTAAGGTCCCTTCCAACCCAAACCATTCCATGATTCGATGATGTATATGTATATGTACACCCCGCAGCCACCGTACCCTCGTCGGCTCCACGCTGTCTGTCATTCGGTGTTGCCCTCCTGGAATTCCAGCCCTGACTGGCTTCTTTTTCTACTCTCCACCCGATTTTCCTCCTTCTGGCATTCAGAGAGAAGGGGAAAAAATAAAGGGATAATGTTTCAAAAATGCCGGTTTGCCTCATTAACATGTCATTATCTTTAAAAAGAAGGTTAAGCCGGCAAGCTGCTGCCGATGAAGTGGGAATCCTATTAAAAACTTCCTCTTGAAAACCTCCTCAAATTGTGCCCCTTGCCGTGCTTAAAAGGGCATCTATGATATTTGGGGTGCAATACCACATTTCTTAGGCAAGGAACACCTTGTTTAACAAAGACACCAAGAGGACCCCCAAAGTGCCAAGCTTCACGGGGGGGGAGGTGGAGAAATGCCCATGCTAGTTGCCCCCAGCTGGGGCAGAGCCGCTGCCAGCCCCCTCGGGGCTGCCCCGCTCCCGCACCACACCGGGACGTGCCCACCCCGTGGGAAAGCTGCAGCTGCTCCACAGCCAGGGCCCACGTCGAGTCCTAACAAAGGCTGTTGAGCTCCGCAAGCCTGAACGGTTCCTCCAGTACACAGGAAAATGAAAGCGGTAAGATCAGACACTTTCTGGTTACAAAAATCAGTTTGATTATGATTTAGAGAGATCAGTGAAATCAAATAAACCACTGAAAGGGGGATAAAAAGCTCCTTTGTAAGTTTCTACTAAATGTCACTTTATTTGAACAAGAAAGGGAGGAAAGAATGTGGGGAAAGCAAACAGTGTGAATAAACTCAGCCCTAACTAATGATTAATAATTGCTACTTACCTGATATCAAAAGGCAGCAGGAGAGCCCTGGGGGACAGAGCTCTCGCAGGCGCCAGGCCGCTGTACAGAGACTCGAAGGGGTTCATGCTAAACCCCAGTCAGGGCGTCACGAGGCTCCTGCACGTGGTGTCTCTACACGCTCTCTCCTACATCCTTGTAATCCCCAAAACACAGAGATATGGGCACACTGAGCACGAAACACAGGAGCTGCTGCTCCGTGCTGGGTGGCCGTGCAAGCACAGCGAGTAGCCCAGGAGCTCCGGCCACCTCACAGAGGCCCCTTGGACCTCCGTACCTTGCAATAACCTCCTCAGGAGGACACACCAAACCACCACACACCACCTTCTCTCCTAATCCTGCCTCCGTCTTGCAGACAGAGCTGGATGCTGTTCCTAAGCACTTAGACACGTCGCAGGGTTAGGACAGCACGAGCAGCTCGCGCGCTGCCGCTGAGCCGCAGGAACCGACGGCGGGAGCTGCCGTACCCGCTGAAAATGTGAGGCGAAGCACATCTGCTTAAATCACGAACCCTAACACAACGCATGACTCATTCCTGCACCTAGGAAAGGAGTTGCTTTTGCTCATTCACGGAGCTCAGGCGGCACCAGCAGCTGAATTTTACAGCGCTCTTCCCAGCTTTGTTTGCTTCTTCCTATTAAAAAAAAAAAAAAAAAGTGTGGCACTGCATTTTGCAGAGTATTCTTGAGAGTCTACTATTTCAGCGTGGCTGCATGCTATTTAAGATGTGCCCTGGCTGAGGCTAATAATTTTTCAAAAATAAATGGGCAAAATCAAGCTTTTAAAAAAAATAACAAAAATAAACCCCCAAAATAAATAAAGAAAAAGAGACTCACCTTTGAAATCCCAACCTCAAGTCAGAAATCTCTCCAGGGTCATTCCAGCGCTAGGAGAAGTGAGCAGGATTGGGTTCTCCAGAGTAAAAGCACCTAAAGTAGCCCCCAGTGTTATTTTCAGGAATTAGCCAACCAGAACAAATACAAATGGTTAAATACAATCTCAAAAGACTGCACTGGGCAAACAGCTTCCTGGTCTCAGGAGTCCACAGAAAATCTGAAACCTAAACGTTTAAGACTCAGCATTCAGGTGCCCACCATAGAATTTTTGAGCAATGTATTTCTTTCCCCCCCCCCCATTTCATAGGCCCCTCAGATAGTTCAGGTTGGAAGGGACCGTGGGAGCCCATCCTCTCCCTCCTCTGCTCAGGACAGGGTCAGCCTGAGACCAGACCACGTTACTCAGGGCTTTGCCCAGTTTGGTCTTGAAAACCTCCAAGGATGGAGGCTGCACAACCTCCCTGGGCCCCCACCGCACTGGTGGACCACCCTCATGGGGAAAATCCCTCCTCGTATCAGCCTGAGCCGCTCTTGTCTCAGTTTACCCCCGCTGCCTCTCCCCTTTCCACCACAAACCAGCACGAAGAGCCTGGCTCTGTCTCGTCCATAACCTCCTCGCGGGCAGTGGCAGGTTGCTGGTAGGTGCCCCCAAAGCCATCCCTTCCCCAGGCTGAGCAAGCCCCCTTCCCCCAGCCTCTCCTCGTGAGGCTCCAGCCCCTGACCGTCTTGGTGGCCCTTTACTGAACTCACCTCACTTTAAGGATGTCTTTCCTGTTATCAGAGGTCCCAACTTGATGCAGTATCTAGATGTGGTCTAGCAAGTCCTGAGAAGAGGGAATAATCAGTTCCCTCAGCTTCCTGGCTTTGTTCCTATTAACAAAGCCCAGGATGCTGTCAGCCTTCCTTACCGCTGGGACATGCTGGTGGGTCACATTCAGTGTGCTGCTTGCCGCATCCCCGGCAATTTTCCGCACAGCTGCCCCCAGCCAGTCCATCCCAGGGGTTCCCCCTTCCCCGTGGCCGGACCTTGCATTTGTCCCTGCTGAATTTCATAAGGTCCCTGGCAGCCCCCTCCTCCGTCCTGGCTAGGTCTCTCTGAAGACCAGCCCAGCCCTCAAGTGTGTTGATTGGTGTCCCTCCCCCAGTTTGGTGACACCTGCAAACTTGATGAGAGTGCACTCCACCACCTCCCCAGGTCACTGTCAGGGACGTCAAACAGGCCAGGTCCCAGGATAGACCCCTGGTGCTCCACTTGTGACATGCAGAGTGAGACCCTCTGAGACCCATCACCCAGCTGGGATGGTATCCACCTGGTCATCCCTCCATCCAGGCCTTAACATCCTACTTTGGACACCTGTTAACCTCCTTTTTAAAAGCTTTTTCTCCTGTACTGATGTAACATGGAAAGGAATGTCAGCGTACGAACCTGCTCAACAGGCAGATTAAAAAACCAGTCGCGGATCTTACAGAAAAAGCCATTTCTCCCAGGAAAGAGTGGAGAAGTAAGAAAACCATGGGAATGTCCTACATTTGACTTTAGAGACAAGCCTGTTTACAGTCTGCAGCATTGCCTTATACCGTAAGTGCCTGAGCAATTTAAGGCGTTATTACAGAGTGTAACAGATGTTTAAATACTTTACAGAACTAACTAGCAACTAAAAGCCGCACCAAGTTGCTGTCACCTGCTTCCGCGCAGGCAGGGAAAGAGGTGACCACCCCCCCGTTTTTCTTTCACAGCATTAACTTCCTTCTTCACCACGGGCTCTCCCCCGAGTCCCCACTGCCTTCGCCTTTCTGTGTCCCTGTGTCAAGGCCCCCACCTCCCCGCTGTCCCTAGGGTCCCTGTTTCAGTTTCCCCTCTCCTTCCACTACTGAAGGACACGGGCAGCCGAAGCCAGAGAGGCCAAACCAGACTTTTTCCGTGGTCAGAGAGACCCAGGTGGGCCTCTCCTGTCTCTTGCCTGTCTCCTGCTGGGTCTCTGCTGCAGGTTGCCTCCAACACTTCACGAGGAACATTTTCCATTACATTTTTCATTTCCAGCTCTCAACCTTTCTATCATACGATTTCAGGTTAAAACAGCAGGAATTTTGTACAGCTTATCTAGTTCAGTATGATCTTTCTGTCAGCTGCTGGAAAAAGATTAGTAGACGGTAAAGCCAAAAGACAAAATCCAGCTGTGATTTGTCTCCAACCCCACCCTAGAAACTTAACCTCATCCCAAATACCGGAGTTTCTCTCACTGAAACCAGAGGCTTGTACACGTGAACCGTCGTTCCTAACCTTAACGCTCACCACAACACACTTTCAACTATCATAACCAGATTTTCCTCGGCCGTGCATGTTTTTTAGCGATTAACATAGCACAACAGCTGAAATAGAAAATACCGTGTAGTTTCAGCTACTGAACCTGTATTTAACGGCTGCTCATCGCCCCGCGGGACTGCCCACGCTGCTTTTGCAACAGCCAAGTAAAAGAAGAGTGTGAGAAGAGTCACGTTGGCTTCGACCACCAGCGAGCGCGCCCAGGCAAGGGCTCTAGCCATGGCCAACGGCGAAAAGAAGGAGAACACATACACCTACAGGGACATTCCCTCCAGCCATCTCTGGCCTTAAAGATAACGCTTTTGTATTTAATAAGAGAACATACAAAGAAGAAAAATACCTCGCTTGTGTTTCCCATCGCATTCCTAAAAGAAGAGGGAAAGCTTCCGGCAACAGGAGCCCTTCCCCGAAGGGAGGGTTTATAGCGCTCCTGCCACCACGGCTCTTCTGTTTAGGGCAAGCTCTTGCCCTAAACCTAACACGTAACACCACTATAATGACACACGATATCTACGTATTATACTGGGTTAGCAAAGAGCTAAATGTTATTTCTGCCATTTTAAAACTACTCCCACATTCAGTAGACTTTATATATCATTTCACAGGATTCGTAAGATGCGTGATGTTAGCTATCACCTCTGCAGCCTGAACTGGTTTCTTTCATATTTTCCATTGACCTTGTGTCAGAGCAGTGGTTCCTGAACCGTGGTCCACCCAGTCACAGCAGCTGATCCACAGAAAAAGGCGCACAGCTCTGCGTTGCCTTTGCAAGGCTCAATAAAGTTTAAGGAGGAGGACACTTTCTTCCTCCCATCAGCCCACCCTTGCAGCTTCATAGTTGCCTGTGGAAAGGCAAAAAATCTCAGGAGTCATTGTCAGCTTTCTGCTTTAAAGAATAACGGCTTTATAATGGAATTTTCCCACAAGAAAATTAATCTGGCCATATAACCAATTAGGATAACTAAGAACTTCACAAAAGTATGTCTCTGCAGCAAAGCACCCAGATTCCAGAATCTGGCAAATCCCAGACGCTAAGTGGCTTGATCTTCTAATTTACACAGACACCACATTACAATGACCTGCCTACATCTGACATTAAGCATAATTTAATGTTTGTTAATCAACAATGAGGGGAAGCGTAAGCCCCGCGTTCCTTATCTAATGCTTTCCCTCGCCTCTGCTGCGAGAGTTAGAGGATTTGCCTTGATCTGTCTGTCATCTTCTTTGGTAAACACCAATCACTGGAGTAAATCTGATAAGTAGGCTGACATCTGACCCCTTTGTTCATATTTGTGTCATATATAAATATGTTGCTGGCAATGTTTTTTTGGTGGTAAACTTCTCGGGGGTTTTTTTTAACCCATTAAACAGAAATGCTTTATAGAATAGAACATAAGGGAATTTCAGAGTATTACAAATATAGGATTAGGAAACTTGCCAGCAATATCCATTGCTGACAGCCGACTTTATTAAAGTTCATCAGCATTAATTGCCTCATTGTTGAATGACTTTTGCATGTAATTATCACCAGTCACAACACAGATTGCCTCAGGTACAGTATCTAATATGATCATGTGTTCTGAATCCTATTAAAGTAGCCAAGATGCAGCAGAGATTGTTCTCTCCCGAACAGCAAGGAAGTGAAAGCAGCAGCAGAAATAGGGGAAAATTATTTCGCTCAGCCTAAACAGTGTTAATTTCCCTGCCTCATTCCAAGGTGTCCAGCAATGCTTTGGTGCCATAGACGCTGAAGCAAGACTCCGAGATGCCAATTCTCTACCAGTGTCATTTATCTCAAGGACAAGTGAAAATTCCTGTGCCCCACTAGAAAGAAAATGCCTGAGGCGTGATTGCTAAAATGGGCTTTAAACGTCATGCTATATTTTAATAGACAGAAAGATGGATACATCAATGTCTAAAATAATAATTCTTAGATTATATTTATCAGGACAAGGCAAGGCTGGAATTGTAATTTGAAGAAGTCTGAGCTCCAGTATTGTGAGCTAATACCCAAGGAGAGAGGACACACAGCCCCTTCTTTGAACTTCTATGCTGTTTTAAGATGTTTTCAAGATCTAAGGGCTCAGCATCAAAGACAAAATTTCATACTTTTTTACACCAACCTAAAATCTTCATACTATATTACTATCCCATTCCCAAACCCTACTTTCTCAATAAAAAATAAATAAATCAATTACTATTCCCTTTCCTCGATGTACCAGCTCTTTTGAGAATTAACAGAGTACACTCTACTCTTCTGAATCATTACGTGCAATAGACACGTGAAGGGTTTTAAAAAAAAAATTAAATAAAATAGAATTTTGCTTGTAGTTTTATTTAAAGTCTTCAAAAGGATCATCTTAAAAGCCTCAACATCATCTTAGGAATGAGTTGCTCGTCATAGCAAATTTTGTCGATGTCAAATACCCACCGTTCTCGTGTATACGCCTCCTTACACGCATACCTACCTATCACCTGCCAGGGCTCTGGAGTGACTTTTCAGACAAATTCTTATTCAAGATTGTGTGTCAGCCGCAGATTTAACAGCAAAGGACTTCAAAACTCTGTTACGCGGTATTTAAAAACACAGCATGAAAAGCTGTATCGAATAAGGACTTTCAGCAGCAAAAAAGGATTTGACTACGGGACACAGACAGACAGCTTCAGAAATGTTACAATATTTTTAAACACTACTAAGCTGTTCTTGATTTGATGTTGTGTGTTGTCAAGGGCTTCTGCAGTTCTTTTCTAAGAAAAGGAGCTGCAGACATAAACGCGTGTATAAGGACAAGACTTGTCACATATTACCTTCCCTTACCCCTCCCCACATTGCTTTTTCTCTCAAGTTTATTAGCATTAATAACTGGAAGCACTGATGTAGCCTTTTAGGGTATTAGACCAAACCTGTAAATTAATGCATTGGTTCATCACAATTCATTAATCAAGCCTGTGCTGGATTTAACAGACAGCAGATTATTAAAGACACCAAATTACACAGACGAAAAAACCCAGCTCCCAGAGGGTCAGATGTAATGTGAATGGTTTTGCATAAAACCATAAACCTGCTATTAAATTAAAAACAGGCAAAAATTATGTCCGCTGCTTATCTAAAGTAATTTTTTTTAAAAGCGATGTTACGCTAATTTACTTCTTAACTGGTCCTGGTTACACAGCAAAGGACTAAAGGTTAACTGCAATGGCTCCTCTGATGCTTGGTTAAGCAACTTACACTAACATATCCTGACTGAGGTGAAGAAATTAATGAAATTACTACTGTAATTCATTACTAATGGAAAATTGTCAATGCTTTCAGCCAGCAGTTCACACAAATTTTCTGCAGACATGAAGACCTAGTGCTGTGACTCATGCTCTTAGACTTGCTACTCTTATTTCAAGTCCTACCACCATTCATCACGGCCAAACTTTATGCCATGCTATCCAGCAAAGTTTAGCAACCTTTGATCTCGATAGCTGAGGTCTTTCTACTTCTGTGACACGGGGTTTACGAAGGAAGACAAAATAACATGTAATTTTCAGCATCAATCTAAGGAATGCTAAAATAAAGAGAGAAGAGAGGCAGAATCACTGCAACCAGCATCCAAAGTATTACAAACATAGGAAGGACTCTAATTTACCAACTAATGATGCCAAAAGCAAACAGCGTAAATGAGTGTAAATTTTATATGCCAATTACCAATTTAAAGGACAACATTTATAACTAATAGTGAACACTAACAGTTAGCGAAGAACCTGAGCAAGACTGGTCTGTTGTGCTCCATAGTCCTGCTCTCCCTCTATATTCTTCACCAAACCATAAAGCAGAATATCAAACCGAGATCGGATGGCAAAGTTGTCCATCCCAAAAGACAGATTTATCTGTGACTACTGTAATAGTTGTCATACACAGATAGGAAGAATATGTTCTATTCAGTGACTCGGACATAAAGAAAGTATTTAACATTACTTGACCGCATATAACATGAAACTCCTAATAGGAGCATTATTTTATGTTAATTTACAGGACAACATTGTTTTATGGCTGTGAGATTATGCTGGGAGGAAGCTAACAATCTTTATGATCTTCCCATTGATTTGCTTTTTGTTTGTGAGCAAGAAAGATACTGTTCCTGATGGCCATAAATACCCGGGAGACAAGAACTGTGCAGCATAGTTCCCAAAGGAGCGGCAGGGTTAAATTATGCAAACAAAAATTAAAGTTTAAATATCAGTACGGTTTTCCCCCCATGGGGAAGAGCAGAATTAAGAGAGGTAAGGAAATCCCTACCCGCACAGGAACTCGACAAAGCACACCCAAAGCTGCTTTGACTCTGTCCTGTGCATCCTACCATGCAAAATGGAAAGATCTGGCACAACGCGAGTAACACCAGCATAGGGAGAGATTTTAATGGAAGACGACAGCAGATTTGTTGTCACATCCTTCCCCCTCCCTGTGGGCAGTGGGGCTCTGCAGAGGTTCAGCAAGCGTGGCCAGAAAGTCCCTGTACATCACCTATTTTGACATATGGTGTCCTCAGGAGAAGCCGGTGCGAGTAAAAGCCATGAGGCTGTAGACCAGGGAAGAGCCCCTCTGCAGATGTTGCCCATTCCTTACACTCAGTCCACAAGCATCCCATCGGCCGCTTTCAGGGTCCGAGTGCTGCGGCAGACGGGACCCCTGCGCACGCTGAAAGGTATTTCTCAGGCTAAGCTTTTGCCGAGTTCAAAAATTAGCATTTCTCATAACTTGGTGAAGGGTATTACAAAGAACTCTCACTCAAACTCCAGCTAACCCTGGTGTCACAGCACAGGCTGAGAGCAAAGCGGTGCGCAGGAAGGTGTCTGCCTGCTTCGCTTCGCAGTTGTCACTCCCACAAATTAGTACAGCGGCAGAGCTCAAAAATTAGGCGNCCTGAGAGCAAAGCGGTGCGCAAGAAGATGTCTGCCTGCTTCGCTTCGCAGTTGTCGCTCCCACAAATTAGTACAGCGGCAGAGCTCAAAAATTAGGCGATGCAACCTAGAAACCAAAGGAGTGATAAGGTCTTCATGGACAAAGGATGCTCAGAACGTATTTAATGTAAAAGCCTCTCGTTATGTTTTTTAATACACAAAAATGACTTACACTTCTAAGTTAATTCTCGTTGAAATCAGCTGAGATTGCCTTTGCGCACACATCTATACTGACAGACTGTAATGTACTGTGTCAAGTGCAGTCCTTTTGCCAGTATCCCGGCCCAAATCTCTACTTCAAACATTGGACTCCTAACGTCTTACAATGCAAATCAGCAACTCTTCTATCAAGTTTTTAAAGAATTGTTTTGTAAACCCCACTTTAGAGTTGAGTGGGATGGCATACCCAGTCCCATTCTTTACACAAAGTGTCCCAAAATACTTGGGGGGTTAGGGAGCAACGTAGCACACATATGTAACACTGCTGTAATAGCTGGACTTCTCTTATAGTACAAGCAGATGAAAACAAGGACTAGTTTAACAGCAACAACGAAGTACACCTTCCTAGTGCTACAAAAATTACAAAATTTTAAGGTCAAATGTGTTCCTTTATTATATAAAACTCTGCAAAGAAAAGCACGGTTTAAATTTAATATGCAAATGCTCCTAATTTATGACAGATTGCTACTTCAAATACAAGTATTAAATCTCTATTACCTTCGTTGAGGTAATGCACTAATATGCATCACTGAGGTCTTAAATTTCTAAGCAGCAATAGTGTTTGTTAGATGCAAATAAGGATTACCTTAATTAAAACACTATCCTCAGCATCTCAGAAGATTTAATCCAAATCTTTATATAGGGCACATTCATTATCTATCTCCAGCTAATAAAAATATGACCTACTTTGGTTACATTTTAGAATTTAACGTTGATTACCATTTTGTTAATAGAAATAAGATACTAAAGACTTTAAAGACAAGCCAAAAGCAATTTTGCCAGCCTAATTAAAATACTATTTAATGGCCTCAGAAGGAGCTTTATATTTATTCATAACTGTAGAGGTAGACTTTTTAGAAATGTTTTTAAAATATCGAATTAGACAACAGACTCCTAAAAATATACCTACGGATAACAAGTGAGATTTATAACCAACGAGCTTAAAGCAGAGCCTGAGGAGATTCAGAGAAGAACTCCTAAACCCCACAGGGACACTTTCGAACACGCGAGCTGTTCTGATAAGCTCAACAAGACTCCTCACTTCTGTAGCAGGAGGCCCATGCCATGTGTCTTTGCAGAAGCAAGGCTTAAATTAATCATAACACTCCAAATGTAGCGTCAAGTTACTGCTAAGTAGTAGTTTCCAAGGAGACATGATGCTTATCAAAATACTCTGATGCGCTGCAGCCTGCCAGATCTGAGACAGTATCTGAATGGGTTAGTGCACTTCTTAGCGAAATGCAGCTTATTCTGGATTAAATCAGGGACACAGCAGGCTCAGCGAGAAGGCAGTGTTTTGGGAGAGCAGGGGGAATATGTCCTCATCGTAAAGCTGCTCTTGTACCTACTATTGCCGTATTAAATGGGATAAAGGCGGTCCGGAGGGACCACAGCCAGCCCAAGAGAGCAGTCAGAGACCCTGTGGGGCCATCGCTTCCCCAGAGCCATCCACTCACCTCCGCGGACTTCTCAAGCCCATGTGCAAAGTCGTCTTTTCACAGCTTTGCTCGGCAAACTGTAGCCTCCCTCTACATGTCCTCTTCTCCATATAGAACGGTTGGACAAAAACGTACGTCCTATACAGACAGCGTGCCAGGATTTGTCCTGCAAACCCCCTACACAGGTGCCACTTACAAAACCCTAAACCAAAATATTTCTTTTTAAAGGTAAGAATGTGAGGTGATGGCTGAATCCAAAGTCTTGACCACCTACCACCAAAAAAAAAAAAACCTAGCGTATAGAGTTTCTCTTACTAAAATTAATTCAGACTGGCCACCTCTAGTCATTGCTGGGTTTAGTTTATTGAAAGTTTGAGGGACTGAAGAATCTTGCTGCTTTCAAAAGACACAATGTTTATTGCCTCCCACTAAGAGTTATTATCAATTCCTGCATTGTAAACCTGAAACTATTACGGGTGAATAATGCCACCAATCTCTAACTAGGGTTCTCACCACAAGTGGAAATTCCCCATTTAACTGAAGTCAATACATATTGTTTCCTCTTGACCCCCATCACGTAGAAGCCACCTGCTCCAACAAGGGATCCAAGTAGCCGTTGGCTACACCAGGGGTTTACAAAGGCTGGGAGACCAAGTGGCACGTTCAGGCAAAGCGACGCTGTTCAGGGAGGAGGCCACGGGAAGACGTCAGGATGCGTGCAGAGCTGTGAACAGCGCCGGGGGAAGCTCTCTGTGCAGACGATGACTCCGGTTGGAAACACAAAGAGTAGGACTGGGAACGGCAGTGACACTCATCCTCTGCTTCTCCCCCCGGCATGGGGCAGCCTGCCGCTGAGCCCCCGGGCACCCTGTGGCCACCAGGACCGGCCACCGGCAGACGGCTGGCGAGTGGGGGCTGCTACCCACAGGGCAGGCGGGAGGCAGGTGTGACACCCACAGCCCCCAGGCACGGGGCAGCCGGGGGGGAGCCCGGCACCCACGCAAAGCCTCGCTGCAGCCGGTGGTCTCCATCCACGCACGCATTCTGCTTTCACAGGTTGCGCTCTGCCTGGCACGCTCCGCTCCGTTCCCTCACACTGGTTTTAGCAGCAGTTTCTAGTCCAATGTCTTTTTCCTTCTCCCTCGCTCAGTTTTTCCACTCTATTTCCTCTCTACTCCACGATTCTTTGCTGGCCCTATATCACTAAAAAGTGATATAAAATCTTCCCAGCTCCCAAATACCCTTTCAGGATAAAACAAGGGTAACAACACATTTTCCTGTCCGTCTCCTTCGCTGTGCTCAGTCCAACAGCAGCAGTTGTTGCAAACAGCCCTCTCAGCTGCACTTGCCCGTGGACGGCAGCGTCCTGCCCCGTCCCCCCTCGGGTCCCCAGCTCGCAGCCTCCCGGCGCCCCTGCTGCCACACGCGCCCGCGGGGCTGTCCTCCGGCAACCCCCAAAAGCTGAACGCCGAACGCGAGGAGTTAATTTTACCAGAGAAGGAATTTTCTGAGCCTAAAAAAACTGATGACATTAGAAAGCTCATTGTAAATTTTACATAAAGGGGTCTTGTCTCTTTATCATGTACATAAATGTCACCCACTGAAAGACTGTTGTCACAAATGCCTCCCATGAGTGCCGGATCTGTCTGTAACGCGGCATATAAGATGCTTGTTCTTCTAGTAATCTGCACTTTTCAGCAATTATTAATTCCTTAAACATTTAAAACAGACCTTTTCAATTGTGCTTTCACCTCTTGAGGTCACTGCAGCAATCTCAGCCCGTGTGGCTCATAGTCTCCCTTTTAGCATTCATTTTCAAAGACATATAAAACACCCAGACAAACCAAGAGTCAAAAGCAGACTCCTGAGGCTAAGATCTGTTTTTCCCCAAAAACTCTTCCATATGTTAATATAACTCCCTTTTACCAGGTTTCATGCATGAGACAAGGGACTCTAAAATATTCCTTATCTCAGGGAAAGCACAATAGTCGGGATTTTTCCCCTTTCAACTCTCAGCTGCTCCTCTCCATGAGAGCATAGGCTGGAAAGACGATAAGGAGAGTATTCTAGCAGATCTATCCCTCTCTCTTCCTCTATTATTAAGAAAGCGAAAAAATAAAAAACCCATTACCTCCAAAACGGAGGCAGGCTTTTTGTGAGATAAGCCACTCCTCCACATCGTGTATTCCACCGAAGGGATTCATACTGGGCTCGGTATCTTCTAATGGTTTCATCAGTTAATATTAAATTGCTTTCAGATAGGAAAAAAAGACTCTTCCTTGCGCTGCGCTAAATAATTTGCCTTTATATAGACTGCATAAACTACATTTCTGAAGAGGAACAAACAATTATTGTTCCATTTATATAAGTAACAGTGGATGGATCTTCACAGCCTGACAGTCTGTATCCCATACTGTTGGGGTTTGGCTGTGTAGTTGACTTTCACTATTTGGTCATTTCCTTATGCTTTGCAAATGGAAAGACATTTCACAGTAAAAACACAGAAGGATGGTGTTTTGTAGCACAGAGCTCTGGAATTAAGGCCTTCCCATCCTCACGATGGCAGGATGGTCCCTAGCGTCAGGGCTAGAATTGCCCATAAATACAAACGACGCATGCAACAACTTGGACAGTTAACGGGATAATGTGGCATATGAGGTATGGGGGGTGACAGTCCCCAGAGGCACTGTCAGGATCAGTTCTCGTGCAGCCTAAAACCAGCTCTGATGCCCACCTAACCCCTTGTGCCTGCCACAGGGTTGGCCAGGGACAGACGCTGCCGGGGACAGCCTCTGCCCCCTTTGCCTGGATTGGAAGCACATCCCCTTCCCATTTCTTCCAGCCCCAGCTGCCAGAGCTGCTTTCTCAGTGCTGGGGCCAGCCAGACGGAAATCAGGTCCGTTTGGGGCTCCTTCAGACAGCGGCGGCACTTACACAAACCGTAAGAGAAAGCGAGGAAGACCACTGCTTTCAGCACAAACCCGTTCCTTGAACAAGCAAACCTCCGGCTCTCCTCTTCAGGTCACTATTGGCAAATGGAGCAACTGAAGCAACACCGTCTATCTTGACCAAAAGCATCCTCCATGGGAAGTTTGACCACTACCAGATATTGTTTTCCAGGGAAATGACGCTTCACTGAAAACCTTAGGATGCTGCCATCACAAGCCAACCACTACACACGCACTTTTAATCGCTCTCCTGTCCGGGTTCAGTACGACAGGCGTTGTCAAACAGAACGGCCCAAATGAAGCACAGTCTTATAACCACTGTACATTTCTCAGTTGTACCACACTGTGTGATAATTTTCCAGAACCGCCAAAGCTTCCAATTTCCGGGGACCCTCAGTTGTCCGTTCATCAGTGGAAAGTCCACCCTTTTTACTTCGTATCCGAAGTACTACCTTTTGGAACAACTCACACCATGTTTGCCCTTCAGTGATGACCTGAGGTTTACTGCGGGTTATTTGTTCACGTACTAGTTCTTGTTCAAAGGTTTTAGCACGTTCCAGCATCCCCTCTGGCTTTAATAGGGAAAAAAAAACCCACAAAACCAAACCAAACCAAAAGCTCCCACTTACCTGTGCAGCCAGCAGTCTCTCAAACACGTCCGTGCACAGCTTGAGAGCTGTCACTTCAGATTGCCACAAGCTATGCTTTGCCATGAAAGTAATCTTTTCCCAGGCCTCCGCTTCCTCTCCTGCTTGCTACTGGCCACTACGAAAATAAGTCTGTTACACAAGTAAAAAAAAAATAAAAAAAAAATCTTCTGTTCAGGATAAAGAACCAGAATCTTTTAGAAGGACGTTGATATTTCCGTGTGTGAGTGTTTGGGGTTTTGTGGTGTTTTGGGGGGTTTTTTTGGGTTTTTTTGTTGTTTTTTTTTTTTTTAACTTTTGAATGAGACCTACAGATTTGCTAAAACTTCTGTTACTGCTTCACGGTACTGCTTCCAGAAGTACATCCGTTTTCTTTCTGCTACTGGAAAATGGCATAAATAGAATCTCTTGCTGCTGGTTCAGGAAAAAAAAAGAAAATAATCCTTATTTCTATCCAGAAAAATCTTAGACGCCCCTCGCTGCTATCTCTAATAGTCACTGCAAGATAGTGAGTAACAGGAATTACACACCCCCACATCTTTCTCTGTGGAAGCTTATTCCGCAGCACCTGAAGTTTTGTAATAAGCGAGCTGTAACCAGTTCCTACTTCAGATCCATAGGAAACCTAACAGCTAAAATTTCTCTTAGGACTTTCAATCTCACATGCTACCTAAAGGCAGAAAAAGTTTATTTTGCTGCTAAACAATTATCCACAACTCATTTGTTTCAACTTAGCAATGAATTTATAGGAAAAAAATCCATAAACTACACGAGTAAGAATCAATTATTTCCCTTTTTTACATAGCTACTAATAATAACTATGCAAAAAATCCCAGTGATGAGCTTCTCATGGTGGCAGCACTCACTCCAACTGTCCAGCTTTCAAAACCAGCGCTCCCCAGTGCTGAACAGCTTCACCTTCTTCAGTGACCCTCTTCCTTTGGAGCTGATTACATGGTTTCCGTTCAGTTACCTTTGCCAATAGATTCGATCAATCAAATAAATATTTCTGAGCCGGTACCAGTGTTACACATCGAGCAGCCCAGCTTCCAAGGCTGTTTTAAAAGCTGAGACCTTAAAAATCATCAGTGTGCTGCCTCTACTTCCAAGCTTTGCCTTTAGCTGTCCCCAATTTCCCCCAACAAAGAGCACTTCAGTGCCAGCAACAGGCGGTAGTGCGTACTGCCTCTTCTCCTCTGCCCAGCGCTAGCATCAGCTTCTGCCAGGAGCTCGGAGAGATGGCAACCCTGGACCGGTCTGGGGATATGTCTTTATTCCCACTCTGCTTTATGACCGTCCTTCTTACAATAATTTTTTTCACAGCAAGCAATATGTAAATGCACAGCTTCTCCTCAGGTTTTATCACTGTTCCCTTCTTTGTTTTAAAAAGCATTCCCCTGGTTCTTCAAAATTGGTCTGAAGGAAACCTGTAGCATCTTTTAATAACTCATATTGTAGGAAGTAAGTAACAGAATTCATAGCGAGCGGCTTCCAGCTCCCTTTCTGCAGCTGCCTTTAAATTAAAACAATAAGAAAGAAATCTGGTGCGTGGCTGGCAGGAAAGGCGCGTGCTCCGTGCCAAGCTCCAGGCATCCTCCAGGTACCATACACCACTGAAACGCTGACTGACACCCTCACACCCAGCTGAGTTTCTAGCGTTTGTCTCCTTGCCAATGCAAACATAACCTCGAAGTCCTCCTCCGCCATGCCGGTACCTCAGAAACATGATTTTCTGGAACTCTTGTAGCCATTCCAGTGGAGTATTTCCTTTCCTTCCCGTTTTTGCTCTTACTATATGTGCTTTGTCTAACCCATACTTAAAGGGAGGCTCTTAATCCCACAGCAAATCCTTGACCCAGAATAGGTTTGCAGCACTTCAAATCTTAAATCTTGTAATGCCACTGACCACCGTTATCACCCAAAACGATCTTTGTAATTGATGTGGAATTGAAATACGTCAGCCTCCCAAGACATTACGCACTATTTGAGCGAGGACCATCTGACATCTCCAAGCCAGATCTCTACAATAACAACACAGAAAAAGTCTCACAAAAATTAAACACTTACCTGCGTTCTCCGGTCCCACACATAAGTGGACAACTTTTTCCGAAAGCAATTTGTCAACCCTCTTAGTCCTTGTTTTCCACAATGCCCATATTTCGCAGATACTCTGCTCCTGGAAGCTGCTGGTCACCTCATCCATCAATCTTCCCAACCACCCGGAGGTACAACAGCCTGGCTTCCCACTCTTACGAGACTTTTGGAGGTTGTTGCCTCAACAAAGCCTCTGTCATCCCTGGGTCATTTGAGGAAAATTTCTAAGAATTGCTCTAATTTCTTTGCAGACAGCCTACAGCTCCTGAGCGAGGTTAGTCATCTCTATACCCGTGAAAACTTCCATTACTTGTTCTCAGTTCTACACGCTGTTTCTGCTAAAAAGGGAAAATGACAATGAAGCTGCATATTTATTTCAGGCATTTCTACTTGAAGCTTGGATACAGTAACTATTTCTTTGCTCATATTCCCAAACGTCTTTCCAGAGAGTAATCAATCCCCAAAAAGTTTCTTTTGGCTTCTCCAAGAGCCACATCACCAGTGTTTTTATTGCCGTCTGTTCCTTTCTAACACCTCCACTTCTACCAAATAAAAATCAGCCTCTGGCATAGCTCTATCCATACAGCTCAGCTTCTGCTCAGCATCTCACATGGACAGTGTTCTCACAAGTAACTCAGTTATTTTATTTTAAGAGAGAACTGCTTTTTATATTATCTTGACTGAAAGGTACTCATAGCATCAACTGCCATAAAAACGTACCCTGCCTCTGTATACTACTGCAGTTTAGTGATAGATCAGAGACCAAGAAAATCATTTTGCATTGATTTTTTTTCTAAGTGCATCCCAAGAACGGTAAAGGTACATTGATTTTAGCACCTTCAGTCTTAAAATCGTGGCACTGATTTTGCTCTGCAGCGTTCCCCGTGACTAGCGCAAGTGTAAACTTTAGGATATTAGCCCCTGTGGCACTAACATAAAAGGAGTAGCAGGCTGCTCTCCTGATGTAAAGCTCAGATCAGGCAGCAGTCAACCAGCCATTTTCTGCATAGGTGAAATTAACTCCCTCAGTTCTCTACACAAAAGTTCAAGAAATACCCAGGTAATGGCTTCAGTGGAGCAGTTAGATGTGGGCCCAAAAAAGCCGAGAGAGTACCTCACCTCCAACCAGCAGCTATCAGGATCTGCTACAACTCAGTTGAGTCGGCCAGTTAAGCGACTGTTAAGAAAACCGCAATCATTTGACTATTTCCCACGGAAATCAGTCTTCATTTCTTATTCTCAGAAAGGTAAAAGGTGACAATAAGAAGCACAAAGTAGCACCACTGTTCTCATGCAGAGATCTTTTGTATCAAGTTTCATCCCAAAATGACTCTTTGCATTCAAGTTATAATAGATAACAATTATACATGTGATGAATCATAGATATTTATCATGGGAAATACTAATAAAATATTGAACCCAATTCCATGTTCGAATGCAGGATACAAACAGATTACTTGTATTACATTAAGAAACACACAGAAAATCAGAAGTGTAATAGTTATCACTTTATTAGCATAAAATTAAAGCACCTGACTCCATAATTAACTGAAAATATTAAGGGATTCATTTTGGGAGTCCAAAGATTTCCTTAAATTATTGTGTCTTTTAGGCAAATTTTTCTGTCACTCTGAAGAGTTCTCTTCACTGCAGGTTAGAAAACACAAACTAATATTGATATAAAAGCCAATATATGAAAACGGAACAGAACAATAACTGCAAAATCCAATTAGGATATTTACATTTCAAGTTCCATTTATGTTTATAATTAAGCCTATAAAAAATCATAACTCTTGCATAAGATAGCATAAAATTAAGTATACATATAAAATACAAAACCGTAACAGAGTGCTGCCAGTGCTGCCTGTGTTATGCACAAAGAGACAGGATGATAATGCTTAATACCACTACAAGATATATGAAAGTTGATTCCAACAATTGCACTATTTCATAATATAAGCAATTTCAGTTTCAAACTCTGGCAGAAATACAGTGTGTGCAACATTTCATCATCTTATTTCAAAAGAACTATAACATGATTACATTTGTATTTTCACAGATAAAGCTGAACAAATCAAGGGACACTAGATTTTAAATCATCCACATGTGGAGTTTATTAAACTATTTTTAAAAGAAATAATGTAAACAAAATATTTTTCCACTATGAAGTTTCTTCAGGCTCACTGCAACAATTCTGCGCGTAATTCATACTAATGTCTGTGGTTTTTGTGGATCATTCACACAGAAATAAGAGACAAATAGTCTTATTACAGGAAAATGGCGAGAGCTACAAAACCACAAAAATTAGCCTTATTCACAAAACAATCAAACTTACTTTCTTTTTTTTTTTAATTGATTACGTCAAGGATTTTCATCTATGAGTTCCAACAGTGTCTTGTCCTCCCTGTAACAGCAAATAACAAATGGGGAGGGGGACAGGGTGCAAGAATTACAATCTTAATGAGACAGAATAAGTAAAAAAAGCTGATTAATTCCCAATACTGACGATGTCCTCCATTAAAAGTATTTCCCTTCTCCGGACCTTTGCATTACTTCTGCTGAAGTCATGCTGTTCTCCTGAATGGTAAGCTACTTCACAGTATGTGCTGCTCATAAAGCTTTCTTTCCAAGAGATGATAATAAAAACCCTTAAATATAAATAGTACATTATAATGCTATAAATAATGCCTTAAAAGATTAATACAGAAAAGAAGGGAGTTTTATTCTGGCTCCTCCCTCTACCAAGACAGAGACGGTTTTATCGACAGACCTTAGTCACAGTGGCAATCAGTAACAATTCTAAAAAACAAAACTGTGGAAAGATTGATTTTTTTCAGAACTGAGTAATTTAATCTGTTAGCACTCTAACATCCTTGCTTCCACAGACATCATCACTCTGCCATGGTATGAGCACACGTATGTAGCAAGACCTGATGTTACATGCAATAGTAAAAAATATCTGGATCTCATGTTGCCATTTTGCTTACTTCAGTTTACACTTGCCACACAAAGGGTAAGGAGAGAGAAGTCCTTCTCAGATGACCAGGCTATCCTTTCTCATACCACAGAGAAAGCAGACATAAGACACTCGTAAATCCTATGAAAGGAGCAGAAAAAGTGAACGCGTGCAGTCTGCCAACAAACCTGCCCGACACAGCCAGTGCCATCCCTTCTAGAGACTGGCGGACACCCACCCAAGGCATTCATTCAACTGTGGTTTCGCACAGCCTTCTGCGGGTCGAGCACGTCTCTTCCAGATGAGAATGGATGCTTTGGATGCAATGTACTCATGCAAAAACAACTGTGCAAATAGAGTTGATGTTGGGTTTGGGGTTTTGCTCCTACTTATGTATCTTTCTTTCTTTCTTAATCAATTTTTTGTTTTCTTCACACTTAATAAGCCGAGGGATTCGAAAAGACCAATCAAACCTCATTTTTTTTCCTAAAAACTTGATTCTTCAAGTAGTCAGTCCTATTGCAAGAGCTTTCATTTCAGCCTGTTTTTCAAAGGAAACTATGGTTATGTGGCTGTGCTGTCCGTATTTATACTACATCGCATATTTATACTACAAAATTCTTCTAGAACTTTTGAATTCAACTCATTTCAATTAAAATGAGACGTTAACAGCCTGAAAGAAACCCAGTTCCTATAACTTTGATGAAAAGAGGGAGCAGACAGAGAAGAAAAACGCTATTGATACTTTTACGATTTATGCAGAGAGTGCAATCAATATCAGGCATTGGAGAACCCACCTGGGAAAGCATTGTCATTAATATCTCTTCTGCAAGAAAGTCTTCATGTATGCAATTGTTTAGACACAAGAAAGTCCACAGAAAATGAGGCTTTACTAACCACGCTGTTCGAAGAACTATTTATAATACAATATCCACAGGAAAGCTAGCTGCTTATTTGTTAAACCATTTTTGTTTCGTGGATTTCTTTTTCCTTGCAATCGATTGTCTGATTCTGATAGCTATATGCACTTCACTAACTTTTTAGACACTGATATGCATTCTCTAACTATTCTCAGGAGTTTTGACTTCATTTCCCTGCATCATCTTCTTCTGCATCTACTTCAGTTCCCTTGGAAGGCGGAACATGCACCACAGTATGCATTTCGATGACTTTTGTGCCCCAGGGGCTCACAGGTTTGCCCATCTCTTTTTACAATAAATGCAAACAAACCATCAGTTAGACAGCTGCAATATCCTTCCAAAAGAACAACCTTTAAAAATACTGTTTACTTGTCTGAACACAAGATATCCTCCTACCCTTCAAAATAAGTGACTGATTGATGGGTAGGCAAAAGCATTTGCTTTGACAGAACCAGACTGACATCAGTTTTCACGTTCTTTGCTGTCTGAACAAGTATCAAGCTGATCAGAGCTGCAATTCTTCTGAAGCACATCAATCCAAGCAAAAAAACCTGCAATCCTTTTCTACACTGCACTTGTTGATTTGTTCAGTGTAAGTTTGTGAGTAATAAATTCCACTATGATAAAAATCCATTGTATAAACTGATTTTTACACCTCCTGAAATACAGAAATTATCTAGCTTCTTATAACTTAATTTGGCAAGAAGATGAGCACAGATCAGAAGAGAGCTGCAACTCACCCAACTGTTATTTGTTCTTTAACTTTTTTTATGTTTTAAAATTGGCTGTTGCAGAATGGTAGCTCTGACCAAAACAGTTAACCAAGAAGGCATGAGGCAATAATACTCAAGAAAACAGGCAAGTTTATATTCAAGTGCAACTGGCAACCACTGACACCACAAATGGCCATTCTTATGCAGCTAATTACAGTAGCTTTCAGAGTAGGGAGGAAGAAGTTGGACCGTCTGCATCAAATCTCACAAGAAAGATGACCACAAATTTATGCCTCTATTTTTGCAGTCACATGCAATTGAGACCACATGGTTAGGTACACTATTCAATCCAACTCCCAAAATCAATAGAAAGAATATACAACTGATTTACACACACATCGGATAAGGCCCCAGCTAGACTTTCATGGCCAAGGCTGTGATACGGGTTGTGCTGAATTACCGTACTATTCTTTTTGCAGAAAAGTGGAGCATTTTAAAGTAAAGATCTGGCTGAAGACATAAAATCCATCTGGCACCTTACAACATTTAGATTTGCAGAGAGATACTGATCACGTTTCCTTATGCTGTACATGCATAGGCCTTTTCTTGGCTTTGATGCTTGGCAGATCTATCGCATACTATAAGGAGAGAAGCTCTGCATCTTTTCAAGACTTTATACTCCACTGACACAATTTTTCAACACAGATACTTTAACTGGGAAGAGCTCAAGCCTGAAAACTGTAATTTACAATACATGTTATTTTAATATTTTAAAGAGACCTATGTTTTATTCTTCTTTATAAAAGTAAAAATTCATTTCTGCATACACTTAAAATAACAGAAAATTAGATTTCCTTTCTCTCAGGAAGCCATTTCAAAGTAATATAGAACAGATTTGTAAAACCTGTTTAACCCAGTCTGTTTTCTGCTGTGCCTGAAGTACTATATGTGCTACACACAAAAGACTCATTAAGAAGAGCTTCTGCTACTGTCTCATTAAATAAGCCTCAGGCCTGAAAATAACATGCCAACATACGCATTTGAGACACTCCATATTAGGAAAATTATCAAACTCCTTAAAAACTTAAGAAACTCTCAAATAGCCTACAACCCTTTATGCATTTGATATCTCAAATAGTAAAACCTAAAAATCTTAAGAGTTTGCTTTAGTTGCTTTTCTAGTATACATAAAGAAGGAGATATGATCTCATGGTCTGAGTATGAAACTGGAAATCAAAATATCTTACATAATGATTTGCCAAACCACACTATGGGAACTAACCCAATTGTACCAGTGTTCCCCCAGTACAACGGAAAGAATTTAATTTACACTGAATTGATCAAATCTATTCAGTTGAAAAAGAATACATGAGACATTTGGCTGCTGGGAGTGAGTTTTAGAGAGCAGTAAAGCACGTGTTTAGCTACGTGCTAAAACCAATTGAAATGGCATTACTAGTTACTGAGAAACTCATGACTTCAAAATTTTTACTTCTGGACAACTGACCTAGTCTTGCTAGAGAATGGTAGCAGGTAAAATAGAAACCAACGGACATTAATAATTACAAGAAATAAGTATTGAATTCTCCCCAGGCAAACAGAACTTGCACAATTTCATTTGTAAAAATGATGCATATAATTTGTAACACTATACTTAAGTAAAACACAGACCAGTGATAAATTTACAAGCTGGCCAAGGCCACTCACCAATCAAAAAAAAAAAAAATGCCAAAGGGAGGGAAAATTTAATAGGGAGTTGTAACTTACCAGCTTCTAAAATGACAGAAGACTTGACAGAAGTCTTGAGAGACAGAAGACTGAAGTCTGTATATATACTGCTCTGACAGTTTAATTGAACCAAAATATCTAAAGAGACAAAGGCACTAAAACCAGATAAAGTACAAAAAGGAACCTGTAAACTATCAAAGAAAATACTACAATTGGCTTTACCTTAGCTTTTTAACCAATTTAAATTCTCCACTTGGGTGTTTTTATACATTTTAGAATAAAAACTAACATCCAAAAGGACATTTTTAAGTCTTTTCAGGCCTCAAGTGACATCAACTTCTTCGTTAAATCAACAGTCTAGCATTTATAGTCAAATAATGGAGAAGGAAAAGTTAGAAGATAAACACCTAAGGGATATTAAGTATATGCTGTCCTCACATATTCAAATCTGTGTTTGCTCTGCTTTTTATAGAAATATCTTCATATAAGCTTTCAAAGCAAAATTAATCATGCTTTCTAGCAGGCCATTATCAAAAACCACTACCATGAGAGATACAAACCCAAACATTGAAAAACAGGGATTGCAATACAGAGTCTAACTAGAAGACTATTATTTTAACATGATTTCTTCTTTACGATCTGTCATGCTTGCCATGCAATTATCACAATTAACTTCACATTCCTTGAAAAAAGTTATCAATATATAGATGTCAAAACAATGTCAGTTCTTAATTGCCTTCTCGGTCTTGCAAGAGGATGGCTACTTCTAACATTCTTTGCAGAAAAGCTTTAACGTTGTATGCCAGACTAGTCCTTTGATCTTCCATCAGCACCTGCAGTCAACTACTGCTTTGGTCAAAGAGTCCAGTGTTTTCTTTTAATTTTACTTTAAGAGAGGAGGCAAAAACTCAGAGAAAAGAGTTGTAAGTCCTGCAGTTTCAAATTCCTTTTGTAGCTCATCCAGCGTTGAATATTCTTTGACTTCAAATGTCTGAAACCTACATTGTAAAAGGGAAACTCATGAATATGCCTAGATTTGTCAGAATGTAATTATCGACTCTGTTACTTTTCTATCCACAACAGTACTAAATTATACCTTTTATGCTGTGACTGTACTTTTGTCTCACACAGTACACTAATCATTTTCTCTTTGCATTTCTTTCCGCTTGAGTCCACATCTACCTTAGAAGTTTTCTGAAGAATCAAGTACTCCTAAATGACAAAAGAGAAGAAAATATTAAATATCACCTAGTATCTTTGAAGTTTAATAAAATAGAAAAATCTATAACGAAACATACAGGTATTTTTCAGAACACAGCAATCAAACTTTGAAAGTGCCAGTCCTGAAAAGTGCATGCCTCATTCTATTCATCAGCTTGAAGTTAAGCACAGTCTTAAGTGATCTACAGAACAAGAGTTCAAAAAGCCAAAACATTCTTCTCCAAGATTACCACAAAAACCTGCCTAATGCAGTGAGAGTTCATAACTACGGACAAGAAGTTCAAGTGTGCATTAGGAGCACCACGCGGTCTAAGTCAAGGAAAGGGGTAGGAATGAGCTAGAAATATGTGTTATTAATTTCTCATCACAAATTTTCTATTTTCTGGGGTGTTTGGGAGCCTGAACCTTGGCATATTACAGTCAGGAAGCACAGGGAATACAGGGGTATAATTACAGTGGGAAGCAAAGCAATACAGACCACAAGTCTATGGGTATCACTGGCTTCTTTCTCATAGAATAACCTCTTTTTCTCAAATACAGAATAAAGTTGTTGGGCCTTCCTGATCTCCTAATGATCAATCTGTTTCCAAAATTGTTAATCTTAGAAAAACACACTCAAAATATTCAGACACATAGGTTTCAGTAGCAAATCAATAAAACCAGTCAACATTCATTGCTCCTGCACCTTAATGTTGCTCCTGTCACCCTGAAGAAGAATCAATATTATCTTGCCCATGAACATCAGTCTTCCAGTCAGCCTTAGATCTGAAGTCCATTTTTCCACAGTTTTGACGTATTTTGCCTTTGCTCTCATGTGATCTAAATGCAAAAGGAGCATCCAGATACCATCCTCTGTACTTGTTCCTTTTGACAAAGTAGGTTTTTCATTGCAAACTGTTGCTGATTGCCTAATGACATCCTTAAGATGCTGCTGTATCCAAAGAATCAGATCGTGTACCATGGGTTCAGAAAGATGCTTCTTTGCTTGTTCAAGTAATTTATCTTTCACGTTCGTACATTGGGCCCTTGTAAGCTGGTCTGAGTTAACAGAAATATCTGGTAGAGTTGATGGATAATTGACTGGTAAATGAAATAACAGCTTTAAAAGTACATCTGTATCCAGCAGTTCTTTCACGATAATTTGAATTCTAAAGGTGATTCCATGTGTCTCTGGAAAGTATCAAAAAATAAACATTAATAGTTTGCTTGAAGTTCAAATACATATATATTATTAAGTCACGTTATTTTCTTTAACAATTCAACTCAAATGACTGCCATTCCATAGAAAATAAAGGGTGTGGGGTTTTTTGCGGTGTAGGGGGCTGCAACCAAGGCTCAAGCTCTACTTGCAGGGGATCCTGAAATGTAACACTTCCATATCATACTAGAAGGAAAGTTATTAACACATTCTAAAAAGCATTCACACCTTTTGGCTCTTTCAAAGTCTAGACAAGTCAGTAATAAAGAACTGTCTCTCAGAAACACGTAAGTCAGCTTCTACAGCTCTATAGCAGCAGCAAGGACAACCAAAAATAGAGACCTTTCTGGATGGACTCAGCACTGCCCTAACTTTGCTCCTAGAGAAACCTGTAGGATGTCTACCATCAGTATCAGCACAACGAAAATAGACTTGTACCAAGTATTTTTGAAGACAACCATTCAAAAGCAGTTCTATCCTAAAGAGAGATTTGGAAAGAAAAGTCAGACTCTTTGTCCCCTATAACTTTCAGAGAAACTACGCTTAATTCTTTTCTGCCAACATCTCTACAACAGTTGAACTGTCTTAATTATAACATCTCTGTGGTACATCTGACCCTAGATACTACACACATACATATATATACACACATATAAAAGTAGGTGTAGATATACTCACGTATCTACTCAAAACCTGTTGTTGGTCTACTTCAAAATAGAATTATTTTCAGAGTGAAAAGAATACATACAGTACATAGCAGGAAGGGCAAAAGACCACATCCTCCTGCTAAATCACATAATCAAAGACATCAAATATTAAAGTTATGTACAGTAATTCCTGCAATAAAATGCTCTTGACTAAAACATGTTTCACATAAAAACAATACAAAACTTCATAAAGTGAAAAGGGGGAACAAAGACCTAACCTACTTTTGCTCCTCTGCAACAAAGAAAGAGGGTACCATATAAAAGATGATCTTCTTCAGATGTTCTCTGGTTCACCCCTTTGATGCATTCTAAACACTTCACCCCATTTCTTTAAAAAATTGCTAAAATGTCAGGTTGATTCATTTTACGAGGGCAGGAGAAGCCAGATTTGAAAGGCAGATTAGAGCAGAGCTGAGTTTCAGAGGAGCTCTTTTGAAGTGACTGGCCTTCTTCTCCCCCTACCTTATCTTACCTTCCTTTACATGACAGTCAGTTGAATTATGTTTGATTGGTATTGCTGACACCACTAACCAACCTCAGCACTCTCTATGATTTTATATTTGAACCTTGCTAAATAAGTGAAAGAACCTAAAAATGGGTTGGACAGACAGATGCCCTTTAGAGAGCTTAGCCAAGGACTTGTTTCCAAACCTCCTTCCTGGGTCACATGAAGAACTCTGTAAGTCAGGGCAATCACAAAATAAAATACGCAAACCCTACAAAGCTAATAATCAAACTCTAACATTACTATAAAGAAGTCTCCAAACATCTACAAACCACTGCTACCTAAACAGAATCAAATCCAGCACCAAAAGTAGTGGACACAAACCCAGTGACTTAAATGAAATTACACCCAACCACGCACGTAACTACATGTCAAAGCCTTGTTCCCTGTCAATGGGAGTTGGTCTCCAGTCTTCTAAGACCCCACAAAAGGTTCCAGACTATTTTTAAGACAAGTTTATTCCTCAGAAACACACCAGCCTTGGAAGAGACTCCAGTCTCCACAGTGTCCATCGGGCAGCGTGCAGCACTCACTCATGGGCCATAGCTACGCAGAAGGACCTCAAGCCTTCCCATTCCAGTCTCTGTCTTCTGCCCTGACAAAATGTTTCTTACTGGGCACCAGCAACGATAGCTCCTCTGCCATTACGCTAGGCTTGGTACACATAACCACACACACAAGAAGAAAAAAAAAGCCTGCACTGCACCTCCTGCGACCCCCAGCACCCTCTTGGCCACCACAGAGGGTCTCTGCACACACCCGAGCATCGCATCACACCGCACACAGACAGTGCCTGCCAACCCACCTCCTTCCAGCTGCCCCTTACACAGGACAGCCATACCAGGAACGTGGCCAGTTGAAAGTAACCAGCATTTGGCTGAACAGTCTTAATATTACCATATTCCTGCCCATGAATCACTTTATTTTAAACTATGGTGCCAATAAATTTTAAAATGCACAGCCTATAAATGAGTTGAAGAATACTACTTTACTGCCAGCTTAATTACAGTGACAGAAAAACATGTTACCTTTCTGATAATCCTCCTAGGATTTTTTCACTAGCTTGTCATAACAGATCTCACCAACTCAGAAGTAACTGAGGGATAAACAGACAGGCCAACTTTGCCCCTTCGGCAAGGGCCTCCTGCTGCAGTGATCATATTCTTAAGCCTCCAACAATCTCACACCTTTCCCTGTGATGATGAACTAATCCGAAGGAAGCAGCACAGCCTCGCATCCCAAGGTGTATCACCCTGAGCCATCGCGAAAAGCCCAGCCGTGCTCATTTACATCTGCTTCAGACTTACTGTTAAAAAGGAGAATTGGTTCAAAACGTTTGCGGGGCTACAGTGTCTAAAGTTTATTTAGACATTCCAGCGTCCATTTTATGCGCCAGCGCTGCAGACGGCTGGCAGAACAAAGAGCAAACCCCACCATCGCCCCGCGTAACGGAGACTCTAAAGAAATATTTCCTTTGTTTGCACATGCTACAAGGTCTGAGTTGTCTTCACAGCAAAATGGTGATTATTTCTGAAATAAAAGGTTGGATATGACCGTTCCGCTGGCATTTAATGTGCTAATAAGACTAAACTCAATACATTTTAACTCATTTTCCCCCCTAGCTGCATGCTTATCAGTATATTTAGCTCTAGCATACTTCAGATTTTTTCTTATGTTCCATGTCAACCAGACAGATATCCCCCTCCTCTCCTGCCCAAAGGCATTTTATGCAACACATGCGGTCTATTTTTAAATTCAGAAAATGGCACCTACTAACGTACAAGCTTAGAATATATAAATATATTTTTATAGCAAGCTTGGTGAGCAAACCAGAAGAGAACAGATTAACGCGTAAATTATGGATTTCTATCTGTAGCGCTAATCTTTGTAAATAGATATGTAAGGTAAAAAAGATACGCCATAATTAGTTTATTTAAATTCATCAACACATTGGTTTTGATAAAAACGTATTTTACATTCTGAATACTTTATTGTTAAATTCCAGAAAGTCAAAGTTTTTAGCATGCCAAGAGACCTGCAAAAGCATTTTCTTCCATTCCTCAAAACCATAAATCCCTCACGGCCTCCTTTTTGATCCTGTGGATCTACACGCAAATTACTCTTCATGTATTACAGATAGCATAATATAACAGCTTTGCTGGAAGTTACTTCAGTGGACCATTTGTCAATGATCATTTATATGGTTTGAAGAGATAAAGCAAATGTAAGCTAATGAATACAGCAAAACTTAATTGTATACAAACTAAAGGATCCTGTAGCTCCAATGTAAGAGGGAAGTAAATTCTCAAAGTAAGAAAATTACCAATAACCATTGTTGTAAATAATCTCTTCAATTCCAGCGGAAAATGACAGAAATCAATATGCACGATCCTAACATATCATGAACACAGCCTGGCTAAAGGCACTGCAATGTCACATAACATCAGTATAAATATAATAGCCTGTTCCCATTGTGTACTTGTGGCATTTCACTTTATGTTCTGGGAATGTTTCTAAGCCTTTTTTCATCCTGGTAACTTATAAACACAAAACCATTTTTCTGTATATGAAGCACAGAGAAGGATGTGTGTATATTTCTCTTACAGATTTGGAGGAACAGACATGCATATGCAACGTTCAGATACAGTCACATTTTTAAAAATAAACATCTGTTAAGCCTGGATATTGTATTTTCAATCTATGCCTGAAATAACATTCCTGAACTTTTTGACTTTAAGAAAATAAAACTCAGTTGAAACATTTCATCAATCGTGTTTTAAAAACACAATTCTAAACACCAATCAAAAAAATAAAATGGCAGAATTACCTACCTACACTGGAGCAAGAAGTACGTCATGCAGATCTAGACACAAAACAATTCTGCTTTTAGATTACCCCAGTTAATGGTGCTCCATGCATGCACCAATGTCTTCATCCCTCTGAGGCTGTCTACACTCAACGTCCTCTTTTCAAATAACCACTTGCTGTTCCGTGCAAATCTATTTCAACAACTATTTTCAAATAAAAGTTTGAGGTTTATTCAGTTAAGTTCTTAGTAACTTTTTAGCTAAAGTGAGTCGCTCAAGAGCAACCACACATAATTCCACACCAAAGCAGCACAAAGTTATTTTCACAGAATCACAGAATGGGTGAGGTTGGCAGGGACCTCTCTAGGTCATCTTGTCCAACCTCCCTGCTCAAGCAGGGCCACGTAGAGCAGGCTGCCCGGAGCAACATCCAGACGACTTTTGAGTATCTGCAAGGATGGACACCACAACCTCTCTGGGCAACCTGTTCCAGTGCTTGGTCATCCTCACAGTAAAAATGCATTTCCTTATCAATCCCAATTCTTTTGGGCTGAATACACATGCAGATAAAATGTGATGGCAGGCCACTGGATCCATTTTTAACAGCATTCTCCAGGGCTTTACTGCAGTCCAACCAGCAGGAAGCTGCTGGCTGGCCATCGCTCCGCTGTGGAGCTGGGCAGCATGCTGCAATAGGTCCAAGGACACCAGGGAACAGTAAGGGATACAGAATATATGCATATTCTCTGTGTGTGTATATATATCTCAAAAAAAAAAATACATAGGAGAGTTGTCACATCTGTGGTAGGCACTAAGCAAAATTTATTTATGCTCTGGATCTAGACAGACATGCAACACCTTGCATATCTCACCTGGAACTTCCTTTAAGCCTGATAGTAACCGCTGTTGTACACTGGAACTACTGAGATTTACTGTCCCTTGCCGAAGGGGCATCTTCACAGCACTGCGATGCCACAGACTGATAAAAGTCAGCTCTTAAAATTATGTCCTGATCAGCGGCCACCATGGCTGGTGCAGAAAACATGGAGTGAAGGTGCGTCCTGCTTCCCCAGCCTACAGCATCCAGCAGCTGACAGCAGCAAGCAATACACACCTTCCAACCTTCCTACCTACAGCAAACATGAAAGATTAGCCTTAGTACCCTGTAAAACCTACAGCCATACACGTATTGCTGAAGCCAGAGAACACACGGCACATTGTAAGGCCTGGATTATTACTGTACTCCCAGAAAAAAAGCAGAGATGACCCAAGGCTTCTTATGCACAGCAACAGCGGCACCACTATTAAATACTACAGGATAAACACCTGGTCTTGTTACACCTGGGAGGTGCAACTGCTTATTCACCTGAACCACAGCGAGCCCATTCCCACTGCTGCCCTTCAAGTTTCCGCACGCGCCGTGAGCGGCGGGAATGAAAGAAGTCGCTAAGTATAAGCGAGTAGGACTCGCCAGGCGTTGCTTTATCCCCTACAGAGCCCAGCAGCCAACACACACGGCAGGGCAGGGACAGGCGAGGAGACACCCATCTAACAGCAAGCGACTAAGCCGGTGCTGCCCGGCCGGGCAGAGGCCCCCACCACCCCCCCCGCCCCGCGTCAGCCGGGGCCGGTGCGGGGAGGATCCCCGGCTGAGGCGGCGCCGCCGCGGCGGGTCTCGTTTGGGAAGCGCGGCGAGACCCTGCCGAGCGGGGCGACCCGCGGTTTTCTCGGCAGAGGAGCCCGGGCGCCTTCACCTGAAACCGCCAGCACCTCGCAAGCGTCCGGCTCGCAGTAGATGGCGGCGAGAGCCGACAGCTCTTCCAGCGCCAGCTCCGACATGGCGGCGGCTGAAAGCGCGGGCCGGGGTGGCGGCGGCGACCCCTGCCGGCGGCGGGGCCGGGCCCCGCCGCCGGCAGGGGTCGCCGCCGCCACCCCGGCCCGCGCCTCAGGGAAGAATGCCGCTGGCGGCGGGGCCCTTCCAGCCCGGCCTCGCCCGGCGCTGCCCCTTCGGTTGAGGCAGGCGCGGGGACGAACAGCCCGGCAGCCTCCGAGCGGCACCGGAGGCCGTTGACGGGAGGCTCTCTCCCTCAGCGCCGAACAAAATGGCCGCCCTCCACAGCCCGGTGCGGCCCGCCCTGCCCGCCTCCTATTGCCAGGTGTACAGCTTCGCGTGCCAGTCTCCGACCCACGGAACGGAACAACCTCACCGTCCTGGGCCTGTAGACGATCAACTGAAGCGCAGCCACGCACACCCATGAAGTTTTACTAGAATATAAAGTTACACTGCTTGTATTCAGCTGTGGTGCCTTCACAGTCCGTCTGAGGTCTACAGGCAAGGGTCTCATTAACCCCCAGGTACAATCATCTCAAAAGTAATACTCAGTATCTTCCATTGTTACAAAATCACTTTTAAGAGCAAGGGATGGGCGGTGGCTTACTTTTTCAGGGAAGCGCATCATGCTGTTTTTAATCCCCTAAATTCTGTTGAAATAACAAGAAACAGGAGAACGCTGGGCTGGGACGGAAGGAAACAGCGTGAGGGGAAGGAGAGGGGAGCTTACAGAAGCACCGCCAGGTGAGCAGCCCATGCAACTGCCAGGCGGCTTCGGTGGAAATTAGCCTTAAAAGTGCCTCATTCTATTATGAAGAACTTTTCTTGCCCCTGGTCTTTCCCCCTTCTCCTCATCCACTTTGCATATTCCATTTTACATGTTTAAATAAAAAAGTCGATGTAAATGTCTATTCAATTGACACTATCGCAAGACACCGAGGTCCCTATGAATAAGTTACTGCACTCTGACATTTGGAAGTCATCAAATGAGACAGTATAATGTCAGCTTGATATTTTTCACACTATGAAAATATCAGCTTCATGTCAAAGATCTAAATTCCATCTTAATGTAATAAATTTTCTTGTATTCGCAGACTAGTGAAAATGCTAAATATTTAAATTTGAAATGAACTTCTACAGTTACAATCTGGCCTTCATATTCCATTATTATTAAATTGGAAGTCAAGATCTTATTCCCCCCCCTTTTTTTTATTTCTTCAAACATTACAGTGTTTGATAGAATAACATTAGCCATATTCATTTCTTTAAATGGATGCTTTCCCACCAACGTGTGGCAAATACAGTTAAAGAAAAATAAATCTTGCTTTTTAGAGTCAGCCTATATAAAAACCAGCTCCAGCATCCTGTCATAAATCAATACGCCACTGACGATACCAGTATTTTCCACTTTGCCTGACAAGGCAAACAGAATGCAACCTTTCATACATAGGTAAGATTAATCTTCCCAGTGTTATTTGCAAAAGCAGTATCCTTTGCTTTCCACTCACTGTAATTATGGCCCAAATCAATTAGGTGTTGCGTCGACAACCACTACTGATTACATATAAAACTGTGCGTTTAGACCTGTTTTCCTCTAACCTGAGTGACGAATAAGAGGAGTAGACAGGCATTTGGAAAAAAAAGTCAATTTGGAACATCCACCTTCATGTTTTTACTGTCATTTCCATGCCAGCCACTCTGCCGTCCCAGCTACCACGCAACAGTAAGCGGGCCTAAAAGCATGTCCTCTAGGAAGGCATGAAAGGACCACTAAAAAGAGTCTAAACATCACTGCAGTTGCCCATTTTGGAGTCACAAGGCAAACACTAACGAGGAACCCATAACCACAGCTAAGTGTGATGGCTAACCTATGGAAGAAAAATCACGTCCATCTTCCAGCACTGCTGTAGGACAGCTGCCGTTCCTATATTTTCTGCTACAACGTTGACAGCTCTAATGCAGCCAGAATGGTATTCTGACCAGCTAGAACTGTTCTTAACTGAGTTAAATAACACTGATTTTTCAGATACCTAAGAAAGAAGCCATTATTTCTGTAGTAACAACTGAAAGCGTTATTGCAATGGTAGAAGTTTTCCCCAAAGTGGCACGTACGAAAACGGCAGAGAGGAAGCAACATGAAAACACGTAAAAATCACTCCAAATAAGCTAAAAGGCAAAAGTTTAAAGAAAACAGAAGGAGAAGCCACCTCTGTAATGGTGAAAAATTGTGATAAAACATGGAAATGTTTTTCCTCCCTATTCTCAAGTACAGCTAGTAGAAAAGTTTTCATTTTTTTTTGCCCAAAGCATGTCCTTTTTAAAGTTGGAATAAATTAATTTAACAAAAAAATTATGTTGGCAAATTAAAGCTGCCAAAATTTGCATGGTTTGTTCTAAGGTTAAATTCAACACTTTCATGAGGTTTTGCTCTTTGGTTTTTGAAAATGAGCTAATGAAATCTCATTGATAGATAAAGCAAACCTTCTCTAATTTGAGGAAAAAACAAATCAGAGGAAAAATCTTTTCTATTACTTTTCCTTCTAAGTATTTTAGAAGCAAGTTTTTCAAGGACTTGTGCTCTAGCAGTGCTTTTTAAAGGCACTTGCATTTATCCTCCATGCATCAAACTGCTCTACGTCAATTCCCTAAGACACTTAATCTTTTGGCAGATGGAAACTCATTTTGAAAGTCTACTAATGATCAATTAAAGCATTAGCTATCTCTATAGACAGGAGGTTTATGGGGTCACAGTCTTCAGAAGCTGGAGGCAAGCGCAGCAGCATGTTAGAAAAATGGCTAAAACTTTCTGTAGTTACCACAAAATTGGCAAAACATCGGAAAACAGAAATCACGACCTAGTCTTAAAAGGGTTTTTTTGCCATAATATGTTGAACACAAATGTGATGGTTTCTATTTTATAAGAGAGGACATGGTCCAAACTGAATGTCAGCAAAAGAGACTATGTGTTCTTTTAGATTTTTTTTAATGAGTCCTAATAACAATCCCGCTACTTCCAATAAATTTACATTATCCTTTGAAAACTGGATTCATTCAGACTCCAGTCATAAAAATAGGTACCCATGCTGCAAATACGCAGACGTGTCTTGTGAGCAGCTGCCACTGGAATCAGTGGTTCACTGGTCAATAATGCATCGTTTCACACGTGCTCAGGGCCACAAGGTTTGAAGTCAAGACTAGTACTCTGCCCACAAGTTCCTATACAATGTGATGTACAAGTAGTAAGACCAAATAGATGCAACTGTCACATTCATAAAAGAATTTAACATTCTTTCTCTAGGAGTTTGGTAAGCCATTTGTTCTTGAAGTAACGTGCATAGAAGTGATTAACCTTCTAATGCAAACTAAAAAGGATGCTTTTTACAGAATTACATATCTAGTATGACCATAGGTTCCTATTATTACTAACATTGCCAAGAGAATCAATACTTACTTGATTCACTGCATATGGATCTTTACCTGCAATCTACCTTGTACAAAGTAAGACAGAATAATAGAAAACATTTTCTTTCAGTTGAGAGTAAAAATGCATGAAGTTGCCTACTAAAAATTTGTACAAAACTGGCAATGCTGTGTATTTTTTAAAAGAACGTATATAAGATACTTGTGGGTAGGGAAGGGTGTGATACTGAAGACGTAAGCACAGCTAGCAACCTGAGTAGTATATTCTATCCTCAGAGTAAGTTCAGCTTCCACACCAGGTACATCTGCTTGTGGAACTTTACTACATGGATTTTCCTCCAGGTGTAAGCAAAGGGAGACAAAGGATTAAAGTGTCATTTAATTTAGTAAATGTTGGGGACAGATCTCTTTAAAAAGTAAAGGAGTGGCGTTTTTGAAAGGGGCATTTCTACCTCTATAAAAAACACAACATTAGTAAGAGTCTAAAAACTAGGCAGTGCTCCATGGTTTACCAGTTCTCTCCATTTTTAGCTGCTAAGCTACAGCAACCTTAGTGTCTGTGCCTCCGTCTTTTGAACTTTGGCACATTAGCTATTATTCCCCCACACTTTTGATACAAGAGTTGAACAAACAAAATGGGAATGCATAAGATGACAGACTATTTATGATCATTTTCAGAGCACTGAGAGATCCTTTGCCACTCTCACACCTTTTGAAGGCAGAACAATCATCATATTTTAGACTTTAAATAATTATTTACAGAGCACACTCAAGTCCTGATAATAAATACATTATGTAAACACTAGACAGCATTGCTGTCCCATTTCACACTAAACTAGCATACCTTTTTCACATCATAATTCAAAAATGGTAATCCAGAACACTTTACTTTAGCAGTAGAAAACAGCAATACTAGCAGTAATCAACAATAGACACAAATACCTTCTTACCAGCAACACAATCTCTTTCTTCTACAACAAAGCAAGGCAGAAATTCTAGGGCTTTGCTGAAAAATTCTTAAGAGATTGAAGCTAGGACCATTGGCATAATATGAAAGGGAGGAGCAAAGTTGTTTCTAGGCGAGAGGAGAGTAAATAAATGAAAGAAAAAAAGGGTGACAGAGAGCTACAGCTCCCTTTTCCAAACTGCCTGCTAGTACAATGCAAGGGTAAAATGTCATAGGATGACTTGAAATAGCCAGGATCGCCAGGCATCCTAGAAGGACAAGCCTGTGAATTACTCCCTAATTATAGGGCACTCATGTTGGCCAGATGCTAACAGGGCGTACTGCAGAAGAGCAGAGAGATGGGCCAACATTACTGAGCAGGGAGGGTGTTGTAGGCACAGCAACCACGCGTTCGGTGCCCTGCTGGACTGGCAACATGGTGGCAGGCACCCTAACTGCGGGGTAGTCACTGGCTGCCTGAAGTGATGCAACAGCAAGAAGCCAAACCCAGATATTTGAATGCAGAATGGTCTCCTGCTCCAGGTAATAAAGATCAGTACCACTCCTGACTACACATGTATGACCCAAGACCCGATTACCATCAGAGTATTATGCCGCAGTCCTTTTCCATCAGTCACAGAGATTGCAGTTTCTGAGCACCATAATATCCTTGAAGAAAACATCTTTGGCTGCAGACGAGGAGTACTCTCCTAACTTGTTTCAACTGCAAGAGTCAAACACAGTAGGTCAAGCAGTGCTTCGACATGGTAAAGCAGAACATAGGTGAACTTTTGATACCTAAATACACAATTGATTTAAAAAGTGGCCCTGCTTTAGTGACAGCGTCCACATTTTCACTTTTGCACGTGCGCGAGGTTAACCTGGTTTGAGATGCTGGGTTCCGAATTTCTGTTTCAGCCTGACTGGGAACCTGATGCTGCTGCAGAATTCCCTGAAGGGCCTGATCAGGGTACTTCACTTTTTGGAGCTTCATGAACATTCCATACCTGTCTATACTGACAAAGAAAGGATATAAATGTATTTATTTATGCATATATACACACACACACCCTTTAATCTAGCCTAAACAAGTTTTACAGTTAAAACATCCTCCCAAAGGGTAAAACCCATCAATTTCAATCAGTTTTTCACGTTTACACTAGAATTCTAATCACTGTGGCACCTGTCTTCTGAGAAATAGCGAACTGCCAACACCGTGCACAAAGTAACCCAAACCTAAAAGAGGAAACTCCATGTTTACTTCCTTAAGTCTTACTCCTTCTAGAAGTGATTTTCATTTACACTTCAAGGATTATTTAAAAACAAAAAAATTCCTTGCATTCCTCTCTTCAGAAGTTAGCCAGACTCAGGATGAATATATTTGTTGTCAATTTGTTGTTATTCTGAGAGCTGCTGGTTTAGTTGGCAAACACCTGAATTTAGTCCTTGGTTTTTCATTCTGTATTCACGTAAATAAACGAGTAGTACATATTCAAAGATGTGATTAGCTGTAACAGACTATAATCTCATATGACACACGCAAGAGCTCATCTTAATAATTTCTATAGCTAAAAATACAATCACCAAATACCAAAGTTAAGAAAAGTATATTTATTTGATTCTTTTTGTTTGATGACAAAATAGTACATTTCATTAACAGTAGCACAGAAAAGAACAATTTTGAATCTACACGAGATGGAACATAACAGAAGACGGTAAATGCATGAAGTGGCATGTGACACCTTTCACCAGATTTAGCAGCAATTACAATTTCCATAATGCACTCAACATCACACTTCCGAAACCAACAAAGCAAACTCATTCTCTGGAAGCTTCTGAAGCACTCCTTACATTGGTATACCTTTCCCATATGTAGTTGTGAGAAATACAGAACTCTGCGTATATCAAGTTCCCAAGCATATATTCATAAACCAACCAAAAAACCTCACTGCGAAAAGCAGTAATCATCAGTCTTTACTGTTAGAACAAAGAGGAGCAGCTTTCATTATCAGATATGCTTCATACAAGCTCACACACTTCCAATAAATCTCATATATACATTGCCTACTCAGATGGAGATTTTCCCCCCCCCTAAACTATTTTTCATTTACATATATATGAATCCCTAAAAAGGTGAAAAAGGAATGAGGAAAGTGGATAGGGGTAAGAGAGTGGTTTTCTCTTAGGATTCTGGACTTCTGGGTAATATTTATTCCTACCATGCCGGACAGTTGCTTCTGAAGTGGGAACCACTCATCTCTACTAGTACCTTAAAGTATGGAAGCTTCCCTGAATAATTTTTTTTCTAAAGGGGAAGTTACTTGACTGAAACATTGAGGGGGTTTGCTCTCAGACAAAAAAAAAAAAGAAAAAGCTTCCAATGTCAGTTAAAAATAGCCACTTTCAAAATGAATGTACAGCTGGTTCCCAGCTAAGGTTGTGAAGTTTCATGAAGGAAGCTTCTCCCATTTGAGAAGCTGCAATGTAATACCCTCTTATTCCTTCCATCCCCAAGCGTTCTGCATGGAGGACTCATTCTCAAGAGTAATATATGCTGAAAGGGAGGAATAATTTAAATTTAGGGGTATGTAGCACCTGAAATTTACCAAGCCATGCAAATTTAAAGCTATTACAGTGGAAGACTTAAAAAAAAAAGTTAGTTTCCCTTATTAAGCACAAACATTAATCAAATCTTTAAACCACACAGCATTAACATGCATCACTCTTAGAAAACACAACCACCTTATTTCTTGGCACTTTTGATACCCTTTTAGCCAAGTTATATACACATCTGTAATATGTCTCACTATAGTCACTATGCAGAAATGTGTATGACTGCACAGTCATACAGCCTTGTGCGATTCTGTATGATAAAAAAACCCACCTGCTACAGTACAGTTGATGAAGCCAAGATGCAGAATACAGACACACTGCACGAGTTTCTTTAAATAAGGCTTAATTCTGTCCTGAATGCATTACTTGAGATACACGTTAAAGATGTGAAAATACTAAAAGAATATTGTTTTCTTACATCAGAAAACAAACCTTTTAAATACGCAAATAAATAGCCATTAAATATCAATTTTATCTCCTTTTAGAAAAGTTTTAAAAGTAAATGACACTCTTTTCCTGCTTCTAACAAATGTTCTTCTGTTCAAAGACAGATTGCAGATTAAGGCTTGAGTAGATTCTCCTTATTTTCAACTCAACATACCTGTGAAAATATACTACACTATACTTCCTTTAACAGAATAAACTTGACTAAGGTTTCCTGAGGAAGCATGTACTTGAACAGGCAAAGTGCCCATGTGAAAACAAATACATGGGTTTATATAGTTAATAAAACATGCCATTTGAAACAGTCCAGATCTTTTACCCTTTATTCATCATCTAAAGTATCCAAACACGGGAACTATGTGAAATAGTTTATGAGATTTCCAGTTTTCACTATTGAAGTAATACTCAAAACTCCAGTCAGAATCAGAAACCTTATTATTTGGTGCAGCTCTGGAGCCACGAAATGAAAAGGCGGCAAGCTTACACAGAAATCTGTGACAAAATAACAAAAGATTTCCCAGCTCTTAAGAAAATTAAGATACATGTTTTTGCTACTATAACCTTATTATTTAACTCAAAACACCATAAAGCACTGGTGTACTTAACAACAGATTTCCCCATCCTCCCTTCCCACCCCCAAAGAACAGTGGTGATGATGAAAATAATGACAGTTGCAGTGAACTTCTATTTCAAGTCCTACTATTCACTTATCCTTCATCTAGGAGGAAAGTGGTTTACTTTTCGACTACACACCACAGGAGTAGTTATGAAGTCCACCGCCACCAAGCTACCTTCATTCTGTCCCATACAGCCGAGAGAGAGTCAAATGCAGGGCGAACATCCAGGATAGTGAACTGGTAGTTCTTATCTACTGCTCCACCATCATAGTAATCAATAACGTATCGCACTTCTTTTCCGCATCGGTCAACAATCCAGTCATGTCTGTCAAAGGGAAGTTCATATCTGGAAAGACAGATAATAGACCACATACATATTTTAATGGATACTATGAACCTGGGAGAGGGAGTGGAAGTCCTATTTAAGAAGATTTATTTATCCAGATACTGGCGTAAGATCCCCACTAGTACTTCTCTATCTTCTGGTAATTATAACTTGCAACTCCAGTTCTGAAACACTTTAAAATTAATTCTACACCATGTTTTCAGACACGTCTCCCTACCCTCCCACCTCACCGGAAGACCTTCTTTCCTGCCCACGTACCCCATCCATGAACGTATTCTGGCTCTTGGTGAATACTCCTTTGCTTTGCCTCCAAACCGCATCAGTGATGGTCCACACGGACATTCCCTGTGCACACAATTAAAAAAGAAAGTAGTTTTTACTTTTTAAAACAGTCTTATTTTAAGTGTTTAAACCACTATGGTAATGTCTTTTAGTAATAAAAAAAAACGTGTAAGAGAAAGAGCAACAGTAAAAAATTAACTACAATTGATCTAAACCAGCTTTTTTTTTTTTAAAAAAAGGTTTGAAAAGTCCCCCAGTTGCTGACAGCACTTGCTGGTACGACAAAGTACCTTTGATATGCTCCACAACATTGTTCTAACTTACCAACAGAGCAGTTCTCAGCAAATCTAATCCACATATTTAATGGATTAAAGAATAGAAAACTGTAATCCAAACAACTGTGTAACAAAGGTCATGGAATTTCAGAGAACAATTTCTACACACAGAATGCTTAACTAGTTTGTCTCTTCTAGGAACAGGGACTATACCGACCTAAAAAGTGGCAGAGTTTGTTTTACTCCAGTCACTTTTAGTCTAAGTTTACATCACGTATCTTTTTTGTAACGTAAACATTTCAATTAAAAAATTCCCAAATAGATAAAATAAGTAGTTAATTTCTCCAAATTCACATTATACACACACCACCAAAATGCTCATGAGTTTTATCAACATAGTAATTATTCAGTTCTAGTTAAGTTCTTCTGGATAAACTTCATCCATATTAATCAAAATGCAGGCTCCTACAAGACCATAACTTTAGGGATGTATGAGCACCAGAATATTTCTGCAAAAACGAAAGAGACGTTCTATACTTCCAAAGAATTACAAAAGCAACAGCTAAACCAAAGGATGTGCTTTTCATTTCGTATGTACGTACCCAGCATGAAGAGCTTCCCACTTCAAAATCTCCTTCCAAGCTTGCTCGTTATTTTGGTTGTGAATCTTAATGATGTTGGTCATGTCTTCACCTGTTATGTCATCATCTTTCCACCTCCACCTAAAAAATAAGAATTTGAAAACAGTTTATGAGCATTACAGCATAACTACTCCACCTTCCTCAGTTTACCGGATGGGCTTTTGAAGCAAGAGAGCTAAGGTTTTATGCAAAGACACAAAGCAAGCATGGAAACTTCTGGCTCATCTGCTTAAGCATCTTGAGAACCACTTCATTTTCTGTGTAAAAGTGTAGTTATCAACGTTATCATCAAAGAGATCCACATATTCCAGTTGGCTAAATTAACAGCTTAACTGGATCAGAAAGTTATCACAGTGTGCAAACATCAGCACATCCACAGTATTCGTAAAAATGCTTAGGAAAAATCCCACTTGCATTCCTAGTGCACAGAAGTCCTGTACTTAACACATTTTGCATAGGCTTAGAAATGCCTTTCGTCTCTCTGACCCTGCACTACGACTACGCGCGTGCTTCCCTTTTAACAGGCACAACATTGAACACATTTAAGTGTTTACAGGATCAGAACTTGTGTGTTCAATATAGACTGCTTATGACATACTGTCTTAAGAACAATATTGATATGCAGAAAAAAGAATTACTGTTGTTTTAATAGTAACTGCCTTAGAAGTTGATCTGTTTGAGAATGACAAACAAATAATTACAAAAGAATGAGAAAACAGCAGCACAGGTTTTTTAGGCCACCGGACACACTTATCACTCACTTAAATCTTGACTACACTGAATTTTTGTAGACTGAAAACACTACTTGTCAAGCAATTCTCACATTTTTAGACATTTTGCAAAGTCAAGTTAGATGTTCTCACAATCACAGAACTTTTACTATCAGTTTATAGGGTTAGCATGAAGCCAACTGAGTTTGAAAGCCGGCAATCATGCAACGTCTGCCTACGCCTATGCACTGACTTTTAAAAAAATTTTCTGAGCTAGTGGCAGTTGCCTGACATTCCCTACCATCTTGCTCATCACTAGAAGACATGGCCTTTGAGACCAGCTCACCCGTTAAAATAAAGCTATTTATAAAAAGAGTAATTTTTTAAAGAGCTAGTCAATTACTTACTGCTTAGAGCCCACAAACTCTTAAATAGTATTGATGAATAATAGATAATGATATTACTTCATGAATTTCAGACCCTCAGATTCCATCTGATAATTCAGTGTATTTACCCTTTTCTTAGCATAGCATTCCAGAACATTTGCTCTGAAGGGTAGACCCATTTCTTGTCAGAATGCGCTCTAGGGATGGAAGATTCTTCTCTAACAGTTGACAATGGAAACGGTTGATCTGGGGATGGCTGCTGATTAGGAGGAGGCATCTAGAAAACAAGGAAAATCAACAACAAATTAGAGCAGGAATTATTTTTATGTAACAGTGTTCGAGAAAAATCAAAGCCTAATTAATCAGCTGCTACACAGATCAAGAAGTTCAGCCTTCAGTCCGTATCCTTCTCTTTTATAGTAAAGCTCTTTGTACAACTTTGTCATCTGAAGAATAACATCCCTTTTGCCTAAACTTCAACTTTCAAAACAGCAGTGCTTTTTGTAAATCAGAGGACATCTTGGAGATCTGGGTCAGAACTTACCCATAATACTTTTGCACAGAACCTAGAAACCACTAACGTAGCATAAAACCCATGCGTGTAACTAACAAAGAGGAATCCACAGCAAAAGATACTTACAAACTGGAAAACCATCTGCTACCAAAAAGATGTAAATTTGAAGAAAATATTAAATAAGATGTAATGTGGTTTTATATAAATATCTGTATACAAAATGAGAAAAAGCAGTCTTAAAAATTAAAAAATAACATTAGTTGATGAAGTTTTCACCTTAGACAGTATCACTATTTACATTTTGGTGATAGTATCTCAGGAGAAACAAGACTGAAGAAAACATCTGAACTAAGCGAAAGTTACCATATTGCTAGGATCTATGTCATCTTTCACTTGAGATGCACCAGACGTGACTGGACATGCTACAAATTCATACGCTCTTTCCTGATGTGCAGGAACATCATCTGTGTTCTCAGTTCTATGATCAGGAGTCTTCATGTGCATTGGACAACCTGAAAAACATGAAAAAATAGTATATCCTTTGCTATAAAATGATGACATGACAGAAAATGGGCAACAGTTCATTGAATGAGCAGTTCATGTAAATACAAACCAATGTTTCACTATTTCTTCTGCACTTTGCAGCAGTTTTAACTATTCTCTTTCCTGCCTATTTTAGGACCCAGCACCATGGTAAGACCTAAAATCCTTACGTAGTCTTTGAACGCTCATTCCCTGCCCCTACACTGAGCTGTCTGTAGCTAAGATTTCCACAGCAATGTTAATCCAACATGTGTTGTATCAGTGGAAGAGCTGATGTCCTCCTTCTCCAGACATTCATCGTATCCCACCCTTCTGCTGCCCTTTTCCAGATGCGTGTTCTGCAGCAACAACCACCTGCTCCCAGTTACCACTTTTGATGGGGCCCCTGCACCTCCCTGACCCTTTGTGCATGTACCACTCGATGGGAACAGATTTGCAGGACCCCTGTGAAATGTGACTATCGGGAGTGACCCACAGGTTCGACAGCAAGTACCTACTGTCTCTACAAACAAAACAGCTTGCATGCTGCTCTGGTGAACACCTGACTCCTTTTCACAAAACCTATTTTTGCTAAAGGAGAAACTCAAATTTTTTATTTGTACACCTTTTTTTCCCCCAAATATTTTTCAATCTGTTTTCCACGTAAAGAGTTTACATCGTTTAAGTTTCAAGGATAATTACCGCTCATTTTTTCCTGGTGCATTGGACATTCTGAAGGTGGAGATGCCGTGTGATGCTGCTTGGGCGCATTCGGCGACTGACCTGCAGCAGCCGGGGAGGACGCAGACAGACCCATGGCTGCCGGGTGCTTTTTAGATGAAGTTTCTAAAGGAAAACAAGCAAACGTCTGCGACACAAAACCACACTGGCGAATACGAGTACTGATGCGTTGCTGCATCACGCATTTAAAAATTACATAAAACATCGGTTTAAGTAACAATCCCCCCCCCCCCCCCCNAAACATCGGTTTAAGTAACAATCCCCCCCCCCCCGCCTAAATAAAAACCTACAGCCCGAGCGCCTACCAGGGCTGACAGCGGACGAGCTGCGTGGGGACAGGAGCTGCGGGGGCTCCCGACAGTACCGCCCACGCTCACGGCCGCCTCCTCACGCACACCGCCGGCGGGGCGAGGCCGCGGGGGGGGGGGGGGGGNGGGGGGGGGGGGCCTCTGCCCGCACCCCGAAACCCGCCGCAGCCCCGCACCGGGCCGCGGGGCAGAGAGCGCCTCACGTAACGCGAGGCCGCCGCACCGTTAGGCGCGCCGTGACCGACGGTGGCCGCGGGCAAGGTCAGGCCCGCCCCCTGTGCGCAGCCGGCCCGACCCGGCCCGGCGACGTGCGCCTTCCCTCAGCACCCGCCGCCGCCGCCGCGTCGTGCGTCCCGAACAGCCGCCCCGCCGCCGCCGCCGCCCCCCCTACCCCCCCCACCGCCGCTCACCTCAGCCTGCCTCGCGCCTCCACGGCCGGCCCCGAGCCCAGCCGACGCCTCGCGCCCCGCCTCGCGAGAACGCGGCGCCGCCGGCCCGCTCCGCGCCTGCGCCAGCCGCCGGGGCCCCGCCCACCGCCGGCGGGAGGGGCGGGGACGGCGCTGCGGCAGCCCCGCCCCCGCGGGCGCGGCCTGCCCCGGGGCTGAGGGCGGGCGGCCGCCCTGAGGGAGGCGCCGGCGCGGGGCGGGAGCGGCGGCGGCGCCCCGACGGCCCCGAGCGGGCGCTGCTGCGCCGGGAGGGCGCACCGGGGCCCGCTCCCGGCCGGCGTTGTGCGGCCCGGCGGAACAGGAGGGTGCCGGGGCCGCCTCGCCAACCCCTGCAAGGGCAGGGCAGCGCCGGGCCGCGGGGCGGGGCTGAGGGCTGCAGGGTTTTTATTCATGGCACGTAAAGTGAATTGTATGTACCGAGGCTCAGGTTTAATCCCCGCACAGCTGTGTGGGCACGAGCTATGAGTGACCTTAAGTCATGGTACGGTCTTGTTTGCGAAATCACTATCCCTTACAACTGCAAATAATTATTTAAAAAATAATAATACAAAATTTAGTAGCAGCATGAATCAATATCGTAAAGGTGTATCCTTCCCAGTATTAAACTTACAGAGATACTGAGGTTCCTCGAGGTGGTTTTTGAGCATCCGCTAGTCCAGAGAAGTCTCTCAGCTCCTCAGGATTTGCTAAGAACACTGCCCGATTTCAACGCCAGAAGGTGCAGTCTAACTGTCCGCGGGAAATACTGTGCATAACGCTGCAGTTTGATGAGTCAGAAAAAGGAGCGTGTTTTGCATCAGAGCGAGGAAGACGACTTTCATCCCGTCCCTTTTTGCCTAACAGGTGATGCAGTACGCGGTCACCACGCCAGCGCTCACCGCAAACCCTGCAGCGCTATCCCAGCCTTCATCCCGCAGCGCGGACTCTCAGTAGGCTGCCAAGCGGGAAAAGCAGGTGGGGGGACACAAGCATTCATTATAAATATATAACAATTAGAACTGATAAAAAAAAATTTTAAACATCCTATTTCATTGGAGCCATTAAAAATAAAATTAAAGTAGGAAGGAATTTAAGCTTCAAGTGGCCCAATTATTACATTAACTTGGGATGAAGAAAATCCAAATTCAAATCTGGAAGAAGGGTCTCTTGCATGTCTCTCTGTACGTATCTTGGTGTAAAGAAAGAAATGAGTGATCCTCTCCCATTTCTTTTGAAAAGGATCAGAAAGATTAATAAAGACAAATTCTAGACCACACTGAAGCAGTTCTAACAGCACTATTTCAAATTATGTAACTCCCTGAATCAAGAAACTTCTTTTATACATTCCTCTCAAGAGTGCTTTTAAGAACACGTTCACACACCATCTTTCAAAATCAGATCTTTCTTATTAACGAGGACATTGCCATTCAGTGTGAACACGAAACAAAAATACAAGTCTAAAGCAATATCAAATATCCATCCTTCCACTCTTTTTTTGCCCTTTTGTAGTCTTTATTATGTAAGAGGAAATTGTTCCCTACCCCTTCTGCGTGCAGGAATTCTTAGCACAGCGTACTGAGAACCTGGAGTTAGGGAAGTGGCACCACGTCAGTAACTGAGTCCCTACTGTATGCCTTAGAAACCATGATGATTACCATTGCCCGAGCTTGAGGCACATCTGGCTTTGCTGAAATGTCTGAGGCTGCACTCACAGTAACAGCTGTGTAAGCAGCACTAAAGAAGATACAGTCATTTTTGTCTTCACTCGCTGCACTTGACAATGCAGTTTAATCATAAGAGCCTCCTGTAGACCAACTGACATCTCTGCAAATATTTCAAGTCAGTGGCAGAACGGCTCTAAGGTAAAGCGCATTTTCTCTCTCTGATGTTCTCAAAGAGGGAACTGGTTCTATACCCTCCTCTCAAAGTACATTACGTTGTTGATGTCAGTACACTGCCTCCCTGCTTTCTACCATCACGCTCCACCAGAAGCAACAATTGCACCACTTATTAATCATGGTATAGATAGTAGTTTTCACCCTTTATAAGATAAGCCAAGTAGCAAATACTTTTTCCTCAATGTAAAGCATTACAAAGAACACCAAGGTCACAATCTCAACGAAGCACACAATCTACCCTTCAGTATATGACACTCTGAACTCCAGAAAAGCAGAGCAAAATAAGAAGATACGCACAACAGTAGTCCACCATCTAAAAAAAGTGACAGATATCCACCGTGAAGATTAAATAAAGTAAAATTAAAAACCCCTAATGCAGAATTATCACACCAATACAAGTACAGAAAACAAAGTTTTCACCAAGAACACAAAGAGAATAATAAAAAAAAAAAAATGGGGAAAAAGTGAAGAGCAACTTTGCACCAGAACATGACAAAGAAGTAGATATACAAAATACTTTCTATATTTTTACATCTTAGGGAGAGGTGTGTTTCTCACACTTTAAGCAAGATCTGTTGAATTTGTCAGGTTAAGAACGGCTCAGTGAAAGGCCTCCCTTGTTCCCAGCCACGCTTACTCCTTCCTTTCCACCATTCAGTGTTAAAAGCTGCCCAGTGCCAATTCGGAAGCCTCCCAGCAAGCCCCCATTGTCCTTCCTCAAGCAGTTGGAAATCTGACCTACATAGCATCTGACCCCAAATAACGTTTCCAGACATTCCCAGTCTGAGACACTTCCAAACAGACTGACTAGTTAATGAGTAGCTTCCTACACTAACAGTGTAAAATTAGCACCCTACAAATATAATTTAGAAATGGAACTAAATACCCCTTAAAAGAGGAGATGAAAAAAGTAACACACACTGGAATACTTTGTGTTTTCTTCTGGTAATTTAACCATTGCATAATACAAAAGAAAACTCAAAGAAACAGGAGCAATTCCTGTGCCTGGAAGACAATGGTTAAGATATAAACCAGCAGCAACTTCCTCTGAGGATGCTCCGAAAAACCTCCGAGTTTTACCACAGAACTCACGCTTCCGAGGCATACCTTCACTGCACACATAGAACCCAGGAATTGCCATAGTAAGGAACTTAATTGCCCATCTTAGTATTCAGTTAGGGGCTTCGTAGTGCATCACATTTACAATACGCTGACAACAGTAGCTCTTTATCCCTAGAACCTTCAGACAACTGTCCAGATTATGTTCTGAAATGTGGCATTACAATACAGTGCAATATAATTATACTCTCCGATATAAATATGTTTTTCCTCAATACGTACCAAAATTCATAGTTACCTTCCTGGCCCCAGCGATGTCCTACGTAGAATTTCAGCCTTTAAAAGTCCAGCCACCTGAACACCACTGTGGCTCAGACCTTATGCTCCCTCCCCACCATTCTTTTAAATAAAAAAAGATAGAGCACGAAATTTCAAGATACCGTATACGTCAGTTGTTTCTGAACTGAACCCAAAGCAAGTTGTTCTTTCACAATACATTCATCATGGGTACATAAGTTATTACTGTATTAAGAAAGAAAAATTCACGAAATAAGAAACTGGGTTCCTTTCCTTTATTATGAAGTACCAATACCTTGCATACAACATGCAATTTATTGCTTATTGACATTATTGCATATATCAAAGGGAAAAAAATAATCAGCCAATATTATTTTATGCAAGCTCCTAAACTCTTCAAACAAAAATACAGAAATGCTTTACAATATCACTGAAATGCAAACAAATAATTCAGAAATTTTTTAATGATAAAAAGTAAATTTAAACCCATAATACTTAATCATTCGCCTCACTATGACTGATTACTTTTATCACCAATCTGCAGAATTGTTATATTGCATTTTTAAGTTCTTGTGCCGTGATAAGGATTGCGACTACAATCAGGCCACATTACTATTGCAATTTAATAATGCGATCCTGAGATTTTGTGACAGTATTAGTATTTACTGCAAACCAGATTGTCAAGATTTACCAGAAATCAATTTAGCAGAATTTACAGTTTTCGTCCTTGCTCTGCACACAAGTTTCTTCTTAGAAGATTATATAAAACATTTTTCAATTACAGGCTCCATTACTTATGCCTAGCTTGTAACTCATTTGTTCCCAACATTTTTTGTAATTTGGTTTTATGTCAGGTTAGCTGTGCTTACGTGTTGAATTATTCTACATATATAGGTACCTGTCGATGTTAAAGAAAACACTGTTTGGTATCTGCATGCTAGAAACAAATCCAGGATATTTGGATGTGTGCATATTAAGTGTGCAAATTATATAGCCGAGCTCATGATTAGCCCTTTTCCTCCTTTCCCCCAATCACATGATGGATTTCTCTTGTGAAACTGGAACAGGGTTACAATAAACAATACTAATATATCCCGCATTGCATTCAAAATGTTATGTTCTATATTACAGCTTAGTATTAATATTTAAATCTTGCTTTCAAACCTAGCAAGTTTTTAAAAATACGAAAATTTAAAAACTTAGAAGACAATTTACATGCAACGTGTTCCACTTGGGTGCAGATTCTCATATACTTAAATATTTATAGGCTTATAAAAGCATGTCCTGTCCACAAGACAAGTACAATGTTTGACATCCCACGCATAGATTAAAAATAAAGATACACTACAGAATATTTTATTTGCTTTTATGTTTTCAATTTCAATAAGTAGGGAGTTATAAATAGCACACTGAATCATCATATGGTTGATACCAAGCCATGCTGAACTCTTCATGATTCACTCTCTTAAAGACATTTCCTTTACATTATAACTAGGTTAAAAATTTATATACATCATTATAACCAGATGCCCTCTTAGTGCAGGACATCACACAATGAAACTGATCTCAGAAGAAATTTTTCCCAAATATTTCTTGTGCCAAACAATACAATTTATTCTTCATAGCTACCTTCCATTCTTTACTGAGCTATAAAGTGCTTGGTTATTATAAATAGAGCAAGAATGTCAAAGGAGGTAGCTAGTAGAGATTTGTAATGGATAAGAAACCTTACCGAGTGTTACCACCTAAAAGTATGATTTGATGCTTAATCCCAGATCTCTAAACATCCCAAGCAGCACATCTTTCATCTTCTCTACCATAAAAAGAGCTTTCCAGCTGCCTTCAGAAAATCCTAACACCTTCACCTGTCCAACAAAGAGATTTTACCTGGGTTGGGATGAATGTTAAAGTTCATAAATATTGATCACTATTTCCATTTGACTGCTGTCCGGATCTCAGCAATAAAGTACTGTTCTTTTTCCAGCTGTCAAATGTGTTCCATAGACAGAGAAACTCCACCAGGATCAAAGCCTTCCTCGTGAATTTCCTTGTAGCCAGATAATGATGTTGTACAGAAGGCTATTAAAAATATGAAAGAGGGCTGCCCATACTTTACAAAGTCTTCTAACACTTGCATTTTTCCATCTCAAAATTCTAGTCCCTTTCTATTTGCTTTATTGATGGCTTTCACCAGCAGCCAACACTGCACCAGATCCCAAGATGGAGTAATTGTCAAGCAGCCCTTTATTTTCCTCTGAATGGCTCAGCAGGAGCATTACAAAACAATTTTACAAACTTCTCTATTAAATGATCTTTTATGGAACTCTTGCATGTATATACACTTAAACACACACAAGTCCACGAGAAAAGTCCTCTTCATACAGCAATCAACAACTGATAACCCATTTTCTACAGACTGAAAATTTTAAAGAATAAAGTTTCATTTTTCACTGTGAACAGAGATATAGAAACACCTAAACCTTTCTGCTGTGTATCGGTCTGCTATTGTCCCAACCACAGCAGTAGGAAGACATCTGGATCTCTATACCTGTGTTTTCAAAGTCTCCTCCACCTCTCCTCTTTAAACCTGCTTGAACGCACTTGCTCACTTGTGTAAGCTTTTACTCTTAGGTTAACGTTAGTTCTGCAGTACGAGTAATCTTGTCTCATAATTTTCTAAGTAAAGATGGAAGCAATTCTCTTCCAGACACTGCAATTAATTTAATTTTTAATAAATTTTAATACAAAATTTGGAATTGTTAAGAATTTATATATAAAGTCAGCTCCTCTCATTTTCCTGTGGATAGGATATTTTTCATTATTCCATAGATTCTATTTTTTAAGCAATTAAGTTATTAAATTACCGAGTTCACTCAAGATAGCATGTATTTATAGAGGTAGAGTAGGTTTCAGAGATGTAATTCTTAGCACTGAAGAATTCGCACAGATAACCCATAAAGCATCTCTGTAGCGTAAGGCTCTTGACTTCATTGAAATCCACTGGAACACTCACCAAGAAAATGAGTATTTGAAGTACATTTCCTCTCTGCAAGTACTGTATCCACAAATCTATTATAATAAGCAAAACGTGACCTACCATTCCCCTGCAGTAGTTCTGAAAGTGGTATTTACTCATCTTTTGATGAAAGAGTAAAGCCATAAAAAAGGGAAACTTGCATTCCCACATACAGCCTTACCCGGTACAAATAGACTCTCCCAAGATCATCGTGCTAATTTTATGTCACCTGGTACTGAAGAATGTAAAAGAAAAGAAAAACAAGATATCTGAGCATTTCTTACAAGGTTAACTCCTTCCATTTGATGTGTCCATGGCAGAGACACCTGGTGACATACCAAGAGTCTGCTTTTACACTAGACAATGCATCTGTTAAAAATAGAAGCTTTAAGCCACTAATAAGACAATATTACATTCTAAAGGTAGCATTTATTGCAATGCTACTGATCATGCATTTACTTTTTCGCATAAAAAAGCAAAAGACACAAGCTTGCAACATTAACTTTCATCAATATATATCACCACAGTTTTTAAATTAATAAAGTGCAATTGAAAAATGGGTGCTGCAGCTATCTAATTTGCTGTATTATAAGCTTTTAATGGCAGGTAAAAAGTGCCCTATACTAATGTATTCAGTACATCACAATTTTGCAGCCTGTTTACTACAGTCCTTGCTGAATACACAAGTGTTATTTTTTTTTTCATTAGAAAGTTGTCTACTGACACATAGTAGATGTATCAGGACATAACTGTAATACATCAAAAAACAAATCAGAAGATGTAAACCTAATGCATTGCAAAATACTGTTTTAATTACACTGATTTTGTACACCAATCCAAAATATTACATGTTTTAAAATAATTACCCCACTGCCCTTCCATTCTGGATTGTTACCTAAAGTGTATTATGCAGAGTTTTGTAGGGTTTTTTCTTCCAATCTAGTTTTAACATTATTTTATTATAGTTTGACTTATTTCTTTTTTCCCCGCCCTATCAGACACAAGCCTATCTAGAAGTGAAGGAAATGGAACATTTTAATGAATGTTCTCCATTGAAAACAAAAAATTTAAAATACTGAACTATAAAAGAGTCATGCTAAGAAGGGATGAATTTCAAAAATTTTTCAGGAGTTATGACTATAGGAGTTGCTCCAAATCATCTTCCTTATCATTTTTTTTTTTTCATCCTACTTCCCAAATAACAGAAGGGGACTTTACACTTTCAAACATATTCTCCAAAATGTTTGAATTTACTCTATTTAAAATTTATTTTGGAAAGGAACAAGATATTACAAAATGATTCCCTGATCTAGTGACTTCAAAAACACAAGAAAAAACTATTTCATGTACACCTTTAAATCATAAAGGTGACAGAAACATAGAGCCTTTGTATGTAGCCTAGATTTTGCATTAGGTACACTGAAATCACTGTTTTAAACAATACCAGGTTCTGCAAATCAGTATAAAAGGGAGTCTGTTTCTTTCAGCAAAGCAGGTCACAGGATCAACTCTCAAAGACTATGGATTTACTGGTACCCAAGTAAGGTACTGCGCTCACTCAAATCATCCAACTAAACAGATTAATTGCTAACTTTCCCAAGGCATAAAGAGATCTTTTGTCTGCAGGCTTGTAAAGTATTAATAAGCATTTAATAAAAAAAATAGAAGTATTAACAAACCTTGATAACGCCCTTAACAAGGCAGGATTGGGAAACAGCGTTGGAAAAAAGCCTGCCCAGCTAAACAGTGGAACTAGGCTTATAAAAGCACGTATTACGCTAGCCCAAACAATACTCCCTGATATCATTTTAACTGGAGAACTAAACTCATATTATTATAAGGCANCTGGAGAACTAAACTCATATTATTATAAGGCATTTCAGCCTAGGCAGTCCTCTTGGGGTCTTACAGCCACCCGATTCCTGGAAGACGGGAAGGTTGCATCCCTCTCCCCAGAGCACAGTATTGGGGCATGCACACCTCCGACTACAGAGATATGACTACAGAGTTCACATCACCCAGCTTTGTTAGAGGGAACAGGACAAGAGGAAAAATAATTGTCCTACACAGGGTAAATATTTTATCTTTTTGTTTAAAAATAAGTTACTTAAACAGTCTGCTACAGTAATCAGGATGTGCACTAAAGTACTGAGTGAAAATGGATACTTTTAGCACACCTTACCAAAAG
>RSEF01000008.1:13984860-14007279 GCA_003993805.1 Himantopus leucocephalus
CACACACACTCCAGATCTGCAACAGCATTTCAATTTCACTTTAAAATGATTATAGTAAATAGCATAGTTTCACTCATGCCAACTTACAGTTACGCTCTTGGTTCTATGTTTTAGTAATTTAATATGCTATTTCAAATCAATTGCTTGTATTTTATCTGTTCCACTTCACAGAAACACAATGCACTAAGCCATTAGTACTGACAAAATAATTTGGAATTATCAAATAGTACAGACATAAAAATGGACACATCACAACTGCATATTTTAATGGGAAATGAAACAATTATTTCAGTTATTAATACACTGCAGGATTATTTTTTTCCTTCTCAATTATGTTACTTTATTCTGTAAACACTACATATATGTAANAGCATTAACAGCGTCATCATACAACAAAATATATAGGCAAAACCCACCAACCACCAAGGCGTGGAATGTGGACACTGTCCTGAAAAAGAGATCACAGTCACAAAGAGGTACTGCCATTCACAACTTTCCATACTGTGCTTGCGGTGGGATGTTTCCAAAGACATTTTCAACTGCACCCAGATACCTCTGTGGAAAGCAATCATCTCTTCTTTACGCTACATCCAACCACTTATACAATGACAGGTGGGAAAAACAGTCAAAAAGAAGGAATCTATTAGATTGGAGTGGGGCAGTGGAGTGTTAAACAGAAAGTAGGGTCTTAAATTATCCAAGATCTACATTTTCCTCCAATTATCCCATAGATTAATGGATCCTTAAAGACAATATCACATTCTCTAACAAATACTTGCTGTATTGTCCCATTTGCTGGAAAATCTGTATGCATTTCATATTCAGACTGGCCCATGAGTCCTGCAGCAGCAGGCTTCTCCATTCAGGAACCAAATAGATGACCCATAACAAATATGCCAACTTCAGGTTTTGGAAAGAGGGGCACTAAGTGAAAAATCCTATCAGGGAAAGTTTCAGAAAGAATTTCTAGTGTATTTGAAGTAGATTCTGGTTTTCAAAGAGAAAACTTGTCTAACAAAAGCTTGGAGCTAAGTACCTGAGGTATAGCAGCTACAGGGTTACGTGAAGTAGCAGCTTTACTTCCTTTTATACTCCTCTTGTCCTATATAAAGTCACAGTAGTCAGAGTTCCCTTCTCCACACTTGGGTACTAAACACTTCCCCCCCCGCCCCCCCAAAGACTCAGGTATACAGGCTGCATGCACACTGTAGATAAACTCCGAATGTTAACAAACACTTAAAGAGAATTACCTATCTACAGAGGCCCCGGCAGGGTTTCTGCCAGCACATGGGCCAGGGCCATTCCTGCCCTTTTGAGTCCGCATGTATTCTTGGAAGGCAGAACAATGCAATGGGCATGGGTCCAAAATGTGTAACCTTGTTCCTCTAGCTATGGGTTTAACACTATTTTAAACTGCATCTAATACTGTGTAGCTGCTGTCTGCTTTCCCGCTTTTCAAGTGTGACTAGGAAGAAAAAAAGTTGTGTGCCAAAATAGCTCTACCAAATCACAGCTACTATTTGAGAACTAAAGTTCGATGCTGTGTGTTGGGAGTTATTAATATTTTAAGTCTGCATAAGTCACTCTCAAGAGTCTAAACTCTACCATGCAAGATTTGAAGAGAACATTTTACTTCCTGTGGAAGACTTTGCAAAGAAAGAGCAGGTTACAATCCCTGGTCTGTTTCCAGAAGTTATATTATCATCTATTGGCACTAGAAAATTCTGTAACTTTTCATAAAAGAAGTCTCTATTTATGATTTGTTTAAAGAGTGTCATCATGCTGTTTTCAGCATCTTTTTCAATAGTGTTCCAAAAAATTAATGGAGATTAATATAATAGGAATAGTCAAATGTAACAAGCTGGATGAGAATATTTACTAACCATTACAGCACAGGCTGCTTTCCTTCCCTCCCCCCCTTTTTTTTTTTTAAACAAAGAAGAAAATTTATTTATGAGAATTTTAATGATAATTAATGGTTTAATTAAAGTGTCTACTCTTGCACCACAGAATTAACAAAGAGCTAGGAACTTAGTTTCCTTTTTAAAACAAAGCATGGCATATAATATCAGTGTTTGAGAAATACCTGGGATTTTTGAACTTTAGGAGAGGATAATGCTGAAAGAAGTAAAATTTGTCCTAGAATACAGCTCATTAGTTTACAGTTGCAATTTGTCTCAGGAGTAGCTGTTTATCCAAACCTTAGTGTTTAGAATACAAGCTATACACAAGCAGAGCACTTGAAGGGGAAAAAAAAAACACCAAGAAGAAAGAAAAAAAGCAGATTTCCTCCTTAACTCGGGACTTTGAAGTTTCTCCATAGAAGAGGGGACTGAAAAAGGGAAATAGTTTGACCTAGATTCCATATTAAAATGGAGTGTTGTACTATCAAGCTCAGTACATTTCCTTGAAATTACTGTCAAAGCTTGCATCCTTTAACTCCTCATTCAGCTGCAACGAAAAAGGCTGCACTGGTAAGTTGCATACTTGTTCCTTTATTCCATATTTTTTGCAACTATTATAGAAGAGGTGACAGGAACTTATGCACAACAAATTAAAAAATTATACTACATCTGTGTCAAGGTATAGTTTTTAACTCAATTTGAGCATCTGCATACTTAAGATTCCAGAAGCAATTACTTTATTGGTTCTTAATTCTTGGAAAGTCAGAGTGAACAAATTGACAGTATGGAAAACACAGTCCAGAGCTGCAGCTCAAACGCTTGATTACAAAACCCTCCAAAGTATAACAATATATTTCCAACGCTCCAGCTCATTTCAGGCAGATGCCCTCTTCCAGACCCAGCTGAGCTGATAAAAATGCATAACCATCCTCTGTGCCAGTTTCCTTCAGGACTGCCAACAGAATCATTTGTGTGAGCACTCCCTACACCAGTTCAATATAGGACAAAATAACAAACATCTACTTTTAAATCATTTAAGTTAACCCAACTCATTTTAACGGGAAACAGTAACCTTCTCTACCTGCACAGCTGTCTGCAGAGTACATACATGTTCATCTACATTCTCTGAACACGTAAGATACTCCTTGGGGCATCTCTTCATTTTGGTGAAACGCTGGTGTGATGAGGCAGTTTGACAAAACACTGTGTTCCGTCAGCAGAGCTAACAGTCAATCTTTTGTAGAAACACAACCACAGTTAGCCTTTCTTTCACTTCATGCCCTCCTCAGGTATAACATCAACAAGCTGTTGATGAACCACGCTTTGTGTTTCACGCCTTCTAACTCCAGAACTGAATGTAGCACTGGACCACAACTCATCTGTGTGCTAACATCTACATCCCGCTACCAACCCCAAGGAAAAACGTGGAAAAAAGTAAAAAAAGGACACAGCCTGGAATGCCGTATCAACTTGAGCAGTTAAACACCTTACTACAAAGTAGCCCAGAGATTAATGAGCAGCTTACTTCCAGCACACTTGTGATGTGTGAAACAATTCATATGTTATTATGCAAAGCACTACAACTTAGCATAGTGCTACCAGGCATGGGATATGTTCTCAGAAAGACTATTATGCAATTCAAAGGTCACTTGATGTGGCTTAGAGACAAAAGTTCAGCTCCAACACGGTAACAGTTTAGTTTACTTTCCCTATCTGCTGCTATTGTCAATTGTAACAGAGATAAACCTCAGCTGCACTGATACCGTGAACTGGCATCCTACAAAGTCATTCTGGCAGATAGGTAATTATTCAAAGATCGAACTGAAATAAAGATGGTGCCTTTAAGAACACTGCAGGTGGACATTTGCCAAATGGAAGGGCAAGACCATCTGAGTTGCTAATGCTGCCTAGAACAATGGAAACAACTTTAAAAGTATCCACCTGATATTGCCTTTAAACAGCACTGAGGAGGAACAGGGATACAACTAATGCATTTTGAATGCAGTGACAGCCATACAGTACACTTTAAGCTTCAAATTTGAGAAACACCTGAAAAATATTTTAAAGTTGTAACAGGCTACTCAAGCATAAAGTTATGCTGTATCGACGATTCATTTCAATTGGAGAAGCTTGTGCACTATACCCTGTCAGAATAGTGTATCACAAATAAAACCTCAGTGATCATCCCATTTGCAACTACTACCCTATACTTCCTTTATGGTTTAAAAAAGAGGAAGGCACCCAGGAAAGATTCACAGGGTTGAACAAGTGTCTAACAGTGCTCTGTCTAAGGAGACAAGTGTAATGCAGGTGGATCTATCCCACTGATGGAACTGCAGAAACACAAAAGGAGTGAGGAAGCTTTTTAGACTGTTTCCACAACTCCTCCCTGAATGCATACCCTGTGTCTGTCATAGCTTCCCCCACTACTTCTTGCAGTCTCATTCCCCACCTACACACAGATGTACCTGTCTAACCCTGCCTCACTCCAATACTACACTAACAATTCATCAAATTTCATGAAAAACAATAACTTACCTAAATTTCTTAGAAAACCACAACTTATCTAAACCAGGTTGTAGTGCAGTAGCACTGGGAGAACAGAGAGCAATTTGGTTTGCACCCAAAAGCACGACCAGAGATACACTAGCATTTAGAACACAGAATAAATTGCAATACTTTTGACTTTTACATATGTTTGGGGAAGGGAATTTTGTACCTCACCTCTTTACTAGAAGCATCACAACAAAGCCATTTGAAATTAATCCCCTTTACCTTATTACCTCTCGCCAGTCCTGTTTTCTTTTTCTACTGACTTTCACATGGGCATCACTGTCCAACGATATGTTTAACATACACGTGTGTGTAATGCTGTGTGTTCAAGAAGGGCCCTCAGCATTTTACATTCAGAATTTGTCAAATGCCTAGAACCCTCTAATCTTTACAGATGATGCACTACTAAAGTTTTCTGCCGTTTTATGTATATACACTAGGGTGGTTCAGATGTTGACAATTTCAGGTAGTTCATTAGCTGTAGTTTGTTTGGAATACTATACCTTGAATTCCATTCGATCTTCCTTTTTTGGCTGAGATTGTTAAAACCAGGTGTTATACGTGTTGACACCCAAGAACTTAAAACATGGAAAAGGAGTTGAAATACAGTAAAACTGACAACAGCAATGCCAATAGTCAGGTTGCTGAAGGAAGCCATTGTTCTTCAGCCTGTGAAGAGAAGCAGAAGGTAATTTCAGTCCATTCTCCATTTAACTATTTTAAGCAGCCACAGAAAGTGTTTTTGACAGCTAACTTATCAACATTAATATTATTTAATAAAGTTTCATCCTGTTCAACATTTCTACTTAAGCCTTCATAATATAAAAGTATCCCCAAAATTTAATACGTAAAAGTTGCGTTTCGGGTTTGGGGTTTTTTTTAACATTTGCGTACTATACATTTTTGTTGCCTAAAAGTCGCATGTATTTTATCTGCGCAGAAATGGCAGGGAGGACCACCGACCAGTGCAATCGCCGGCTCAGAAGCCTCCACTCCTGCCCCAAGAAGCTCCAAAGTTAAAACTCACCTCATTCTTCCAGATTGACTGCTGCTGACAGGATTTTAAAAAGCAGCAATGAAATCAGATAAGCATAATAGAGAGATTTTCAGGTCAGCCTCAGGAAGTAATATGTTTGTGTCCTCTACAGAGACAGTACTGCTCAATTTGCATTTTGTTCACAGTTGAGGGCTTCTCTTTGTGATAGTGTGTAGGCTACCGTAGCTGAACTTTTTTCGTCTTCATATGAAAGTCTAAACTTTGCACAATTTCAGAGAACACTGAAGAGCTTCCTATTATCAGAGCTAATGCATTTTCAGATGCTGAATGTTTACCTATTTCATGAGGCCTAAACAATTCCAAACATAAATGTCAGTCTCTAAATGCTTCAGTCATTTCTCCCAAATCACCAGTATTTTGCAAGACAGAATGATATTTTCCCAGAAGCCACAAACTTCTGACATACATCTCCTGTTTGATGGTGTTGTCAAGTGTTTTCGTCAAGTGTTTTATATTCCAAGACTGGCAAAGGTTACAAACTCATAAAAAGTCAATTTGTATTAAGTTGAACAGAAAAGGGGAAAAAAGCCAAACAGCTTCATTTAAAATATTTAAATAACGATTTTAATAGCCATTTAAATAACTGGTATCACTTATTTTAGTTTTTACTGAAGAAAACATCTAAAAATAAAATGAAGACTTAGAGGCTAGCATAATTTGATGTTACTACATCAACCTAATGGTCAGCAAAAACTGATACAATTATATAATACACTTACGTCCACCTTTAGTTCACATGCATTATAGAATGAGGGAATGGGCCTTAGATTTTTGAAATTGTATCTGCATTGCAGATGGAAAGAAACTTGAACTTCAGGGGGAAAAAAAATGGAAAGAGAAGTCCACCAGTTAAAATAATAAGTTTTTAAAAAATTAAGTACAATATTCTCACCTGGTGGTGTAAATGGTGAGTATATTGAAACACAGTTTGCATTTAAACTTAGAACTTCAAGAAAAGGTGTATTACAATTAGATCAGGAAAAAAATACCTTTGTCTTCAGAGATTGAGAAGCAGAAGGTTCAATGATCTCAAAACTTTTCCCTCCTCCTCTTTCTTTCCCCCCCCCCTCCAGAATTGAAGGGTAGAGAAAGAAAGTATTATCTGAAAATTTTTCTGACTAGTGCCCACAGTAAAAGCTACAGCTATACAAGCAGAATGCAGAACAAATATTAGCAGATTTGCTGAGTGAAACCCCCATCCATATCATATGTATTTCAAGTCTTTACTTCAGACCAGCTTTAATTCCATCCTAGGGACTCCACAGTGGTTAGATCATATTTGATGTGCTCTTCAGGCCTATCTTCCTGCTCAGTTTAACCCAAAAGAATCCAGCTTGCACGCTCTGGGACAGCTAGGCAGCACAAACCAAAAGGCAGTAAGTGGGGGATCAGAAGATTCAGTTCATAAGTGCATTTTTACTCCAAACTAAAATTTGAATATACATACATGCACTTTTTGCACAGATTAAAGTTCTAGAGACAATGTGTGTTAAGCCTGATTTTCTAAAACTTTTCAGTTTGAAGGAACAAAACAAGCAATTCAATTTTCTATCCTCTAGTTTAAACCCCCTGATAAGCACTGTATGGTGCCTATTCCAGACTCGCCCGGGGCCAACACTTTATTATTACATCACCTTATTTGTAGTAAGTCCTCTCTTGGACCACGTAAGGAAAAAAATCAGTTGGTTTAATGCCTGAAGTGTGTGAAGGAAGCCAAAATGCATGTTGAAGACAATTCTCTTCAGAAAAATAGCAAAACCACTGAACATCAATCACACCTACTTCATCCTTTTGACTAAAATATAGAAATTCTCATGATGCTACCAATTTTATTCATCTGCAATGACTATAACTAGTACCTCTGAGTTTCAAAGACACTGACATAATCTCTTGGACAAAAGAAATCCATGTTTTGTTTTGTTTCCTTAGCACCAGAAGATTTTATTAGGTAAGTAATGTTTCAGTGCGTGACAGGTGTTCATTTTAGTACAGGAGATTATGGAATTAAACAAAAAAACTCCCAACCATCCCTTCCAAAAAATGCATTAGAAGAGCTAATCTTTTTTCTAAGGAGCCTATACCGAGAATGTGTTTAAAAAAAAAAAAAAAGCACTTGCATGGCAAGTGCAAGATCTGACTTTCAGGAGTATGATGTACCTATACCGCTCAGCAGTTTTAGCAGCAAGTACAGAACCGTGATGCCAGTGAGGGAGAAAGGTATGATGGCAGCGGAGAAGAAACTAGTCACCCAGCCTCTGTGGCTGGTCCCACAGATACTCATAAGGGTTTTGCAAGACTCATTTCAGAAGATGATTTCATATATGCTTATCAAGATGCTGTTTAAGTACATTAAGTACGAAGTCCAGGAATAGTTTCATGTTTTACTTAGGCAAATTAAGAGCGCTATATTTTAATTCAATTCAAGGACCAGGTGTAAACACAGTGTTTCACGTGAGATGGAAGAACACTTCAGCTATAAACGTTTTCTCATCTCTCTAAGTTGTTTTCAACTATATGCTGCTTGACATGAAAATTAAGTGTTGTTTACCAGATTTTCTTTTTATTTAAAAGAAGAATCATTCATGTTGTTGAACCAAAGCTTATCACTTACAAGAAACGTAATAAGCTTCTAATTACACATGATTTTTTTGCCCTGAAGACAATGGCCAAAGTTAGTAAGCCACAGGCGACTTCAACTACACTGTGTTTTTCTGCCCCAGTATCACCTTATGGCTGTCCAGCAAAGTCTGATCAAGATACAGAACCTCATGGATTATGTACGAGCAGACACTTTATCCCACAAACTGCATAGTCATTGATTACCATTCAGTCAGCTGGTACAGTTTTTGAGCTAGTGGAAGGCTGGGTGGGGAGGGAGGTTTAGTGTAACTACTTTGTAATTCAGGGGGAAAAAAAAGCACTATATCCAGGTTGGATCTTCATCATTAGGTTTTTAGCAGTAGTCTTTTCCTGGCTTTCCCAAGATTACTGTCTTAACCATTCAGTTAGACAGTAATTACAAATGATCAGAATTCACTCTTGCAGCTTTTCAATGTAATCTTTGGGTAAACAAGTATCAGCAAACACTTGAAGCTAACAATTTTCAGCAAGATATTGGTTACACCTGCCTAGCGCAGTATCAAACTGCTCTATTGACCCCAGTAATTTTGAAAAAGCTAGTACCACAGCTTTTCAATCATACTCAGCAAGAGCTGAAAAAATGCTCTTTTCATCTGCTATTAACATGCTGTGGTCTTCCTGCAATTCTGTTTCTACTTGGATTTTAGAACAAAAAACCCAACAATATTAAGACTCAACATTCATTCACCCCCAATACAAAACTATTACGAACTTCTGATAGAAAAAAAAAGTCAGCACTTAACTGAAAGAGGATAAAGGAGCAGAAGAGTTACCAAGTGTTGTGCCACCAATGGCATTTAGCACTTATGTTCCCCTCATTTCACTGTTTCCACATCAATTTTTCACATCATAAAAATAAGAAAGGCAACCATATAAGCCACCAGACACGGTAAGGAGGTGCAGAGAAAGGCATAAGGTCTGCAGCCCTTACTTTCTTCAAGGCCGCATTTCAAGACGAGCTGGATCAACTTCCAAACCAGATTACCGGCTAAAGCTGCTAGTGACACCATGACATCCCATTCAGCCCCGCGCCCTCCTGATCTGCCTAAAACTGACAGCCAAATCCAACGCTCGTAAAGCTCGCCGCGCTGATTTCCAAGCAGCGGCGTGGGACCAGTGACTGCCTGCGCGTTTTACAAGAAGCCTGGCAACAAGACAGCTGCTGCAGCGCCCGAGTTCTGCTGTGCTGTGGGCTCGGGACGGCGCTCCCCACGGACCCGACCAGATCACACGTACCGCGTTTGGTACCTCGCTCCGCGCAGCGCCGCGGAGACACGCCACAGACCTGACACCCCCCCACCCCCCCCCAGCCGCAGGAGCCTCCTCACCCCCAACTCCGCTCCGCTCCCCGCTCTGGCGGCGCCAAAGCGGCTCGCACACCAGGCTCGCTTTCAGCAACGGCACGGCGGGCAAACAGGGCGAGCCGGGCGCTGCGCTGCCATCGCCCTCCACCACCGACCCCCTCGCCCCTGCAAGAAGTTTGCAGTCGGAAAGCAACAGGGAGGGGGAACCCCCTACACACACCACCACCACCCCCCCCCAAAACTCGGCGGCAGGACCCTCGCTGGCTAACGAGAAGCCGCCGGGCGCTCGCTCCTCCCGGGCCGGGCATTACCTGGCTTTCCCCGTCAGCCCAAGCGCCCGCCGTTCCCGCCCGCGGCGGCGGCAGCCCCGGACGGCAGGCAGGCAGGCAGGCAGCCGCGGCGCTCGTTCCGGCTGCCGGGGCGGCGGGAGGAGGGGGACAGCCGCTGTACTTTGCGCTGTCAGAGCGGCGAGCGCCGCCGGCTGCGGCCCGCGGCCCCTGAGGGGCGGCGCCGCGCGGGGGCCGGCCCGTCGCTGAGGGAAGGAGGGAGGGACGGAGAGGGGGGGAAGGGGCTGCACCGCCCCCGCCCCGCCAGCCTCGACCCCTCAGCGCCCCGCCGAGACCCGCGGCCCCCTCCCTCCCCCCCTGCCGCACCTGAGAGCGGGGCTAGCGGGGCCGCGCCGCCGCCATGCCTCCCTGCGGCGGCGGGGACGGGACAGCCCTTTCCAAGGCGCAGGATGCTCCGCCGGTGGCGGCGGGGGCTCCGGCGGCGGGGATCGGGTTACGGCAGGCGTCGCCTTAAAGGGGCCGAGCCGCCGCCGCCGCCACCTGCCGCCGGGCTCGGCTCGCCGCCTCTGAGGGGAAGGCGGCTTCCCCCGGCCCCTCCCGCCCGCCCAGCGCCGCAGGCCGCCGCCCCCTTCCCCACAGCGGCTCCCCCTCGCCCCCGCGGGCCTCGGCAGCCGGGCCCGGGGCGCGGTGCCCGCCGAAGGGCCGCTGTGCACTACCCTCAATAAATCAGTCATCCGGGACCGTCCTTAGGCTCGAACCGCAGCCGCTGTAACAGCGGAAAGAAGCGATCGCCCGTGCGGGCCGTCGCCATCCCCGGAGCCCGCCGGCCGCCTCCGCCAGCGCCGGTGCACCGGTACGGCGAGGGACCCGCGGGTCCCCAAATCCCGCGCCACGCGCCCGGCTGAGGACGGCTGGAGTGTTTCCCGCTGGGTACAGCGCCTCACCCGCCACCTCACCGTCGCGCCTACGCCTTTCATTTGTACAGCCCCCTCCTCCAAAACGTGTGGCGGGGAAGATGCTGATGCGAGTGTGTGCGCCCCGGGAATCCGCTCGTGCGCTCCTCGGTAGCACCGCACAGCATAGGAGGGTGGGGAAAGCACCCGTCGTACCGAGAACGGGTACGGCTGATACTTGCTGTTTTTGAAATTAAACGCTGTGATGTTCGTCAAAGCATTTTTCATTTCACATTTTTGAACCGTTGTCGAGTATTGAAAAACCAAAGAGAAGCAAAGTTATGTTGACAAAATTAAATACTATGATGATGAATGGACTTAGTTTTTTACCCACTAGGAAGCGTAATGGCCAGGACTCTCCCTCTTGGCATGCTGCTACTATCATACGCATCCCAAAACACCTCAACTCTCCGTTTCCGTCAAGGATTCCTGATCTTTCAGATCAATAACTTAAACTTCTCCTCTCTCAGACAACATAACGTTGAAGGTATTCATATATATCTCACACCAGATTAAGCGGCGGCTGACAAAGAAATCATCTACCCCAACCATGTACACTAATCTCTCCTGCAAGATTCCCACGGCAGGAATGCTGTGGCTTAAGCCTGAACAGAAACTGACGTTGGCTTCCTTTAACATGCCGATCTGTGAAATGCAGAAACTCAGGTACTGATTAGTGAGGCATTGAGCCACCCCTGCTGTAGAAACCGTAACCTGTGGGAGGTGGGCAGGGTGCTCCGCCAGCATCTGTAACTGTTTCAGATCATCTCAGCTTAATCCATTGTTGAACGTAAATCAACTGCCGGATAACTGTTTGTGTAAACATCGGAGCTACTGAAGTTTGACTTCCTGTGGACTTGCGTCTTATGGCCGATCAGCTTTTAAACTGATTTCTGTTAACAAAAGTCCACAGGACATTCTCAGTTGAGTGAAGGAGGAGATCCCATTCCTGCTTCCAATCTTCTTCCATTCCAGAGCAAAGAGATGAACAAATTAAGACAGCAATATCATATCAACACAATTTCTTAGTGAAACTGGGATGAAAACCTCATCTTTTACTCTCATTTCATATCATTTTATTCCTCATACAATGGAAGATTTCAACCAATTTTCTAGTATGTCTACAGTTTTTAGCAAAACAGAACATCCACTAAAACCAAAGAACTGCATGGTGGGATCATAACCCACTTTCAAGACAACATAAACTAGAGAAGTTGTAAGATTTTTTTCTGCAATAACTCACCTTCCAAAGAACAGTCCTCACTTTTTGCTTAATCCAATATGACTGACTGAAGTTTCTTTATACGTACTCCTTGCTCTCTTAACTTGCAACAGCTATGACAACAGTCCTCCATAGGGACAAGCAGTGGCCCCTGGGGTGACAGAGGATCTGCAGTGGTAGTGAAGGCAGGAATGATTGTCCTTAGCCCTGCAGGCACAGGCAAGGACTCCTTCCATTCACGGTTGAGAGCCAAAGGCTCTAAACAATAAGCTCCGGCAGATTTAGCTGCTGTGATTTAAGATGTTATTTCTCTCAGCTGTCTGAGGTCACGATCGTTCTAGTAAAGCACAACAATCAAAGTAGGTAGTTTTTTAATACGCCAGACTGTGACCTGGAGTCTCCACCATAAGAGTGTGGCAATACCTATCAGCAGGGTAAAGCAGACAGCTGAGAGTGGTAATGTCTTAAACTGAACAGATAACTCTGCCAGAGACCACCCATCTAAGCCTCAAAATAACCCACCACCATTATGCACTTACAGGTTAGGAAGCACTTAGGAGAAGACAAACCAGACTCTCCCCAATCTTCTGTATCAGGCCTGTGTAGCACACAGCCTACCAAACAATTCCTTCGGCCCAGTCTGCTGCGTGGGTGAAAGAAACTAGTTTGACCTGCCTCACTGCTCTCTCCTTGGCCCATGATCAGCACGTTGTTGAGCACGCAGCAGATCATGACCAGAGGCAATGCCATCTTTCAACAGCCCAACAAACACGTGCTGGGTTGAACGCTGCTGACTGTAAAGCTGAGCATGGTGATGCACTGAGGATTCCTGGCTGGCAACTGCTCTCCGTGTGAGCATACAGCAGGATATCTCTCAGCTTTTTGATAAAGAGAATTTGCAGATAAAAGAGAACTGGCTATGGGGATGTGAAGGCATTGCAGTAGAAGGCAGGCCTGTAGACATGGTTAGATATGGCTACCGTAAGTCCAGGTTGCCTTAGACTGGTTGTCTGTCCTCTTTTTCAACCAGAAATGTTCTCCAGGGAGACTTTGAGAACTGCCTGTATATCTGGGATTACTGGTATCTAATAATCTCATCAGGTTGATGTTGCTGCATACGTGCAGCAGCCTCACCTTGGATGTCCCATGTCCAGCAATCCCAAAGAGAACCTCACAGCAAACACACTATGCCTGTATTGCATGTGCAATGCAATTCCAACAAGAGAGTACTCTACCACTCCTACAAAGTGTTGCATGAACTTACCACGCAATTACTTTGAGCATTTCCAGTAAGTTCCAAAAGCATGAGCCTTACTGTATTTGCATGACGCAACTTGCGCACCTATTTCTGCATCAGAAATACAGTAGCCAAAGGGTGGGATAAACAGTCACCAGAGCAGTATCACCGCCAACTGGTCGCTATTCAGCGACCACCGTTTGGCTTTCACAACTAATACACCTCTTCCTCACTCCCATGTGAGGTGATGCATTTCACCATTCAGCACCATTTCACCCACCATTTTCCAGCAGCTGCAAACCAAAGTTGCCACCACTAAATGGCAACTGCCAAGAAGTTCCCCAGTAACAAATGCAACTTCCAAAGCCAAGCTTCAGCACGGAAGGGAAGTACAGGGAATGGGCTTGCTAAGGTGAGGTGTAGAACAGAGATTTAGGAACACAGGACGAAAAATAAAATTATATTCCATGTCAATAGAGGGCACATATGCTGACAGACCATAGAGAAGGTAGGGAGGACATGGAGGTATCACAGTAGCATGTGCAAATAACAGCATAATTCTGTTGGCTTCAGCTGAATCAACTTATTTACACTATGTAAGAGAAAAATTAGGCTTTGCCTTTCATCTATACNACACTATGTAAGAGAAAAATTGGGCTTTGCCTTTCATCTATACTTCAATGACAATTAAACTTCTTGGTTATATTGATGATTTTCAGCTTCATGCCAATTAGGCCCGAGGATTCTATAAATCAGGAAAAAAATTCTGCTGAAATGGAAGGGGTGTGCTGAGACAGGGTGGTAAAGAGAAGGTAGCCCAACATAAGTAAGTTGAAGTCTGCAGTAATCCATCCTCAGCCGAGTTGTACACACCTGCTCCATACCCTTCTCCTTCTGTAATTGACTTTCAGGGTGGCACTTCAGGTATGGTAAAAATTTGTTGTCAGATGACCGCTTGCAGCTCTCACTAAAATGTGTGAGAGGGACGTGACCACGAATAGAAAACTCCACGGTACTAGTTCCTAAGTATGCCTGTAATTTCAGAACCGTGCTTTCTCTCAGCTGAGCCTACCTCTGCCAAGAATGAAGCCTTTATCATGGTCCCTGTACTGAAAAGCGAGGCCTATGTGAGAAAGGAAAATACTTCCAGAGCATTTGAAAATCATTTCAGTTGTGGTTTGGGACTTACACAGGATGTAACTAACCTTTCTGTCCGAATTTACCATTTGTAGTAAGAATAGAGTCTTAATGAATGTTTAAAGCCTGATCAGTTTATGAAAGAAATTATATAACACGGTGTTGTAGCAGCAGTGCATTGAACTCACTGACCTAAAAAATGCTTAAATTTATTTCCATCTTAGGAAGTTCCTAGGCCTACCTGTCAGCAGCAGGAGATACTCCCAGAAAATCAATTATACATGTAAGCAAAAATATCATGGAGATGAAAGAACATATGAAAGAACAAGCACAATTCTCCTTTCACAACACTGTGAATCGAGTAACTCCACTGAAGCCAACGAGTTACACTGGTGTGAGTGAGAAAAGAACCGGCTCCATTGTCTGAAAATTGCTCAGGCCACCCATGGAGTCCAATCACAGTAACTGTAGGCAGCTAATATTGCAGCCTTTAATTCAGAAAACCCAAGACTGAAAAGAAGAGACTGAAAAGAAAGGATCTGAATTTGGTTTTAGCCAAAAAAGCTGAAAAATAGCAGGAAAATTGCGAATGGAAAAGGAAAAAAAAAAAGATTCCATTTATAAAAAATCCTTCCCCCCCAAAAAAAATTGGCATAGAAAAAAGAGTGACTTTGCTTTGTTGGTTTTTTTTTTAAACACCCTGCATGTACCCAGTTAACAGTTGCTGAGCGGTATGCTTCCCTGAAGGAAAAGTGTTATCTTCATTTTCCAAACAGCAGACAGGTTTTTGTGTGTTGATGCATATTGTGTCATACCTACTCAGATTGAGTGCTACAGAATGTGAGTCTTACCTTTCCAGCACAGGTCACTGTAACGTATCCTGTCACATTTTTAGGTAGCAGTGTACTAAACAATACCTTCATTTTCCCCTGCTTTGGTTTACTTCCTCTAAACAAACCCTCCCTTTTTCATCTTAGATCAGTTAGTTTAGCTTTCCTAGCTCCTGTCACCTCCCCATTTGAAATAGCATCTCTGCCAGTAGTACTTACTCTCAGTAACGGAACAAAGGCTTGTTTCTGGAAAGCCGTCTGGTCGCTAACCTCTTTCTGCATCTCAGCCTCCCTTCTTCAGTTTTCTTCCAGTTTTTCTGCCTTCTCCATTTATCTCTCATCACACGCTGTCTCGTTTGTCTAGTTACACCTCACCTGCAGCACTACCCTCTCTATTGGTATTATTGTCCTGATTATAACCATCCAGAAGCTATTGAGGACCTGTAAAACAGCACATTGTGAGTTTATTGTGCTGCGTTACAAACCGCTACACTGATGCACCACATCAGCGTTATGACAAAAACATCAAACCGCGTTAAGACAGATGTGCTGAATATGATCCACAGAACTCACAGGAACGCCATCTCTTTTTTTCTTTTCCAGGTCATTCCGTCTCCTCTTTTTCCCTTCTCCCACTTTATCCTCTATTTTCTTACCACCTTTTCCTTTTCTGTCACATTTTTTTCTTCCTCCCCACAGTCATCCTCCCCTGCGTTCCTTCATTGTCCTCCTCACATTCCTCCGTGCATTTTCTTTCCTCGGATGTGCCCGCACAAAGGACTATAACGGGGGCAGTACTGCAGCTTTGTTGAATGTGGTTTGCTCTTTAGTAAACACAGCTGCACCTGGGTGCATCTCTGGGATCAGCAAACTGAGGGTCTAGAAAGCATTTCATTCCCAAAGGCTTAAACCAGAGAGCTCCAAGATTAATGTGACTTCTCGGTTCCCTAATCTCCGAGCTGGAGCACACCAGAAACAGCAGGAGGAAGCTTGAAATAATACCAGACTCTTTTCTTCACATATTTCCTTTTGCCTTGTGCGAGTCCAGGCTCTTAGCAACAAGAGAACTGCAGAATGGGGTAGTGACTAGAATTTGATGATGTCAGAATAGCAGAAAATAAAAGAAGATGTACTTTGTAACAGCATACAATTGAAAAGCATGAAATCGGTGCCAAGCAGCACTAAAGCCAAACAAATTATTTTCCAACAATTCAACAAGCAAAGGGTCAGAAAGCAACGCTTTTTTTAAGATTCAGACTTTTAATTTAAATCAGCATAATTCAAGTAGAGAACANAGCATACAATTGAAAAGCATGAAATCGGTGCCAAGCAGCGCTAAAGCCAAACAAATTATTTTCCAACAATTCAACACGCAAAGGGTCAGAAAGCAACGCTTTTTTTAATATTCAGACTTTTAATTTAAATCAGCATAATTCAAGTAGAGAACAAAACAGCGCTTGTTGGTACTAGCTACTTTGTTTTACATGATAGCATCAGATTTTCAGGAGCAGCACATCAGGTAAAAAGAGTGCACGCCTGGGATAGTATCACTCATCTGTATGCTAAAGATAGCTTCTAAGCCTCGCTTAGATCAGTCTAAACTTTGGCACATACCATAGCAGCTGCACAGCATTTAACTATGCCTCTTTCAGCACGCACCACTGTGCGGAAAGAATGGCTTATTAATATATTTTAATGGCAGATATAGTCACCTGGAAAGGTTAAGTACTTTCTTCAGACAATATAGTTTCCTCTGAGTGTCTGTCCATTTTTAAGATATTGCAAAAATTTCTCTATCATTTTTAGTGATTTTTCCATCCTCTGTTGATCCGTGAAAGCCTTGAGGAAACAAGGAAGGAAAATTACTTAGCGGCACAAGGAAACAATGGAACCTGGTGCACACTCACATTATATGTGCCTAAATGCTGTCGAAATCCATAAAAAAAAAACCAACCACCTGAATAAGAAAACAAAAAATTGTTTTTCACATAGTTGTCACATAGAGTGCTCAATAATACTTGTAATAATTACATATTTTTCAGAGAACAAGATGATTTTTAAATTGATATCTCTTAAACATTACAGCTTTTTAATTTCATATTTTGGGACAGATATTAAAGTGGTGTAATACATTGTTTCGAAAGGAAATATACTTTATGTCCTAATTTTATTAGTTTAGGAGCTCCAGAATGTATTATTTGCTTTTATTTTATTGTTAATAATGTCTTTTAGCAAAGACCCTGCTTCTAGCAGTACTACTTGTTAATATTGTAATTATTTGCAAATTTGGTATTGGCACTATTCTAGCTTCTTACCTAGAGTTTAATTCTTAGTTTCCGTTGATATGAGCAGGCCTAGTGAGTTCCTCCCTTTCTGAAGCCTCGATCTACGTGTGATTTCATACAGGCAGATTTCTGTGCCTCTGTGCAATTCTACTCATCTGAAGAGGATCATGCTCTGTACTGTAACTTCCAAACCTAAGATCTAAGACAGCGGTCTTGATAAGAAAGATGTAAAAAGAGAAGAAACACTACATTTAAACACATTAGTGCTAAAACAGAACTAAAGCTTGCCTTTCAGATAAGTGATGAATTTGTTTGGGTTTCCACTTCCAATAACACTATTCAAATCCATATGCATTTTTGCTAATGAGCAATAGTCACTCTGATTGATGTACTCAAGTATCTACAAATATTAGAAAAAATTGAATATTAAACCCACGGGTAATTAAAAATAAAGAAAAATACAAAAGTTATCCTAATTGTATATGTGAGATATATGAAAAAATGCTAAGGTGGAAGAGTTTCACCATAAAAATGTATCATGCAAACATTATAAATAGCTTTGAAAAGTCTCTTTATGAATCGCACCAAACGTATTGTGTAATTGAATAAATTGCAGGAAAAATTGCATTGTAATATACACTAATTACATCATCTTGGTTTGTTGGAGTTTTTTCCAGTGTTATACACTTACTTTTATTTTGTTGTACACATACACACTTTGCCGTAATAATTCCACTGGGACTGCTTAAAGAGCCAACATTTCAGCACCCGTTCATTTGATTTGCTGAATAATGGTTATTACACATCTGGAGCTCCTCTGGTGATGTCCTCTTTTTCTATGTGGAAATTATGACCCAGTGGAAACAGGAATCTCCCTACCAGAAGCAGGAACTTTCAGATTTAAGCTACCTCGGGCAACAGTACCTNCGGTGATGTCCTCTTTTTCTACGTGGAAATTATGACCCAGTGGAAACAGGAATCTCCCTACCAAAAGCAGGAACTTTCAGATTTAAGCTACCTCGGGCAACAGTACCTGCACATATGCAGACCAAGATGTTCTAGTCCAATGCCATGTTCTGCAGTGCACAAGTCAGATGTGTTCTGGACATCCTGTACTCCACCAAGTGTTAGATCGGACATCTCTGACTCACTGGATGTGCCAGACATACCATGCAGCAAGTCCCACGATGTTCAGAATTCAGCAAATTTGATGCTTGTGTATACAGACCATCTGGGCACTGAACAAACTCTTATACATCAAGTCATCTTAGGGAAAAATACATGAAGCCAGGTGCTGGAGCAGGCAATGCTCTGCACCTTGTGTAATTAATCTTTCTTTAAAAAAATACATATTTCAATACATCTCCTTAAAACAGGGACAGTCTTTTCATCTGACTTTTGCATAGTGCCTGTCCTAACGAATTCCTGCCTGTTGTAACAATAAAAAAAGATAATCCAGATAAGAACAAAGTACTTCATCCCCCCCATCACCACTGTGGAAGTTACAGGAATCAAGGCTTCTCGTGATCTGATTCTTAACTACAAAAATAAACAACAAACTCCAGTTTCACTTTGAATGAACTTTTTTTTCTTTGTGTATACAGTACTCTTTAAAGGTGATTGCAGCTTACCTTACAAAGAGTTTCTCAATTAGATTTTTTAAAATAATAATTATTGAGACTTATACAAGCTCTTGGCTTGACTATTATCTACTTAATAATTACTTGTATTTACAATTGTACCAGTCCTCAAACACAAAGGTACAATCAAAAGCAAGATAGTTTGTCTTCGAAGTATTCTAAAAAGAATATAAAATCACTTGTAAGATGCCTATTTGGAAATTATTTCTATTATTTATTTGTCTTTCATTAGCATTAGTAAATCAGAAGCTGCCACGAAAACTCATGAGTGTTTCCACATGCGTAACATTTTTTTGTTTTCAGTAATATACTAATCATCAGTCAGCAAAATAATTAATACCAAAATGTAACTCTAAGCAATTGTCTCATTATCACTGTTTAATTCACAACAACAGGAATCAACTAACTCTCTTGACACCTTAACAATGCATTAAATTCACAATAACTAATGCAAATGGTGTATAATTTCCTAACATTCATTCAATCTGTAATATAGGCAAGGACATTCTCTTCTTGTACTGTCAAGCACAGAGAGAACAGTGCTACACATCACCTGTGGTTGATGAAAAAGATGTGAGGAGTATCTGTTTTTAAATGTTACGTTATCACATATTTAAAAACTGTTCAAATGTAGTGCCGAAGGTGAGTTATATTGGCTATAGCTGGACTTTTAACTGTGACAGCTTTTTGTTAACATAGTTTACTGTGCTTGACATCTTACGTATTTTTAATTAAACAGATAGAAGCAACAGAAGGAATTTCAGATTTCAATATTTTAATATTTTGTCTTGCAAGAATTATACACAAACGTACAGAAATTAAAATGCTGAGATAACTTGGCCAGCCCTTACAAACTGTACAAAGAATTCAATTTATCTCCATTGAAAGCTAGCGAAGTCATTACATTCAATTGACTTTAATAGGATTTGGACAAATCCCCAAACCTACATCCATACCTGGCAGCATCCCCAAAACAACAGTCAATAAATGACATATTTTTAAATACAACTGCATAAAGACACAAGGAAAACGGGAAGAAAAGAAAATGAAAGACAGCGTAGAGCAAAACCAGAACACATGATCTCTCCTCTTTTAATATGACTAGTTGTTTCCAACTCCAGCACGTCATTAATTCAATGCTAGACTTTCAGAAACCTAAACAGCTCAGAAAACCATCCTCACTTTCAACTCGGGAACCTGCCTTTACAGTGGAGGGTATCAGTTCTGACACATTTTGTATGCTAATAAGAAGAGGATGAAGAGAGTATAGAGGGACGGGAGGCCTTCTTCTCAAGCCTAAGAACGCCAAGGGCTGGGGACTGAAATCCAGAAGACGACCTGTGGTGGCAGCAGCAACCCCCCAACTACCTGATTTTTAGTCTGAGAGAGGAAGAGGTATGCACTGATACAAGCTGATAGATGAGACCAGGCTATCTCCCTGCACAAGCAATGACCAGTTTTCTGACAGCAGGAATCCAGGAAAGGCTAAATAAATGTGCATTTCTCCTCATATGCCTTAGAGACCCATGGAAAGCTGAAGAAAAACCCCAAAAAGCAGCAGTGAAAATGTAGAGAACCCTACATCCTAGCCCCCAAGTACTCTGAAAATTTCATTTTACATTATAAACAGATGTGAAGATATATTTCCAGGAAGGTAATATCAGACTCCAAATCTATTTTTAGAAGTATTTTTAAAAAAGGACTGAGTGCCCAGAGGCACCCAGTGACCTCCAGGACACTCAGTACTTTTAAGATGTGAAACAGTAGTCTCTTTCTCCTGGCTTTTTGAATAGACAGAACATTAGTTTATATTATGTTACAGGGACTGATCCCTAAACAAGCTGCCCAGTAATTACAGCAAGTTGCAATGTGTAATTTTGGTGCTGTGTACTACAAATGTTCTTGCTTCATAAAATCAGGCTTAGAATGCGCCCAAACGGTTACCAAACCTTGTGTCATCAAAGCTACGTGCACCGACTCTCTAGCCACGCTGTCAGATGTAGTAGGTTAAAGAAGCATCTGCTAGCAGCGTGGCTCATGCCTGGTAGAGAAAAACATTTTCCCTAGAAATTGCTACTTTGATTCTAAATTTGTACACGGTATTTAGACCCAGACAGATTTCTAAAAACAACCTCCTCCCCTGCTTCCAAAGACTATACACAGAGAACTTACCAGGGCCAGAAAGAGGGAAATCTTTAAATAGTGGGAGGGAAAGATACCTTATTTATTGAGCTGGTGTAAACTCACAACCACTTCATTGCCTGTCACCGACGGCAGAGTTAGACACCACAGCGCACCACTGGAAACTAAAGTGTAAGAAATAGCAAACGTGAACAGGAGAAATAATTCAATTTTAATAGAGAATGAATCTCATTATTGGGAGATTTGGTTCCAGCTTTTGGGCTATTTAGGACAAGCAGTGTTTAAGTGTTAGCAAATGCTGTATCTTTGTATCTAAACTAATCATCTTAAATATATATATATATGAGAAGCGCCGTTGTACCAGGAAGCACAGCACTAACGGTAATGTTAGCATAAATATTACAGACGTTATTGATTACAGATACAAATCAGAACTTCTAAGATTACATTCCTATAACTGTAATGACTCACAAGAAAGTAAAACTGCACTTAACCCAAAGTAATTGAAAGTAACTGCTGCTAAAAGGGACAAATTTTGCCACAGACTGGCTCTGATAATATCCTAATTCTGCCGTGAAATGAGATCAGCCAATAGCTTATATACTTATCAGCTGTCTGCTTCATCTTGTCCCCAGTTGATCCCCAATGGTCTAGTCCACTGATTTAATTAAAAATCCCTTTCCTTCCCAACAGCAGAACTTTTTACAACACTTATGAAGTTGTTACTGTTCTAGTCTTCTAGATGCAGCCTGCATTTCTACTATTAAAGAAGAATCATTACAAACCCAGTCTGAATTCTTCAGGTTTTCTCTAATCAAAGAATGTAGTATCACTGCTCTTTATGTTTCTAAAAACACCAGAAGAACATAAAAAGAAATATTTGCTTTCTGCAGAAAATCAAGTTTACTTATACAGCATGTCTTGTTTTTCAAATCACTCCTCTTATGAAATTATCGTGCAGAAACTAAGAAGAATATTTNCAGTAGCAAAGCCTGACTAAGAGGTTCCTGCCCTTTTTCTCACCCAACTCCTCCTACCATTTTCCTAGTTCACCCCTCAGTTGTGCTGATGCAACTGTTTGTGGAGCTGCACTCCAAGCCAAAACAAGGCAAATGACCTCATTTAAGAAAACAACAGTACAATCACTCTTATTCATAGGCCTACTTTTAGAATTAATAATTAGAAGAAAAAAAAAAATCGCTCAAAATGCCTGTCAAGAAGTAATGAA
>RSEF01000008.1:14007379-14033695 GCA_003993805.1 Himantopus leucocephalus
AAAAAAAATCTGGTTTTGTTTCTCAGCTTAATAGTTAAGTGTTGATTGATATGTGGGCCGAAGTCCCAACATATGACATAGACATTGATATGGAAAGTTTCAAGCATGTTTTTTGAAGAGCATAGATAAAAATCAGTTTGATCTTTACTTGAATTCTACAAGTAAATTTCTACTTTGATACTGTTTGGGGTCCCTGCCAAGTTTTGCTGAAAACAGATTTTTGTGATGAAGAAAATCACATACATTTTTTTGGTAAATATTGTTTAACACCATTCTTACAGTGAAGGGAGCATCCTGAATAATTCCACTGAAACCTGGCCTGCCTAAAACTACCTTACACATATTTCTTGCAGGACTGAATACTATGCAAGGGTCTAAACTCCACTTACGGCATTTCTTTTTATCAGCTGATCCCTTCCAAAGCTTTAAGAAATAGAGAGGTGGTGATAACCAGAATCCCTGTTGAATGGGGAGCAGGGGGCATGTTTATTTTTCCATATTCTGTTGTCAGACTAATGCAATCGGAGTTTCAACACCTGCAAATAAAACATAAAACAACCAGTTTGTAACATCTGTTAATGCCTGCCAGCATCACCACAATTAAAGAATCTTATCACAATGAAAGAGAATAATTTCAGTCAAAAAAGTTAACTTCATATTCTGTATTTATAAGTGTGGGGTTTTTTTTATTCTTTCTACCTTATATATTAAAAAAAAACCCAGTTATTGCTATTAAAGACTGATTTTTAGTTTGTATTTACTGTACATCTATTGGCTACATAATCTTCCCTGATCACAAATCACCAGGGCTAAGCTATGACAGTTAGCAATGGTACATTTGAAGTAACTGGGCAATTTTCAGTATTTATAATGATATTTAGAGTCTCTCACTCCCAATCTGAGTTCTGCCGGAGTAGTAATGATCTGGTGTCCCATAGGAAGCAAGGTAGTGACCATTGTCCAGTTTTAAACAGTGTCAATGCCAATGAACAGTGCACAGCATTATATGTTTTTTTCATTTAAACAGTCAAAAATTTCATTGGCATCAGGACTGCCTTCTGATGTAGCTATAGTTCTTAGGGGTAGTTCCTTCACATCAATGTAAAAGCCACCTGTGAAGAGTGTGGGAAGCCTAACTACTATTAATGGTTTACAGTGTTCTGAGACAAGCAGAAAACATCTGAGTTTTATTAATTTGATACCTTTTACACACAGTAAATAATCTCTATTTTTTCCTAGAGAAAGAACAAAGAAAATTATTTCTTAAACTGTTTTTTTAATTTGATGATAAGATGCTCTTTCCTGTTTCTTTATGCAAATATTTTGCATTGCATCTTGCGTATCTTTTGAATACTCATTGAGTACTCATTTAAAGAGTAGTGATATATGCTGTCGCATTTTTAGTAGTATGCACCAGACATTAACCGAGAAAAGCTGTTATATTTTCTGCAGTGTAAATCCACGAAGAATTTAAACAGTCAAGAGCCAGAAGAGTCACCGTGTTTGGGTTGTGTCTGATCAGACCTAGACTTGTGTCTCGGTGACCACGAGGTGGGGCACTACGTTAACGTACTGCGGGTGAAGCTGCTCTAGCCGAGTTGTTTATTAACTTAAAATGTTTTAAACATTCGAAGAGATTAGAAAATAGATGTATAGTTCTAGTATTTCGGTTTACTTTATTGCCAGAAGCGCTAAGCACGACACTGAATAAGGCATCTAAGAAAAGGTTTCATACCGAAACATTTCAAAACTAGATTTTAAAAAAAAAAAATAAAAAAGGTTGGCACAGACAGATCTAATAACTATAGAAAGAGCAACAACATGCTTAGAAAAATAACAATTCAGCTTATCATGCTCTCTTCCAGTTCACCCTTGATCGCATTCCCAGAAGCCGTGAGGTTAGACAATCTTGGACCTCCTCTGTGGTAACAACCCTGTACTCCATACTTCACTCCCTTCCTCTGACCTACAAACTGAAACCAGATTTGGTAGGTAAAGTCAATTTTAATTTATTGAGAACTCACTAATCTGCATCATAAAAGCATTTGGAATATCAAGACCTTGCAGACTGTATCTCATATGTATGCTTAGATTTACAGTTCACAGGAAAAGTATTTTTGAATGTAAAATTAAAGCTGAAAGAGATATAGCAGCAATACACCAAGAAAGAGAGAACAAGTTGCACTGCTGGTGAATTTGAGTAGCAAATACCAGTTTTCCCTCTCAAAGTCTGCAGGTAACATCAGAGAGCGTGTCGCTCCCTTGTTAATGCTGGTAGAGCTAGCACAAACAAGATTGCAGGTTCTCGATAATATCTCTTCAGGATTGCAACAGCACAAACCGTGCCTGAGAGCCTGGTTATACTGTTGGCTGGTCTTGCTCCTGAAACGGTATGACCAGTCTGGAACAGGCAGGTTCAGACCAGCAGGATTATATACCGATTCAGTTCTTGTGCTTACATGGACTTTTCAGCTACATGCGTATTTATTTAGTCTTTGGCTGACTGACATTAATTATCTCATCTAATGACAAAAAAACACTGCTGAAGGGGCAACTCCTCGGCACTTTAGTAACTTTTTCAAGCTGTTCACAAAACTGCACTCTAATGCTAATTACAACATTTATTTAAAAATATTCCACACACTTAATCGAATCAGAAGTATTCAGGGTTGTGAGGTTACAGAACTAAAATAGAGATACCCGATCAATAATGTTTTGTGTTAATGCAGGACTCAAAAGGTGGTGCACTGGACTCCCAGGTTTAAGTCCGGCAATTCTTTAAGAGAAATTTTGGTTAAAGCTGGCTTTTTGCTAGAGTTGTTGTCATCTTAAGCAGGCAGTTATCTAAACCTGAGTTTTTTTAAAAAGCATTATTTTAGCAGAATTTTAAATTAATATTTTATGGGGTTTTAAATATTTTAGTGAAGCCTGTAAAAACTTGTGCAGTTACAAGATATTTTTCATAATTTAGTAGCAGCACATATACACCCAGAGAGGATGTTTCTAAGCAGACTTTTTTTAGCTCTCACTGTGAAATGTGTGGCTAATTCTAAAGGGCCTCATATATATTTGTGATATTTTGAAAGTTTTGAGAAGCTGCTGTGAATAATTTGATCTCATTGGTTTCAGTAGTACTGGTCCGTTCCTATCAAATCAAAAGCTACTTGCTTGCTGGAGTTTTCAGAGCAGTTTAGTGTGGAGAACAACAGAAGTAGCTTTTTGCAGTTATTGTTTTTCAAGCCAGTTCTGAAAGCTAGAAATAAAGTTGGGAGGAAGGAGGAGATGGCATAGTATTCTTTTTACAGTGATTTTAATTGCAGGGGGAAATAGTAAATGGGTGTTTACATGAAGCAAACATCTTACAGCAACGTAAGGCTGTAAAAGGCAAGTAACAAATATTTAGGAGTCACTTTGGTACACCACTGGTTTCATTTAATGTATGTATCTTTTTTTAACTTATTATTGCAAAAGAAGTTGACGGGAAAGTCTCAGTGCGTAGGTTAATATATTACCAAAAGCATCAACCGGAAATATCATAGAGCAGGAAGTTACTGATCTAATTCCATGGTTTCTCTGTTTACAAGAGGAATTTAAAGTGACAGTGGGATTTACACATAGAATTATTAGATATTATGTTGGCGCTGATAAACTGCAATAAGCTGTCAAAAGCCTAATACATCTGAAAAACACTCGGCCTTGTAAAATTAAGAATACATTTTAGCAAGGCCTTTAAGCCTGTTGTAGCATTTAAGGGAACCACCGTCTCAAAATGCTCTCCAAAGAGTCCTTATCAATGATTAGAGAAGGGCTGAAGGGGAGGGTGTTCCCAAATATTTTTTTGCCAGGTACCATCATCAACCACAGTAGCAGCTTGTACTGCCACTGCCAGAAGCATCTCTGGGGTTATGCCAAATCTTATACCACTTGAAAGCTGCTCGCATACTACTACTTGTATGCCTTTCTTAATTTAAGAATTCTGTAAAATATAATAAATCAGAGATCTGTAAAGATTTTAAAACGCTTGTCAAAGGACAGTGATTCAGGGATTAAAATGCCTCACATTGCCAGTGAAAAGATTCTGTGTGGTATGTGAAGCAACTGGTAATATTTAATTGCCTTTGGAAGAAAATGCTTGTGGTAAATTGCAACTACCCCTGCGCTTGGGAAAATGTAGTGCTTAGTAGTTTAAAGAGCTAGAAAGGGTGGGACAAATGCTAGCATTTACAGGACTCATCTATAACTTTTGGCTTGGAAATCAACACCCGAGTTTAGAAACAAGCACAGTATTACATCATGCTGAGAGCTTCATATTTTTAAACAGTGGAGCTTACGGGTACTGTAGGTTTTCAGTCTAGGCAACTTTTTGTTTAACTGCAGGAGGGAGAGACAACTTTGAATTGCTTTCAAGTCATTTCTACATTTGAGTGATCCCCAAATCCTTAACACTTGCTTTTAGGCTGGTCAGAAGCGTGTGCATGTTTGAAGGAATGACTGAAGTCTTCTCCAGACACCCAAAAGCTAGAGAAAAGCAGAAATGTTGCAGTTTTCAAGGAATGCGGGACAAGAGAAGTACTGCAAAGGGAGCCTGAAACCATTAGGTGCACAAAGGCAAGATTTGGAGCAGATAGGCTTAGGCTGGCATAACTAGCATATCTGTGGAGCCAAAATAGCTGTAAAGGGGAAACAGCAAACCTAGCTGCACAGGAGTTATTTTATATGTGCTTATTTACATGAGCACTGTGTCCCCTTTGTATCTCACACTGATCTTCTGGCAAAGCTTCTCAGTTTACTTCGCATGAGAAAGCAGTTCCATCTAACCCTTCTTCAAGACAGCGAGTTCAGAAAGAACTGAACAGCTTCCAGGAGACCTTTGCTGTCTTGCAGGACTTGACCCACACTTGAAATGAGCCCCCAGAGAGTTTAAGAAATGTAAAAGTTAGCTTAGTTGTTCAGTTTGAGATCATCTTCAAGAGGCCCATTTCTGAGTTATGAACATCTGCGCCCTACAAAGTTAAGTCCCTTTAGAGATATCAAGCCAAGTAACAAAATTAAGATGTCAGAAGTGATGATTGGCTTTGTCTCCCCTATAGCCAAGAATTACAGAAATAGAGGTGTTAGTGTTTTGCAGGCTCATCTACGCTGTGCTGTTTTTATAGCATGTCAACCTTAGATAGGCTCCCTATGCAGAGGCCTAAAATTCCAGGAAAGCAAAGCTTGTGCTAGCACACTCTGCCTATACCTTCCTTCCCACAGAAAGGCTTTTAAAACCATTCATCAGCTGCAGCCAAATTTCATATGCAGTCATAGCCTCAAAGACTGCAAATTCCTACCATGAAAACAGGCAGCTAGTCAGAGAAGAGAGGCTGTTATTGTCTTCATTGAGAGAAAGGCTGAGAAGAAAAGTAAAACCAGAATAAGGTGTTAGAAGATCAACCATCTAGGGAAAGTTGTAAATCCTTCTTAGACAGTTACAGAAAATTGCACAAGCTGCACAGAGTTGTTTCCCCAAAGACAGAGAAAATTGCTGAATCTTACATAGATTATTTGGTGTCCAAGAAAGAATAAACTAATGTTATGGCCTTCCTATAATATGCTTGAGTCAGTCAGTACAAGTCCAGAGGAAATCAGTCTTCAGTTCTCTTGCTGCTTACAGAGCTATCGTCCTTGTCTCTGGGCTGATTTGCCAAACCTGAAACCAGGTCTTCAGGTGATCCAGCCTTTTGGCTGGGTCATGATTATTCCAGTCATTCTGGCATACCTGAAATTCAAACTGAAAACAAAGGATACGTGTGCACCACACAGCAGAAAGCTGTACAGAGATTGCATCCAGTCCTTGCTTCCAGCCATAGATGGGCGATGTAATTGGGTCAGCGATTTGCTCTCCTTTAATGTAATTAAATTTCACCAAGAAATGTGCAGAAATGCTGTGTAAAGCTCAATTCATTACTGGATTGTGCATCCTGGACCCTTAGGACCAGACTTCTTTTCCTTTTCTGGCAACGCTTCTCAGCAGTTGCTATTGCCTCAGTGCTCTACGGACCCTCAGATAAACAGGTATTTTCAGATGACTGCTACTTGGAAAAGCCTGGGTTAAATCAGGCAAAGAAGGCAGTCCTTCCACATTAGGGCCTCCTTCCCGTGGGAAGTCTGTAGTAAGAAGTTTACATTTGCACAGCAAGTACAACAAGCTCTGCCATCTCCCTCCCCACCAGCTGTCAACTGAATGGGTCTCTCCTTTCTAAACTTCTTTCTAGAAGCATGAAACCTGCACAGCTGATCATGCTTCAACCAGTCTACCAATTCTTTTATGACTGCATATCCCATCACACACGCCTGGTCCCCCAACTGGTTAAATTCACTACAACAGGCTTCTAGAGTTGTTATAGAAGTGTTCACACAGTAAGCTATATGAAAGGAGATCATTATTTCATTTAGCTAAGATTTTCCATTCTTTGTGCCCTGCCCAAAATGTCTTAAGTTCATAGCACTTTAACAAATGACTATGACGAATAATAAGTTATTGTCCCTTATATCACAGTTCTTATTAGAACTTTGTGGAAAGCTACAAAATCTGGGTGGTGGCATTTTTTCTCTATTCACTTCATAACAAGTGAACTTTGTATAATGCAGTATTAAGGCTATCTGGTGCATTCTTTTGTACACTGAATCTTTCCCCGCTGTTTATAATTCTTTTGGACCAGATTGATTTTACAGTATGTCTGATCTACTATTGTTCTTCTAGGATCAAAACAGGCAAGAGAAAGAACATCGGATTAAGACCATTAGTGATACAAACTGCGTAGTCTAAAAAGAAAACAATGTTAAACCATCCAAATTCATGTTTATCTTCTCAGTGTTAATGAAAATATGAGTCTTATTCACCCTTCATCTACCTTGTGTGCTGTGTACAGCTACCCTGCAGCCACAATGTAGAACTACCCTCTGCTGAGCACAGATAAACGTCTAAAGCTATTCAAATCGGTGAGTGTAAAGCTAGGTTGGAGCTCTGCTCTTTCTGTGACAGCCAGTTAGCCATGCCTGTAGACACTACATTTCAGAGGGAAGATAGAAGTAGCGGTAAAGATGAACTGAGACCTTAGCTTAGATTTAAGCAAAGTTTAAAGACTGATCAGTATTAACTCATCAGTTATCAGGTTCATTATGAACCTCATGAACACCCTGGTCACCCTTCCACATGTGCTGTAAAGCATGGTTTCAAGTAAACAGTCTCGCTAAATCTGACCACTGAACCAGGCCACCGGTATGCAGATACAGGTTGCTAACACCTCTAGGTTTTGCATTGTGAAGGCATTTCAGGCAGGTATTTGATGCAGATTCTTGCTATACCAACTGCAGTGATTAGGCAGTAGCCTCAAAGATGTTTATATACATATAAAATATTAGTTTTAGCTAACCTAAAATACTGCTTTCAAGTTCTAGTTAAATGAATGCTTGACTAATGACAGTCACATTGAGATTTGCAACTAAAGGCTCATTTTAGGCCACTGTTAGTAATATGCATGATTATATTTAACAGTCTTTGGATTTAATTTCCTCTTTCCTTTTGAGTAGAAGCAGGGTGCTATAATAAGCAGTACTTTTTGATATCAGGAGATGAGATAAGCACTTATTTTTAAGGTTAAAAGGTTACATGGTATTTCTCATGGTGCTCTGACCAAGAGACTTTAGTCAGGTTCAGACTCAACCAAGGTGACACTTAAAACACCAACAGCTTGCTGAAAGGCAGCTAGTACCTAGTGTTTGTAGCTACAGATGTAGTTCACTAACTACCATTTCATTTACTTGGCAAAAGTCTTTTACTGAATTTTTTTATGACCATCTTATTCATCCACTCGAAGTCAAATTCCTTTACTTCCTACTAATTTATCAGCAGCAATAAGCCATAGACCCACTCCATGGTAATGTAGGTAGGGGGTTAGTTTATTCTCCAGCCTGCATCTGCCTTGGTAATCTTGTTCTTNTCCTTTACTTCCTACTAATTTATCAGCAGCAATAAACCATAGACCCACTCCATGGTAATGTAGGTAGGGGGCTAGTTTATTCTCCAGCCTGCATCTGCCTTGGTAATCTTGTTCTTTTTTAACCAACCTTCTGTCCATCTCCCACAGTTTCTCACAAGGCTCACTGGTTCCACTATTTCTTGACACAAACTTCTGGCAGGCGTCATGATGTTTGGTTGGTCACACTGGCAGTCTGGGTGTTAATGTTTTAATAACCAACACTAGCATTCCAGCAGACTTAGTACCACTTTCACACCTGTCATTTATTATTATTTTCGATTGATTTGTTCTATGTTTCTCATTTTACGTTTGGCACCTAGGCTGAGGAGTATGCCGAGCTTACATGTCCCATTCTGCTTCCACGTACCTGCAGAAGCATTATATGTATGGATGAAAACTAGCACTCCAAAGACCTTTTAATCCCAATAACAGACCTGCCACCTTTCACCTGAAATACAGGGGCAGTTAAGTAGGGTGCCTAAGGTTGACTTCATTAAAAAAAGAAAAAAAAAAGTCAAACTTGCGTATTTCTTTATGCACCCAAATCTAGATTCTCAAACTTTCCTCACTAAGCCATTGCCTAACTTCTGAGGCTCTTAATGACCTCAGTTATCTTTCTTCTCATCAGTAAAGCCTCTAGGCATACCCAGAAACAGACCTGAGCTGTTTAAGTCTTTACAGTGTCAAATAGCCACATGCATAGCCGAACTCCTGAACTCTGCTGAGATTCAGAAACTAGAAGCTTCCCTCACTACTTTGCATGTGGATGCTGATCCAAATCACATCAGGTGGGCCCCTTCCCTTGTCTCTTGCCCCTGAGGACACTAGGCTGGTAACTCAGCCAGTAAGTGCCTAGAAGGCAAAAGTGACAATGCTCAGTGCTGTTACAATTAAGTCCTGCTGTTAAATCTAGTTCCTAGTGGTTTTGTGGAACCTCTCCTTTTCTCCCACAGAAAAATCTACTAGGTAGGGGTTTTGTCTCCCTTTCCTCAAGCTTTTATAAAGTGAGAGCTGGGGAAACGAGGGAGTTGAAGCTTCCCAATATATTTCATTCTATGATGAAAAGAATACTCAGGGGAGAAAAAAAAAAAAAGTAGTGCACATTAGAAACCCAACTGCCCAGTGTGCTAATTTAAGTCCTTGCTCTTCCACTTCTCTCTTCCCTGTTCTGGCATTCACTGATCTTACTTATTCTAATTAGGTAATCTGCCTGTAGGACCACACATGTCCCTGCTTGTTTTGAACAGCACCTCACCTACTGTGCCTACTATGTGATAATAACAGCAGGAACTGTACCAACAAGGTACACAGAAGTGGGCTAGAAAGGGTTTCATGGCAATGCTACAAGCTATAGCTGCTGACCAGCCTGAACACAAGCTGTTGCTATAGAACACTATAGCTAGCTTTTTGCACCCCTGACGATTCAAGTGATTTAGACAGTAGAAGATGAAAGCGTACCCAGGTATAATTCAATTCGACCTTAATTAACCGATTTACATCAGACTACACATCTTGATTTTTTGTCCTAGCCTGCATTCCGCAGGTAAGTTCAAACAGCGAATAGGGTGTGAAGTTTTAGCTGGTTTTATGTACCGGTTGTAGAGGGAAGTGAACTGGATAAGATCTTCACTATTCAAAAAGAATAAGCCAGTAGGTAGTTTAATGACCTTTATATTGTTCAAACAGAACCTGAAATTCTTCTTTCTCCCCACCAATAGCAATAATAAGGAATTGCTGGAAAAGGTTCCTGGTTATTTTTTTAAAACCTTAAAAAAATACATTAAAAATTCTAAGGTAGTTTTCCTCAAGGTTCAAAACCTGAATTTTCAGACATGCTAAAGAGCTAGACTAGTAAAAGCTTTAACAAGGACACTCCCTCTCACATGCTTAAGTATTTGAGCTAAAGAGAAATCCCTCTCTCAAATTCTCAGATTTCTCTTGTTTTTCTGATTATCAAATAGATTTATATTCTCTAGAAAAGAGCTTATTTCCATCATAACTGCATGACCTCCATGTAGATGAACAATGTATCTCTTGAAACCTTTTAGAGTTACTCATTTATGAAAAAAGTAACAATTTTTCTCTGTTTGCCATCCAGGCCTAAGTTGCCCTCAAAGTTACTAGCAGAAATTGGTTCTTAACAGATATGGCTTGCTATGTCTGGACATATTAAAGAGAACAATTCTATTCAAAAGAAAGTAGCACATAAGTTTTATCTTATTTGCAGAGCACATTACTTAATCAAAACTCATGCTAATAAAAACAATACTGTCCATACCTGAAGATCTTCACTGAGAAGGATATACAAGAATCTTGATGCATCCTCTGTGAGGAGTAAATTATTGTTTTCCTGGTCTTAAAGTAAAAAATACTGATGTGAGAGAAAGTAAAAGCTGTGCCTCAAATCCTGTGACGAGTCCACAGTGGAGCTGCAAGGACAGCCCTGGTTTCTTGACTCTCCAGGCTTGTGTCTTGGTCATGAGCTCCTAAGGTAAATATATTTACAATTAAAATTGGGGATAGTTGTTCACTAATGCTTTTGTTAGTCTAATTTTACAGTTAACATATCTCCAGTATTAAGAGAGCTGCTCCCACAGCTGCGGGGCTGTAACACTTGCAGTTATATTTCCCACAGAGTCGGGAGCTGTTGAGGATACACTGAGCAGTCAGCTGAACCAGGTCCTTGGGAATCATGGTGTGGGAAATGGGAACAGCTGAGACCGAGAAGCCAGATTACAGCTGCCTTTGTGGGCAGCACTCTGTACTCCTGTAGGTGAAGGGAAAAAGTATTCAGCTGGATACTTCACCTTACAGGGCATTAGTGTGAAGTTTTCAAAGAGGAAGATAATACTAAAAACAAACAAGCACTGATGAGCTCATGAGAAGCTGTAATTTACATAGCAGAATACAAATTAATTCATTGCAGCTTCTCTCTTCTTCTGCCACAGAAACAACCAACCTCCCCCCAGCAAAACAAAAAACACACAAACAAAAACATTTGTTATTACACTCCAAAATCATAAAAGGCAATAAAATCCTGAAATGTCAAAACCTCTAGCTCCTACCTGATGAGTACAGGAGTCCAAAACTAGCCCTGACATAAAAATAAGTATATTATTACGGTTTTTCTTTTAGTTTTCCTTTCATTGCGCAAGGACCTCTACTCAGCTTTCTCTAAATGCAACTGTTCAGTTTCCTTGTCACTGGAATCATTCTGCGCTCCATTTCTCTTGTTTCTGAAAGATTCTTCAGCTTATTCTACAGTCTTTGTACTTTCCTGAAGGAGACTTTCTTTGTGTCAAGACAGCATCTTTTGCCCCGTTAGTTTTCTGTAACTGTATGTCATTTAATTGTGTTTACTGTTACTTCTGTTACCTTTGTGAAAGGTTTATTATTTTTGTCTGCCATTGTTTCTAGAATTTCTTAAAGCTGATTTTTGTAAGGTTTCCATATATTGTAACTTGCTACGGCACTTCATTATTTTTTTTCCATTATGCAGGTTCAGCTACCAACAGCACATTTGGGTGTCTGTCATCAACTAAGAACATGCAATGAAAGTAAAAAATATATGATGCACAGATTACAGTCCCTTTAGCTGCTTTCCCCAATTGATGCATTTCCTTGCTGACCTTTGCAGACTCATTCCAAAGCCAGAATTTACTTTGCCTAGCAAGGTGGAAACTTGTCAAACTTGGTCCAAATCAAGGAACTTTCTGCTGAAAATACCTTTGGCTGAGGAGTTTTGTCAGATCTGTAGATGGTCCAAGTTGTTCATCGGAGCTGAGTGAGATTGGTTTATGCTCCTCCTTTTTCTTGATAGAGGAATTTAAGGGATTTATTTTGGGTTTTTTTGTTTTTTAAATGAAGCCTTATTTGCAAACAGGCAAGCTTTTTTCTTAAGTCTTTTCTATGAGAGTACAGCAGTATGATCAAATTTTAAAACACCTTTTTCCTCTGTGCCAACTTCTTTTCAATTGTAATTCAAATTGGTTTCCCACTTCCTCTCTCTTCCATGCTTCTTTTTTTATCCCCCTTCCCTTTCCTTTTCCCTTGCCTTCCTTAAAATATCTGGAACAGCTATTCAAATTTCCTTTGCTTTTCTGACAAACCTCAGAGATATCTTCTGGGCTTTCAAATCTTAACAGTTACTTTTTGTTCCCAAATGTTAAATAGCCACTGAAATGAAGTATTTGTTAACAAAAGCTGAGTTTTAGCCATCCAGCAAAAACACAAGCAAAATACAATTATTAATAAATTGCTGCTTTTAGGCCCACACTTGTTCCTGAGAAGCAGAAAAAGCCTAATGGGGTTTTTTTTTCCTGTATTGTTAAAAAAGTAGGTCTGTTTACTTGCACAGATATACAAAGAGCATGCAATTAACCCAACTTGGGCCAGTTTTGTATCACTCCACTTGCCTTTACCTCTTTTAGTGGTTCTCTCTCACCATCTATTCCCTTATTCTTATCTTTGGTTATTTAGCACTGTGGGGAAGGGAGCATTACCAGGACTAAGGAGGCCTGAGCAATGTCCTGAGTATACTCCAGGAGGTAGCTCCATACCTGGCAATGCAGCACAGTCTTCAGTTCATATGTGTCCATCACCCTGCAGCAACAATCAACATTCCCACACCCTAAGCTTGCCCAGCCCCAGAAAGCTTGGCAGTTTTTCTGCTCTTGTCCAGGTGGCAAAGGCCAATCCCTGTGCAAATCATTAAGGAGAACAGCAGGTGTTGGCAGTTTCTTATGCAAAGCAACTTTCACATTAGTTTTCCAATTTCTGCTAAGTTTAGGGGGACTTATGTTGTCCTCTCTTTGATTGTTGTAATGTGGGAACATAAGCAGTACTCAAATACTTGTTCATTAAAGATATACAGCAAAGGTATGTTTGCATATTTATGAGAAAAACTGCAAGTTTTCTGCTTTACTCATTTTTGTTTTAACCAGTGGCTTGACATTTAATCCCAGTGAAGCTGTGGGTTATGCTTTCAGTCTTTTAGCTGGTAAATGTCAGCTACAGTGCTGCATTCACAAACTCCAAAGCAGCTTTTATCAGCAGTGGTGCTATGTGCCAGTGTTCCCAGAGTACCAGACTGCTGGCTTAGCTTGTTTTCTTTCAACAGCTGTAGAAAATATCTGAAACAGAAAGGCAAGAACTATTCCATTTTTATATGAAAGTGATCAATACAAAATTAGATTTATATAGAGAGTTGCTAAATATAAACGTTATATTTTTATCCTTCACTTTTACACCTCCATTAATATACAGATTGGTTAGTTTATTGTACTGTCTAAAAGTCCGGTTACATTGAATTGATAAAGGATTTTAGTATGTAGGATTTAGTTTATAGACCTAGCTACAAATCCAGGCAGCCAGTGAGCCAATTTAACGGTTAGCTGGACATTTCTTTGCGTTGGAGGAGAATGTAAGTGGTGTAAAGAGACCTGCAGCACTGGCCTCCGGAATGATCCCTTACAGCTTGTTGGCACCAAAGTGAGATAACCCAGTGACCAAGAAAGTCCTTGGGCAGTTGCAGCTCGAGAGGTCATAAGGGTGACAGAAAAATTGTCTTTGGCCCCTTCTTTCACCCTTTCTGCTGCCTCACCGAGAAAGGCTGAACCAAATAAACTAGAGATCTTCAGAGACATATCTCGTGCAATGCAAATATTCTACAGGCAGCCTTGTAGCTAAAGTAAATAGATATTGAGAAACACTTACCCTGAATAGCTGGTTGACCTTGTAGAGGCCGTGGTCCTTTCTTGCCCAATAGATTCCTGCTTCTTCTCCACAGCGTACTAATGATTGCCACTGGACTCCCTGAGAGATACTTGTATTCTGCTGGAGGGGGAAAACAAAAGCCTTCTTCTTTTCAAGGTGGAAGACATCAATCATTCTCCAAAATTTACTTTTGAATGGTGTTTTGAAATTCACTATTAGAACAGCTCACCTTCTCTTACACATTTAAGGAAGGCTGTAGATGATTCAGTTCCTTTCCACCATCAAAAAGTTCGTATACTGACAGGAGCTGAACAGCAGCATTTCTAGCTTACAAATTCCATAACGGTTCCTCTTCTTTATAATCTGCATACTTGTTCTCTCAGAAGTTTCCCCTGTATCCTTTGATGAGTGTATGATGTTGGATTCCAAGCAGCAGGAATGCTGGTCTCTCTCCTTCCCGACGCTGTGAGAGGGAGTAAGTAGGACTGGTCAGACCAGATTTTTGGAGGGGAATTGCCACTCCAACACGTGAGCAACTGCACCAGTTCTCCGTACAATGTGTCTCTAGACACGCACTGAAGGCGAACTTAAGGTTAATTTTTAATGATCAGAAAGGATGATTAATGGTTCCGACTTACAGATCACAACCCCAAATTCAGATAGGGATCTGTTTGTCTGTTGGCTTCAGCAGGTTTATACCAGAGTCTTTTTCAGGGAAAAATTCCCTAAACCCAAGCATGTTAGAATAGGCACATCCATAGTATTTTATGGACATTTTGCACACAGAGATCCTATAGAGCCACATCTGCTTTGTCTTGTTTGAACTGGTACGTGTGGAAGGGGAGAGAGCATAGGACGTGAGTTATGATCAGATCGTGGTTTTTTTAGATATGCCTAGTCCATAATTTTTCTGATCCCTTTTCCTGCATGCAAGTACTGTTCCATGAGTCAAAGGGCATCTGAGAAGCAGCTTACAAGTTATAAAGAGTCAGTAGAAGGTATATATTGAGTGCATCATATCAAAACTTGGATATAGCAAAGGTATTTTTTTATGATTTTAATTTGATTATGGCTTTTCTGTTTTGCGCCTCAGCAAAGTAATAACAGCAAATCAGTGTGACGTTTAGAGCTACATATAGATCCACAAATAGACCTAGTTACTATTATTTCATTACGTTATCTTTTGTGGGTACACTTAGTTTGGAATTCATTCTACCATTTACCTTTGTGTGTGCATCTAGACACAAAGATACCAAATACCAAAAAGACTGGAGCTGCTAGCCAAGTTTAATAAAGGGGGGAATTATGTTGAAGTGGTTTGATAAAGACCATGATTGTAATAATCCAGCTTTTTATAAAACCTGTTCTACCATTCTCAGTTTCTGAGATGAGGAGAATATTAGGGTATCTACCTGACCTAAATCGTATCTGCGATTGGTACCTTTTTGTGTCAGACTGTGGAAAGTAAGGGACTGATGTGAAGCTCTCTCCTTGCTTTAGCCAACTGGGTTGAGCTTTCGTTGTAGATGGAGGCTAAAAGAGTGCCTAGCCAGTATGAGTCCAGAAGGAAGACAGGTGGAAGGGCTCCTGGGAATAGGGATGCAGAGGGAGACGAATACCAGAGATCACAAAGAAAACCAGGGAAGAGAAGATGGGTGGGAGATATCTCAGAGGGCTGGGCAGAGTACAGGGAAACATCAAAATGGAAGACACCAACGGAAGGGCAGGGGAGAGGACTGTAGTGCAACAGAAAAAGGACTTGCGGAGCAATGAAGATGAGACAACTCCAGGTAGCTCTGCTCAAGGAAAGGGAACATGGAGTTCCTGTTTAGCAGTGGTGCACACTTTTATCTGTCAGCTTAAAGCCAAATTTTGAGTCTGAAATCAGCAGTCAGACTGAATATTCAGCTCACACGAAAAAGTGGCAAATAATTTTTTTGGACTGTTTTGGTGCCTCTCATGCACTTGTCTGAAACAGACGAGATTCTTCAGCAGGGACCCTGGTGGGTTTTGCCTGCAAACACAGAACCTCCAGGTTGTTTCCTATGGCTATGTTTACACTACAGTAACAAATGTTATTACAAATAGAGATACCTAAACATGCTTAAATTTAGATATCAGCAGCCATGTACCAGTAGCAGAAACAACATCAGTGCAAATTAATCAAACTTGTCAAGAAATAGGACAAAATGCATGGTTTAGTTCACAGGTATGGAAGGGTTTCTTTGAAATGCTAAAAGGCAGTGTGTGTGGTTGGTTTATGTCCTTCCTTGCCAAGCCAAATGTATTAAAACCAGATTTTCATTCTCGGCATATTGTAGAGTAGGTTTTAAAGTCCCAGCATGAAATCAGTCCCATACTTGAAATCAGGTTGAGCAGGAGGTTTGAAACCATTTTTATATTACTCTGATTTAAAAAATCTAGTATGCAAGGTTGATGTGTTCAGCCTCTTTGCTTCTTAGCTGTGTAATTGCTAATGTAAAAGAATTACACTGTTGCAGTTTTCTTAGACAAGTATTTGTGGCTGTGATACCCTAAAATTTCCAAATTAAAACAGTATACAGCGTGTTGCTTGTAAGGGACTTTCAGAAAATGTCAGCAAGCCTTGCATGAATAAATAGTTCAGTTAAGATCAACAATAAAATCAGAATAATTTTGCATACAGTATTATATTCTGTTGATTCTGATAAGAGAACACTGCATTACAGTCATCACATCCCTAAGCTAGATTTCTGGGGCCATCTTAAAGGTAAAGGAAAGTATAGGTGAGAGAGTTTGCAACTCGGTAGCACCAAAGCTGTGGCTGCTTTTAACTGAGGCAAGGTGCTGTTAGCCGGTTTATCAGAAGGATCTTGACATGAAGCAGGGAAAGAAACATTCTGAAATGTTTGCTACAGCCCTGAAACAGAAACTCTGATTATTTTTTTCCCCCCACCAGTGTAATATCTTTCACAAGCTGCTGAACTGGGAACAAAAAAATGTGAGTTCATAGGATACAGGGGCATGATTTTATAAAAGAACTCTTTATTTCCACGTAACCCCCAGCTGTGCAGAAAAGTGCTGATTACATGGTAGTAGTTAAATTTAGTAAGAAATTCTTTGCCTGAAATCAATTTTGATACCCAAGCAGAGTGCCTTATATACCCTGGTTTAAACCTTTTAGTTTTAAGCAGTCTGTTTTTCAGTTTATCAATGTCTAAAATTGAAAGACCACTTTATTTTCCTGTTAACATTTATAAGTGAATTTGAGATCCTCTGCTACAAAGACATGACGTGTATTTACCAAAACACCTTCCTTCTGTATGCTTGTTTCTATGTACTAGTGTTTTATTAAAATAAAAAAAAATCCAGTCATGTATATCAGCTAGTACAGTCTGGTGAAGGTCCTAATTCATCAGCACATTTTTGCTGAACTCTTAAGTGTTTTGCTGACTTAAGCCAAAGTTCAAGAGGTTTATAACTGGATCCCAGGTTTAGTAATCCTCATTAAACTTCTTTGGCCTTATTATGCCTTAATCTGTGCACAAATCTCATGATTGATACAATGCAAAGCTGTGACTGAGAGTGGAAGCTGTTTTAGTTATACACCCACGAGTCAAGGAATTCTGTTTCCTTCATAGAAATTAACTGTGCCATCTCAGGGCTCTCTTCCTCCTCCTTGACATGTAAAGAAAGATGATCTTTTTTGGCAGCTACTTTGAAATAATGTCTTTTGTTTGCCCTGCCCCCCCTTCTTTTTTTTTTTTTCATATTCACTTGCCTCTTCTGTTTTTTAAATTATCTTTGCAAATAATTTTTTTTTGTAAATGTAGTGTTATATGAATATACATGCTTTTAATTCTTTACCGTATGAAAAAACTCATGTTTTACTTTTGTAAAATGTTTCATCTCTTTTAGGTATTGTGCAATGGACCAGGAACATGTGTTCCTGTCTGTATATCTGCACTTCTTCTTGGGCTTCTAGGAATAAAGAGAGCAATCATTGTGTACATAGAGAGCATCTGCCGCGTGGAAACTTTATCCCTGTCTGGAAAGATTCTTTACTACTTTTCAGATTACTTCATCGTTCAGTGGCCTGCTCTAAAGGAAAAATATCCCAAGTCAGTATATCTTGGTCGAATAGTGTAACAACAGAAGACAGGCTTTACCTAAAATAAACTCTGCAAGCTCCTCACTGAAGAAATGCATTCATGTAGCAATTTATTTCCAAGAATTCCTGTTAAGAAATGAGACTGGTACTGGAAAAGGAGACTATAATAAAGATATATCTACATTTAAGTACATTTTAATGTAGTTGTATTTATTGCCATCATCTAGGTCTGTTCACCAATACCCCATAATGGCCTTAAGTCTATGCTGTCTCTGTTTTCATCTAGTTTTCCTGCTATGTGAATGGCAATTTTTGTCTACAAATAAATATGGGAATTTGTATGAATTGTAACATTTCCTGTAAGGAAACTTTGTGTAGTTTTCTAAATTGTAAGAAACAAAGTCTTGTTCTAGCACAACAGACTTTATTTCCTGTATGCTAGCAGTGAAGTCCCTTGTGAATCCTTAGAGCATAAAGGAAACTGTTATATTAAGTTGGCTTCATGACAGTTTGTACTCTACAGTCTTCCAAAATCCCCAAAGCATTAAACCAATATCATTTTTCCTCTGGGCTTGTCAGACCTGTCCTTATAATCTGTAACGCACCTTTTGAAAATTGTTGCTCACTTCTTAAGATAAATAAGAAGATGACAAGTGTCATGCTACAGGCATGGTACTTACAGATTTAAGAAGCACTTTCTTCAAAGCTTACATGCAAAAATCCTTAGCAGGTTTACATCACAGAGAGCAAACTGTCACTTGGGAAAATTGAACTGGTTCAGGCTCTAAACTATAAAAAAGAAAAAAAAAAGTGTTACTATCAGTAATAGGGGAAGGAACAGAGTTTCCCTCTCTTTTCCTGATACAGTGAATTTGACTTTCGGTATATCCTGTTTTCCATTTTATGCACCTTACTTTCAGCAGTTCAGTGCGCACTTAAGATTTTGTCATGGAAAATTATATTCTGCACATTGGAACAACTTTTAAAAGGTATTTTGTTGGAGCTAAGTGTGTGGAAGTCTACTTTAGCATTTCACATTCATCTGGCAAAACGTAATCCTACACACTGTTCCACCTATAAAGCAATATAAACACATCTGTCATCTGTACACACACAGAGCTATGTGTCTGGCTGCAGAAACATATACAAAGAAGAAAGCTGGAAGAAAAGTAGAAACGCTCTACAGACTGCACAGCCTGCCTGGTGAAGCCAACAGCAGCTCCTCATGCTGCCGCGGGAGGAGACTCACTCTCTGAAGCCTTTTCCTCAGTGTCGGATGTGAAAACCTTGCAGCAGCTATTCTGGTAGGGAACAGGGGTGGAATTTAGCTGAACAGAAACGGCGGTTCCTGCTGTTAGGAAACAAGGGTCTAGAGGAATAGTCTGCTTTCTGCAGAAAGTCATTAGATCATCAGTAAACATTCTGCAGAAAATTNTCATTAGATCGTCAGTAAACATTCTGCAGAAAATTACTGTCATGATGTTGCGCGGCCCTGTGGGGAAGCCAGCCGTTATAACCTGTCTGACGGGCTTAATAATCCTCAGCATAATCCTCATCCAAGAGTCCCTTGATGTGGTCACATGTGAGTTCAGAACAGAGAGGTTTTGTGGCTTTTTAACCTAGATTATGTCTGACATTAAAGAGCAGTTAATAGGTTAAGACTATGTGGGAAGGACTCTCTGTGCAGTACATACTCGGGTCCTTGAAAATGACCTGGCTGAAGTAAATCTGATGTGTGCGAGGGCTCTTTTTTCCCCGAACTGGAGTGAGGACTGTCTTATCTGGACTTTCTGCACAGTTGCAGATAGTTTGGTAAATTGGAGATACACTGGACGTTATTATGGCTAATGGTAGTTTATTTTAGATTAGTGCTCTCTGTGCTGAATCTTGCTTTCAATCTTGCTTTCTGTTTTTCAAGGGAACTAGAGTAGAGGGGAGTGAGGACAGAGGCAGCCTCTTCCTCTGCTCCGGGTAAGGGGCAGCAGCACAGGATCAACGCCCCGAGGCTTAGAGAAGCATGAGAAGAGAAAGGCAATGAATGCTTCCATTCATGCACCACATCCCGTGCCTGAATAGCCCGCTGGCCTGGCAGGGAGGCAGACTCCTGGACCGCCTTGTCTGTAAACACAGCCAAGGCTCCAACGGCGCTGACTCCACACGCTGCTTGTGTTCAGAGCAAAGCAGAATGTAGCCCATCCTCATCCTGCTCTAGATTTACACCTGGGTGAAAGCTGGCTGCCTGGTTCCTCCCGGAGAGCCCTGCCCAGGGCGGGATTTGGGGTTTTGGTGCGCTTTCAAACTGTGGGTTCATAAACTTCTTGAGTCTGCCTTTGAACGCCGGGGAGTTCCAGGAATTTTCTTCTATCTGTCACCTGCATGGCAACAACTGCTGCTTAAGGAAGTCACTTGCCTGTTCAGACTTGTAACCTCCCATGTAAACGCTCTGAAGGTAACGGTAGATTTCTTCACAAGAGGCTGTTCTGAAAAACTGAACGGCTTCAGGCCATCTGATGTGGAGGAATCTCATGTTCAAGGACTTGGGAAGACTTTTCCCCCTTTACTTCACTGCCAGCCATTTTGGGGAGCAAAGCCGAGAGAATCCCTGCTCTTGTTCCCCCGACAGCATGTTCTTTACTCTGTTTGGTCAGGCTGGGAAACACAGGTTAAAATAGTGCATATAAAGTGGTTTTTAATCCGGATAATCAGCTATGAGAGAGTGGGACGGTACCCATTTCCTTATATTAGTTGCTATTTCCTTACCGATTACTGGCTCAAGTGCCAACTTGAGTTACCGACACTTACTTTTCGGCAGTTTATAATTAGTCTTAGTAAGTGAAAACTTGGATTAGAAACGACGCAGAAGTCTGTAAAGCTGAAGCAGCTCGAACTGCTCAGGAGAGCTCAGGAACGGAAAGATCACAACTCTGACCAAAGCCTTCGACAAAACGCTGCATCACAACCACAGGGGACGGAACACAGAAAAGAGTTCCTGGCTTGAATTCTCTCAAAGGAAATTTTGTTATCAACTAGATTGACTTTTCCGTGGAAAGGTTATCCCAAGTAACTGCTAGTTCTCTCCAAAAGCCCAATGGAGCCCAAGTAAACTAGCATTTTGTTACTGAGTAGCTCTTATCTTTTGTTTGTAGTAGGTGGGTGCAACCAAACTGTCATTGTTCTAGGGGAAAACTGCATTCTTCCTGCTCCCAGCATGGAACAGAAAACAGCGCTCCCAGGGTCTATCCAAAGACTTAAAAGCCACTGACTGCATTCCTTATGTTTAGATTCTTGGGTTTTGCTGTGTGTCATTCTTTCCCTTAAATATTAATATTGAGGCAAACACATTTGCGTTATGTATATGAGGGACATTTGGAGTGAAATACATTACCTCTTTTTTTCTCCATTCCCAAAAGAGGAAAACGTAAGACCTTACGGATTTAAAGCAAAATAAGGAAGAAATATATTCTTAAAGAAAACAAACATGACTTTATGGAAATGTCATCATCAACATTGGCAGGGATTCCAGAGAGAACAAAAGGCATCCAAAAATTCCTTCCCTGAGTCCTAGCCTGGAAGCTAAATTTTAAATGAGTTTTAGTTATCAGATTGTTTTATCTAAATATGCATTAGTTGACAAATATTAAGTACTCAGAGTTGCTTCTCTTTTGACCTGGTTGTCTTCTAATGGACAGTATATATTGCATGTACATTAAAAACCAGGTTAGTTTTATGTTAGAAAAGGAGGAAGGGAGAATAAAAGAGGAGCGCCAGTTGGACTGTAATAAAATAACGATATGAGAAGGTGGTTGACTCTTGATAAAAACAGCTTAGAAGATTATTTCCAAGTTACGCCGGCAGAAAGCTAAACAGACTGAGCTACTTTCAGCCAATGAACCAAATTTCTTACAACTCTGCAGGGACCATTCCAATAAAGTTATGCCATTCTGTATCATTTTACAAGCCATTAAGGATTTCTGGGGACAGTAGTGAAAGCCTCAAAAGTAACTTCTAAAGTTGTACTTACACAATTCTTCAGACACCTGTTTTTCATGCAAAAACACCCTGTCATAACAGGTGACGGTTAATGCCGTGAAACAAAAGATTGCTGTATACTGATAGCACATAGACCATTTTAGAGATACAAATGCAAATCACGTTTGCAAAGCAAAAAAGATCCTTTTATGTCTGTTCAAGGGGCCACAGAGCGTAAACAAACCCGATGAGACCATCTTTCCCATCCTTTTTTCACCCCCAAATGAGCTTATCAGGGTGCCTTAGCCAACGTGCCATCACAAATTGCATGGCAGCGTTTTCCTGGGGCAGGAGAGAAGGCAGGCTCTCTATGTGGAGCAGTGTCTCAGAGACAGTTGGGTAGCGGCGCTTGCACACAAACCTTTGCTTGGGTCAGTGCCAAGTGGCACAATCCCATTGAACACATTTTTGCCCCGGACTTCAGCCCTTGGCAAATAGCACAAAAGGCTTGCTGTCACCATTTCTCTCCAAGGACTGTCTCTCCTGCGTCTTCGTGATGGAAATGAAGGGGTTTAACAGATCCTTGCGAGGTATCTTCATGGTCGCTCGAACAAATTGTGTACACAGTACTTGTATTTCCCTTCAAATCACGTTTGTGCTGCCTTTCTCTCTACCGATCACGCTTGAAACCAGGTCAGCGTGGTGGGCTGTGGAGTCACAGTACCGCAGCAGATACAAGCTGCTGATCTTACACTGCTCTTGTTTCTTCTTTAGAGGAACTTTTGCTCTCCCAGCCGGAGGCAGTGGGAAGGGACGCAAGCGTACAAGGACTGTAGCCATGGCCATCCCGCTTCGCCCCTGGTAGTTTGCAGTGGTGCACTTAGTAAAAGCCTGACGACTACTAGGTCATGCTTGTCATAAACGTTGAAGCTTTAAAGAGTCACTTTTTGGCTTTGATTTAAAACTTACTGTGCAAATCAGAAACATACATTTTTATCTAACACTGGCTTTTTTAAGATATTATAGCCGGGATAAGCAAAAAAGTTCTCCTCGTAAGCATTTTCTACAACAGATTGCAATTGTATAGATTGGAGTTGATTATGTTCATATCATCCCTGTAATGCATTCACTGCTAGTGTGGACACGGGTAGGGTCTTCCCTTCCAGTCAAGCAAGGGACGTCAACAGCCATGGTGTATGTAAGAGCTTTGATCATTGAGGTACGTTTCAGAGACTTACCAGCGCTAGAAATAGATCATACAACCCTTAATCTACATTTTGAGTCTGACTTCAGGAAACCAGTTCATGAAAGTAATTATGAGCTGGATGTTGAATATAGTGTTTAAGACAACCGTTCCCTAGGACATTAGTTTTTAATTATCATTTCAGCAAAAATAGCATTACTAATGAATGGAAGACTATGTGAATGAAGGACAGCTTATATGAGACGAACACAGCAAGGTCATTTAACTGAAGCTTATTTAATTGTCAGTAAAGTAATGCACTGGGAGGGCAGTGTCTGTATTACGGGACAGAAAAGCACAGTTCGGAAATTTTACAACAGAAAATGAGAGCTTTCCAAAAAAATGTACATTTAAAGAAAACTGAGTGGCATACTTGTACTAGATCTGACAGTCACCGAAGTTGGAAGACTGCTAGTACTGGTCACCGTAAGGCAGAGCAGAAGCAAGCAGTGTGTAAGGTGTTTGAAGAAGCTCCCTGGCTCTCAGGCAGTACTTTGATGTCCCTCCCCTTTTGCTGGCCCATGCCGAGACCACGCACCGTACCGATAAACACCTGGTTGTTCTAGGAGGTGGGTGAGGATCTAGAAAAGTAAAGCATTGAGCCCTTCTGGTTGTTTGCAGCACAATTTGAAACTAGAACTTTCTGAAACTTGAATTTGCCTTTTTTTAATCACCGTACTTCCTTATAGCGTAAAGATAGTCTCGTGACCAGGACTGTTGAAATCAATAGGATGCACTTTGAGGCAGAGGTCATCTTTCAGAAAGCAGCTTCGTAAAGGACAGGATTTTGCACAAGTTTAAGAGAGCAAGTAGCTTTCACTATAATAGCTTTGGACAGCATTTTTCATCTGCATTGCTCTTTCACGCTGCAATGGTAATGGGGCAGGAGGAGAGAGTGATGTGTGATACAAAAGATTGACTTTTGTTGACATGCTTATTTAAACTCAGGTGACTATTCTGCACAGTGTAAAATTTCACATTTAGTATTTCTTATATCTTTTTTGCCACCTTACCTAAAAAAAAAAAAATAATGTGTTTTATAATCCAGTTAATGGGTGAGACAGAAATATGCATGCAACAGAAATAAGCAATTTCCCATTTAGCTGTGCCGGTGACAGGCTTTAACCATGCATGTATCTATAAAAAGATGAATTTGTTCATTGATAACATCAGTTTTACACATACCTTTTGTTACCTGTGCTCATACATGAGGAACAAAGCTAAACAAGATGTTTGACGTGTTCGTTATTCTCTAACCAGAGAGAGACTGGGGGCAATAATAATATTTAACAGACAAAAATGGGGGGAGTGAGGGGTGCCTTCAAGGAATGTTTCAAACAAGTTATAGCACTTTATCAATTAAGATATTATGCATATTAAACAAGTCTATTGTAAATTGATGCTTCATGAATGGTAACACAGGCATTAGTCCAATATTACCAGATCTTTGTCACTGTTCTACCCAGAATGTTTCATTTGGGGTTTGGAGAGCTTTTTCTTTGGTTTTGGTTTGTTGTTTGTTTTTTGGTTTGGGTGGGGTTTTTTTTTGGGGGGGGGGAGGGGNGCTTGTGAGTGTGTGGTTTGTTGGGGTTTTTTTTAATACAGAAATCAGGTATTCATGACTATGCAATGAGATGATCTTCTTGACAGTACTGGATTTAGACTTCAGAAAGAGAGAGAATATTCATAGATAGATGAAGTCGTCCTTGCACTATGCAGCAGATACTTTTTAAAGGAGTCTGTAACACAAAGTTACAGTTGGTTTTTTATATCGAAGAAGTATTTTAAACCATGCAGTGAAGTTGTTATGCATAATCCTGCCCCTTCTACACATTGGTGCACAGTACATTCTTAAAATCAAAAAAGAGCCCTCCACTTGGTTTAAGAAAGAGTGTGTATTTGCAGTGTTGTATCAACAATCAGATCTGCTCCGTTAGCATTACTGTAAATTCTACTTTCAGCTGCCAGTAGTTTGGCAATTAGTGTTTCCTGCTTTATTGTTATACAGCGCAATTGAACTCCGCTGCTTTTCATTTATGATCCAGCTTGGGATGTCAGCTGACACCAAAATGAATATCCTAACCTCCAATTCAGCGGCTTAAAGGATATCTCCCCAACATCCACTGCCAAGATGGAGTCCAGAAATTATTATCCAGCAGCAGTAAACAGGGCCTGTTTTTGCAGGCAATCATTTGTAAAAAAGCAAGCATGACAGCTGGGAATCACAGTTAATGTTCTTTTTATATCCACACTGAAAAGCAAAATATTAAAAGTGCTGCTGCAGTATTTGTAAAGAAGCATTTAAGCGATATCTCAACAGCTCAACATTAATATTTGTAATAGTTTCTTAAAAAGGTAACCCGGCTGCAAAAGGATGCACTAAGTCAGACTTTGCAGTGTAGTTAGAAAAGCAGATATCTTCAAAATTATTGGTGTGGGGAATCTTCGCTCTTTGGTCACTTACAGACAGAAGTTGGCCGCTGACAAGCAGAGGTAGTTATCTCAGAGCACAATCACAGCTCTAAGCATATTTTTAACTTAAGTCTAGTCTAGAGATAATTCCTGAAAATCTTCATTTAATTTTTTTCTTGAATAACAAGAATGGGGGTGCAACAGGAGGGCTGAGGAAATACAGAAAGAACTGCTTCCATGTGAAGTACTGCTTTAGGAAAGCTTGAACAGGTAATTCTGAGAGGAAAGAAAGTATTACTGCTGCCTTACCCCGCTCCTCCCAGCCCCACCCCAGTTCTTCCAGGTTTATTGAAGATTCAGAATATGTAACACAAAGCAGTTAAGGTTTTATACTGTGTAGGCTGAATTTACTACTGCTTTGTAACACTGAACTGTGCTGGCTGTGATGCAATGAATATTTCTAGAATATCAAGTTCATTTGCCAAGCTTTTCCTCGGAATAAAGTTTATTATACAATGCAGATACAAAATAAAATTGTCTCTGTTTACTTACAGTTTTTAACCTCCATAGCTAGAGCCTTCCTTTGTGTTTAAAAGTAAACATTACCAGTACTTTCTACTTGTGTGCAGCTCTCCCTCTGCCCCACACACCCCCTTTTGGAGATTTGTCAACAGACAAAAGACGTGAGAGAGAACTGCAGGTACGGAACAGTACTGTCCCCAATACTCCACTTACTACTGAATAAGCGCGCACAATGTACATCACATTAATATCGCTGTGTTTTAAACAATAGGTATTACTTGCATTAAAACTCAAGCAAATAACTACTTTAGATATTAAATCTTTGTTCCAGTATAAGAGGGAAA
>RSEF01000008.1:14033795-14048833 GCA_003993805.1 Himantopus leucocephalus
AGGAAAAAAAAAAAAAAAGAAAAAATGAAACTTCTCCACGGCACCAAAAAAAAAAAGAAAACAAAAAAAGCCCACACTCAACATCTTTTGGAAATTCTGAAGTTTTGTGGGATGCAATACAAGCATAAAATGGACAAGATTAATGATCTGGGATAGAGTGGCTAAAAACCTCAGGATTCTTTATTCTGCTACAGTCTCAGCTATCTGAGCATCAGCTATTCCAAATTCCCTTCTCTACCCCCAAGTCTGAATCACATCCTCTGACATCTACTGAAGTACATTAACAGTGACACGGGTTATTTGAAACCTCTCTTAGCCAAACAGATTTGGGATCCTTACTATTGCAACAACTGAGCCTCCACGCCGCGGTAGCCAGCCTCTGGCTAAACGCCACTGTATCTCAGCTAGTCACTCATCATGTGCAACACTCAGCAGCCTTCTCTNGCATCACTTGCTGTGCATTGTTTTGCTCTTCAAATTACCTTAACTTCTAAGTAAAGCTTTACTGTGGAAGTTCAAAGAAGGATAATGAACTACAGTTAACAAAGAGGCAAAAAACCACCACGTTTTCTCAAGCTTGTAAGAATACCATGTCAGAGGTGGGAAATATTTCTGATGAGGGATTAGTCTCATTTAGAAAATACTGCCTAGATAATTAAAATTGGAAGAAGTCACGGAATTAGGCAGCAAGGAGAAGGTTTCTGTTCCTTTTTTCTATATTCAGATTTTGACTATTAAGACAAGACTGGATAATTAACCAGCCTTTTAAAATTTCAGCACTGCTCAAGCATAGTCTTGTTTCAATAAGCGAGCATGAAGATTTTAACCATCAGAAGACAGTTCATACATCAACATATTTTAATTATTTTGCATTTGGTATCCAAATAAATAAGTTTGAATAATGCAACATGAAGTTGCATAAAAAGTTACCACATACTATTTTAAATCAGTTCTATTCTCAAGTTATTATTGGGGCGCACAATGGGGGATGAAAAGAAAAGTTGGTGGAACACAGTGTGCCTTGAAAGACGTGAATTTGTCCAGACCCTGTTAAGAGTTGCACTCAAACAGAAGCAAGGAGAACATGCTCCAGTGGCATAAATATCAAGTGTTGGGATTCAGGGAGGGAGGTAAAGGGTTCAAATCAATCTCAGATCACGCTGAGCAGGCATCAGCCAAATGGTAAATGTAATAGCCTCTGTCCGCATCCTGGAGAGACAGAAATTGCCTCTTCGAAGTATATGCATGTCATCTGCTCCCTGCCACTGGGAGGAAAAATTCTGGTGTGTGCTGGTCAGTCGGTCCAGGCCTCGGCTCTCCGACATCCAGGGCTGCCAAGGAAGCAGCCCAGTGAACTTCAGGAGCAACAGTGCAACAGATGCTTTAAGAAAAACTGATGTTTTAAGAAGAGCCATCAGAAGCAAAATAATTAGGAAGGAAAAGCCACCATTTTTAAGGGGTCTAGTGTTCTCTTTAACAGGAGCATGAAGATACAGTGCCAAGTTATTTGCCTACCAAAGTCTGCCTTAAGTACAGATATCAAAGCTGAGGTGGTTGTTTGTTTTTTTTTCCTTCACAAGGATGACAGAAAACAAAGAAGAAGAAGGAAGACCCATAAGTCTCGTCTCCCTCACAAGAAGCAGTTCTGGTAATGCACACTGTCCCTGCAGGCGTTTCCTCTGTGCGTTTTGCTATGTTGTTCTTGCAGGTAAACATCACCATGAAATAAAACCGATGGCTGTTAATATTTAGCTTGTTGACAAACAGAATCAAACACTTCAGTACCTGTATGCTGGTGGCACAGACTGTCTGCAGATGTTTTAGGTCCTACTGATGGAGAAGTGAAGCCTGCCAAACAGGAGGGAGAAATGACTCTCTGACCTACCTGCTGCGAGCCAACAAGCTTACTTGCTGTTACGATGCTCGAGGAAGAAAACTGTGAAATATGTCAGGCATTTTGATTGCACAGCAAGCAGTCTGAAGTCCTTTGTTGCCACCTTCTTGTGTACTGGTTTTAGCAAGTTAAAAACCAAGACCAGCAGCAAGCCTTTCACTCAGTCATGGGGGGAGGTGGGGGGGGGTGGGCACATCACAGCACAGGACCCCCAACACTAATCAGGTTGCAGGAAAGTTATGGGGTTTTTTATATTAGCTCTAGCCAGGAACATACTTTGGCATTCAACTGTTCTCTAGCTATACCCCCACTGGTAAGAATGCAGCTATCACATTTTAAGGGAAGGTCACGAATCTCAAATAAAAATAAAAAAGCACAAAATTCTGCCTTAAGCTTATTTATCAACAGCTAGCACCACCACATAACAAAAAAAACCTCTATTTTCATAAGAGGATGGAGGACAGAAGACGACATCAGTGTTAGAATCAATGAAAGAGCGATGAATTCAGAAGCAAGAATTTAGATATTTTAACAATCTGAATACATCGTTTTGTTTTAAATAAAGCTTAATCTCTACAAATACAAACATTTAGATAAAATAACTTGCTGAAGTGAAAGACTTATCATGAACATGAGTAGCATCTATGTCCTTAAAAATTAGACACAAAGGGGAGTCTTTCCCAAAAACAAGACTTGGGCTCCCAGTCTTACAACTGCCAGAATTCATGCTTAAAATCCCATCTCAAGTCAGGGGTTTCCATCACCACCCCCTTTCAGGAAAAGTCTGGGTTTCTTTTTTTCTACTGCAGTATTTTAGGTTTGGTCCTGTGCAATTCTCTGAGCATTTTGGCATCATGTGTATCTCTGAAGACGTCTCCATATAAGGGAATTTACTGAAGCAATATAGGGAAAACACAGATAGCAGATAATAATTCCATCAAGGCTGAATTTGGCCCCATGATTCAGTTTGTGGTATTTGTAAGAAGTCTGTGTACTTAGTTTTTCCAGATGTTGATTTTGAGACACTTGTAAGCCAGCCTTTTAGGTAGAATTAATGACTGCCAAGAAAAATGCTGTCTTCTGTAGTCTGGTACAGAGGAAAGAGGAGTGGGCTACAAACACCTCGTAGCGCCCGTAATTGTTCTACAAGGCAAGAGGATCTCTCATGGGATGAGAATAGTCTGTTAAAGTAGTCGAGAAGCAATGTAACATACATACAGCATGGCATGCTTAATTAAAGTAGCAAGGGCGGTACTGCACACTCGCAAAATCTTCCAAAATAATCAGCAGTATGAGCACAGCAATGTTTTAAGTGGGTATTTGATTTAACATATGAACAGATGTTACACAAGCTTACCTAGGGCGCTGTTTAATTTCAAAAGGAATCCTAATAAAGGAAAGAGCACGGACAGTTTGGGGTACTGCTAAGGCTCACCATTGGCTCTTCTGTAGAGTTCTTATTTTGCAGTTTCTTCAGTGCTACTGCATGCTGTACTAATGTTTGGTCTTAATAGGCATCAAGCAGTGGGAAGATGCAAGTCTTACTAAAGTCACATATTTCCTACAGCTGTTTTAATGACTTGAGTCACATAAGTTAATTAGGCTAAAACATTACTGAGCTTTAGTGTCACCAGCACCCTGGGACAGGACGTTTCACAACACCAGGACTAATTTCCACACTGACATGGGACAGGACAGCCTGGGAAACACTCCCTCAAGTTTAAAGGAGTCGCAAAAGGGCTTAGTTAGCTCCTTGCCTCTTAGCTAAAGCACTTCAAAGGGGAAGCGAGCAGTACAGCCTTCTCCTTCCCTCACCAGGTTAGTACTCACTCACTAGTAATTTTTCCCCCTTGACCCTTAGAAGAGGACACAGTTGTAACTCAGAAAGCTTAGAGCATCCTTCCCTTCCTTAAAGCACCAGATTATTGCAAAGCACTTTCTGTAGCCAACTCCCCCATCGGTTACCTGCAGGTCAGTGAGCTCCATCGATGGCAGTGCAGTGCAGGACCCGCTCCTCACCAGGGCGACCCCCTGCCCTTACCAAGCCAGCACAACTCCCTGCTCCAGTTTCTTCCTGCACTCCAGCTCTTTCAAGCACTGTAGCTCCCACCTCCCACCCAGGAACCCACTCCTCTGCCCCAGGCAAAATCACACCCACACCCATGACCACAAACCCACACCCAGTGGTGTATTTTCTTCATTTTCTCCTTCCCAGCCCCATGGCTGGTGATACCACCACCCTCCCCAGTTCAGAACCCTACTCCCCTCCCTCAGACCAGCCACACCACCCAGCAAATCCTTCCTCCTTCCCTTCAATATGGCCCTTTAGAGCTAGTCCTGGCAAATTAACTTCCTGTGCACGGTTTAGCTCTCCCAAACTCCCTCTATCCTTCAGGGAAATCATCCCGCTCCTCCTCAGCCTGAGCCAGTTGATTAAACCAAGGCCCTTTATCAGGATCAGATGGGTAGGAACAAGACGATGATCCATCTCAGACATGGCTAGGCCCTACTCCACGTGTAGGACTCGCCAGTCACCCCCTTACACCTCTTCAATCATCGATGCTCGGTATGGCTCCGACACGGAGCGGAACACAGAAATCACAGCGCGTATTTGATAGTTTTCCATTGAGCCACATTAATTCTATAGATTACGGTGGAATTACACAAGGGATAATTTAGGCTCGGGGAGTTTAATAGGACTACACATATGCTTACAATAATTCATGTGCAAGAATGTTTGTAAGATTATTGTCCGTGTTTCCAAGAAAACAGACTTTGTCTCTTCAGAGCTCTTTTTCCTTAGTTTCCAACTGAAGTCATCAGCGCATGTTTATGATATTACATGTGGTTGCTGAAGAAGTTATTACAATGTCACAAAGAGGATTATGATTTCAGGTGGGGAATAATTCTCGTACAAATCCCCTTTCCATACAAACAGCCTTAGTAATAAGGAATGTAGAAAAATAGGGCAAAGATAAGAGATTTACACATAATGAGCCAGATTGCCCAGCATGCTCCAGCTGCTTTGTACTGCACTGATGGGTTTAAATTTGCTTTGTGTTGTCAGAGCGATGCTAAACAGAATGTGTTTTTAACTACGCTCAAATATTTCTTGTACAACCTTTTCCTGCGGGGCGTGAGCATATTACTGATCACAGAATAAATGGCAGCAATCACCCCAAAAGACTGGTAGCTTTCTTATCAGATGTTCAGCAGCAGCATAAAAACACCGGATGGTATTTGTGCCCTGCTCAGATGAGGTAAAAAATAAAAATGCTAAATGATTTATTTGAGGATAATTTAAACCCGACTGTCCAGCAAGAGAAGATTATGCCATATTTTTGTCTGTTACTAATCAGGACCATTTTATTTCAAAATTGATGAAACCTATAATTTATGGAGCTGAGAAAAGCATACCGATTGTAAATGTCTCAAACGTCCCAAGCCACTGTGTATTGTAGCAAAAATGATTGAGAGCATTAACAAATAAGGTCCTGATCCAACTTTACTTAAGTCAATGGAAACATTTCCAAGGACTTCGGAGGATATTGAATCTAGCCCTAAATCATACGTTCGCTGAGGTCACGAAAGATGCGTTTATCCCAACACGAATGTCTGAAAACTAATGAACTTTCATTATGTTTACGCGAACCGCCATTTCCCTCACCCCATTCTTCAGTTTCCTGCTTCTCTTGCACAGTTTCCTTTTCCCAATGGGTAGTTCAGGCAGTTCTGCTTCCTTTAATTAGGAACAGCCCTGGCTGTTTTCATTAGGGGCTGTGCAGCAGCAGAGCGGTTTAGGCTGAGCTGATCCACAGCACCACAGTATAAAACAACCTCCTGGCTGCCCTGCGAGTCCCCCAGGACTGTTACAGCCCGACGGGGCTCCCACCGCAAGTCGTTTGGAAGAGCCCCGTTGGTTTCAACCGGAGTTAGATCAGACACTCGGTCCTGAATTTTTGCTCTGAAGTGGGAGCACAGGCCAGTTATTTCTGGGGGGCGCCAAGCAGGCGGCTAGGTGGGCCCCAGCTACAGCAGCCAGTCCTACAGACTGCTGTTCTGTACCCAAATGGTCCTATCAGCGGATCATTTTCTGGTTATTATTTTCAGATTTGTTAATTTAACTGTGTTTGTACGCCCAGGGTTACAGTAACGCTGAAGGAAAACACTGTGCCGTACTTTGAGGTCAGTACTTCACTCAATGAACCAAGTGTTGAATCTGTACTCGCTTTCAAGAGCTTTCCAGCGCTCCACCAGCCGTGGCCCACCGCTCGCTGCCAGGAACCATCGCTCCCTGGGCAGGATGTGGTGTCATCCCGCTGCTATGCCCAGCACGCAAACCTTAGGTATGCCCTGCGCTTTCCAAAGAGGGACGGGACTCACTGCAGAGCAGCCCGGCCACCCTCCCCAGCGGTAGCCAACACAGCCCTACGGCAGTTCATTCGTGACTTGACGCAGTAGAGGAAAGGAGTGACCCGCTCCGGAATCCGGAGGTGCTGGCTCTCGCAGGGATGCTCCGCGCCCACAACGTGGAGCAGAGGAACGAGGAGCTCGAGATGAGCCCGCCGTCCTGCTCCACCTTCATCTCACTTCAACCCCTTGGGCACTTTTTTTTTCTCCCCCCTCTTCACTATCTCCCCGCGTTTTTTGAACTTTCCTGTGATTTTGAGGCCTTTTAAAGGAACATCAAAAGCAGTTGAAGCCATCGCGCAGTGCCAGAGAGCTGTTGGCGTGAGCGGCTGAGGCCTTTTCTAGCAGCCGCCCGGTCACCCCTCAGGCCGGGCACTCCGAGCCCTCCTCTCCGCCGGCGGGCGGGCGGGAGCCCCCGGTCTCGCACCCCCCGGGAAGGGCCTGAGGAACGCCACCACCGTCCGTCCTCCCCGACTTCCCGGACCCTCAGATGCTTTCCCACCGCTGTCATCCCCGTCCGGCGGGGGCTTCCCACCGCCTACCGGCACTTGGCCACCCGGGGGCGGCGAGGCCGTCGTGAGCGGCGGTGCAGCGCCGGGCCGGGGCCGCCGGTCCCTCACCTCTCCCCCACCCCGGCCCCGCCGCCGCGGGGGCGCCGCAGGCGGTAGGAATCCGCGGCTGCGGCGCATTCCGCGGCGGCGCTTCCCCGCGGCGGCCCTCGGTGGCAGCGGATTCTTTCCCGCTGACGTTCCCTCTTTCGGCTCCGCTCCCCCNCCCCCCCCCCCCCCCCCCGCCCCGGCCCGGACCCCCCGGGCGGTGCCCGACGGCGGGGCGGGGCGGGGCGGGGCCAAGGCGGGGCGGGCGCCCCTCCCCGCCGTCGCGCGCCCCCTCCCCGATTGGCGCGCGGGCGGCTCCGAGGGCGGCGGGGCCGGGCCGTGAGGGAGGGACTAGAACTTTCCGCGGCCGCGGGCGGACTCTCGCCTCAGCCCGGAGCCGCCAGCGCCTGCGACCAGCGCCCCCCAGGCAGCGGGGAGACCGCCGACATGACCCACTTCAACAAGGGGCCCTCCTACGGGCTCTCCGCCGAGGTCAAGAACAAGGTACGGGCGGCGGCGGGGGTGCGGGGATCGAGCGGGCTTTGTCTGCGCCGGGACGCGCCGCGGGGCTTCGCTGCCCCCGGTTCCCGCGGGGCCCCCTCGCGCCGCGGCGGCACGGGCGGGATGCTCCCGCCGCCGGCCCCGGGACAGCGCTGTTCCAACCCCCCCCCTCCCCGCTCCGCCACCGCCGCTCGGGGAAACTCGCTGCCGCGGCGGGCACCGGAGAGTTGTTCAGCGCCGGGCGGACCCCGCGCTGCACCTGCCCGCGGGACGTCGCGCTCCCCGCCGCGGGCGCTGTCCCCGTCTTCTCCCGCCGGGACCGGACCGGGCCGGGCGGGGCGCGGCGCTGGGCCCCGCAGCCGTCCCGGGGCCGTGCCGGCGGAGCGGAGCGGAGCGGGACGGAGCGGCCCCGCCGGGGCAGGGCGCAGCCGAGCGGAGCGGAGCAGATGAGACGGGCGGCGCGTCCCGGCCCTCCCCCCCGCGCCTGCCCGCCCGCCCCATCCATCCATCCATCCATCCCCCGCTCGCGCGGGCGGGCGCGCGGCGCATTCCAGCCGCATGACATCATGGGCACGGGCGGCGGGCGGCCAATCGCGCGCGGGCCCCGCACAGACCGCGCATTGTCCGCCCGGCCCCGCCCCGCCCCGCCCCGCCCGGCGGGGGCACACAAAGGCGCGCGGGGGCGGACGGTGCGAGGGGGTCTCCGGTCCGGCGGGGCCGTCCCGCGGCTTCTCCTCCCCGCGGCGAGAGCGATGGCGGCGGCGACGACCGTGGCTGTGACAGGGGCTTGTCACAGCGCCCGGTGCTTCGGTTTAAAAGGCAGAAGCGTCGCCGGTGACAGCGGCCGAGGCTNGGGGGGGGGGGGGGGGGGGGGGGGCGTGCGCCTTTTGTGCATTGTGTTGCTGAGCGTGTTTTTACCGACTTGTCTTTGATTTGTCTCCTGTTCTGTGGAACGCGAGGTGCTTGCGTTAGTGTCCTGTCGCACAGGCAGCAGGCAGTTACCTGGTAAGAGGAGAGACCTTTGCAATAAAAATTATAGCGGTAAACAACTAGGGATAAGTTGGTGCTCTGTGTCTTTATTCACAGGCTTAAATTCTAAACGTGGTGTTTAATAACTGGTTGTTTCACACGCACACGTCTGGTTTCGGGCTTCAGCAAATCCCCAAATCCTGTTTTACTTGTGGCTGAGTAGAAGAGGGAGGAGGGAGAAGAGTTGTTCGCTTTACATATTGTAATTTATGCAGAAAGTCTAAGTTAATGTGTTGGAAACTTTACAAAATACACTACTACTTTCTTCTTTATTGGCTTTCTCAGGATGGTTGTGGGGTTCTTCTGCAAAGTTTGATGACATCATGTAACCAAATGCCTTCCAGAAAGATTGCTTCCAACATCTAAACTTAGTGATTTATCTACACCGTTACAATCTAAAAAAAGACAATAAAACATATGTTGTGTATTACTGCATCTGAATTAGGAAGAAAGTAAATGCTCTTCTACTTCAAAAAATGTTGACAGAATCATGTAGGATTAACAGTGATCCCTTTATGGGGACAAGACTGGGAAGCAGTTCTTTGTTCTTTCTTTCAGTTTCTTATTGTGATCAGCTTCCTTAGGGCCTCCTGAGAGGAGCCGTTCCAAGTCCGTGCATTAACACAGGATTTGAAGCTGGTGTATTCCATGCCTTTATGCAAAGGGCCTTCTCGCTCATCTTGCTGAGTGTCTGTTACTTCACCCACTTGCTCGGCTTTCTTCAATGCAGATATTGCAGAGGGACAGACGTTCTGTGGCAGTGTCCCTTTACACGTATGCAGGCTTCTGCTGCAGTCCTTGGAAATGTCAATGCAGCAGTGCCATAGAAAATCATTCAAACGCGCCAAAGACAAATGAACTCATCTCCTTTAAAAAAACCAAGCAAACAAAAAAAAAACCAACCAACAACAAAAACTCCAGCAAAAGATACAGCTTTGAACTTTGAGAATATTTCTCTTACTCTAAGAGATCAAATTTCAAAGCAATTATGTTATAGACAGATACACTGTGTATCTCCTATCTAGTATCTTGATGGGTCTCTGCATTAAATATGTTTCTGTTTCTCTGTATAATTCTAGAGGATCAGAGAATAATGTCTGTAAAGATCAGAAATTCCTTTTTCCAGATCCTCCTGTCTCATAAAATGATTTGAAGAACAGCATCTAGTATCCAACTCCTACTGCATCAGTTTTGGGTACTGATCTTAATCACGCTTTGTAAAACACCGACCTTCGTGCAAACTATTGTGTTATGTTTGTTGTTTTTTTTAAATGTGGTGTTGGTGTAATGTTTGTAAGTAGCTGTGGCACCTCCCTGCTGTAACGATGGTGAATGTCAGGTTTTAAATTTCCAGTGCTAAGTCCCAAGCAGTGTTTTTCTACAGAAAACAGACGTGTTGATAGCTATGCTGCCTGAGGGCCCAGCTGTGCTGGGCAGAAAAGTCTCTTGGTTTTGTTTTTTATGCTTTATTTTCTCATTTGCCATTGTATTAGTGTTCAGAGAGACCTTTTGTTTGCTGTGGTATTTGAATAGATGACTATAACATGTCCTGGTGCTTTATAAGAATTTTGTTTAATTGATGTTCAAGATTCCATCTCTAAGCTTAAAAATCTTTGTTTAGTTGGTGTTTAGGCCTTCTTTTTTTCTTTCTTTTTCTTTTTCTTTTTTTTTTTTGTCCTTTTGAGGCTCCACCCTTCTCTTGTTTTGCTCCTTACCTTAGTTCACACTGATAAGGTGTCTGGTCTCTGTTATGGATCTCTTTTCCTCATTCCTACAAAGAAAGGATGGAATTTGTGTACTGGTTCCCAGCTGTAAGGAAACTTGTCTGCATGAGAAATGTGTAGGTAGTGATCCCTTTGAAGCTGATTCCCTGTTTACTTGAGATCACAGAAGATATTTGATCCAAACCAAATATTCAGTGAGGAGCCCTTTAAGCTGATTGAAATGGATAGTTTCTTCTGCAGGCAATAAATAATTTTCTTCTTAAGCAATGGGAGAGTTTCTGCAGTATATGAGGTTAGCATAGCTTGAGATGGTGATGCAATGAGATAAAGCTACCAACTAATGTTATATTTGTCTCTGATTTACAACAGAGGTAGGCAAGAAATTAGCAGAAGCTTTTGCGCCGTTGTCTCGCTACATAAGGTGTGGAGCAAACGGGAACGCCGGGCAGGAGAAGGAGAGGTTCCAGTTCATTCAGCTGCTTCCTAGGGACTCCACCCTTCCCATGGAAATGGTATTTGCATCGGGCAGGCATTTATCTTCTCCCTCCCTTTATGCTTGATATGCTGCCAGTTTCATCTCTGTGTGAAAGGAAGGATGGGCAGAAACATGGTCTGTATGCGGAGTTAAACTTTGCATAGTATTTGGCTATCCCATGTCTTGACTCCAGCCTCTCGCCTTCCTTCCAAGGCATCCCTCTGTCAGGAAGCTGGCACTCATCAGTACCATTTTCCAAACTTTTTAAAGACAGCAGAGTAACTGAGGTGAGTTAGTCTGTCCCTGCAGCTGCCACCCTGAAAGGTCAATCGCTGGTGATACGGAAAAGGCAGGGAAATAAACTTTTTAAACTGGAGGCTGTTAGACAAATGAAGACTGTAAACAAAATATCTCCTATTTTGCAAGTGTGCAGGAGGGCAGTGGTACTTCCTGCTTTCCTTCTCGAGGGCAACTACGGATTAATGAAAAAGAATTGAAGTCTGTGGTGAATAATAGTAACCAGTCCTAGGTATGATTATTGTGTTTCTCCTGAAACTGCTGAGGAGAAAATTCTTGTACTGTATTTCACTTGCTACAGGCCAAATAAACAGATTTAATTGCTTTGTCCAGAAATTCCTCTTTTATGAATATTTTTAACTAGGAACAGGATTCGAATCATTAACTTCCAGGTTTTTTAATTAGTAATTTAATAGCTAGATGAAGTTTTGGCTGCCTATAATTGGACTGTTAGGCCCTCTCCTCCATCTTTCTCACCCCTCCTTTCAAAACAGTAATAATATCCTTTTCCTTCTTAAAATGCTCCTACTATACACTTGCTTTACCATTCCATACTTCCTGTAGACTATTTTCCTTTAGCAAACCTTCAGGTTTACTCACTGAATTTTATGAACCTTTGGTAAGAATGTTTCTGCTGATAAAGTGTATTTCTATTAATGTTGTCTGAAATGATGTAATAAAAATGGAGACTGTACTGGATAAAGGCAGTGAAAACTTACGCTTTGAGAGCACAGGTGGATATCTTCTGTGATAGTAACTGACTGTACAAGATCTCCGCGTTCCCATTCTCTTGTACGTAAATGTCTATACGGCTTCTAAAGAAGCAATATCTTTAATTTACACGTTCTGAATTAAATTCAGGTGTTTAGTTTAAAATAAAACCGGCCTGCATGACCTTTTCCATGATATAAATCTTCAGTTTGTTGCACAGAGACTAAATTAAAAATCCAATATTTTGGTGCTGTCAGAAATATTATAATAGAAATATATACACTGAGATTTTACAAAGGGAATTTCAAAGGAAACAGCAGAAAGATTTTGCAAGATCAAGCATTGAACTTCAGTTTGCTCCGATAATTAGGTCATGGTTTCTGATAGTTGATCATAGCTCTTGAAGTTAACAATTACTAGCTGAATATCAATGTGCCTAGCACTGAAACTTTTCTCTTTGTGTCCTATTTCTGTATTATTGCCATAGAACTGTGGCTTTTTTTTTTCCACCTGGATCCAGGCTTTAGTAACAGATCTGCGCTTTAAATGAACAACTTCATAAGTTTGTCTTTTATATTTACTGCCTTCCAGAAATCTCTTGGTGTGTTAATCTTCAAGCATCCTATTTTTTAATAGCTGTTCCCAAACCTCCTTTACAAATGTAATACACGGACATAAATGAAATGCTGAGTGAAGACTTTTGCTATAGGTTTAGTCAAGAAATCTATCAACCAGATGCACAGAATGCATGCAACGTAAGAGAATAGTACTTAATGGTACAGCTTTGGTAACTGAGTCAACAGCAAAACTGTCTACAAACCTAAATATGACAGTGGATTAATTCCATAGCTAAACTTACAGTCAGTCAGTGTTTGGCACAATAACTACATGTATCACTTAAAACACATTAGTGATATAAACAATGAAAGTTGTATTTTGTTAGTTAGTCTTAAGATGCTTTTTTTTAATGTCATGATGAGAATTCTCCAACTTATTTACAGTATCCCTGCTGGTTACTTTTCTGATGCTTAGTTTTACCTTGATTGACAATATTAAATTTCAGTAACTTGGTTTCAACAGCACTTCCTAGAAAATGGTCCTGCTGCACGCTTCCCTCCACTTCCAAACTGTGCAGGGTTTAAGCTTATCTTATTAAGCTGTAGTAACCTATTAAGTGTAAGATCCCATGTGTGAAGAGTTCTCCTTTTGATTGAGAAGTGGTATTAATGCAGTAGCCCTAATCAATAGCTACATGTTTCGGTTAGATTTTTTTTTTTTAAAGGAGAAAGGTATTCCAGCAGTGGAGAATCTTAACTGCAGTGTCCCTATTCATCTTCATCCTTTACTGTCTACCTCAGTGTGTCTGCTCGGTCTATCTGCATGTGTCTAATCCATTTTTGTCTTTCACTGTTACTATCTCAGGACATGTCTGCTCTCTTGAGCATGTATCAGGTAGAGGTTTCCAATTCTGTGGCTACTTCAATCGAATTATTAGTACTACAGCAGTAATAAGTAGACCCACTAACAGGTACAAACTGATGGTGATGAAACCTATGTAGCATTGAGTTGATAGTTCGTACCTACAATATGTGTCTTTTTACGATAAGCAGAAGCAAATAATTTGCTATGGAAACACTTCCCTTGCCAGCAGCTTGGATGTCAGCGCCCCTGCCACCTGCTTAAAACCTCCTGCGTTTGTCAGCCAGGCATTGCCCGTTCTGCACACTTGCCCAAGCCCACAAACAAGGACACTTGCCTTTGGGAGCCCTCGTGCAACCCCACTAGGTAGACATACCCTATATCCAGTTTCACTGGTCCAGTAGCCCCCAAGTAGGTGAGATGAAACAAACCTGTGAAAGCGGCTGCCCTAGTGACATCTGGCAGTTGTTGCTCTAAACCACTGACCACAGGAGTTAATTTCTTTTTCTCAATGGTTTAAATCCCCAGTAAAGCTTGACATGCCATTGCCAAGTTGACAGTTGTCTTTTGGAACCCTCGTGTGTCTCAAAACTGTCACTTGGAACAGTGCACAGCCATTCCTGAACTGTGAGACGCGTATCACTGACCCCGCGTTAAGCCCTGTGCAAGGGATGTAATTTCCAGTTCTGTCTGTTGGCTTACACTGTTTTTTTTTCGATGAGGAAAGTGATGAACGGCACGGCATAGCTGGGATTAGCTACTGCTCCCTCATGAACATCAAAGCAGAGGTGGAGCACCAGGCCAGTCTGCTCCTGTGCGTGCATGAGCATGGCACAGATAGAAACCACCAGTGTTGCCGCCAGCAAAGCACGGTGCCTAAGTAAATTAAGAGCAAGTGTGTTTGCTGTAAATTTTTGTTATATTTAACCTTAGGAGGCACACTGTGTCTGCACTTTCAAATTTAAAGCACTTTCTGTGAATTTATAAAACGTATTATAACAACCTTGTTTCTGGCAGATTAATAAACTTTTAGTAAAACTTTTACTGGTGATAGAAAAACATAAAACTTGCTGAGGTTAATGTTTAAGGGCCTAGGGTAAGTATAAAGTCTTGCATCCTTTACATGTGAGCTCACGGTATACCTCCTATGGCCAGAACACCTCTGAAGAAAGCAAATAGAGTTTGACAGACTCATGACAATTAAATGGGATTAGTAGTCTCAAAAACCAAAAAGTTTAATTTGCATTACAGTAATACTTGCTTCTTTAAAGCGTACAAATGAATGTGCTTTTTGTGTGGGTTTGGGGTTAGACTTAGTTTAAAATTTAGAGAAAAATACCTATTATATCCCTGTTGCTGAGTCAATACTCTTAAAAGATAGATGGATGGATGCATGCATTGTTTTGGGATAATGGCATGTCAGTGATTTTTTTCTCACCTTGGCTTTTTTTTTAAAAAAACATTAATTTGGAGGCTTTTTCTTGCCTCCAAATAATTTATAATTTGCCTTGGAGAATAAAGGATAGAAACTTCTTTGTACTCAGAATTGTTAGCTTCTGTAGCTATGTAACACCGTATACACTGTGCATCTGACACGTCCTTTTAAGGCAAACTTTGTAGAGATTCCCATCCCCTATGGAACTGTACAGGAAAGGCCTTCAGTAAAAACGGGCTTGAGGCCAGGACACGTAGGGCAATTTGAAACAGATTTTTTCTAAGTGAGATCATGTGAAAATCCTTCTTTTTTCTTTAAGAGGGACTCTTTTGCTTAAAAATGCTTTTTGTAAGTACCCGATTCTAAACAACTGTTAACTTGTATAGCTATATTCAGCAGCAAATGCTCTCTTTTGGGTAAATATTTCTGGTTTTGGAGTAATGCCTCAGAGTAACTTATGTTGTTGTTTCTATTTAGCGAGATTGAATTACAGTCTTTCTCTCAAAAACAGTTTTGACTTTCTTCAGGTGGGTGGTTCTATGCTTTT
>RSEF01000008.1:14048861-14070211 GCA_003993805.1 Himantopus leucocephalus
CCCCCCCCCCCCTTTTTTTTTTTTTGTCCCCCCTCCTTAAACCAGTGCAGAATTGAGCAGAAATTTGGAGGGGAGACATAATTAAACTTCTTGTTGCTTATATAAAACCATCTCTTACCTAAATCAGATACAATTCTGGATATATAAATCACAAAGACGTGACGGCGTTAGTCGCACTGGAGGAGCTGGCGGTAATACAAGACCATTACAGCGAGCTGTGAAGTGCTGCTGTCACAGCTACGGTCTAGTGCCCTGTTTGGACTCTCACCAAACTGCGTTACCCAGCCCCAGTGGCTTGGCCAAGCGCGCTTTGAGCCTTGGGAGTCTGAACTTGCTCTGCTCACTGATCCTCGCTCACTCCTGGAAACTGGACTTTAACTGTTCAGTGCCTTTGCTGCTTCCCTTCCAAGTCTTAACCCTGGTCTTCTGGGGTCCAAACGGGATTTTTCTTGAGGACTTTATTTAGGCAGACATCCTTTTGGTTCCAGAGTCATCCTCGACAGGTATAGGGAAGTGAAACTGTACGTGGTTTGTGCATACACCCTGCAGGACTTGAACACCAAGTCTTTTCCTAGATTTGGGCAGAAACGAAAGATTTCTGCAGTTTCTTCCTGTTCTGAAATGCTTTCATGAAGGTGGGATCTGATCTACTGCAATTCCTAGCTGGCGGGATTATAGATGGATTCTGAACAACGCTTCCTACCCTGCATCATGTGTTTGGACCATGGCTCTTCCCAGAGTAAAACCGGACATTGCTACTATAAAAACCTTACTTTGCTTTCCTGCTAAGAAAGCTCTCCTGTAATATTGCTTTCCTGTTGATATTTCCACTGCTACAGCCTCTTATTTATAGACAGAGAGCATTATCGTAGTATTCCTGGTTTTGCTTGAATAAGGGTAATTTAATTGAAAAGTATTTTTATGTTGTCCCTAACCAATTGACTAAATGCCTTCCCAGCAAAAGATAAGGCATAACAGACACATGCACTGGGGAAGGGATTTGGTTATATTCAAATGTTCATGGTGACAGCCAGCTCTGACCTCGCTGCTAACATGGGCCCCACCAGAACATTTCCCTCCTGCGCTGAGCACGGACAGAGCACGAGTCGGAGCTCAGGCCGGTACACACCAAGCAGAAGGATGGGCTGGAGCAGGACCTGTACTGCAGCTCCTGTCGAGATTCCTACCGCCTGACCAGCCTGAGCTGCCGCTGCTTTGGTTAACTTTATAACACTGCGTGGGGTCAATTTGAAGTTACGTTACTTATCGTACCTGAAAGTCAATACAGTGTTAAGTCAATGAAGCATATGTAATTCAGATGCATACATAGTGTTCCAAGACTAAATGTTCTTTGCTTATTTTTGCAAGAAGCTGTCCCCTTACCTTGCTGACATCGTTGTATTAATCATGCCCCGATAAAAAGTGCAAGTAACTTCCTAAGAAAATAAAGACTATTGCCTTTTTACTATTGTCTGTCTTGATAGCATCCTTTATCATTAATAAATGATGGTATGAAAATGTTTGTGGTATGGAAAGGTACTTCTATGTGAAAGAATCTAGCAGATTTTAGCGAAAAAAAACTTAACAAACAAGCTGTGAGATTAAACATCGGAGATAAAGAACTGGTCTCTGAATGGATGGAAAAGAATTGGAACAAAACATAACTAACAAATTTAAGAGTTCAGTCAGGGCATCCGAGCATTTTGTTCTGCAGAAGAATAATAGAACCATAAATACTTTAGGATTGGGACCTCTCTCACACATCGTAATACAGCATTGCCCACACATACTGCTGCTTGCGTATTTCAAACCTACAGTGAATTCAGGTGTGCACTGTAATGAGACTACAACTTATCTTGCAGTATCCAGAGTTTTGGATGCAGTGTACGTGTCATCCCCTACCCACTCCTAGCACTGCTAACTGTTCCTTCTGCTCATGCTTAATTGCTGAAAAATGCTGGTTTAGAAGTTACTACAGGGGGGTTAACCAGAACCTCTTTCTTAGGAGTCTGACTGCCTTTCCTACTTCCAACAGTATTACTTCCTTTTGTACTCATTATAAACTTAAATATAGCGAGCTTATGGCTTGACTTTTACATAACTTAAACTACATTTTCATTAAATATGAACTTTTAGCTCAAATTTTTCTAATCATGAACTTTTTAAAAAATGTCTGTCCAGCTGTGTGCCGTACAGATTTTATGATATATGTAAAACAGCCTATAGGATCTATATAAATTTCAAGTACTCTGTCTTACTTTTCTTAGACTTTCTTCAGTAATCTTCTAAATTTCAATGGTAGGCCTTTAAAGATGGATATTATTACAAAATTAAGTAAACATTTTCTAATGTGTTTATGGTCATCACTTTTTTTAATATCACATTAATTGTAGATCCTATTCTTTTTATAACTCTTTTTATGTGGTTAAAGCACAACTTGCCTGGGTGGCCATATCCAAAATATTTTTTTATGCTTCCTGGAATATAATCAACATTGTGTATCACCTACTGAACTTTAACCGGTCAAAGATATACCCTGGGGAAGGGGGTGGGGGGCAAGGAGCAGCAGTGGCAGGTCGTTATGTTTCGTTCTCTGTGCTGAATTCATTCTTCCAATTTTATTTTTTTTTTTGGTGGTGGTAAAGCAAAACAATAGTATGAAGCAGCTGATATGCAAGATCATCTAAAGCTTAGGGTGCGAAATCTGCTTTTCTTGTGCTTCTGCTAAAAAACTGGATACAGGGAAAATTACCTCAGCCAGAAAAATGGGCTACGTGTGAATTCGGAGATGTTGATCTACTGCCTGTAGGAAAGATAAATCCAGGCAGACTTTGCTATCTAGTAGAAGCTAAGGAACTTCTCAAGAAATGTCTTTTGCCTAAATTACAAAAAACCAGATTGAATCATTTTGTGCAAGGATGAAGTAGTGGTAAGAATGAAAGAAATCTGTATTTTCCTTATGAATACTTCTCACAGGCACCTCAGCCTGTTCAGCTAACGTGAGTTCATGGAACTAAACCGGAGCAGGCTGACAGGCAACCAAACAGGATCAGAGCAGTCTGTGAGAAACACCGAGCACCATTAACTGGGAAATGCCCATTCCCCTGGGACCTGCCATGTCATCTGGTTCATTTTTCAGTCAAGCCTTTGCCCAAGTGGCAGTGAGCAGTCAAGGGTCTGAGCTTATTGGGTGGGGGCAAAAGTGGTACGAAAGCAGCTGAGTCTTGAGGTTTACCTTTGAAAAAGGTACTGAGAAAATGCAGCGTGGATTGTGCCTTCGCTGGAGAGGCAGTGGGGAGCGTGCATTTTGAGTAACGTTTAGCAAAGCTGGCATTAACAGACTTCAGTTTTCTTTAGCTAACTTTGAGAGGTACGTTTGAGTTACTAATTAGCCGCTTGCTGCTGTAAAACACAATTCCTCTGCTGTTGGTGAGCAAAGAGGGTTTGAAGAAAAGAAAAAAAGGTGTGAAGAGAGACTCAGACTAACCAGATTTTGTGGTCCTATTCGGAAGGTGAAGTTGGAAGACTTGTCAACACAGTTGGGCCTTGGGGAAGGGCTACAGAGTCACAATACAGTTTGCTCGCAACGTGACATTCTTTGAAAGCTGTTCTGTTGGGGGAGAAAAATAAGTAAACTTGAAAGAACATATAATTTCCCAGATTGCTGTAGTAGTAATAGANAACCAGATTTTGTGGTCCTATTCGGAAGGTGAAGTTGGAAGACTCGTCAACACAGTTGGGCCTTGGGGAAGGGCTACAGAGTCACGATACAGTTTGCTCGCAACGTGACATACTTTGAAAGCTGTTCCGTTGGGGGAGAAAAATAAGTAAACTTGAAAGAACGTATAATTTCCCAGATTGCTGTAGTAGCAATAGTACNACTTGAAAGAACATATAATTTCCCAGATTGCTGTAGTAGTAATAGATTAGAAAGTACTCTAAGAAAGATACAACAATCATTGATGTTCCTGTTTCTGTTTGCAGGCTCAGTCCAGCCTTTAAGATCTACTGTTCCACCAGAGTTACAGTAGAAGTCCTCTCAGGACACACTTCCTGGGTTGATACTAGGAAAACTACGTTGTTTTCAGATTTTTGGGTTGGTGTTTTTTTGTTTTGTTTTGGTTTTTTTTTTTCCCTGTTTATGCACCAGATTGTTCTGTTTTTTCCACCCACAAAACAAGAGCAACTAGTTAACAGTGAAGTCTGTCAGTACAGCCGGTCACCAGCATTTCCAGTGCAGCGCTGAACAGGCTGTTTCAGAAGCCGTCACTGCTGGTGGAGCCTGCCCAGGTTTGCTGTGTCGTATCAGAGCTCAAGCCAGCCATACTGGGGGTGGGTTTCAAAGCAAGGAGAATCTGTTCTCCTCAGGGAATAACAGGCTTTTGTGATTCAGGTTGGATCAACACTGTCTTAGCTGAGAAGAAACTTCATATCCCAGTGCTTTTTAAAATGAAAACAGCAATGATTTCAAAGAATACATAGTGAGTATTACTGAAACTATGTTCTGTGAAGAAATTTAAACTGTTCAGCAATATACAGACTAAAGATACAGTGCAAAGGGACTTGATATCAAGAAGCATAAATGTATGATGGCAGAACCAGAAGGTGCTAAAGTTGAAAGCTGATGACTAAGGAGAATCGGAGTTACAAGCCAGAAAACTGTGACAAGAAATGATAAGAACAAGAAATGTGAGAACAGATTTGAGTGAGCGAGAGCGTTGCAGTAGCGCAGCTGCAGAGAATGAGGAGGAAGCAGTATGCAGTCCAAGGGCGGGGGTACAGCCGAGCCGTTAGCGCACTCCAAGGGAAGAGATTGGGAGCGTTTGCTGCTCGAATAGCTTGAAGTCTGTCACAAAATCATACTGGACAGCCAGGGAGCAGAACACTTAGTTCTTCCAGCCTGCTCATCTGGCAACAAGCGCCATGCATGACTATAGGTGTCTTACTTGTAAGATGACTTGGAAACTTTGAGGCATGGCTTGTTCTTACTTCACAGAGTTTAAACTGGTGCCTATGGGAAGAGTGCCGGGAATTTTGGATTAGTGCTCATCCATCCCTCCTTTAAAGATTGTAGCCTAAGTTTTAGTTTACAGAGAAAACAGTGAGATGTTGGCAAGTTATCAACTATGCTACACATCACAAAAAAAAAAATACATACTGTTGAATATTTAAGCAAAATGGATACAGCTGTAAAATTTTTGTGCTAACGAGTGCAGTGGGATATAGTGAGCTCTTTAATATTAGCGTTAACACAGTGTGTTCGCTGCCTTTCTGTACAAGTCCATAATGACAGAAAAAAAAACACGTTCAGATACGAGGGCATACTTAATGGTGGCTTTCAGCTTTTGAAGTTTTCATCTGAAGTTTTGCATTCCCTGTATCTTTGGGTTTCTCGCACACAAACATGCCTCCTCCGACATGGGCTTTTGTATGCAGCCCTGGTCAACATACATGACATTAACAGGGGATTTTAATTTGCCCTTATGATGAAAGGTCATCGGGTTGGTAGCTCAAATGGCAAGAAGTTCCACTTGACAATAACCTTGGTACCGTATCACTCCCTCTTCTCACCCACGTTCAGTAAAAATCAAAACTTCGTGTTTTCCTCACTGTCTTAGGTTCTCTGTCTCAACTTAAAGAGTATGCTATTTATTTATTCTATGACTAAATAACCACTCTGTTGGCAGACAACTAGAACTGTTCTGCAGAAAAATACTCTCCCTCACCTCTGAAGATTAGATGTGTACAGTAATCTATTTATACCACAGAATTTTAACCAGAAAGTTTTAACTCAGCTGTATAACTTTAAAAAAAATCTAGAAAACTATTCTTCCTGCTTATGAGAAGAATGCTTACTGTCCCTTGCCTTTTTCTTGGTCGTTTGCATAACCAGTAAGCTCTTAACACTTTTTTGTCCCAGATGTTTTGCTGCATAAATTTTAGATGTGAGACTCAGATCGGTGTTCTGTAACAGGAGGTGATGAACAGAATGGGGCAGCTCAGGTACCAGCAGCTGGAATTTTGGAGAATAGTTAGGGACTGACTGTGTAGTCTGCCTCACTCTCACTTCTCAGGATTAAGGGCTTCTGAGAGCTTCTGCCTTGATACCAGGAGATAATTATGCTTTTGTCTTTCCCCGTACCATTATAAAGCCTTAAAAAAGGGAGGAGAAAGATCTCATTGCAAACTAGTGCCAAGCAAACAATAAAGAAGTACCAGCATTGGTATCTTTGGCCTCTGCAAGGCAAATCACTCCTGAGAGTAGTACTTATTTCAATGCAAAGGATGTTTGTAGGCACCACTGAAACCATAAAAACTCAGTTTCACTCAGTTCCGAATTAATAAAAATTGAAAAGTTGATCTAGGAACAAATTGCTGCTTAAAATTTAAACTGTACAACTTTACATCTTAAAAGCTGGAGTTTTCCTTTAGTTATCTTTATTTGTTTTCAGTAGTTCATGGCCTAAATGTGTAAAATTAATATTAAAACCCCTAGCTAGACCTGGATTAAATTCAATACAAGAGGAATATGGTCCCAGATTTGTTAGAAATCCAGTAAGCTTTCTTGATTTTTTTTTTTTGACAGAGAAATAAGTAATTTTGTGTCACTTTAAACAAGGATATGGGTCACACCAAATTTCTCCCTATGAGGAATATTAATATCTAAAACTTAGGGCTTTATTTGCTTTTCTGTTCACTTTGCTGAAAAAGTATGTGTGTAACCTCTTCATACACTATCTTGGAGTAAAGTCCTGGCAATTTCTTTTGCTGTACATGGCCCTGTACTTTATTTACCTTGGAAAACAGTGACATACAACCTATTTTGCTGCACTTTTATATGTATATAAATCTTAGTTTTTGTTGACAAACACAGTTCCTGTGATAGAGTTGTTCCCTAACTTTGACAAGTACATGCTTTTATTATTAAAGCTTTTGACCAGAGAGCAGTTTCTTCATATGCTCGCTAGTACTTTAAATTTGGCGTGCTGCACATTAAAGGTTTGACCCCTGCTGTGGGGGCAAAAAGCCTGAAGCTTTAGTCAAAAAGTTTCATCAGAACTAAGTGTGAACTGTTGTGACATGATGGGTAACTTTTAAAGTTTTATCTTTTATACCTGCTTTATAACTTACTAAGTTTTCTGTTTGTTAGTCCCATCGACTTGTAAAAAGCTATGCAGCACGCTTAAACTCTTTCTTGAGGTACTGTTACAGTATTTTTCCATAGTAGCAGCAATACAGACGGCTGAACTCTTAAACTGGAGATTTGGCATACACGTAGCCCTTAGTGTACAGTGTGTACTGCGTAATTTGGAAAAGATTAGTATAAAAGGACAATTGAAAGTCCATGTGATATCATTTATGGTGTGAAATACTGGTTAACATCATCACTCAAACCTAACACGCTACAGGCACGTTGAGTAGCTTCAAGGGACACAGACAGATCATTAAAGTTGGCCAGCATAACTTCATTTGTTTCCAGGAATCCATACACTTGATAAAAACAGTGATGATTGCTGTTCTTGTACTACAGATGGAGGGAGGGTTTTTACACTGTAAGAGGTCCCAAACAGGAAAGTCGTACCTGAACAGAACAAGATAAAAGAATCGGGTGTGAAGTTGCCAAAGGAATCAAGTTTAACCCAAGGATTCTAGCCTGAGGCATACACTAGCATAAATGTATGTAGATCAGCTTGTAATAGGCAAGTCACACCTACTCTTTTCCTCCTGCAACCTTATATCACTTGTAATTTTGACCACTTGTATAAACTTCAGTTTCCTTTCAAAGGTATTTCAAACTGTTAAATCCGTATCTCTGAAGTGTCAGCAAAGAGAGTAGCATTTACAACTTTATCTTTCAAGATTTGTCAGAACACAGTAAAGAAATTGACAGTTGGCTTCCCGCTTTCTGGTTTTAAAGTTTTACAAAAACTTTATATCCATTGCTACAATTGAATCTTTTCTACAGTGTTCTGAAACCATAGCTTTTCTTCACAGCACTGATGATGTATACTTTGAATGAAGATGCTTAGCTACTGCTTTCATCTTTAAGTAAACGATGTTTTCTTTTGCTGTGGACTTGCAAGATTTAAGTATCTTCCATGAAAGTTCATGACTTAAAAAGGATCAAATGTTGGCATGTTGATTAGTTGTAATGGAAAAAGTCATAAAATTTTTTCATTTATATCAAAGCTTCCACTCATAGATAGCAATCAAAGGAAAACTGGAACAACATTGATCAACATGTGGAAAATATGAAGTATTTGCTAACTTAGTGTTACATAAGTTCTGGTTGTGCCATGGGGGGTAACAGAGCTAAGAATTCAGAGTGAGCGTGAGGCTGCCTCGCTTCTGGTAGTACCTGACCTACCACTCTCCGTGTTTAACCTCTTCTTGGTGCATGTTTAAAACCAGATTCTAAAGTTTCCGTGTCTCTAGCTTTTCAGGTAGACTGAGTACAATTTTCAAAGAAACTGTCATCTTTCTTCACTTTTTGTAACCTAGTTTCCCACCAGTTCAAAAGTCAGAACAAAAACTTTACCGTATTTAAGTCAAATTGTACAGTAGTGAAGACAATTCTGAAAACTAGCAGATTTAATAGCAATGCTTTTAGTGGTAATAAGACAAGTTTCCTCACGTGTATAAGCATTTTTTATTTCCTATCTCCAGATAAACACTGTAGTGATACCCCAAGACAATTTAAAACCTCTTGAAAAACTCAAGATTTGAGCACATGGTAAAGTACTCCAACATAAAGTAAATATTTTTCAGGAGAAGTGATAAAATTCCATCTGACTACTCCTAAGTTCCCCAAGCAATGGGGGCAGCAATTTAATATTCAGCTCAGTAGTGATCTCACATATGGAATGCACTTAGCATTAAATGAGGAAAATTTTTGCCATTTTTTTTTTCCTTTATATGCTTGCCAAGAAAGATTAAAATAGCCACACTTGCAGAAGTCTTTAAGGTTCTCACTCTTACTGGCTTCCAATTTTACTTTTTTTTTTTTTTAATATGGGGAGGGAGAATCTTTAAAAGAGTGATCTTTAAAATGTGTCTCTTGGTGGCATGATCAGAGACTTAATTTCCTCTTCTTTTTTTAAAAAAAAAAAAAGGTTACCAGTGCTTAAGAATGGAAGAAGTTGCAAAAAGGTAATTCCAGTTGTATTCCAGACTATTCCAACTGCAGGATGGCTAAACTATGACTTAGCATTGTCTTTAAGCTACACTGAAACAGAAACTCCCTGAATTTTCAGGAAGCGTAACGTTCATTGCATTTCTAACTAACTAAAGAATCGTGGAAGAGATTAGCTTAAACCCCTCTCTGTACCCACATGCATGTTAGAACTGTGATTTTTAACACAGTAGGAACTATCAAACAACCAGCCCAAATTGTCTCGTCTCTTCTAACTGGAATATCGGAACATACCAAGTTCCAGCTTTTCTACAAATCCTGTTTCTTCTTTTGAACTGGTATACAGAAATATATTATCTACTATATGTCTTGTCTGCACACGTAACTTAAGATTTTGTGGGTGAGATCACTTGTGTAAGACCTCTGTACGTTATCTAATGCGTAAGAAGAGTATGATGCTATGTTTCAGTCTTTTGGGGATGCTTTGGGATCTTTCTTCTTTGCATAGATACTTACTTTCACACAAAATATTAACTGACTCAGTTATGTCCAAGACGGCTGCTCTTCTGTAAGTTTGAACAAGCTAGTTGAGTTCTGCCAAGTGTTACTGGGGAGACAAATTAAGGCTGTGATCACATAAGCTTTGTTTCCATGGGAAATAAAAATAGCCATGAAAAGTAGTTTGTAAGCTGATGACCGAGTTGGGAAGGAGAAAGATGATAACCAGCTCCCTCATAGATCATTTTCAAGACATTAACCTCTCTGGTAGCCCCTCAAAAAAGGGGCTACCCACCCTTAACTATTACTACCATCACTATAAATGAAGAATGTGGTTGTGCTGCTTCTGGTGCTAAACTATCTGTCACTCGAGACAAAAATGCAGTGGGTTCCTCTATAAAGATGTGAACTTTCAGCTAGCTTTTCTAGTCTGCTGCTCATCTGAGCTATCTAATATCCAAAAGGTGTGATTAAAAAAGTCATGATATTTTCCTCACACTGGGCAGTATTACCTGAGCTTTCGTCCTTTTTTCTCCCATGAGAAAAGCAGTATCTTGATTATTTTAGACCAGCTTTGGTCTAAGCACTGAGGTACTTGTCATCTTGTGTGGAATTCTGCACAAAATTTTACACCTTAATCAAGATCTGAATAAGGGGTTAGTCCATTATCCTCATCTGTAACTAAGGCACCATAGCACCGCTGTTACAAATAGTCCAAGGAAAATAAGTATTACTCAGAGAAGGTTTTGAAGTAAAGCCAGAGATACAGGAATTTTCCATTCCCCTTAGAAGAAAAACAGAGAACAGAATACTGTAATTTTTAATTTGGTCAGTTTGGAGTTGGGGATTACTACCGCTAGCCAAAATGTAGCAATTACCTCTATCCAAGTAATTCAGATAGGCTGGAATTATAATCTCCTGCAGTATAAATAGCTGCTAATATCTGGCCTTTCTGGGCTGAAGTCTAAGATTATATGTAAAAAGTCTGAAATCTACATTTTGATGTGAACGTGGAAGGCTTTACATGAGTTTCTGGTTAGGCATTTGTAAGCAACTGAAGGTGGCTGAGCTGATTTTCCATTAGTTAGAAATACCGCAAGTACATTCTGTGCTTGCCTGTTGTGTTTCTCACTGCAGCTCCCTCCTTCCCCGTCCTGCTCACTGACCCATGTGGGACAACTTCTAATGAAGGTGGAAAAGTGTTGCCAACCTCCGCGCTAGTGGGGGGGGTTATTTATGCCATAAAATCTTGTGCTCAGATAACTTGTTCTGTTTGCAGAAAAAGTAGTAGTGCTTTCAATGATATAATCCCCTTTCTCCAACTTGCCAATATTGAAAAGTACTGCAAAAGTAAGAGGTTTAGGCTGAAGGAAGTTTGAGCTGCTGAGTCTCTTGGGCGGGGAGGGGGGGTGGGGGGGATGAAGGGCAGAGTGGAGCATGGACTTGTTAGCTACCAGCATCATTGGCGTTTTTAAGCACTCCATTCACGTGGATTGATTTCTAGTGACTGAAGCATAAACTGACACACTGAGTAGTGAAGTCTGAACATCTGGAAAAGGAGTTTTTAAGTCACCTTGCTAACAACTCTGGGCCTCTGTTTGATGCCTTTAACTTCAAAGACTATTGCAGGTTTTCTCTCTTTGCAATTAAGACATGAGATCACAGCTTATTCCATCAGAGTCTTTCAGCAAAGCCAAAGAAAAGAGAAATAGCAGGCATACTAAAGCTTAAGTTTAAAAAAGCCACACACACAACCCCTAGCAAGATAACTCTTAATGTTGTAGCAACAAGGGAAAAACTTACTAGGTCATCTCCATTAATCATAACTAGCTTAAAAAAAGCAAACCCACCACAATGTTAGGCGGAATAACTTCAAATCTATTTTATAAAAGTTCCCATGTAGAAATCTACACCTGAGCAGTTGTACTGATGGCATGGGAATTCAGAATTCTTGTGTTCATAATACACTATTTCACTTTGTTACTTCCTGCTGAAGTACAACTTGGGTAGATTTTTTTTTTCCCCAAAAAAAGTCATCATTCCTCTGCAGCTGTCAAAAGACTATCCACAAGCTCCAGCAATTCTTACAGTAGGACAAACTGTTAAATGCTTCAAAGTGCTATTTGCAAATGAACATCTGGTAAAGCCATAAACATTATAGTAAAAGGGATAAAAGACTTAAATCTGTACTCTGATATTTAAAATACATCTTAAAATCCAGCAATAAAATTGCTGGATAAATGGTATAGCATACTCTTTGAATTGATTTGCGGGGGGGGGGAAGAAGAGTTGCAGTTTTCTCTCATGAAGTAACTTTATAACTGCTTGTGTTCCAGATTGCCCTGAAATATGACCCCCAGATAGAAGAAGATCTGCGTAACTGGATAGAAGAGGTGACAGGGCTGAGCATTGGTGCAAACTTTCAACTGGGATTAAAAGATGGCATAATCTTATGCGAGTAAGCATTTATTAAGTTAACCTTATTTTTAGCGGTTTTCCACTTTGGAGGAACTAAGGAGGGACTTTCTGAAGACTCCCCTTCAAACACATCAACAATAATACTCAAAGATAGCTGACAGTAGGGTGGGAGACAGCTTCTTTGACACTGTGGAAAAGAAAGAAAACTTAAATCTCCTTTATATTTCAGCAAAGATTTCTAAGTATTTCTAAATCTAATGGTGAAGCACTTTTCTATAATAATCAAATGGCACACAAAATTTCTTATGGTCTGTTGGACTCGTTCGACCTGAGAGCTGAGCTAGGCACTCTGTATAAACCAAAAAATTAACCATTTTGATGAAACTAATGCAACTAATAAAGCATGAGTTAAAATATTATATAATGCCTGCACAGATGGTATAAGGATAAGATTTATTGTTTAAGCATTTCCCTTTTTTTCACCTCCCCAGGCTTATAAATAAGCTGCAGCCAGGATCAGTGAAGAAAATTAATCAATCAAAACTAAATTGGCACCAGGTAAAACAAAAAAAACCCCAAAACTACACCTCTAACCCCTCCAACCCCCAAACAGTTCTTTTGTTCTGTATTAACAAATTTACTGTGAATATGGTACACCTTAAATCTTACTAGCACCGAGTTTTGTATACGATACGTACACAACAGTTGAGGATATTGCATACGTGAAGAGCGTTTAACAGAAAGCAGCTACAGCTGAGATGGCTCACAAATGGCAGTTGAGTATACATATTTAATAGTGTGTTAGGTGAAATTTCAGATGGAAGAAGAACATAGAGCCCTACAGCAAGGCCTTTTTCCAAGTTAAAAAAAAAAGCTGTTAACTTTTTTTATTAAGTTACAACTGGAGTTTTCCATCCAGGCAGTGCTGCAAGGTGTTAGGTCAACAGCTTGCCTGTACCTGGACATCAGTGTATGAAGTGTCCTCCTGAGAAATCAGCTGGAGAGGTTGGGGAGGGAAAGGACCTGAACAGTCTCAGAAGAAATGGTTGGGTAACAGAACTCAGAAAACAATATGGTGCAAACTACAGTACGTATTTTATTTCAGTATATCCAGATATGATTTCTTATGAGTGCTCTATCCGGCACCTCCCCCCACAAGGGACTATCAAAGGCAATGCGCATTTCGAACAAGCATTGTAAGGGTTGCTGATTAGAGCTGACTGCCTTTACTGTTGCTGGGTCTAGCTGAATACTGCTGTGTCAGCCTCTTGGTTTTATTGGCATTGAACGCTTCTAAATGCGGTGAAGGATTTTTATTTAAAAAAAAATAAATTAATACCTCTTAAGACTTCAGACAGAAAGATGAGATTTAGTCCTTGCTCCTTGTACTCCATCTTGCTTTCCGATTTCTACAGTGCACAGTGCTAAAAAGTGCTAATAAACCCCAAAAGCTTATGTGAATTTGTTCCAGGAGGTGAGCGAGATAATACCTTCAAACCAAGTTAACTGTTCTTACTATCCACATAGTTGTGGTTTTATTTTACTCAAAATTATCAATTGCTGAAGTCAAATAGCATGGACCCTATGTCAAATTTTCCAGTTTGAAGCAGATTTTAGATTAGGATTTCTCTTGGAAGGGACACAGTGGAAGCATTTTTGTCATCAAAACCCCCTCTAACAAAGTATATGTTACTCACTAATGGAGAGATGCCAGGCTAGATAAACCCTTAGATTGATTCCTGAAATAAATATTAAAACTGATGAAAAACAATCTCAAACTTCCTACCAACCACTCTTAACCCTGCCAGCTGTTTTGTCCAGTTTGCACAAGGCAAAGAACTTGTGGAAAACAAGCAAAACAAACCAACCAACACCAGAAAACTTCAAAATTACTTAGTTTCCGAACTGAAACACTGAGTAGAAAACTGGGTTTTGTGTTTCTGTTTAGCTGGAGAACATTGGGAATTTTATCAAAGCCATCCAAGTCTACGGCATGAAGCCACACGATATTTTTGAAGCAAACGATCTTTTCGAAAATGGAAATATGACTCAAGTACAGACTACTCTAGTTGCGCTAGCAGGTCTGGTAAGTATTTGTACCCCTGGAATTGGCACAAATCCACATGTCAGTCCAGAGGCACCCTTACCACTCATGTAAATGCAAAAACAGCATACAGCCTGTCAGGAGGGGATAGATACTACTGTGAGTCTGAGATACTGCAGAGGTTGCACTTCAGAGGGCTGTGTCCTACAACACGCCTCCAGGGAAGGCTTGGAGTTCAGAGTTAGGATTCCTGGCTGCAGACAGCCTTGCTCTGGAGCTGCGTGTGCGTACACAGAACCTAGAGGCTCACAGGAGACCACTGATCCCTGCAGAATATCCTTCTGACAAGGTACTTGGGTAGCTTTGGAGTGCCAGCTTCAAATGTCATGGGGAACTGTTACCTTCTCCCACCCCTGACATGGAGAGTTTCTCGTAAGAGCTAAACCTGCTTGTGGCATCCCTTGAGAGCCATCAGGGCTGTAAAGCCAGTGTTCCAGTAGCAGAAAATATACTTTAAGCACTGAATACTCTTATTTTCCCTCTCCCTAAATAGGCAAAAACCAAAGGTTTTCATACTACAATTGATATTGGTGTCAAATATGCAGAGAAACAAGCACGAAGTTTTGATGCAGGAAAACTAAAAGCTGGTCAAAGTGTAATTGGCCTGCAGGTAAGTATGAAATTCAACTTTGCAGTTAATCTGTTATATTTGACAACAAGTTTCTTGTTTTGATTAACTGATACATTGTTTATGCAAAACCAGCTGCAGAATTACAACATATTCTTATCATGGAAGGAGGTAGGAGGTTTTAATTCTTGAAAGCAGTTGATTGGCTTTATAAGCTCAAGTGACTGCCTGGAAAGTTCTTCTGTTTGCTTTAAATCTGCAGTAAGAGTGATAAGGAGAAAAGGAACAGCTAATATTAGCAGTATCATCTCTGTCCCCTAAAGTGGTTTTAAAGTAGGAGTCTTTGGATAGCTAAAGCTCCTTAAATGGTAAAAGCTTTTTTCTCTCCACTTTCCTTAATGGTCATAAAACCCAAAATAACTGGCATAAAATCTTAAAATTCCTGTGGTAGAAGTTGTGGCAGTGTAACTGAATCATTACTGTCCAGGGTTAAAAATAAAGTATTACATTTAGATGCGTACATCCATTCTAATTGCACGTGCAGTTGGGCAAATGCCAGTCACTGAAATGACTTAGGAAGACAGTTGCCTTTATTTTTCATTTTGAAGCTCAGTATGGAGAAAGGGTAATTTATTACAGGTAGTGGTCAAGCTACATGAAGAAAGCATGCACCATAATTACTTTTTCCATCAGCCATCACAGTTACCAATCATATTTGTTTCCTTTGACTGTGCTTGCTGTACAAATAAAAATCACTTTTTCTGTCCACTTCTTCCTTCCCCCAATAAAGATGGGCACCAACAAGTGTGCCAGTCAGGCAGGCATGACTGCTTACGGAACTAGAAGACACCTCTATGATCCAAAAATGCAAACTGATAAGCCATTTGACCAGACGACAATTAGCCTACAGATGGGCACTAACAAAGGAGCCAGTCAGGTAAGCAGGACTGCGTGTGACGCTTGTAGAGCGGTGACACCTCTCAGCCTGGGAGAGGCCGGTGGGACAGGGGGGTCTGTCAGTAGCAGAGTCTTAACTGGCAGCAGCAGTGAGAGGGTACACTTCAGCCATGGTTTTATGCAGTAATTGAAGAACTTACATTTCTTGTCACTATCCAGCATGTTCTGTGCTGAGTATCTTAAGGCACAAAAAATAACCTGGTGCTTCTAGAATTTCCGACTGGCTGTGTTATACCAGAAGAAAACAGTAACTTCATTTCAAGTACTGACTAGGCAGGGGCAAAAAAGAAATTGCTTCCTGGGCACTGCCTCTGTCCGAACACTTAGTATATTCTCTCCAAAGAGGGAAGTAAACTGGACCTTTCTGCAAGGACTTTCTTCTGTGACTTACCTACTAGTGAACACATGCTGCTGTTCTATGTTTTGTTATACTTTGATTCCTACTTTCTAGCACTTCCAGTAAGGTGTACTAATTGTAATCATGAATCTAGTAATCGCAGCTCTTGACCCTCTACAATCCTGTTTTATTAGGCTGGCATGCTGGCACCGGGTACCAGGAGAGACATCTACGATCAGAAGCACATATTACAACCTGTGGATAACTCAACTATTTCATTACAAATGGGTACCAACAAAGTAGCTTCACAGAAGGGAATGAGCGTGTATGGGCTCGGACGACAAGTGTATGACCCCAAGTACTGTGCTGCACCGACAGAACCTGTCATTCATAACGGCAGCCAAGGAACAGGAACTAACGGGTCAGAAATCAGCGATAGCGATTATCAGGCAGAATACCCAGATGACTATCACGGAGAGTACCAAGATGACTATCAAAGAGATTACCATGGTCAGTACAGTGACCAGGGCATTGATTATTAGCTTTGCATCAGAAGTTCAGTATTAGTCCATTATTTTATTCAGTAAGAACGAAACTAGCCTTGTGGAATTGTTACCTGTCTTTCCTACACACTATGCTTAACGTACCTAAAGAAATATTGCCTTACATACATTCCTTTTTCCTTTATCTGCCCTTTCCCTGTCTAGTTGCCTTTAGTGCTGTAACAGTTGTAGTCTACAGCATAAACGATAACTGCATATGAAGTAAAAGGAATACTGTGAAAGGGGGAGTGCTCTTGTACAGCCAGGTCGTCTGATAAGGAGCTATGCATTTTCACAATCTCTACTTAAGTAGGTATTTACATACCGCATTAAGCCTTCATTTTACATATTTACAGCTTTTCTGTTTTCCAGATGAGATAAAAGAATTTCATACTTAAAGTTAAATGTGGTCTTTGCCAATTAAATCTAAGACATCGCATTAGTGATTTAAATATCATTACTATGTTTCTAAGGTATTGTTTGCTAATGGTAAGTCCTACATTAGACATAAGTGTGCATTTGTGATTGTGTATTCATTCCATTATCAACACTGACCAAACTTAGAAATAGTTGTCTTACTAAAAAGGGAGCTTGTACAAAGTCTTGAGCCAACAGAAGTCCCATGATTGATGGTGCATTTACCTTTTATTGTGCCATAATATATCCATGTAGAAATGCTTTTTCTTCCTTGAACTGTATTTATTGCCACACTTCTCAAACTGATCCCAGTGTATTTTTATAAATAAATATTTTTTCTTAAAGGTATGTAGAAGATCCTGTCTCGTTTGTTACGCTACCATTCTTAAAGATTAGATGCCACAGAAATTACTCCCAAATCAGCATCACCTTTGCCTGTGTGAAGGGTAATGTAGAACTGCTGTCTGTTGCAGCTCGGGTACTTTCTTTTCCGTGGGATTTAATCTAACAACCTTGTAAAAATCTCCTGGGAGCAAGTGACAGTGACTTAACAGGAAAGGAATGTAGCTCCTTTACAGCAGAGTTCACTTGCCCTCTGCATGACTGTGAGGGTATGACCAGAGATCCTTAGCTGTTCACTAAATCCCTGCCCTTTTCTCAAGGGAAAGGAGGAACTGCACATATTTAACGCTGCCTCTGCTTCAGCCTGTAGCCTTCATTCCATCACTCGGAGAACTCAAAACACCCTTGCTTTAGAGGATGTAAAGAGATAGCCCAGTCTTTTGTGCCTGCTGGTCTGCAACTCAAGTTCTTTAGTTACCAATAGCAGAGCTTTATTCCTAAATGGAAAATGCTTTCTTCCTCACCACAGAGTGCAGTCAGACTGTACTTGTTTACCTGGACTGTTTTTAACTGGAGAAAAAAGAGCATGCTATCAATGGGGGCCCACTGTTGCTGATCCTAACTTTTGTAAAAAAAAATTAAAGGTATTTTAAAAGTATTTACCGCAGATTAAACTTAGTTACATTAACATATAAAATGTTTCATACTTGCAAGTTCTGGACTTGTAAAGGATTCTTCCCTCAAGACTAGAAATTGTTTGTGCTTTGCTCCATTAGTTGCCGTTGTCTTTGGGTGTGATGTGGTGATCTGACTTTCAACTGACCTATTTGTTGAATAAGTCTTAAGCTTATTTATTTCACAGAATGTAGATTTGAAAGGACCTCTGGAGGTCACTGGTCCAAGCCCTGCATCTGAGGCAAGAGAATTATTACCAAGATGTCTGTTAAGACCTACTCTTCCTGAACTATACTATTTCCCCCCATCAAAATAATAGTATTTAATAATTTAAAACTATTGTATTGAATGCTGAAAAGCAGTGCTACGATCAATAACAAAAGCGTTACTGCTTTCATAGTTTGGGTGAAAGCAGGGTCTCGTCTTGAAAGCCTGAATCATTCCCTCCTGCTCTTTCTGGATCCAAAACTTATGCCTTAAACTGCTTGCACACATTGAACAGAGGAAACAACACACAAACTGTTCTCAATATGCCTGTTTTCTTTTATCCACAGAGGTATCCAGTGGAATCATAACTGAATTAAATGAGAGTTTGAAGTAGACACCAAGCAAGACCAAATGCAAACTGCCTTACTTAATAAGCTGTAATATTGGCCGTTTCCTGCTATGCAAACACCAGTAGTCCCCATCTCCTATTTTTAAACAATATAGTCATAAAAGTACCTTTAATTCCTCTGAATCCAGTCTTCCATAGCTGCAGGAAAGAAGAGTCCACACAGTATTGGGCTGCTTCGCAGGGCAGATGTTGAAACACCAGAAGTGACTTGGACAAGCGTCAGTACCTGAACAGGTACTGACCATATATTCACGTAAGTTGTGCCTACATCCAACCCCACCGCCTACTCCCAGCCTGCTTTAGAGTTGTCTGACTACGCTATCCTGCAGGGGAAGAGAGCAATGAGAAACGAGCGCTAAATAGCATCAGCTTCTGTAGGGGTGCTTTATCCCTCTAACTCAGGTGAGGACTCCTGCCACACAGGAGTGGTTGTTGACACAATTGCAAGTGGGAGGTCCTGTGTTGCACCTGAAAGCTATAAAGCTATGTTCTGTGTACAGAGTTTTAATTAAAAGGCATACATTCAGAACTCTTCTGTACAAATATACATGACTCAAGCCACATTGTCACAGTTGTAATTTCTGGGCTATGGGCAGTACAGCATTGCTTAAATGAAACACACTCATATACAGCTTAATGGGGATTTTTCAGTACCTTCCTTCTTTAAAATGCAAAGCAAACTTTGCAATAAGTGTCTAAAAGTCCTTTCTCCACCCAGGAACTGCAGTGAAGGCAGTAACACTGCATCATAATTGCAACGGACAGATTCACGGAATTGCTGAGATTGGAAGGAACCTCTGGAAGTCATCTAGGGATTGTCTGAAAACGAGGACATAACACATATAAAAATTTCCCTCCCTTTCTTCCACCGGGGAGTTCCTGAGTCAAGGGCCAAAAACTTGCAGTGTGACTATCAAATACAAACAGGAAAAAAAACCCAATGTGTAATAAGAACTGATTTTTTTAACTTCCAAGCAGTTAAAGAGCTACTGCTTATTCAACATCATTTTCAGTTCCCACAGCATCCACAAGCCAAGCACCAGAAGTACCCAAGTGTAGAGTTTTAAGTAATGAGAGGTAGTGAGTCACAGCCAGTAGATGCCCACCTTCACCTGCCAAGCAGAAACTAACTAATCTACTTCTTTCCCCTTTTCATCATGTATCCCATATTCCTCAACTTTTAGAAGCGGCTCATATTAAAGTAGACAAAAATTAATTAAATGAAGAATAAAAAGCAAGTATTCCTTAGCATTCCCTAGCAGAAAACTAGTCTCCTTTCAACAGCAGGAGACCAGATACAGTATTTAGCTGAAACGGATTTGTCATTCAGGCTATCAATGAGCTTTTTTGTATGTCACTTCCAAGCTGTGACTAATCAAAGGTTTATCAATGTATTCATTATGACAGCTTATGAGTCACTTACCTGTAGTAATGCCTCGCTTCCTCTACTGATGCGTACTTTACTGAAATCCTTGACTGGAGTCATCTTCTCACCTCAAACCTCTCCTCAAAGAAGGCTAAAAGAGCTTTTGAACAGAGAGAATAAAACCATGTTCCACTGAGTAAAATCTAAAACTCCCCCATACTCCGAACGAGGTAGAGCCCACAGAAGCGCATTATAACCAGGGTCCAGGTACAAAGTTTAAACAAACCTCAGAGTTGCTCACAGAAAATGCTGGCAAACTGTTACCAAGTTATTTTTTTAAAACGTATCTACGCTTACCACGTCCCTCTTCTGACTAGAGCCCTAACAGTCTCTTCTCTACATTCCTCCATGATGTGTTCTATTTCACAGCCATGTTACAGCTAACTTTTCTATAATTCATAACATCCTTTTATCTCATTTCTGTCCAGCCACTGCTCATCTGCTACTTGCTCAAGCTTTAAATCTAGATACAAATTCTTCTGCTTCCTTTGTCTTTTCAACTGCAAAGGGAAGGTAGTTGTTTATTTTTATTTACAAAAAAGGACTATTCCTCATCTGCCCTTTGGAGATGAGGCAATGGATAGTTTATGATACTAACCTGTGAAAACCATTCCCAAAAGAGTATAATTAAAGACACCTATCTCATAACCATTAATTATCTTGCCTACAGAGAATTTCTATCCATGGTGACTTCCATCAATGAGTTCAGTACAGTTCCTTAATTGGTTGCGCTGGCTGTTCAGATACACAGAATAAAACAGGAAAGAGCCATCTCAGAGTGCCTCCTCTACAAATGTTTCTATGTTTACTGATCCAGAGATGACTGGCCCAGTGTTCCCAGAGAAGCATGAAAAAAACCATGTTAGCTGACACCAAAAAGCTAAAAAGGACAGCTTGATGACCTTGTCGACTTAGTATTTTCAGTCTGACAACGTAGAAATTTACAAGGAGGGTGTTTATTAACAACTTTCAGACCATCATAACAAGTATATTAATAAAAATCAGATGTGCTGACACACAAAATACATTATTCATACAAACAGATTGTGTGTCATTTTACCAGTGCAGAAGGTACAACGGAGATTTAGAGAATTAATACTTTGTCCTGGGGTATTGGCAACCTTTACTTTGTTTCTATGAGTGGTTTTGCTATTGCTGGTCCGCCTTCGTGCTTCCTGGTGCACTTCACATTCAAGTCTACAAAGAGACAAAAAAGGAGTCAAATAATGTGTAGCACTAGTCCTGTTACTGCATTTAAATGTCGTAAGTGTAAACTGGGAAAATAATTAAGGTTCCTTTGTGTCTCAAATCCACAAT
>RSEF01000008.1:14073357-14109005 GCA_003993805.1 Himantopus leucocephalus
CCAAACAAAATTTCAACAGACAGTAGGGGCACTCACAATTTTTTGAGGTATTGAGAATTTCCCAAGATTTCTCTTTGTGGAATCTTGCCAAGGCAGGTGGGCAGGACAGATTATTTACCTTCATGGACTGGATTATTTTAGCACTTCTTGTGGGTAACTTGACATATTTGTCCCATTTATGGAACTCCTCAACAAGGAGTTAATATTAGAAGGTGGATTATGCCATAAAACATTAGTTACATCTGGTATGGTCAGTAAGAACCACAGTGTGCAAAGGACTACTGTTCTGAAGGAATTTCTGCACCACAACACGTACTTGGTGCTTAGATTGCTTTTTGCTTCACCTGGAAGTGAAAAAAAAAACCAAACCCAACCGGTGTTCTGAAAGTGAATGATACTGGCCTACTGCAAAACATTTCCTGTTCAAAAATCTTTTTCTCACAAATCAAAATATAAAATAGCTTCAGATGTCTGAAGGCAGAGAAAATTTATTTCTGCAGAGTCCAGTTTCACCCCACAGCAATTTCTGTAACATACTGTAGTGCAGCAAAGCTATATTGACATTATCTTAAAATATTACAGAGAAAGAAAGAAATTAAATGCAGTCAAAGATCGTTTGTGTCTTTACTGTGGATATTATTGATTTCATCTATGACAAAGGAATTTTTTTCCTCTGCTGGTAAGCAAAAAAGGAGTAGAGGTAAACAGTGACATTCTGTAAATATTGTACTTACATAGTAGCGAATACATCCACATATGGAAAAAGTATAAAGACCATGGATTTATTGTCTACTTTAAGAAAAATCAAAGACTCCACTGACCTCTACAGAAACACGTAGGGTGTCTGCGTAAAAATATGTTTAAACAAGCAAGTTCGCTTCATTCCTAAATAGGAAAAAATGCTTTCTGTGCTAACTTTCATTTGTACTGAAGCTGTTCCTTTCCCCGGGGACTGCTACAACAGGACCAGCAGCGAGGTGTGTGCTTTGGCTCGGTCAGGCATCGACTGTAATACCTTTGCCGGCTCAGTTGCCTACACCTCTGGAAGAGAAGCATCCTTGTCCCACCTGCCTCACTCAACCCAAGAGGTTTGCAAACAGCCTGCTGCCGTCTCGCGTGAGGAAACCCGACGGCCGGCAAGCTTGCCCACCGCAACACTGGCCCAGGAGAGCTGGCAGATTGGCAAGGCCAGCACCAGCCTTGCCGGGCTACCGTCTCCCCACGACACGGGCACAGGGTTGACGGCTTCAAGTCGAGCTCCGTCTCTGTCTGCCGTCTGTAGCCATCACTGCATTTTTCAGACACGGATAGACCTATCTTTATAACATGCTGTGAGTTAATTCCGTTCCACCATTCCCATTAACAGACAGGAAATTGAGACACAAAGTGGAAAAGGGTTTTCTAAGTTTGTTTCTGTCCCTTAAGAACTAAATTCACAGAGCAGATCCTGATCTGGTGAGGTCAGTACAAATTTTGCCAATAAATTAAACAGAGATTCTGTATTCATTATAAATAGCAAAAAATGTCCTGTTTTAAAAATTAAAAAGAATGTTGAAAGTGCATGTGGCACTTGTACAAACATTGTTTCCAAACTTAAAATAAATAACCATTTGTTTGCACTCTTGAATTAGCCACGTTGGTATCCGAGGAATGTGCAACGAAAAGAATTTCTGATATTTATTAACTAGAGGAGTTATCTCGGAAAGACTGAAAATAATGCTGAAGACTGAATACCACCTGCGTAGGGATTTGTCATGTTACAAAGCAGCTGATAAAAAATGGCATTTATAGCAATTACAACTTCAATGAATCATGTAAGTATCAACTAGTCATAACACCTAAGCAAGAAAGGCAGCCAACATTATAGAAGGAATAAGAGAGAGACGGAAATGAACAAACTGCTGAAGGCTACTAATCATTGCCATAGGTGAAGGAAGAATGTTACTAGTACAAGCTGAAGACTTAGCCAAGTGATCTCTACCTTTTGACAAAAAATACATTTCTGAGGGAAAAAAAAAAAATTATTTGGAGGGTTTCTTGTTCGGCCCAGACTGCGGCTCCATACACTTTCCTCACAATTCTGAAGTTTCCCATACAGACCCTATAATCTGATCCCATCTAGCCACAGGGAAACCTACACGTTGTCACTAACAAAATACACGTCTAACATGTAAGCAAATGTATGTTTCCATGAAACTCAGAGTTGCACAGAAATGAGCTCAAATGATGTCTCATCCTTACCCACCAAAGAACACCTAACACACGCAAGCTGTTACCAATATTTGCAAATCATTTTGGACTTTGGACTAAGAAGCTTAGAGGTCCCATTAATTTTCCAGTTGCAGGGTAGGTGCAACAACCCAATCCCTTTCAAAGAAAGGATAGTTGCGAAGGCTAAGATGGTAGACTGTGGTCAGTTAAGAACCTGCTATCGTTTAGAAACAGGTTATTTAAATGTTTTTCTACAGAACGTATTCTCTTTTCCCCATGCACAAAAACGTTAGTGGACTTGAAAATGTTTGCGAGAAGGGCAGCAGGAATGATCCAAAAGGTATGGAATGTCTTCTGCCTGGGGAACAATTGAGAGCACCAGGCTCTTCTGCCTGGAAAAGAGATGACTGAAGGAGGATGTGCTGAGCGGGCTACAAAACGATGAGAAATGCGGAGAGGGTAGCTGGGGTTAGATGGCTCACTGTTTCTTCCAGAAAAAAGACTAGGCAGGGGGAGCACCATACAAAGCAGTAGGAGCCAAATTTGAAAACAGATGGTATTTCTTCTCACTGTAAGTCTGTAAGCTGTGAACTGCTGGACAAAGGATGCTTTAGCTGCTAAAAGTTCACATGAGCTCAAGGGAGACTGGGAAAGTTCAGGGAAAAGGAACCCACTGAGGGTTCCTAAACACAGAAAACACACTCAGCTGAAGAAGTCCGTAGGCTGAAAACAGATTCAGAACCAGCACAGAAACAGGGAAATACACGCTCGTTCTACCTTAGCCTTCACTCACAGCCACTGCAGGTGGGATAGTGAGCTACACAGACACTCAGTCTGGCCCAATGTAGCTATCATGGTTTTTTACCTTTGCTTACTGAATTGATGTTTTACAATGGTAGTCTCTGCCACGGTGACAGGCAAGTAATAATGGCATCGATAGCATACCGTTGATCAGAAAGCGTGGGAGGTGGTGGGTCAGGAACAGTCTCTATCCTTGCACCAGCAAATTGGTACTGTATCACCACCTTTGTGAAGAACACAAGCCTCCTCTGGCTTGGAGTCTGGGAACTAGACACTAGTTTCTCAGTGTCAGGATGAATAAATAAGGAATGTGAATGTTTACATATTTCCAAATACCACAGTATGCAAAAAAAACTATTTAAAGAATACATCCTTCTGCGCTTCACAACACAGAATGTCAAGGGTCTTGGAAAAATTGACCTGCTAGTTTCATGAGAAAGGCGCTGTGGCTCAGATCCAGGCCATAAGTTCCCCAATTGTTGAGAATAATTGCTACTTTGTGTAACAGCTGAATTCAGTCTTGAATTCTAGGGCTTGCTTTAACAAAATGAGCTTGGGGAAGAGAGGATTGCCATAGCAACAGAATCTTCTTAAAAAAGAAGCAGGAGACATGCCGGTCTCACGTCCCACTTCAGCTTTTTTTGCTCTGCTGGTATTTTCAGCCTGATCTGATCTTGTTGCTGCCAACTCTCTTGGGGGCCGCCCTGCTCAGCTACACCCAGTGCAACGCCGTGCGGCTCAGGCTGGACTTTTAAGTGTCTCATCTTGCAAGTGTCACAGCTGCCAGTGGAATCCCCTCAGAAAACGAAATCCAGTGGTAGCCAGAGGCAATGACATTTCTGTGGCTGCCGTACAGCAGTTAGTGACCCGGTGAGAAAGCCCTATCTTGCCTCACAGATAGCGGTGGGAAATTAGAGCAACTGTGGGCCTGTGAGGCCCCACTGAAGAGATGAGGACATGTAAGACTGGACGGGACTTTCAGCCACTCTGAATAGTCTCTGGCTATTTCAGATTAGCACATTATACGATTTCTTAAGTGGAAAGTTCCCTCTTTAAACTACTTAGGGCTTTTCTCTCTCCCAGCCCTTACATTTGGAGCTATTCCAGACAGTTGTCCCTCTGGTCCTCGGGAACCTTCTTCCAACTTCCAGACAACATTTACTCATGAACAGTTTACATCTACTCATTCTTCTGTTGATCTTGTCTTGGCTTTTATCCCTCCCCGCCGTTTCTCTTCTTGATATACTCATACACGGCTAACGGGCTTGCTCTTCCCCTTCATTTCTCAAAGCAGACACACCAGGATATTCCCGTCCCTGTGAGATAAGCCTGATCTCCAAACCAGCAACTTGTCCAGTGCCATTTATCCCTCCCCTTTTTGGTGCAATCTCATACCTTCCAGGACTGAATGTGCCCTTTCTGCAGCCTTGTTAACTATTGTCCTGTGGTTGACAAACACATGGAGAACATTCTCCTCCCCCACTTCCAACCAATAAGGAAACAGCTAATACATAAATGTTTGTTTTGATTCTTAGGCTAATTACCATCTGTAAGAAACCCTTCATAGCCTCCCGAATTTTCCCAAGCAGTCCAAGAAGCACAACTTTCCTTTATTTCTATTCCACCTTATATCTGCAGTCTGGACTTACTGGAGAAATCTTGTCTTTCAACTGTCCTTGCTTCCTTTCTACTCTGTGTGTCATCTACCCTCTCCATGGCTGTCATCCAGTGGGTAGGACCAACACAACTTTCTCCTTGGAGAGTAGCTGGGTGTCCTTTCCTGCAGCATTGCACTGCTACACTTGGGCTCCACTTCAACCACTGGGGTTGGACCACAAAGACTCTGCTTTAAGTGCCCACTGCATCGCAATTACATCATTACTGGAGCTGCTTACAGTGGCTTCTGCAGTTAGTGTGACAATGTTCTCATTTGGGATTTCATAAATAAAACCAAACTGAACATTTCCACAGAGTTGTTCATAAATTGCTGTGCTTAAAAGCACTGAATTATTGGTCACTTGCTTCATTACCTTTATTTTCTATCTCTTTTTTTTATTATTATTTTATTAATAGGATAGGGGAGAGAAGAAAGGTATCAAAGCAAGAATTAGCCACTCTTGTTCATCTCTATCCACTACATGCTTCACCCTACAGAGCAAGTAAAGACCAAAGAAATTTTATTTCCTGTTATCCCATACGTAAAGCCTCTAGTGGGAAAACAAACGTATTTAAAATACAATTTCACTGAAGATTAACATTTTAGCCTACTGTTTTTTCAAATGATTGAAAATTTGGCTTAACATCCAGAAGCAATTTTGCCAGTAACGTTAAAATGCAGTATTGTTTTTGGGAGGAAAAAGAAGTACTTGGGGTGAGGCACAATGCGTTTGGCAGCACAGAGGAGAACTGTACTTACATTAGCACGCATGAATTTTGGTTTTATCTAGGTCACTTCTCCATGAGGCATTTAACCACAACCTCCTGATAGGCTTCCATCCAACATTTAAGAGACTACAAACTGCCACAGATATAAGACCATTAGGCAGACTTGCTTCTGCTTTTTTACACTAGACGGTTGCTGGCTTTCAGTATGAGTGAAGGCTCTCAGTACCAGCACATGTGGGCTAAGACACCGCTGACTTCAGTCATGGCTACCAGAGGGCCCGGAAGGCTACGCTGCAAGTAGCTGCGCTGATGAAAATAGAGAAACCACATACTGCTCAGCAACTCCTTCAGAAATCCATGCGCTGCACTTTGGAGCGGTTGCTTGCCAACTGACTGCAGACGAACCCAAAGCAGACATGGAAAAGCAAAACTATCCTGAAATAGATATATTGTTTAAAAAAAAAAAAAAAAGTAACAGAANGGCTGTAAAGGAAAAAAAAAAGCCAGCGCTTTCATGTAACAAAAGTTAAGACTGCCACTACAATTTAAGAAAGCAGGAGACAGACAGACCTTGTAGCTCCCAAACCACATTAAAAAAAACAGTATATTCTTTTTACGGAAGAGAAATTTCAATCTCCCAGATTTTACTTGAGATGATTGGATATGTTTATCTGGAACATACTGAAACCATCAGAGCCAGAAGATGAAAAATCTGTGGTAATTCTGACAAGTGTTGGCAAACAGAACTGTCAAGTAAGGATAATGACTTTATAGTCACAAAGCACTTTTCATCCAGATAGAACCCAGAGTGCTTTACAATTGTTACTAATGGATTATACACACACATGAATCACTTTGCCCATGACTGAAATGGAACAGCTTAAGGAGTGAACTGTTTAACAGCACATAGCAATGCTACACCACAGTTTAGCACAGGATCCAGTTGCAAATCCAAGAGAAATTTAGGAAGGCAGAATGTAATTATCCACATTGCAATCTGCACAGGATGCTGGGTTTACATTCCCCCTCCTCCAACAACCGCCACTGGAAATATGGCAACTGTCAGCATCTAGCGCAGCACTCTGTCACGATGGGAAGGTGACAGGGTACCTTTCTCGTCCTGTTTCAGCCAAGTTCCAGCAGAGCTGAACACAACTTAGCTGAGCCTGCAGAGAACGCGTCACTTCAGGAACATATGTGACTACCAAAGCCAGTGTTAAATCCCACCTGTAAGATGGCACCTCCACCTGAAAAGTACTCTTGGACATCATAAGAGAGTACTCGGTTGATACCGAGAGAAAGAAGCTCATGCTGTCACCAGTGTTACTTCCTCTGGCACCTGTTTCTCATCTGCGCATTCCCCAGAGGGAAAACAAGGGGCTCTGTTTAATGCCGATTATAAACTTGTGAATGAAGGAGCAGAAAGAATTTAAATCATCTTAGCAATGTAACAACAGGTTGAAGAAAATAGTGCAGAAGTGATGGGAAGGCGCTTTTTTTTTTTGTTTATTTTTAGAGTTTCAGGTAATTATGTACTTATTACTATAGTGAAAGTAATACTGAAATAAAAGGCAAAACTATAGTACGGAAATGAGCTTTGGACCAACTTTTGTAACAGCTGTTCCACATTCCAGTAATTTCAACTCACACAAAAAAATCAAAATCTGAACCAAAAAAATACTTTCAAAGTCTCAGAAACATAGGTACAAGCAATTTTTTAACCCCTACCAAGTCCTGCTCTCAAGTCCATGTTCAACACCTATGTGAAATTTCAAGGCTGTACCCAGCAGCTTTCACTGATCTCAGAAACAGCTCTTAAGAGCTTCGGACTTCTGTTAAACAAGCCATATGTTAAGCTGCTTAAAACTGCAGATTTTTCTTTTTTTTTCCCCCCCACTTTTTTTTCTTTTTTATGTTTGGCCACAGATTTTGCAAAATTGAAGAAATAGGCTTGAATACATTCTTTACAGAAAAAAAAGAAAAAAGTAATTAGATACATTAATTACTCTACGAAATGCAATAATTTGAGACCAAGGTTACCCCTTCATACAGACAAAATTTCCATTAAAATCTTACAGCGTGTTCTTGCTTTTCTTCTCCTCTAACCCTTGCCCAAATTGCCCTGGATTTGGAGCTTGTGGAACGCCATCAGCTTTGCCAAAAAGATGGTACAAATACAGCAAACACAGTATTATGACCATTAGGTCAAAAACCACAAGTCATACTAAACCAGAAATTTGCCTACAATAGATTAGGAAACAGGAAATCTTTTAAGGGAACACGAGCTACAATACAGCCTTCTGAAACAAAAGGAAGAACATTACAGTAATTAATTCTTCTTTTAACAATTACATGGCATACAACAGCTGGAGAAAGTAAACACTAGGATGCTGGATATCTCTTTGAAAGGCAGGAAGCCAAGGGGAAAGGGTGACTACAAATGGAAAGCCTGGAGTCAAAACCAACTCTGAGATCCCTCACCAAGTCCGTGACCATAAGATCTACCTAAAAAATCTAAGTCTGGAAAATTCATCATCTAGAACCAGAGATTTCACTGTACAAGTATTTAATCTAGGCTGAACTAAGCGAAAAACTTTCTCTTCTTAGTTGTCCAAGATTGAGCTTAATTTATGCACCTACTTCAGAGGAGAAGTCAGACCCTTTGTCAGAATCCTCTTGTTTACTTCACTGCTGCCCTCAGCAATGAGAACAAAGAAAGCAACACGGAGAGAGTTAGGAATCAGCATGAACATCTGATTCCCTTTCACATTAAGAACACCACATCCACCAGAGATAACAAAAGAGGACTGACAAAGAGAAAAATTTACTGTTAACAATGACGTATATAGAGCTGGAAAACATTCGGAGAAAAAGATCAGGACAGAAAAAGCAGGAGTCAAGTGTCTGAAAAACTGCTGTATGTCAGAAATCATCCATTCCCAATAAAACCACTTTTGAAACAAAACTGCTAACAAAACAAAGATGTCTTTCAAAGAAAGAGAATATTTTATCATCTGGCTTTTTCATCAAGGATCATATTCCAGATATATTGATAATGGAAATCAGCCAGGACTTTGAGTTTCTGTATTCAGGATGTTCAGGTGGAAAATACTGCATCTATCTCCAGGTGGGTTTCTTACTTCTTCATTGCTTCCTTCCACCTGGACCTTCTGTATTTCAGCAGTCTGTCTGGCGCAACTCAACAAAAGGTTAAGTCCTCTTACCTTCAGAAATAGCAAGTGGCCCTCTGAAAGGGCCATCTCATGCTGTATTAACAAGTTTTCCAAAATCTTGCACTTTGCACGTTTGCCAATTCCCTGTTGCTTTGCAACAAGTTCCATCTACACTTGAAGACTTTTTTGTTTGTTTCGGTTAGGTAGCCAGCAGGAAATTTTGGCTTGCGTGCGCTAGATGCTGCTTTAGTCGTGCAGAATTGAGAGAGCATACGCACACGGCTTCGAGACTAGGTACGCAGATGGCTGAGTGACAGAGAGATGATAGAGTGTACCTGGTTAAAGTATCTTAAGCAACTTTCCTGGCACCAAAACCAGCAGAAACAGCACTTGAACAGGCATTTTGCACAGGCATTCTCCTGCAATAAAATGAAATGTTTGGTTACCGGACACAGAATTAGACTCAAACAAAAGCGCCATTTTAGAAAAACTTGCTCTACAGGTGACTGACTCTTCTAATAGAGCATTCATTTAGGCAGCAGATATTGCTTTTTGCATTATAGGAACTGTTTTTAATTCAGACCCTTCAGTATTAAGGACTGATGAGCTGAGCATATTTTTTTTTTCTTCCTGTGGATGGAAGATTCTTCTCTGGGAAAAGAAAATAAGTTCTGCAAGCAGCTTTGTGAGCTAACAGCTGCTTGGAGGACAAACAGGCAGGCAAGTCAGTAACCCTTACAGTACTTTGCAGTGATCAGGGAGTATGCCGACAGATTTTTAACTTTCTTCTTTATCAAATGACTGAAAGTTCTGAAATGACTGGTACCCTAGTGAACAAAAATAAAAGAATGGGCAGAAGGACTTATATGCTCAAACCAGGACAACGCACATGTGTGTGCAGTCACTCGGAGCATACATTCATTTTTCAGGACAGGAAGAAAAAGCATATGTTAGAACAGACCGTTGATATATATTAATTTCAAACTAAAAACAGAGCAGAAAAGCTCAGTGTTTGTTTCCCCCTGCCTCCACCTCCACCACATCATGAGCTCAGAACCATTCATCATATGCAGATTTTACCAAGGAAGACAAGCAAAAGACATCTTGGTAGCTACAGCAGCCTTCCAAATTTAACCGGCTGTTTTCCTCAGCTAAAGGAAATGCAGTTCAGTGATACTTGGGTCTCTTTAACCTTCTTTTGCCAGAGGTCAGAATGTTTTTGTTTTGTTTTGGAAAGCGGAGATCTTCCAGTCACTATATGAAAACCTCAGGTCTCCAGAACTACCACTGTTCATGCAGAAACCATGAACCTCCCAACTCTTTTTCAAAGAACTTCTTGGAAATATTCTAGAAATAATTCCTTTAAAATGTAAACACGCAAACAAAATGCAAAATCCTCACAGCAGAGAAATCACTTCAATCTTGCTGTGTATTGCTGCAGAGATGATTTTACTAAAACTGTATTAATCTCAGTAAGTACTCTTTATTAAAAACCTAGAGCAAGGGATTTCAGCTGCAATCTCTTCTCTGATTCTGCTTGAAGACTGCTGGGCAGCAAACATCTGTGAATTTACCTGCAAGCTTGCAGACCCCTGACTTTTCCTCCTGTTCACAGAAAACAGCAGCATTTTTTGCAAGGGTGGCAAAGTCTGGGTGAGGTCTACTTCTACGCAGCATCACTTCTCCATCGTTTAGTACCACTACTCTGGACCCCTGTGGAAAAAGCCTCAATGGAAAGGGACCAGAGCCTGTCCTTTCTCCCATGGGAAGGAGCAAGGTTACTTTTTGGGGGGAGACTTCTGTGGACTAGGGACACAAGCTGGCCTGAGCACTTTATAGCCTCTGTAGGAGCAGTTACTGCTATGGGTCATGTCACATCCTCAGCTGAGTGCTTGGTAACTGGACCAAAGGGAGCTTGTGGCACACTGCTATATACACAAATAATCTTTCTGTGCTAGTTAGATCTTCTAGAGCTATTCAGATTACAAAACTGTGTACCCAACAAGTCCACTTACTCCGCTTCCTCTAGAGGCAGAAAATACTCCATCTTCTTTCCAGCACAACTCATTCCACCTATCATCTTTAAACAAAGGCTTTCTTTAGTTGACCCAACTCACCAAGTTTTATAACCAAGGCTGTCACACGAAAGTGCCATAAACCCAGACACCTACACATCTTTCAAGTATCTTATTACAAGGGGCTTTTATTTATTTTATTTTCACAAACCCTCCGCCCCCACCTCAGGTACCAGGGATGGTCAATGTAAATACCCTGTCATAACTATACATAACATACTTCAAGGCCAAGGTAAACTCTGAGGAAAAGACCTACATTTAGAAACTTTGCCTAAATCGTCCTCTAAAATCAGAGCTGTACAGTCACGACAACCCTCTCTCCTTGCCACAGCGCCAGAACTAACTGCAACGGTATGTTCCCAGCAGAAGATAAGAGATGCAGAGATGCATGAAAGACAGAAAGAAGGCAAGCAACAATCAAAACAGCCCAGCTATATTTTTTTTTATATATCTTAAAAGATGTGGTTTGGATTTGTCACAAATCTCTGGAATGGTTCTTATTTCATACTTTCTTTCTATAAACTCATATTACAAGGCAGATGAAATATTTTCTATAAGGTATTTTATATGCAACAATAATGTTCTTACTTTTAAGTTTCTAAAATTTATGATGCAAAAATTTTAAATAGAGCATTCTGCCAATTTTTTCCTGTATCCTTCATAAAAGCCTTTATATATAAACACTAAATAAAGGTGTTTTCTGCTTTTAAAAATATCTGAGTTGAGAGAAAAAAAAGGAAGCACGTGGAAAAAGCTTTCTTAATGAAGAAAATGGGATAAAATATACAATCCACATCATATAATCCATTTTTAAGCAAGAAGTATATTCTTCACAGTTTTTTCGCACGAATTTCACCTTTTAACTACTATTTTTATAGTGTTACAGAAGTATATACCTACCTTTTGTTTTAGGATATTATAAAGGTAGAAGAGAACAATCCTTGGTATTCTCAGTATTGTGATCAGAAAAGAACCTTTTACAGCAGTTCCTAGATGATAGCAAAAAAGAACTGATATGGAAGACAGGACTGGGTGAGGTGGTGGGCTATTTTTATTTCTAGAAAGAAAAAAAAACAATTTTAAAATGTTTTAGAAACTTATTTAAGAAGATATACATTGTATCTTTGCCGTATTTGGAAATATAAATAATTAAGCTTGGTATCTCCTTTCCCTCTTGAACGACTCCAGTCTTCCTACTGACTTCATCTGAATGTTCACCTTAGTCCAAACGAAAGCATAAGTGATTCCTTCAAAACCTCAGTTATCTTGAAAAATTAATAGTATGCACAAGAAACTAAAAAATAGAAAGGCAGTGATACGAGAGCAACTGGTTGGGACTAAAAAGCTCTACAAATATATTTTTATTAAATCCTTACTTCAGCAAGGATTTAAATCATACACACTGTATCGAGATAGGTATCACAGTATGCAAGAATCCTGAAGGTATCACTGCAGTCCATTCAAAACACTAAATACTTTGCAGCTGAGAAGTTGTATTTAAATATGTGAATATACCACATTATTTTAAATAGGAAATTCCAGCAAAGCAGTTGCTGCATTTATTATTTTTGGTCTTACAGCTAGGGGAACAGTTTGGGGGATAGCGGAACTTTACACTGAAGGAGGGAGGTTTGGGGTTTTTTTAAGTCATCAGGTTTCTGTGTTAGAAACACAGACTTCGCAATATAGATGAGTTACTCTATCCATATAGTACCATTGTTGCCTTTTCCCTCGTATACTACCTTAACATGTAACAGTCTCAGTCAGATCTCAGAATATAAAACATAAAGTTTCTGCAAGTTAAATGTTAACCAAAGGTGAGAAGTACAGAAAGGACAAAGTTTACTCTTGTACTAATAATTTACTTCCTACTGAAAAGAAAAATGAAGAAGGATTTTTTTAACACAACTGATTAATGAGCAGGAATGTCAAAATTTGAGGTTTAGATAAATTTCTACACATTTGGATGCTTTTCCTCACCTCCTTTTACTAGTAAATGAATTCTCACAAGAACTGAGTCTGACAAGGTTTCTTGCTTTGCTTCCAAACAGATTAGAAAAAGAACGAACATTTCTCTTGGTAATTCCAGCTTGGGGTAGGAAACATAGGAAAACGGGTAGCAAAACACAACAACAGGTGATGCTTGTGACTGTAAACAAGCTCAAGATTGGCTCAATCATCCACCTACACCCAATTACCCTTAAGGCTGAAGTTTCACCCAGCTTTGCACCTGAAGGGACTGTAGCACAAGCATAGTCCACCATATGCATGAGGTTGTGTAGGCAGATCATACTGTGCACGGAATTCTGTGCACATCAACTCCACTGCGTGCACACAGGGTATCAGGGAAAAGCAGGAATCCGCCCGATAGAACTGGTTACAAGACTGAGTAGGGCCACAGCTTGCTTTTCCTCTTTGGTATTCCTATTTTATATTACCATGGGATTGTTTGATTTATATAGAACACTACTATTGCAAAAGCCTGTGAACCTGTACTCAATACCACGTCATCTTTTCATAATTTTCTTTCTTTAGTGCTGCCAATTGTCTATATTTTCTTGTGAGCTCTGTGACGCTCAGTATCTTTCTTAACACTGAGCTCCTTGAATCAAGTGATCGCACATGCATCTCAGCTCTTTCATTTTAAACCCAATTTTTGTGTGAAGAAAATAAATGTAATCTTGACACACCCAAAAGACGTAGACATTTGAAAGGGAGGAAAAAAAAGGCATTTCTTTAAAAGCCTGTCCTTCTTTTCAGAACTATGCTTATAGTTTTCTTCAGTCCTGCCTCATCTGTTTCAAAGCCTGCCTAAAAAGAGATTTAATGTACAATACTTTGGAAGTATTAAGGAATTAATCATATATTCCTCAAGTAAATATGAATCTCAGTTTTTAAACAAAGACAATAAGTTACAAGATTTGTAATAAAAGAGACATTATCAGACTACCAGAGAACACACAGACTGTACTTCCAACTGCCCTTTTACCTGTTCTCAAATCCACAAGGGACAGGTTCGACTACACACAGGCTGGTGGCTGTTTCACATGGGTTAGGTCACATATGTTCATAGGGCAAAGGATGCTCATAAATATTGCAGATGTGTTTGAAAACGAAAGGGGAATCCTTTAAAAATTTGGTCCTAGTTCACTTCTCAATGAGTTTGGTGCAAATCCATAAACCTGGATTTTTGACTTACTGGGGGATGTATATATTTCACCTCTCACTGAATCTATCGGAAGTTGTGGTGCCGAACAACTCAGAGTCNATAAATATGGCAGATGTGTTTGAAAAGGAAAGGGGAATCCTTTAAAAATTTGGTCCTAGTTCATTTCTCAATGACTTTGGTGCAAATTGCAACCTGGATTTTTGACTTACTGGGGGATGTATATATTTCACCTCTCACTGAATCTATCGGAAGTTGTGGTGCCGAACACCTCAGAGTCAGGTGGAAAACCCCAATCCTTCAAATGGCTATATACTTCCTTAATTTCAACCTTGTGCAGTGACATGTATGCACTGGAGTTACTGAATCAGCTCAAACACAGACAGGACAGTGATGCCTGTGCCACAGGTCAAGTGACCGTACCACTTTCCTTTAATCCCAGAGAGGGGAAAAGCCTCATCTCACTGAAAAGGTAAATAAGCACATAACACCTAAGCACACCAAGATGAAAATAAACCCCCACGTAAAACAGCAACAGTAACAAAGAAGGTTTTTTAAGAGACTGAGCCCTTTCCACAAGTCATAAAAAGTAATCATTAAGCAAAACGGTTCTATTTATTTTATTAAATTAATAAAACCTTTCATGTATTCACGTTTCACCTGAAATAAAAGAAAGCAAAATCCATTTGCAGTGGTGGTACTGCAGGTCAAACGTGTATCACCTGCAAAGCCAGTCCAGCTCAAATGACTCCCTGCCCTCCCTGTTTGCAACTCCACCGCGGCTGCTGGCCAGGCGGCTCACTGCTGCCTGTGCTGTGGAAGGAGATTTCCGCAGGGAAAGGCCGTGCCATTTCCTCGGAGCACTTACAAGCCAAGAAGAAAGCCTCTCTGTGAGGTATCATAAACAAACTCTTGTGACATGCCTTTATGATGCTGCCCCAGGGAATACATTAAAAACACACGGCAGACAAGCTCAGAATTGCTGGAACAGCTTGAGATAACCCTTGCTCTTGATGGTGCGACTGTTCTTGCAGCTCACCATCTTCTCCCCATTCCTGCACTGCTCTGCCTCTCTGCAGACCTGTGCTGACAGCCTGAAGGCCAGGAAGAGGGATCATCGCCGCCGAGAAATTGCATTTCCCCTTCCAAGCACAACTCTCTTAACACAGTAGGTGTCACCTGGCAAGCAAGAGGAGGGCTCGACAGTAGATGTACAAAATGATTTCAATACAATTGGGCGCGGGAACCTTCTGTACTCTGCGGCCAGTTCCTGCAGCAGTAAAAACCAGCTGGAAAGCGGAAGACCCTAACAGAGCAGTAAATGTCATCACAGCGGTTTCTACAGGTGCTTCCCTGCTCCGTGTGAAGAAGATATGGACAGTATCTTTGCCTTGGGGATTTAGATGGTGTATGGTACCAAAACGCACTGCAGCGCTTACAACCCAGTAAGTCAGCGAAACTGCTTTTCTTTCCTGTGCTTTCTCAAGTAAGACAATTTAAATGAACGCTCAGTGCCTCAGCGTTCAGCTGCTAAAGCTGAATCAATTGCTAAAGCTTGAGGAACACAAATTTGCTGAGAAGAAAAGAGCAGCCCATTACCCACCGAACCACAGCCATGGTAGTTACTTGTGTTTAGAGCTTCAATAGGAAAAAGGAGATGACATGAGAAATGAGAATTCCTCCCTTTTCAAGTCCTATCATGGCATGTAAAATAGTAGTGTGAGACTGTCTACAGATCCCAAACTTCAAAAAAGCAGCATTTTAGCTTTTGCCTGCTCTTCTGCTAGCACCATTTCAGTGGCAGGGCTGTTGGCTGCGTAGAGAATCCCAGCAGAGACATGCTCCTGATACACGGTAAACACTGCCCTGCCTTGGCTTTTTGGATGGGAAGCCAAAACATCGCTGAAAACAATGGTGAGCACGGGCTGTTTAGCAGGTCTTCCAGCTTTGCTGCTTTGGCTGGACCAGAGCCGCCGTCGGCTGCGGCGGGAAAGCCTTACGGAGTCGCTCCTGCAAGCGGGGCCCACGCTGCCATCTCTGCGGGGCGGAGGGGAACAGAACCTTTGGAAACCTTTCAGCAGGAGGCCTTTCCATCAGCAAGGGAAACATCCAGGGATAACATTCTAGAGACCATAGACAGAAAACCGCTACCTAGGTTTTGGAGGAGCCCAAGGCCTCCCTTCTCAGCCGCCCGAGCCCCACGGTCCCAGGTGGCTGCAGCCCGTGCTCTAGGGTGCCCGCTCCCTCTCCCACCAGGCTCCCCGACTCACTCTCAGGTCACCTTCCTCAATGGCTAATTTTCCAACAGCTTGAGATTACCACTGTATTCCTCTAATACAAAATGAAGAAATGCCTTAAAACGCCAGAGTTTTTCGCAGATCAGAAAATCTCACCACTGNCCAGAGTTTTTCACAGATCAGAAAATCTCACCACTGGGTGTAGAGGAACAGATCAATGAGGGTGAGAAAGCTCACAAAATACTTATGAGGAAAAATGTTTTCAGGTTACTACTCTCTTCGTTGTCAAAAAACCCAACAATATGTTCTGAGGTTTAAATCTTCCCCCAGAATGACAGGATAGTACCGCTCCAGTGCATTAAACCAATATAATTTCATTTTACAATATTGCAAGTCCAAAAAACAGCATAAAATCATTAAAAGTAGAGATTTTTCCTCACTTCCTCCCCACTTACATTTCAAGGCAATATACACTTCAAGAAAGTTTGTTTACACCTCTCTAAATTCCTAACAGTGGTGTTAAAGCACTTACAGCTAACTGAAAATATCTGCACAAAATGAAAAAAGGAGTAGCAGAGTAGGCATTTACGCAGCCAGAATAAATGGAAACCCAGAGCAGGGATGAACACTTAGGAAGAGGTCAAACTGCCCACGAATACATGAAATTACCAAGGAGCTACATACTGCATCTCTGTTTGGAGCTCATGCAGTCCCCCGGAAAAGGGTCAAACGCAGCCTATGCCTTATGAATGGCAATTTCACCCGTCTTGGCTGAGCGCTGTTGGCTTGCATCAAGGCTCAATTTGGTCCGGCATCTCCAGCGGTAGGGGTGAGTCACATTAATGTCATACACCTTGTAAATTCTTACTCAAGATCTTGCAACACGCAACATTATTTTATATTAAATTGGATTCCAATATATTGACATAAATCGCAGCCTATCTGAGACTATTTTGCCTAGAAAAAAGATTGAAAGTAAATGCCGGAAATTCCCCAAAACTATACGGGGGCAATTCTGCACTCACCTGTTGAAGTAACAAGCAACCACAGCCCCTGCAATCGTCATTTGCTGACAGGCAAGAATGAATTCACTAGTCCAGATAAGGCCAACGAAATGATACCATGCCATGTAGGAAATTCCAGACAGAGCTCTGTATTCTACCTGTCCTCCTGAAGTAGTCTGTGCAGTACCTGGAGTTGGGATTACACCGCTGTATTATTATAACACACCAGACAAGGGGTGGGGGAGGGGAAGGGGCATGTAAGTGCTTCTGTACCCTTTTTCTTAAATTTCCTTCAATAAAACTATAAGAAAAACAGATTCAGGCGCTATTTAATTCTATCCATTCTAACAAAGTCAGAGAGCCAAAATTTTGTAATACAAATAGAATTCTGAAAAATAAAATCTTACAAAAAGCAAAAGCTTGGGTTTAAATTGGGATTGAGACACAGCTGCCAATAAAGTCAATAGGACAGTGACAAATTAGTAGAGATTTATGAGAAAACATTACTCAAGGTTTGAGTAATCAAATGCTTCAGAAGTAAATGAAATCTTAATTTTCTTCATTCAAATTTGAGTTTGCTTTAGATTTTTTTTGTAAGAAGCAAGAGAGAAAGACTGCAGAAAAATATTAAGGATGCATAATATACCATTGCAAAAAACCCAAAATTATTATTTTAATTACTATTACTAATTAGAACCATGGCAAATAGTTTTCTGTTCTTTATACTCTGCAACCTTTGTGCAAAATACAGGCACATAAAGCTGACATCTGTATGGCTGTATATGCTCCAATGTTACTCCTGTATTCAGGAACATTGACAAATTCACTTATTCAAGCTAAAAAAAAAAATTGCCTCGCTTCTGTTAATAACAAAGAATTTATTCTATATTCAATAGATGGCTTTTCATAAAAGGTGGGGGTAACTCAGATAACTTGGCAATTAGACCTTTCTCTATGCAATTCTCTACGCCACTTGGCTCTGAATCTAGTCAGGGGATAATGGCATCAGGACATTTATTCCTAGTGAAAAGTTTCTAGATCAATAACCTGCTATTTTTTTAGTTTACCAAGCCTTAAATCTATTAACCTTAAAGACAAACACGTTCACAGAATAAAACGATCTCTGGAGATGAACAGTTTCTTATTCTAACTCCACGAAAGAAATAACAAAGTGAGATGCAGAATTGTCTATTACTGCTACAATAGTATTATAACTTAAGCTTTAATACTTCATGTTCTCCCACAGGACAGCACATCACCTTCAAGTTCAAAACTACCCCAGATACAAAGCTATCTATGACATGACTCACTTATTTCTGTCCTATTTTTCTATAGCCACAGAGTTCATACTCAAGAATAGCTAAATGCAGAAACAAAAATTATTTGCTTTCAGCAATACCATCAGGTTTATACAAGCTTCATAAGTCTTCAGAATCAAGGTCTGTTTGTCTGTAAATTATGAAAAATATTCATCTAGCCCATAGTAACACTGAAAAAATATTTTAAAGTGCTTTAAAAGGATCAAAATTTGCTACATGGGTGCATAATTATTATATGGTTAGCTTAAATATGTATCTGCATTATGTGTCTGCATAAAACAAATTGAATTATTTTACTCCTACAAGATTAGCACGACAAGAAACTCATCCCTCTTAGATGCTCAGAGAAGAGCTATTCGCTACTCAAAGGCGAGAAGAATAAAGTCTATGCATACATTTATAGCATGCAAACTAAGCATTCTTCCCTGAGCTGAGTCAATCTTATTCTCAGCACTCTTGTAAACAAGAGTTGCATCCATCAACACAGTACAGCGGCCTCAAGGAGGAGTCTGTAGGTTCTGTATCACACTTGTCCTCAAGGCAGCCTTCGCCAAAGCGCAAACACAGACATGTTCTAGCTATTTTATTTTCTGAAAGGAAATTTTAGCTGAACAGGCAAGCTCTTTGCAGTGCCGTGCAGTTGGTCACTCACAGAAGTCTTGTTGCTTCCTTTATATTCAAATGTATTTTAAACCTGTGAAATGCAAGATACTTGATGGTGCAAAAAAGCCACTACTCGTATCTCGGATCTCTTCTACCCTGGTTTTATGTTTGGATGCAACTTACAAGTTTGGAGGCTCTAGATTGCTGTTTTCCTGCAGCACACACAACCAGCCAAATATGATCATTAACCACAGCCTACAGCCCTTACTGAGGGCACTCGTGCAAACGATAGGTCAATGAGATACAAGAAGGTCTCCTACCTCCCCATTTTCATGCAGAGACATTATGCCATTTGGTAGCAGAATTAAGCACATTTTCCACCATACAATCCACCTGAACATTTCCCAAAGAAGGCACCTTTCAGGCTTTGCTTCTGTAGTTTTGTCATAACTGACAAATGTATGTATGGTAAGCTAATTCTGTTTGATTTTTACCAGCCTACTGAAATAACCACCTGCAGTAGTAACAGTAGTGGCTCGATGGCCAACCTTACCCACGTGGAAGCGCACAGCGCCGTGCTCTGCTGCACAGAAATCAGGCACATCCACCTGTGAGCTCACCATTGATCACTTCGCTGTCTCGGTATGGTAAACTGGTCTTGTTACTTCACAGAAATCTGTTTACCAATGTAAACACCTGTGTCTGACTGATTCCCTGTCTCCTGGGCCTACCGTGCATGCATGATTTTGTCAACAGAATTACACGCAATGCTATTTTTCATATGTCAATCTTAGTAGCGCAGATAAACTTTAAAGCTATCCTAGATACCCTGTTGAGAAAAGTACATGCCATTTTACTCATCACTCCACCATGATCTCTGTTCACACAAGCTAAACTTTCTCAATAAAGCCTTGAAATATGGTTTAATTTGTTAACAGAATATTTTTCTGCAACCACATAATCACAAATCTTTCTGGTGTACTATACACTCTTAGTGATAACATTAAGAAGTCAGTAAAGAACTGAAGTCCCTACAGCTGAATCACCAAATCTGAAAACCTCTGATCAGTACAAACGTTGATCTGCAGCGAATACTTCAAAGGAAGTGTTGTTAACAATGCGAACAGACACGAGTGCTCGCAGCGGAATTCAGAAGAGTTTCTCCACGTGACTCCGCAGCCCAGCGCTGCGGACACGCTGCCGGTGGGCGCAGCAATGCAAGGAGACAGAAGTCAGTGCGCACGTGCACTATCGTTAGCCACATTTTGGCACTTTCAGACTTATATCACGTGCTCTTACTCGGCAACTGCCGTTGCAAGGTTTTGCTGATGCCTGAAGCAGTAGGCTGTTGCACGGGATGGAAATTCCTGCGAAGCCTAGTTCAGCAATTTCCTTATCAGAAACAAAGAACCACTGACCAGAAAATACTGACAGCCTGTTTATCAGTTTCTCTTGACCTGAAATTATGATGCGCCCTTCCCACTGCTAAGTGAGGAAAGGTTCTGGCATCATACACCGATCTTCATGCTTCCTGCAACATAATTTATTGTGTTATTTTATTTAGCTTTTTTCCCATGTAGTGGTATTTACAGCTAAGCTAGCTGATTGTAATTGGAATGTCAAGGACCCTGCGGGAAATACATTTTTATTGTGGGTTTTGCTACTGCACAGCTGTATGTGGCAGCTTTATTGCTCACTTGCCTGTAGGATGCACATTCATAACATGAAAGTCTCACACCGCCTTCTCATCCTACATCACAGGATATATGCCACGTGGACTTCACAGCTCCTGCATGCTGCAAAGCTGAAAGACATGCTTTGCTGTGCCACGTGCCCACTTCAGCTCTGCAGTGAAATGCCGCACATATTAGCAAACAATACAACTCAATAACCCTAAGACATATCAGCTTTTCCAAAGTACAGCTGAATTCCATTCCTAGCCGGCTAACGGTTCTAACTGGTGCCACTGTTTGTGCTGTCTCAAGTCTCGTGGAATCTGGCATTTCTCCTAGTTTCCTAGGTCTGGAATTCACTCCACCTCTGCTGATCTTATAGATTCTGAATTACCAAGGTACTTAAGCAGGTGCCTACCTTAAAATGCATAAGTAGTCCCACTGATTTTAATAGGATTATCCATGTGTTTCAAGTTAGTCATGTGCATAAGTACCTTTTCCAAGTGTGGGCTATAGTTTTCTACAGCTCCGAAGAAGTTAATCTTTTCTCAGAGTAACACTAACTTTTGGAGGGGATGTAAATAAGGTGTCTGTGTGGTCACATAACAATCAGGTGCATCACAGCTGAAGCGAGGACCAAGTGCTCCAGAGCTGGAAGATGCGGAGATGGTATAAATATTATATATAACTAGTGAAGATTCAAGGAAAATGTTAAGAACAGGTGCAGCACAGCAGCAAGCCAATTTCACTTGCCATCTCTCTGTATTAGACAAACAGACTAGTGTCTTTGTAAACATTTCATTTTTTTCTGCTTTCTTGGTATATTTGCATTTAAAATATAGTCTGCATAGCCCCAGAAAATATATTTGTGAGAATAAAAAGCCAAAGTGCCACTACCAAGAAAACCACCACGTGTATTTTACAAACTGAATCCTGGATAGGCAACTAACTATTTGTCATTGGAGAAAACAAATTGCTCAAAGAGAGCATATCTTGGGAGATCTTCACAGAAGTACTTGCAGCTGTTGCAAAAAGTCCCCAAAACTCAAAATTAAGAGAAACGTCTCCCATTTACAGGGCAATTGTAGAAAACTAGTAGAAAATACAATGCTGTTCCGCCAATGCATCATTAACCACATAGTACTATATTTATTTATTTTTACAGGATGCATAAGTACTAGTCATCCTAGAACAGCAAAACAACCCCCAACGAGATGCTTTAACAGGCAGCATTTCAGAGGACTCATCTTTGGGTTGAAAATTTGAAATAAAATCTAAAGGAATATTGTCAATACCCAAAGGAATATTGTCAATACCCCATCTAGTCTACCGTTCATTTGTCTAAGTTTTGAACTACAAAACAAATCTGAGATAGAGTATGGGACTGGAAATCCAAACAACTATCCGACTAGTTGCTGGCCCCAACCTCCTGCGTCACCTCGACAAATCTCCTCAACCTGAGAGCTGGATAAAACAATCCTTCACTACCTGCCCACATCATGAAAAGGCTAAAATTGCCTTTGTTGTCTTCGAACTCCTCTCAAGAGGAGTTACTCTGTAATGGGAGCTGCTGTAAACAACTGAGCAGATTCAGAAGAAACTTTCTCACACTACTTTATCGGCACCTAGCGGGCACTGAGGCTGCTGCAGGTCACTTACCTGTTATTTACATAAAACATAAGTCAAAAAAAAAAATTACTTATCAAATGCACATTCTCTTCTAAATATTAACACGCTAAACGTTAACAGAAAAATCTTACAAGGATTGACATCTACACTAAAAATACCCTGGCAGAAGATCTCAGTCAAAACATACGTTTTACTAGATTCCTCACATGAGCAATATACTCACAGTTAAGTGCCTGGAAATGACCTTCTCTTCTTATGCTAAATCTGCAAAAAGTCAATTCTTTCAAAACTGAGAGCGTCCTAGAAACTTTAACATTGCTCTACTGTGCAGCAAGGTTATGCTGCCATCTGTACTGTACTGTTTCTATCACTCGCTGGGAACATCAGCATTCCCACTACGCTAGGGAGAAGACAAAAAAATAAAATACCTTTGAGCCAGGAGACATATGCTGCACTATGAATGTAACAGCAGGTCATAAACTGTTTGAATCCTACTCTCAAAGCAGGCAGGGGAAAAAAAAAAAGAGGTTGAATGGAAATGTTTAGCAGGAAACAGAGAATATAACCAATGAAAGAAAATGGCACAACATGGAAAAAGCATAAAAAGCCTCTCAAAGGCAGTTTTCATTGGGTTTTATTTCCCTGTGAATACATGTGGAATTTGCTTTCGGATATAATGCACAAGTCACTACTTCCCTGCAAAGTCTGTAAAAGCATCCAGGAAATACCTGACTCGTTCCCCATCCTGCACTTCTCATCAAGCTGTTTCTGTCATAGGAGCTAAAATATTTCTACCCTTTGAATGATTGCTGCGTTTCCAAAAGCTTTTGAATACAACAGACTCAGCTGGCATTTCTAAATTGAGATTTAACAAGGGCAAGCTTCACGTCCTTATGTGTGCATATTAAGAGCACCAGGGACTATTCCTGAGGGTAATGGGCCAGCTCAGCTTAACATCAAGGATGTAATATTTCCTTTATTAGTTCTTCTTAATTATATATTTAGCAAATCTGTGTGTTATAATTAATTTTATTCACCTGCTACTCAATTTACTATAATTAATGTTTATCTTAAATTGCATGTGACCCAAGCAGCTGTGTGAAACAAGGTTGATGGCTCAGGCGATGCTCCTTTCTAGAAAGGGCTGGTCTGAACCAGCGATAAGGTACCCCCAACAAGGCCAGTTTGAAAAGTACTGCTGCCTGGCCGATAGGTGCATAAATAGGATGAAGATTTTGCAGAAAAGCTAACAACCACACACAAAGCTGTGCCTAGTACATAATGCCGCCTCCGTAAAGGGAAAATCCAATTCAGAGGAGTGTGGAGAAGGAATGTCCGTGACACTTAAGGCAAAGTGAATCTGCTTGGGTACCTGGTCAGCCAGGAACAACTCACACACTGCAGGTTGGACATTCGGCCTTGCTAGGTCTGACCATTTTGCAGGAGAAGCAGGTTATCCACCAGACGAGCGCTCCAAGCAGCCATTTCTGACAGACATGAGCTACTGGGGGAAAGGCAGCAGAAACAGAGAGACCCTTGCAAACCTGCACAGCTCTCCAAGGAAAGCTGTGAGGGAAACAGATCCTAGTCTAGCCTAAGCAATGGGTGAGTGATTTGCAGTGCCAGCATGGGCTCAGACAGATGGTCTCTCGAGTTACAAGTGAAGTGTGTCTTGTACAGAGCCAGAATTATCAGGGTGAGACTGAGATGGACACAGCTGTGATGGACGCAGAGTGAGGTACCGGACCCACGGAGGTGGGGAATACTGCCAGTTTTGCCGAATGGGCTCAGCTACAGAAAGGCTGGAGGCTTTCCTGGCCTAGCAGGGATCTGTAAGCCTGTACAGAGTTACTGCAGCCACTTCTCAAGGGGTGGTGGAAACGCAGGATAAAATGGTAGCATAAACATTTGAAGAGCAAGGCTGCGTTTGGTTTTCCACAAAGAAATCACTGCCAAGATTCAGAAAATAGAAAAACCATGAATCAGTGTGGGAATGACAAACACCTGTCTCTCTGCACATCAATTCCACATCAGCTCCGACCCAAAACACAACAACTGACTCCTAGCAGTGGCCCTAGAAATTTAAAATTAAAAAAAAACAACCAACCTCCAGATCATAATGCTTCTTACGTACAAAGGCTGACATCTTGCATGAGGAGTTATCCCCAGAGCTACACAGTTTAGCTTCCCTTCTTTGGGTGATGTGGCACAGAACAACAACCTCCCCATCCCGTGGATGGTGTGATGCTGGGCCAAGAGACAGCATCCAAATTACCCCAGTTCAATCAGCGACAGATCTTACAGTGGTACATCCCTCAGTAATACCACTTCTGTACTCAAAATCTGTTCTTGCAGATCCTTCATAGTGATTGATTATTTCTACAGAGCACATACCCTACAACTGCAAGAACCTCTGAATTATCCAAATACTGTTGTACCAGTCTAAATAATGACAGAAGTTGTCACTAAACTACTGCTCTGAAACAACGTTCTGCCTCCACGACAACTGGACATTGTTTACAGTCAGAGGAGATTAACATTCTCATTTCATAACAACTGCTCTAAAAGCTGTCTCCTCCCTCCTGTTACTTTCTTCATTTAAATACATCAAACAAATACTGTATCTACCACAATCTANAAAATACCGTATCTACCACAATCTAATCATAAATTAAGTAACTGCGAAAGAAAAAAAAACTGAAGTCCACATATAGGAGCAAAAATCTCTCTTCTGTAGTGCTATGACTCACGGAACTATGGCAATGTTGAAGACTCCAACAAGAGGGGAAGAAAATAAACAAAAAAAAAGAGAGAGTAACACAGCTCTGTAACAATGCTCGCCCCCATTTTGTACACTAACGCTAGGAGGTCTCATATTTAAGAAGTGAACTTAGGGAACAGATAGTATTAATGCAAAACCATGGAAAGCATATACTTACCTGCAGTTCCTAAGCTAAGTAGTACAGCAACCCAAAATATCCAGAACACAATGAGAATCAGAAAAGTCCAGAGTGGTTGGAACAGGAGGAAAGGAATTCTGCCAATGATTTTACCAACAATCCGAAAGAGCTGCACAGCGAACTGAAGCCTCTTTCTTAGTACAAGTATAAGGGAAAGCAGAACAACCTGTTACAGGAAATAAAAAGACAAGTTGTTGGGTTTCTTTCCTTAAAAAAAGTATCAGTTGTCAAATATGGGGCCAGGGGGTACAGATTTCACAAAGGCATGACAGCAAGGCATTTTACACAGACTTACTGAGCACTGGAAAAGCTTTCTGAGACACAGCCTATATTCTCAAAGAGCCTGTGGATTAAAACCCGATTTTCTGAAATCATTACTACTGTTTCTTTAAAACAAAAGAGGATTCATAAAACTGTAATTCACCCAATGGAAACAGCAATCACAGATGTACGTTTGATGCTACCCATTGCTTTCATGTACCCTGCATGTCATGAACAGTTAAACTTTCTTCCTACTCAGGTCAGCTTGCCACTGTTCACAATGGTAGGAGGACCAATCCTTTTCTGCAGAAAGGACAGTAGCACAACCAAACTAATTTGAGAGCTGTGTATGTATGGAGGCAAAGCAGACATAAAATGAAACCTCATTTAAATAAATTAGTTGTTCCCAAAGTGAAAAACAACAACAAAACCCCGAGTCAAAATCCCCACAATGTCCCCAGTTCTTTGTATACGACAAGGAACTATGAACAACAATTAAGAGAGAGGTTGGAATCTACAAAGTAGACAATAAATGCAACCAGTGGCAGCTGCTTCACTGGTTTTCTTGCCTGCTCTAGAACGAAGCCACTGGCTCTGAAGAGAAACGTAACCTGCAGCAGTGGATGTTCCCACAGTTCTGCAAATGACAGTCAGTTGTACCGGAACACACACGGATACAAGGGAACCTTTTCTTACCCCTTTAGTATCAACAGAAGTAAAAAGGTCGTAACTTACAAAGGATATAAAAAAAAAATCTGATCTGTGACATATTTATATTTGTCACTGTAAACTGTCAGACTGTTCATATCTGGTGAATTCCAGTCCATGGATCCTACTCTGCTTTAAGAAAACAAAAGAACAATCACTTTGACAAATGTCTCATGAAGTACAAATTGTCTGTACGCTCATATTGAGCAATGACTCCTTTAACATTGCAATATCAGAGTGAAAAAATCACTTTAAAGGTCTCAAGCCACACTCAGATTTTCTGTTGGAAAACAAGATCAATGAGAGAAAAGCAAAATTTAACCCCTAACTTGAGGCCTAGACACTGCCGCCTGTGCTTCACCACCCTTCTCATTGTCTAAAAGACCTGCCACCCCCCTTTCTCCTACTGACAGGGTAGGCTGAATCCACAGATCTCACGTTCATATGGGGCCAGTGCCCCTCTGTTTACCCAAGATGATTCTCCAGTTAGCCAATGCAGAGAAGAACGGGGATGGAACACAATTCTCACATTTCTACACCACCAATGCTAACACTATTAGTACAGGGTTGAAGGCTGACAGAACCCTGTGCTGGCAAACAAATTTCACAATGAAGATATAAAACTATTTAAATGAGTGTAAGCAGATCTTGTAATTGATTCTCATTTTCAAATTTGAAAGGAATGAGGAATTATTTTTACTGTTCCAGAACTACTGCAGTTCAAGTTCTCAAGTTACGGCCTCTAGCATTGCTTAGGGTGAAACGCTACTTACGGTAACTATTGTCGAGAAGATGGCATATCCAAGCAGAAATTTTACATTTTCCTTTTCTGTTTCCAGTTCAGTGCTGGGGTCGTTCCTGTAGTCATAATAGAGCCACCAGAGAACACCTGAGACAACTGAGCAAACAAGAGCGGCGTGAAGACGGGCGGCGCTGCCCGGGCTGCAGCCCATGGCTGCTGCTGGCCAGCTGGCATCTGCCAGGCATCTCCCTCCCCAGCCGCTCGCCCTCTGCTGAGCTCAGCCTCCGCTCCTCAGGAATACTGTCATGTAGCAGAGAGGCACAGCATCAACAATGACAGGGAAAATTCACACCGTGGTCTGTTAGCCTGAGGGAGAACCGCAGCAAGAATGTTGGGTTTTCTTGCAGTTACGCTAAAACTCAGGCATGTAATTTCATCGAGGAGATACAAAGCTAACTTTTACGGAATGACAAGCTTCAGCTGGACACATTCCTATAGTTCTCCCTTTCTAAAGTAGGCAATGTAAAACTTCACTAAACTTTCTTTGAAACAGTACCATTTTCCTAACTGCATTCATCTGCCAAAAGAACTCTTGTTTCCAGGCATCTATGAAAAAAATAAAAATTATCATCATCCCAACACTCAGCAGCTGGAACAGCACAGCCAGACCTTGGCACCCAAAGGCAAGCAGGGCTCGGCTTGGAAATGGCTGTGGTAAGCGGAAGTTTACTGAGGATGGCCATGGAGAAAAAGGATCGCTGTTTGTTCAGCTGCCTCTCCTTCAGCTCAGTGAGAGGATCTATTTCACTAAGCATACCCTAAAAGGTAAATATACTTACATAACAACCCGAAGACAACCAGTGCAATCAAGGTATGGACCAGAAGGGTCCGAACGAATCTGAAGGCTAAAACCAGTATAAAAGAGAAGGCTGAAAAATAGACAAAGTAAGTTTATTATGAGTGTTACAACCCATTTAACTTAACTTGTATTTATTTTAAAGATAAATTTCAGGTTCTTGCAGAATTTGGGCTTTTCTTTTTAAACAGTGGTCTCAAAAGGAACAGCATTTAGTGCATCTGGCAACCTTTTTAACATTTAAAACACAACTTAGTAATAATGAGCTTGTAACTGAAATATTTCACCTTGGGAATTATTAGCTTTTCAATAATACTTTGGATAAGATTTAAGTTAAAATGTTCATGCTGATGCCATATTTTTTTTCATCAACAATTTCTTACAGTCCCTTGAAACGAGGCATATGATCATATTAAGGAACACAGAAGCTGGTATTTCACATAGCTGTATTTCATCAGTCTATTAAATGCCTCCTGATAAAACATGATCACTCTTTCTTAAAAACAACTCTGCCCAGAATATATGACAAAGATCACTTTTAAATTAAAAATATAAAGTAAATAGAAATGTTTGAAACCTCACATTTTAACTGACTATTATTATTCACTTTTCTTTTATAGCCTTACCTAGTGCAAGGAAACACAGTCCTACCACAGTATCTCTTCCTGCCAATATTCCACTCAGAATTCGGTGAAAAACATCCATTTCATTAACCATGCTTATTAAGACAGACGCATATTTGGAATAGCACTCGGGATTTTGTGGAACACATCGATTAAATAATGGAAAAGATTTACTGGAAGGTTAAAAAACAAAGATGGTAAAAAAATATTAATTACTGAACAAACAGTCTCAATTCCAGAGAGACCCATTCCACCATTCTCTTTCAAGCCCTCTGCAGTTCCCTCCCCGCATCCTCAAGACCGTTTGGCAGCCACAGCTGGCCAGTCTGATCTCTAACCTGGCAGGCATCCTCCCCACCCAGGAGGAGACCTTCCACATGGGGTCTGACACAAGAGGGCACTGGGCATGGCAGTGGACCATTACAAATGGTAGTTTTACATTTCATCTGCAAAATAAACGCCTAACAGCACCATGGCTGCATCACTGTACCAGAACATCCATTCAAGATCAGTCTGGGAGAAAAAAAATGAACTACTATCTGAATCACCGTCAGCATGTAGCTCCTATTTCTGTTCTTGTCTGGCTTCACCTGCTTTGATCCCATGTGTTTATGTAAAACCTAAACTCATGCTAACGTAGCTGTAAGCTACATTGCTGTAGCTAATTCCAGACCGCAAACAGTTTGCATTGTGTTTATGATATTTAAGCATTCTAAAAGCCACATCAAAACAATGTTTGTAAGGTACAATTAACACCACCAAATATTTACATACGAAATTATTTGTCACTCCCAGGCAAATTTCTTGAACATATTTATTGTCCCACTTTGGCAATGCTGCACTACAACAGCCAAAGATATAGTCATACCTAAAAAGGAGAGGTTTGTTCATCAATAGTTAAAAACTTCTCCGACTAGCTTTGCTTCTACTGTGCAAGATGAATAACTGCTGAGTTCCTTGCCAAACAGAAAAAAGCCTAAAAAGTCGAAGAAATAAGTAAAATATGCCATACTTTTTCATCAATTTACATGCTCTCCTTTGATCCACTGTATGTAATGTTTTTATGTGTCTCCTGCTCTCTTCTGTTTGCTTTTTTCCTCTTTTTCTCTTGTTCAGAACAGAGGACTTAGCTCTGCAAACATGGAGACTCCAGTTCTTTGCTGTATTTTCATGACACGGTGGAATTTAAAATCGTGGGTTTAAGGATTTTGACTCACAATGCCAAATGTTAAAGACAGTGCTATCCACAGGCCCGTGCTTCAAGCCAGCTGGCTCTAAAATGACGCTGATGGAAATTTCTGGGTAATTTCAGGATAATAAGCAAGGCCCGAGACCACAGCTCCTCTTCCTTGGCACTGAGGGAGAGAGCAAAAGTCTGTGCGGGAGATAAGTTGTTCCTCGTATGGATTGCTTTTCCCCTGATTTGGAGAGGAAAAATCTCCTAAGGGCAGAGGAATGAAGGGAATGCAGTCCTTGCTCATTCTGTGGGACAGGACACTGGCGTGTTCGCCGGCGGCCATGAGAACTCATCAGGGTACACGTACAAAAATAAACAAACAGAGCAAAACCATTCTGCCTGTAAAGCACCAAGTCAAATACAAAGCGTGAGGAAGTAACAACCCTTAAGAAGCTGTTTGGACTCGAGGGTGTTGTAAAGTACCCAGTAATTCTTACCTTGGTGGAACTGGCAGTGCGGGACACAGCTCAGCTGCCTTTGGATTTAGTGTGTAACTGGAAACGTTCAGGTTGTAAACGCAAAGACAAGAACCTAAGAAAGGGGGAGAAAAAGAAAAGAAAAGACGAAAAAGGTAACTTAATATTAGTTAAAGTTTTAGAGAAAGACACATGATCAATTAAGTTGTGTTTACACTTCTGCTTTGATGCCTTAGCAGGCCATATTCATCCCTGATATCCCAGTGGGAATCTAAATAACAAATGAGTTAATTGGGTAAATCTAAAGCAACCTCTGTGGAATCTTTTGCCTTCTAGACTTAACTATAATAACCACTTACTGATCTTCCCGGAGGACAGGCACGCTACTTGTTCCGCGGTGTGATACCTCAGTTCTAAACTAAGATAACAGAAAACCCTATAACGACAGGAGCCACAACAGAACTAGCCCCCTCGTGATTTCAAACAGACTGTGTATGTAGCCAGAGATTTCACATTTTCTGGGCTCTAGGCTAAATATTACCAGGTACTCTGCTAATAATACTCTGCTCCATTATACAATGCTTCTGGGCAGGAAAGGCTGGATACATTCAAGCCATTCAAAATGCAATACTGCCCTCTCCCTTGAGATAAACATGCAAGCAGTTGTAGCGTGTAGATGGAATTTCAGGCGATTATATTGTCACACCGAAAATACTCATACAGCATCACTGGTGTTTACAGCTTTCTGTACATACCAAACAATGGTAAAATACACCAAAATGAAATTAAAACAAACATTGTCAATTTTAATAGCAAACCTTGCCAAACAAAATAACAAAACAAAAGAGAATGGAATTCTGACCTCCAATAAAATTAGCCACTAATATTCCTATGGTCTGCAGTTTACGCATACCCTACGGAATAAGGGTTAGGCTCCAGGTCATTTTATTTACGTGTTGGACATGAATGAACTGGAGCTGCCTCTTTTGCACAACAGTTACTTCTGACATCATATCCATCTTGAACGCAGGAATAAAATAAAAAAAATGATATGTTGAATAGCAAACTTTGGGATCTGATGTCTAAAGGGATAAAACACACTTGTGTGTCTCTGGAATTAATAATTCCACCACAGTTTTAATTAAATTTAAAAGAACCAGTTGGACAAGTTTCTCAAATAGCTTATGAGCTCTGTTCACCTACTGGCACCCCCACCAAACTACACTAGTTCATTCTCCGCAGCAAGTTTTCCACTGGATAATCTCAGCATTGTGCAGGAATTAATCAAACACTTTTGAATTTGCATAAGAGAGCTGTAACATTTCTGGAAACTACGGCTTTGAACTAAAGCAGAAACAACACATTTTATTTTCTGTTGCCACCGACTGCTCAGGAAATTAGCGGTAAGAAATGACTCCCTAGCGTAGCAAACATAAGAATAAAAAAGTGAAAGTTGCTCAGCTGTTCTACAGATACACTAAGATATTCATGTTCCCTGTTGCACACCATTATTCCTTGCAAAACTCTGGAGGTCTTCCAAAGAGTTGAGTTGCTCTTGTGGACAACTAGACACGCACAAGGAAACTGCACTGATTTTGAGGCTTTGCATTTCCAGGCTGCATGAATTCAGAAAGAACACATACCTAGAAAGAAAAAAAGATCCTCTTTTCAAAAAACAAGATTTCTGGGTTTTATAGGTTTAAGTTCTGAGCCTTCTTTCCATCTTTTTAAAGTGCTACAAAGTGAATGAAATTCTTTTTCCATACATAATGGAAAAAAATGGAGTTTGAAGTCAGAAGTTAAGAAGCAATTTGAGAACATGCTACATTTTTATACTTCATTCTATGCCCTTAAATGGGATCAGAAGCTGCCAAGGTGGGTGCCATTCTACAAGAACTAGTTCATCGGAGTTGACGGAATGACTGGGAACTTCAACATGCAACTTCCTTAAGTACAAAGGTTTGCCATACGGAATGACTGCTGGTTTGGCCAAAGTGCTATTTAAGATCTTATTTCAGAAGAAGCCAGCATAAAGCATAACGATGTAGCACATTTTCAAACTCTGTCTTAACTTTTTAGGTTCACTCACCATTTTGCACCATTCTCACACCTATTTTTTTACCTTTCAACATAAGCGTGTATGTATACACATACGTATATGATTGACAACTAGAAGATACAGATCTTATTAAGCTCTTAAACACTTGATTTATTTAGACATCATCCTACGTACTTACTTTTTATTAGTCATGTCCTGTCCAGAAAGGGGTGCTCCTTTTACAGGAGTGTTCTTCCTACCACATATGTTCCCGAAGCTGTCATATCCAAGCACAAGTCTTTCTGCGGCACCAGCCATCACAGCATAGCCAGTTATAAACATCTGTTAAAGTATTTTTAAATGTGAAATCATGCTACAATAGCTTTTTCTTCCCACTCCATAAATACTCCTTTTAATCCATGCATTTTTGTCTTGTGGATGCAAACAGTTAAATCTAAAATTTACCCCTCTGCACATGGCCAGAGCAGGTCATACGGACGAGTTTAGCCCTATTGCCCCCTTACAGCTTTCCCTCATCTGTTACGGAAAGTATATAAATTAAGGAGAGTATCACAGGAGAAGAAAGATAGGGGTCCTGATTAAAATAATAGGAAAGCAGTAGTAAGGTATTAAACACCGTCTCTACCAAAGTTTGCGTGTGTCACTAGGCAAGGTCACTCAAATGGTAATTTTTCACGTGCCTACCGCTTCTCATTTTTCAGGGTGCCCTTCAAGACACACCTGGGCAACGTATTGACTGAAACATTGAGCCCTTGCAGCTGCTAGTGAATTTAATCAGAGGTACATTTTAAGTACATGACGTATCGTTAAAATGCAGGTTACCTGAAATTTCAGGACAATATAAGACACCTTGCCTCGGAATACAGCTTAAACCCTGCTCGTGTACCCCACAAGGGCCAAAAAGCCCCTCTAAAAGAAACTTTCCACGTGCCAAGAAGCAGTAATTCTTCTTCTGGAAAGTCGGTGAAGTCCTGGGCATGACTTTATCCAAGGGCTTATTTACAGCACTCCATCTATTGAAGAATTCAGTGATTCAGTCGTCTCCTCTGTCCCATGGGGTGTAAACCACATTTTACGCGCACCAAGGACAATCCACTAAGCTCCGTGGCTACACGCCAACTGCTGGCAGCAGCAACTCTTCTCAGTCCCACATAACCACTGCCACCTTGCTGAATATCAGCTGTGCTGGAGACACACAGCACACCCAGCACAACCGCTTTCTTAAAGGGTTTAGAGCCTTTATTTGTTATTCTACATTTAATACTTGTGACTAAAGATGGGATCTGGGCAAAAACTGAGTCTCATAAACAACATCTGAGTACTTGCTTTCTTAGTCCCCAGTGTAGTCTCATTTTCACCTGTATGTTTGCAGTGTAACTCGTTAGATAACTTTTTTTAATTATGACTGCGTGTTAATACCGTCTCAATATGGAGGTCTTTGTAGAGACTCCACCATTAAAGTTGACATGCTACTTGTGAATGTGATATTTGTTACAGTAACAAAATATTTTCAGATCCAGTTTATTTACATAGCAAATATTTGTTAATAATTGAATTATTCTCAGAAGAAAAAGGAGAAATGAGCTGGCATCGTAACCCAACCTGAAATATGCTTTCAGAAAAATTCTGGCATTCCTCCTAAAGGTGGAGGTCACAGGTCCATTGCCATCAGTACGGCAGATACTGTGTACGTGTGATTTTTTTTTTTTTTTAAGTGCAGAATGCTGGATACAAGCCATAAAAATTGTTAAGTAATAGATGGCTGTATCACTGCTGGAGGGGTGTGTCTATAAATGCCAGTGATACGCACTTCCACAGAGCTGCTAACATGGTTTCAATCTTTTTCACGACACGAACAAATCAGTGTCACCAAAACCTTCTTAATCTTCTACAAATAAGATCAAAGAAAAGAAAACAAATACATATATGCAATAAGCTATTTAACAGAAACCGAGTAATAAAACCAGCGAGAGAAAACAAGCAAAAATCCTAAATCCTCACCGTTTGACAGGTCTAATTTCTCACATTCCCTCCACTGATCAAAGCACTAAGCATAACACAGCATGTAAAAAACCCTATCCTGTTCACAAAGTTCAGCCTCGGCTTATGCAGTGTCCAAAACGTGCATGTATTCTTGTGCGTTAGCTTCCATTAGAAAAGTTATTAGGAATTGAATTGAAAACAGGTTAATAGTGTATTCACGAGAATCGTGAGTAGCCTCAGACATATAATGAAGAAGACGTTCATACTAAGGAATGAGAAAGCCTGTTGCCAAAAACCTGCGTGCTGCTCTAAGCACGGGACAGATAGTGACTTGATATAACTTCAGACAGGCGTGTTGCAAGATAACAAGTTTACAACGAGTAAGTAGAAATAAGAGCTCAGTCAGAGCCTGGCCCGATTTACAAAAAAAAACCCCCAACTTCTCAATAACCCAGCACTACATATACGCGGCCTCGAAAGCATGCGGTCACAACTTAAAAGTCTGCGTAACAGACACGGCAATAAAGCACTGCTCCGCCACCGAGGTCAGTTCTGTCACAGGGCAGCCCCGTGCCCGTGATAATTTCGGTTTAGATTCAGTACACNGAAAAGAAAGAAGAGCAGCAACCAGAGAGTGTCCGTGCACTTTCGGTAAGTGACCGGTCTCCATTCCCTTCGTCCAGAAGCACTATCTCCACAATCCTAAAATGGAAGAAAGACACAAAAAAAACCCCCACCGAACAAACCCCCTGTGAAATTAAAATCAACTTTCGGACGTCTGAGACTTCCGAAAGAGCACAGCCGTGCACTTAGAACGCCGAACACCGGGTCGCTCTCTGCCCGCAGCAGCGGCGCAGCCCCCGCACCGCCCCCCGCCCCGCACCGCCCGGGGCAGGCCCGGCCCGGCCCCGCCGCCGCCGCGGCCACCGCTCCGGCCCGGCGCTCACCTGCTGCCGGCCCCCGCGCCGCTCCATGCTCCCGCCGGGCCGGGCCGGGCCTGAGGCGCAGCCGGCGGGACGGGGGCGGCGGGGCGAGCGCCGCTGAGGGACGGGCGGGCCCGGCCAGGGCGGAGCGGAGCGGCCCGAGCGGGCGGTGGCAGCTCCTCCTGCCGTTGCGACCGGGCACTGGCAGCCCCGTCCCCACCGCAGGGCGGGCGAGTCGCCGGGCCGCGACGGGAGGAAAGGGCATTTGTGTGCCCGTTGGGGCGGTGAAGCCCCCTCTGCCCCGGCCGGCGGATGGGTGGCTTGGGGCGGGACAAGCAGCCGTCGGGGGCTGCCGTGCCGCCGACGGGCTGAGTCGGGGCCCGGTCAGATCTCACGGGTGACCGGATGGGTTTTGTGTGCAGCGGAATAACCACACGGAACTGGAACAGGGCTTGTCACCCCCANGCTGCCGTGCCGCCGACGGGCTGAGTCGGGGCCCGGTCAGCTCTCACGGGTGACCGGATGGGTTTTGTGTGCAGCGGAATAACCGCACGGAACTGGAACAGGGCTTGTCACCCCCATGACCCGCGAATGCAGAAAACGT
>RSEF01000008.1:14109105-14163748 GCA_003993805.1 Himantopus leucocephalus
TTTCATGCAGTGGGCTAAATCACTCCATTCTTTCTGATCTGACCAGCAATAAGGACAGAAGGGTTTTCTGCTGGAGCCATGACAAACAACGCTTGGGCTGGGTTACCTGCACGTAATGGCAAACATGAACAATACAGCCATGGGAAAATATGGATCCAGAAGATGCGGTAAAGGGGAAGGAGCAGCAAAACCAATTCTAGCAGAGTCTGGTAAAGCAACAACTGCAACCACTAATAGGAAATCCTGTGAATAATTATTTAAACCCACTAATAACTAACAGCAAGTCCAACAGAAACTACAGGAAAACCAGTCCTGTTAGCAATTATAGCAACGCCTTGCAAAACACTGCAGTTCCAGAGAGAGAACTGACAAGAATTTCTGCTCTGTCTGTGAACCCATGAGAGCCAAAGTCCCTGCTGTGGCCCTGGTTGATGCTACAGGAAACATGGAAGTCCTCTTGAAAATGGAGTACGGTTAACTCAGAAGCAACTGCAAAACTTTTGGGATGGATAACTTACAACGGGATGAAAGAGCCACGCACATGGATTACCGTCTCACTGGAAAGCGCCACACAAGGAGAATGAGGTGCAGGGCAGTGAAGCACTACAGATGCCCTACCATGCAGCCAATCTAGATAACGTTGGCCCAAGTAAGAAAACTTAACAGTGGTGAATTTGGGAGAAAACACCCCAGAAATCCAGCCTTGAGCAATAGCCTGATAGTTCAGAGATTCATGCGTATGGGGAGACTGAAAACTGAGGCATATTACAAAGGTGATACGGAGCAAAGCAAACGAAAACAACTTTGCTGTATCTTTGAGACAGACCTCGGTCCCACTAGCAGTTTGTATTTCAGCTACAAGAGACAATATACCTGACGAAAAATTACTCGAAAATGGAACTGAGGTACCAGCTGAGAGCTGGGAGAGGGATATATCTTGTAAGGGGAAAAACCCAAATGTTGAGCCCCTTTTGGCACAGTTGGACTTTGGCTATCCTATGTGTTGTTGAACAACATGAAGACTTAGCAGTTGCACGAAGCACACATGGAGAAAAAGAGGTCTTGTCTTGTTTTGTCTTGTGATCAGGAGGTGACAAGAGCAGAGGCTGCCCCTTTGTGTGGCGTCTCATTCTGTATTTCAGATATTAGGGAACATCCACCAGATAGTGCTGTTTGTCATGTTCATGTATGTATGCAGGCTGTCTCTGTGACGACTTACATTTCTAGCCTATGCACAGGAAGACAAATAAGATGTTAATTGTCACTAAGCAGCCATGGTACCTAGTAATATAGGCCTAAGGCTAGGATGCATGGGCCCGGCTCCTGAAAACAGTCTTGGAACATTTAATGGAAAAATATTGCCCTTCTTCTGACCCTCACTTGTTGATCATTAGCCAGTATCCTGCTGAAAACAGTGCTGAGACAGCAGGCAGATGTCTGTAGCCCAAAGGAACTTGAGAAAAAAGAAAAAAGCCTTGGAGTGCAGTGTATTACAGAAGCTCTGGGGAAACGTCTTGGGCAGTAGACTGCTCCCACAAACCCTCTGCAACATTCTCCGGTATCAAGAGAGATTTTGTCCAAGGTCAGAGAACCTTGTGTTTTGTACATGCTGTTCAGCAGATGGTTGATCAGCTTCCTTTATTCTAAGGTTTCCTGGGGATGATAATCCCCAACGCAGTGGCAGGACAGGGGATTGAAAGTACCCGAAAAGAGACAATACATTCTTTGGACTTTTCACTATTTGAATGGCTATATGGAAAGCAGCCCAACAAAATACTGGAGTTCTTCCGGGAATAGGAGCAGAGGCTCTATTTGTTCTTTTGTGTTTGGTAATAAATGCGGTACCCAAATCTAATGTTTATTCAATGTCTTGGATTAATGAAACATTAGAAGGCTCCAGGGAGGCATGATGTTCTTTAACCACACCTAATATGACACTGGCAAACAGTGTGGGTCCCAGAATTCAGAGCACCTCGCTGCATGTTTTGTGCCCTGACAGGTTCAGAGTCTCCTCTTTATGCAACACAGAGTCCCAACAATATTTTAGAAGCTGCTCTGATTTCCAGGCAGGTGATACACCTTGGTGATCTCAACCAACCACTTTATGGGCAGAGCTCTTGCAGAATGTGCAAACTGCCCAGGGGTCTCTGCATCAACTTGGCTAAATGTCAAGTCAGGCATGAATAGACAAAACACACGAGGTAAAGCCTGAAGAATTAAACTGCCTTTCATCAAGAATTAAGATAAGCCCCTTTTAGGTAAGGTAAGATTTTCACTGTAATCTCCTGTTCTATTAAGGAAGGTTTTTGTGCTGTTTTCAATGACCACAAAACAATTAGCTGATTTGCTAGGACCAGGGAAGTAGAGAGTACACTACAGTGTAGAGAAGACCTACATAGATGCACTTGGCAAGATACAAAACCAAATATATAGCATCCTAGATTTTACTCTGTAGACAGGTGCTATGGAATGGGTGTTATCACTCCTCTGGGATTTTGGTTGCTACTCAGTGCCTTAGTTAATAGTTGATTACTACTTTACTATGTGCATGTAATGCAATGATAAACTTCTACATAGCTCTTTCAAGATCTGCATGTCATTTCTTTGCTATGGTTAAANGCTACTCAGTGCCTTAGTTAATAGTTGATTACTACTTTACTATGTGCATGTAATGCAGGCAGTATAAAGTCAATGATAAACTTCTACATAGCTCTTTCAAGATCTGCATGTCATTTCTTTGCTATGGTTAAGAGTTACCCAATTTCTTTTCTTTTTCTTAGCATTCTATTGCTTTTCAATTTGTTAAAGTTGTTGAAGAGGCTGTGGAGTTCAGTGCTACACTGTAAGCTTATTCCTTATTCCAGTGAACACATAACAAAATTGGTTCTCTGATTGTATTTTGCTTGGAATAGTACTCACAGGCCAGAAATGGCATCGGTATGAAACCGTGGCATACTTTTGCTTAGGGTTGTGCACTTTTCTTCAGTATATTGCTTGCAAACTGCTAGATGATGATTAAGTCATAAAAACTTCTCCACTGTTTCATGTGATAAGAAGGAAAGAAATACAGGTCTGTATAAAATATCTGTGTTCTAGAAATCCACATACAGGTGATTTTAACTTCATTTAAGATTGTTGTCTATCTAGTAGAGCTGCTTAAAGATTCCAGAGGGCTTAGGGCAAAAGATTGTGGCCTTTCCATTGCAAAAAGGACTACATAAAGTAGAGACCCTTTTCAACCCTTCAAAGGAAGAAACAGAAAGCAAATTCGTTTCTACCCTTTTCTGCCTCCCCCTTTGAGACACAGAATTATGCCCATGCTAAAATACAGACTCCATCCTGTTGTTCTGATCTGTTCCACTGTACAAAAATACAGGAATTTTACTATAATACCTGCCTACATCTCACTATATAACATCTGACCAGTTGCTCTTAGTAATATACCATGTAACTGAACTTTAATTAATACAGAGATAACTACAGGAGTGTTGATAAGGGAGGGGGAAGATGTTAGCTTTTTAATAAAGTCTTTGCCTAGCAGCACTGCTAGTCTTAAGCAATGAGTCAGTCCTGAACTGAGAGTTTACTTTTGCAGATAATAAACTGAAGATGTTAATAAATTAGTAGCTATATGCTGGTAGTCTGTAGATAACTCCAGGCTGCCCAACTATTTCCCAAACACCCGAAGCTCTTCTGCATCTTTTGCTTTTTTCCTGCAGTTACACAAGGAATTTTGCACACGCTTTGAGTGTGGCTCATCTGCTTGATGTGGGGCATTTTCTGGAATTTCAGTATGCGCTCAGAGCCACTTATCACATAATGCATGATGGCATGGGAAAAAAGCAGAGTTTGGAAAAAGATATTTTGAAATCAAGTATAGTCACTGCATTTGTGGCTATGGATTCATATCAACAGCAGCTCTATCACGAGGCACAAGAATCCTTCATTAGCTCTTCTTTCCCTTTATTATTATGATGTTTGAAATGAACAGTTAAAAATTCAAGACAAACTCACTACTAAATCTCTTCAGTTCAACAGTCTTTAAGCTATTTCACTGCAGGACACAGGTATTCCAAATGTTTGTTGAAAAGCACTACTAGCACAACTCCGTACCAAGTCCATCTATTCTTACAAGAGTTTTTTTACCTGAAATAACCTGAATTTGCATAAAAAAGAAATTTTACAGGAAACAATCATCAATTCTTGTAGCTTTCTTACATCTGTTTTTTTATACTAATCTTTCTCTATTACAGTAGTTCTTTTAAATCCTTTCCATGCTCTATTCATTTATTTTCTCTTTATGTTTTACTAAATTTTAATAGCCTTGCATACAGATGGAACAAAGAGAGCCAGGATCAGGCAAAAAAGCAAGTAAAGACTTCACTAGAATTAGGTAGATATTAATTGCTAAGTGAACATGAATTACACAAGGTAAATATATGATACAGTACAAAACCTTCACAGTCAGCAATCAGCTCACTATTTCAAATCAAGGTGCAAAGTTAGCAAAGTTTGTTAAGCGTATAAATATTTACAAAAGTAAATCCAGTGATATAAATCCTGGAAATAAATTAAATAAACACTGAGCTTTTACTGAACAAAGGATAGTGCTTGAATACCAGAAGGTATAGTGTCCCAGCTGAAGCTGCATCTCTGGATATTGCTACAGTTCTGATTTTCAAAACCATTCAAAACCCCATCGCTGCTCACTGAAGCCGAGCAAAATTAACAGCTGAAGGAACTGTTCTGTTTTGTCAGTTTTAGGCAACAATTTAGTATTGTCTAAAATAAATTAAATTGGAAATTCGCACAAGGACAAGATGTGGTCGGAAGACTGAAGCTCTGTTACTTGTAATTCAGTGAGGTTTGTGCAATAATCACCCTGCTGTTGGGGCCTAACATCTAGGCTATATCTAGTATTGGCCAAGATGAGTATTTGGAGAAAACATACCTTGTATTTTTTAATAGTAAGACTGGAGTTTTTGTATGACATTGAGATATCTGAATTTCTGTCACTGTAGTTCTAAAAACCTGAACAGAGAAGAGTCACTCCAAATTAATTTGCAACTGGTTGGAAAAGCAGAGTCATATCTGGCATGACACGTTAACCAGGGGAAATAAAGAAAAGTATTGAAAACAGGGAAATGCAGTCCTAGTAAAAATAAATGCAGTTTAAAGTAACTAAGAAAACCAATCGGAAAAAGAAACCCTATTAAAAACTAGGAAAACAAAGAAATCATCGCTACAGTAAATTGATTTGAGCAAGAATGTATTTTAAAACTAGAAAAATGTAATTTCTGCTCAGACTGACTTGGATCCTTTTTGAGCTACCACATATAGCCCTGAGGAATTCAACATGTTTAATGAAATGAAAATGTAGAACTTCACTTAACGGTGAATTTTCACTGAATGGTGACGTTGTGATTACTAGTAGTGATTTGTGTGTGTGTGTGTGTTCCTCATACCAAAAGCAAAGAACAAAAAAGTATGGAATGTTATATCTTTAGGAAGTAACTTTTACATTTTGCTCTCTTTGAAGTTCTTAATCCTTCAGAATAACAGCATCCTTATCTCCAATTAATTTAGAGTCAAGATATGGGAAAACTGCCCAGATATGATCAATATGTACATATAAACGCATACATACACACCACAGACTGCAACTCTTTAAGTCGAACTATTTAAAAAGAGTAGAATAAAACACGTCATCCTTTGCCCACAAGGATTACTTGTATGATACATTTTTGTCTGNGATCAATATGTACATATAAACGCATACATACACACCACAGACTGTGCAACTCTTTAAGTCGAACTATTTAAAAGGAGTAGAATAAAACACATCATCTTTTGCCCACAAGGATTACTTGTATGATACATTTTTGTCCATCTACAAAGTAGGATTTGAACTTCATCTACACTATCTAGAATTCAAAAATTAGAAAAAAGAAATGAAGTGGAAAGATAACTATCTTTCTCTCCTAATTTTGAGAGGGCAGAGCACTGCTGCTTGATGGACATTTCTATTACATAACTAAGAGAGCCAAAGGAAAACAGAATCCCCAGAAGAAATACTGGGAAGTGCATGGTGCTTCTGTGATGGAGCAAACTGGAGTGCAGGGTTAGTCTTTCATTCCTATGGAAGCGTGACAATCCGAGAGGTTTTGAGTCCCAGAGACCAAGACGTCCTTAGGACCACACCTGAAGGAGGAAGTTCATGCTCAGGAACTAAAACCTTTAACACATTTCTTGGCAGTTCAGCAATCTCCAACCCTGAAACAGATTGCGTTGCAGATGTTCCCCAGAAATGAACCCTGAAAGCCAGGGCTCCATAGCAGCAAGCCAAGCAAGTTAGAAAGGAAGCAGACAAGTCCTTAATGGGGTACTGCACGGTATCAGAAGTCCTTTAAAATTATATATATTCTTTGCCAGTTATTCATTTAAAGAAATCGGTTTTCTAGTGAAAACCTGTTTAATAGAAAATTGGTGACCATTTCTACTTATCACCTTTTTATAAGGCTCCCATTCACAAATGGAAGAAACAATTTCTTACGTAATTTGTTCCACTGGGCTATTCAAAATACGATCTAGCAGATCCAACTAAAACTAAAAAGCTAAAACGATAAAACCCTAGTCAGATGAAGGGAACGGAATGGGAATCTCACATTGCATGTCCTCCTCCAATGTTATGAAACCCAAATAATCAGGTTTTTATACTTTTAATCTTTAGCAGATCATCTTTAACAGATACATTAAGAGCTGAAACATCTATTGACTTTAAAGAAATTATGCAAGGAATAAACCTCTAACATTGGTTTGTGCTCTATTTTAAGAACAAAAGCAAATTGTCTCAGTTCTAAGCCTTTTTTTCAAAGTTCTAAGTCCCATCCTTAAATTCTGTGCTGCCGGACAGACAAAACATCTTATGTGGGCAGCATTCTAATAACATGAATGTTCATTTCTGAAACAAAGCAGCAGGCTATTATTGTAAAAGCAGCTCTTCTTTCTGGAAAGGATATGCCATGATCTGATGGCCTACAGATGTGCACTGAAAACTGCCTTTGGTCTCCTTCCGAGAGTGCCAGATGGTCTCACATCATGAGGTTCCTCTCATGTATGAGTATTGCAGTCTCTATGCTTAGTCACTAGAGCTATAAATAGTCTAATTCCTACTTTTTTTTTGTTTGTTTTTAATCAACAGCCCTTTTCACAGGAAAATCTCTCAAGGGAATATAGCAACAGCTTGAACACATGGCCAGTTGAAAATGTGTTTGTTAAAATTTACAAAAATGTAAGTATATGCTTCATAAACAAAATAATAGTAAAAAAAAGTCTTGGAATTGCTGCTGTGAGCTCCCACAAAGAAGTTCAGCTTTTAGTGGTTGGTGTGGGAAGAGATGGTAGGAAGGAGCTGGTAACAATTACTAGTAAAGGTTTCAGCCCTTCGTGTAGTCTGTCATCTTCTGGGTCTTGCCACATGTATTCTTTATTGCAAAAATCTGTTAGCAATGATTACTCAGTTCTGCAGAGAGCACCCTGGTAGTGATGTCAGCTTCCCAAGGTTTCTGCTGGGAATGGTTCTTAAAACAGCAGAAAGGAGCCTCTTTTAACCCTGCGCTTACTTCATTATTCTCAGCACGTCACCGATGCTATCATGCTTCTGTTATATTGTGCTTTTACCGGAAAGCCAAAAAGAAACTCAATAGGCTGTGAACTGGCCTGGTCTAAAACTCATTGAAGAAATAGTTGTTAAGGTTAGTGTTTTTTCTTCAGAGGATTTCAATTCCAAGAGACTCTCTTCACCCTGAAGTGCATGACTCCTTCCTCTCTATTCTGAAAAATGGTGAATTTGAAAGGGACCCAAACCCAAATTCCAGTCTCAAATTCTCCACATATTTTGAGAAAGTACTCATTAAGGTCTGACTTGTATAGCTGAATCAAGCTCTCGGTTACAAGCACCTAAAGGGCAGAGGTTGTTTGGATCTTTTTTAAAAATTAACCTATTTGATTTCCATATATGTAATTGCCTCTTCCCCCCCGCCCCTCCCCCCCCCCCATGCACCAACTGGGGAGGTGGGGGGCAGGGAGTTCACCTGTAAACTCTAAAGTTTAAGCAATGGTTTGCCCACAATTAAAAGCAGAAAATCCAAGTCAGTCAATTAGCAGTTTTGGTTGCCTAAACCAGAGANGTTCACCTGTAAACTCTAAAGTTTAAGCAATGGTTTGCCCACAAATAAAAGCAGAAGATACAAGTCAGTCAATTAGCAGTTTTGGTTGCCTAAACCGGAAGTTTTCATTATAAAACTAAACATTATTTGGTTTCAATTTATTTAGATGAAACACTCAGTTTTAGGCAAATTCAGGCATCTCTTCTTTGATTCTCTTTTAAATAAGAAAAAAATATTTTCCTGAGCAGGTAACATAACAAAATATCTGAATATGTTTTGCTAATGTTTAAACGTTAGTTTGAATTTTCCACGTTTTGATATTTTTCGCTACAAATGAAATATTAAATACCAGTTAAATGATTTTCACAGTGACAGAGAAATAGTTCAGTTTTTCAGAAGACAGTTCCTCTTAAATCCATTTTAATTTCATATGCATTTCAAGAATAACTTCTCTCCCTAGGCATCACAGACTTGACTCACATACTATGATCAGTGGAAAGCACTCCGTGTACTCACAGATGTTTTCTGTGACACGTCGGAACTAGTATGAAATGCCTTATAAGGTATTGCCCTGGTTTGGCCTCCAGCATATTATTCTGAAATTTTTTGGCATGATGTGTAAGAAATAAAAAGTTAAGTAATCCAAAACCTGCAGATGTACATGAGGAAGAGCCTTCAGGGATTAAGTTTTAAACTTAAATTTGGGGTTTTGAACACAATAGTAGGTAGCAGCAGTCTCCAGTGACATGGCTTAGTCTGCTTCATTATGAGAGATCCTTGAGTCTTTAGCTTTTCAATTAATTAAAATAATAAAGATTTTAGAGAATAAACAGAGTGGGAACTCAGTCACAGGTTCCTAAGAAGGAGAAAGCTTCATTCCACTTCCCTCTTCATATTCTAGTCAAAGAGTAAAACTGCAAGGTGCGAGTAAAGATAGCCTTCAAATTGGGGAACAACAACTATTAGGAGAAGTACAGATACATAGCTTATAGATTTTATCTGTGCATATTAGTAACTATGGATAGAATACAGAAGGTAAAATAACTACTTTCTCAGAGTTTGTACCTGCTAATGTACTCTACACCAATTATATTACTTTAGGATAGTTTTGTTATACTCCTATAAGTATGTTTTTCAGTTCTTTTGAAGTGCCGCTTCATCCATGTCTAAAGGTGTGAAATATATTGAAAGGTCATGGTAATGTTTCATTGGAAATAACTGGTGGATAGCTAAAAATGTCTTTATCTATACTATCTACATACATAGGTTCATCTGTTCCTACACTATCCCTCTGTATATGATTTCTACATTATTATTTGCTTTACCATAATGCCTAGGTATCCCAGTGAACAGCAAGACCTCAGCATGGTGCCTTCATACTAGTAGTAAGAGGGCTTAATTGCAAAGAGCTGAATAGATGAGACTGTGTGGAAAAAGGACATACTATTCCCACAGCAATATATAAGAAAATGAGATGCAAGAATATGGCGGCCTTGGTTTTTGGACTTGGGTACAGCTTATGTGGAATATAGAAATATGCCAGAGTCCACAAATCCCCTTCAATGCTTAATCACTTTTCACAGTTTATACTCTGAATACTCTTGCCCTTTTGCTGATTAGGACTGTTCAGTTGAATTCCTGTTTGTCTTCTCCCCTCCAATCTCTGTATTCTAGGATCATTCCCTCTGCCCTCCAGTCTCTCGTCTCCATTCCATTCAGTGTTGTTCCTTCTCCTCCCTTACTGTCTACCCTCTTGGGTGGATTCCCCTCCTACTAGATTTTCATCCCTGCTCCTGAGCATTTAAGTGCTGCCTTGCTGTTCCTTCTCAGGTATGCTTTACGCACACCACCACCCCCACACACCCCCCAATCTCTCTCTAGCTTGCCTGCTCAGACAGTAAATTCTTCTGAGCAGATACTATTTTATTTTCAGTTTGTATAGTAGCTATAGAACAATAGGACTATTCTACAAATACACAAATAGTTAACTTGAAGAGCCAACTACTGAATTGAGTAAGTACAGGCATGACAGTCTGATTTCTCCCACAGTTTTTTTTTTAATTTGGTTTTTTTTTTGTTTGTTGTTTGGGTTTTTTTTTTTAAACCTGCTCAGTTTCTCTCTAAATAAGAATGCTTTGTTCACAAAGCAGCTTCTAGAATGACATGATTATAGAGAGACTCAGTCTAACTGCTAGGAAAGCTGGTACTTCAAATACTTTCAAATTTAATACTGCAGCCCAAATACCTCATGCCTATTTTTCAGTTACCCACAACACTACTGGATAAGAACATCCCTAGCCAACTTCTACCAAAGTATTTGGTTGTATATAAATTCAGTGGGCAGCATTTATCATTTTATACTATATATTTAAGAGAAACCCCAATAAATTTTTCTACCCTAGTCCCATTGTCAGCAGATCTTGCCACAGTTCCTAGTGTTCACTGTTGTTCTTCAGTGATACTGGCAGCCAGACAATGGGAAAAATGAAATGTCTGTGGACCATGTGGTTTTCAGGATCAGTTTTGAATGTAACTGCACATGACTATCATTTACAGAGATAAAGCTGTTAAATCTCTACATGCTAGTAGACACTCCCACTAGCAAATGAGACAATCCCTAACTGGGAATTTGAAAAGCAGGAAATTACCCCTTCATGTGACAGCACTTTAACATGGAAAAAAAATCCAAACATGTATCTGTGACTGTTTCCACAGTTCAGCACTTTGCCATTGTCAGCATGGTTTTTATAGTGCCATACTGCTTCCTGTCCTCTACTATTGGCTTTAAAGCATTTTAATCCTGAAATTTTAAGTGCTAAATTAGAAATGAAAACTGTATCTTCATCAATGATTCCATTTCTCTGAGGAAATAAGATAATGACATTGTTATTACAGCATCTGGGACTGAAAGTCACCAAGCACGAGGATGCAGGTGAGCCCGAAGGACCCAGTGTGATCAGTCTTAACACTTCCTGGCTTAATATACTTCCCTGCTACCAATCCCGAAAAAACTAAAAGCCCCTATACCAGTTCCATTTTTGATCAGTGACTTCACAGCAGCATCAGGGCCAAACTTTACAGAAGAGGCATATAACTTCAGAGCAATAGTTTGGCTCCTTGTGTTAGAGGATCCAACTGTGCATTCCTCTGTTGTTCAGACACGCTTTTGTTCTCAGCTGCTCACTCATTTCCTCGGGTGCAGTGAAATACCTAGGTTGCTCAATAGGTTCCACTGATATGTTATTTTATGGAAGTTTGTATAAGAAAAGCCAGTGGCTTCTAACCTTTCAGGCTGACTGTTTTCCAGTCGTCCCCCCTCCTTTTTTTTTTTTTTTTTAAATAGGCAGAGGTGTTAGTCATTGCTTCCCTCTGTTCTGCTCAGGGGTGTTGCCAGGCTAGTTTACCGTAATGCCAGATATTGGAAGATCGCTGTATAGGCCCCAAAACCCTCTCCATCCCATGATGTGAAAGAAAGCTCCATTACTCCCATTCCAGCCATGCCTGGAAACAGGTACATGCAAAATGAGTTTCTCCCCCGACGCAGGAACATCTACTGAACGTGCTCACGAACTTCATCCACTGCCAAAAAGTTAACAGTGCAGGAACATGGCAAGTTCACCTTTCACCTAACAGGAAACCATGTGTGTAACCAGCTGTAGAACTATTTTCTAAGTCTTTCAGTTTCTCAGAAACAACGTGGTCCACAGACATTTCGTTTTTTCAGTTGTCTAGTTCTCAAGTGTAGTGCCCAGTGTCCCTGAAGAACATCAACGTACATTTAAGTTTCTATGTATTCTCCAAGAGAGGCATATTGTACATTCTGTTAAACAACTCCTGTGGCTAGATAAAGAAAGGCTGCCTGTTTGCCTGGGAAAGGAGAGCACTTCATCCTGAGAGCAACTGAACATGCTCAGACTGGGAAAACTCCCAGGGCACAGCCGGGGGCAGCCAGGGGGGAGACAGTAAGTGAGGAACAGTATAGACTGGAGACCCCTGTGAGAAGGGGATTCACCTGCTGCAGGGAGCAGCTCTAGTGCCAGTATGACAGGTGATGGATAGAAGAAGGCTTTGATTGCAATAACAAGCAAGGTGGGAGCGGACATGTACAGTTGGTTCTGAAGACCAAATATCTACAGTGCGATTCAGGGGTTTTACTGCAACCAAGTTCTAGCCTAGTCCTATGACCAGAAAACCCAACAGTAGTGAGAAGACATGGAGTGTCCAAGGGCAAACCTTGCACTTTACTTCCATCTGAAAGGAATCCAGTTTGTGCGCTCTGAGATTGCTAGACAGTATGAACAAAAGCATAACAAATGGGAACACTGGAGATTCACTTCAAAAGCATATTCCTGATAAAAATAAAAAAAAATGCTAAAAGTAGATGCACCCAAAGGTTTTCCTAAGAAGCCAGAGACCTGTTGGGAAATAGCTTGAAAAGAGAAAATCACCAAAAGAGGTTAGACATCGCTCCTGCAATAATACAGTAATAGCTTTGTTTACAGGCCTTTGAAGTCCTCTATGCCCAGCAGAGCAGCATTTTCTATGACAGAATTATGTTTTTCTGGTTTATTATTTGTGTATTCCAATGACATACAATTCTAATCATATACAACCCATCTTTAAGGAAAAGGTATATGTGGGAGGGAAGGGCTCCAGTTCCTCCTCACATCTCTGGCTGGCACAGCTCAATATTGTGTCTTGCTATTTCTGTAACCGTAAGGATGTGCCATGGTTTACTGAAAAGATAACACTACAGTCTGTAACAGTCAAAGTAAGTGGATTTGTCAGTCACCTGGAGACTAGTCACCATGTCCTTTCCTTAAGGAACCAGCACCCCAGTGATTCTGAGCAGCTGCATCTCTCACTATAGTCAAGATCTATTCCACTGCATTACTAAACTCACAAACACGAAGAAAGTGCTTTCAGTATTAATAATAAACTCCTGACCTTTTTTGTGCAGTTAGCCTCTCACCATTCATTCTGTGATGCGGTGATACAAGGAGGAAATGAGAAATGGAAATTCTGGCACTGAAAGGCAAGCTCACAGCAGAATAAGGGGGAAGCATCTTTACTTCCTGATCACTAAAGAGGTGTATTGCAAGACAGCAGTGTCAAAAGTCTTCTCTGTGGATTCATATCTGAGGTTAAGAGAGTTTTCAGCTTATATTCTTTTTAGTAGTACAGCATGTGAACTAATTTGTTTAATTAGCAGAATACAACTGCATTTTATAAAAAATTTGAAATCAGTATGTATTTATCTAATTCCACATTTACAGTGAAGCAACTTTGGCTACTTTACTGTGACTTTCTTTTAGACCTTAATCACTTTTGAAGAAAAGAGAAGCAAACAGTATTACAGCCTAAAAGTTCTTGTCATCAGTAATAGGTACACCCAGAAACCCGTATGTAAACACCGTACATTTTTAAAACACCATTATTAATTCTGCTCAGGATCTGAGAGGTGCTGATGTCTTGCAGTTCTCCAAAACCAATCCTGCCTATAGCTATAGACAGCTTAGTTCACTCTTCAATTCTAAACCAAATTCCCTTTAAGTCCCCATATAAAAACAAAAATTAATTTGCTTACAGCTGGAGTGCTAACACCCAAATTTTGGTCTCCTGTTAACACTGTGTGAGCACTTAAGACTTGTTGCCCTTGCACAGCCAGTTTGATTGCAGAAATACAAAAGGTGGGTTTGAGGAGACAAGGTCCCTAATCACCTTGTATTTGCATAAACCAGTCTTTGATATCCCATTTAGGTAGCAGCTCCCTCCTCCTGCTCTGCGAGATTTGACGAATGACCCAAACTCCCAACACTACAGTTTTCCCAAGCAATACTGCAGTTCACCTGAATATTTCTAGATACAGAAACATGGCAAGTTTTATCTTTTTGTAGGTCTGTTCAAAGCAGAGCTCAAAACCTCTCAAAAGGTCTCAGATAATGAACAGCAGCTTGTCATTCACGTGGACAAAGTAACATGGGAATATACCAAGAGGCATTAGGAGAATTTGAAGCTAACTCTTCTTCTAAACTTTGCCAAAGCATCATTCTTTCTGGTACCTGTATGCTACCAGATGTCACCTGCCATTTCTTAAGAATGCAATATAGCATTCATCCCTGGCAATGCATTTTAGGTAAAACTAGATTTCTTAGGCACTTAAATAATTTAGGTAATATAACAGTCAGATATTTTTGCCTCTTTTGCAATTTCCTTTTGGCAAAGATTGTGTTGATGGCCCGGGCTTACATTAGGTTAGCGTATTAGCTAGATACCAAAAAGTGAATTTCAAATGATCGAGTCCCTTGTGGTTTAACTGCACAGTAAACTGTATATTTTGGCATGAATTTAACACTTATAGAAATAAAATGGTGTCTCAACAATTGTATGGCATGCCATATATGGTTCAGCAAAACAACACAAAAATATTGAGAGGATACCTACATAAATACATAAGCTAAAGTTCTTCAGTTTCCCAAAGGATACAAATACCTATTTCCTATTAAATTAATGAGGTGAAATATGGAAAATCCATACTATAGCTTTGACCTGTAGATATCTTTTAAGCATCCCTATAGGGATGGTTTGTGAGGTCCCCTCCTCAGTGGTTTCTGCAATATATTTACATAATTTACTTGTTCTTGAGCAAAGATTAAATAATCAAGAGTGCTACAGACCAAATTAGATGATCACCTACTTCTGTTAATCCTATTTTGGGGTTATAGTGCCACAGATGTAAGTAACTGGAATTAGTAAAGCATGTTTCTGGTAAAGCGCAAGACAGTACTATCCAGCTCCTGGTTTTAGATGTTTGTGAAAAAAAAAAACCAAACAACAAAACCCACAAACAAACAGTAAGATGTACTGCTGACAGAGGGCAGAAAAGTCAAAAAGCCATGCCTGTGAAAAAGTTAAAATAATAATTAAAACCATGAAATGCACCAAGTTTCTATTTCATAAACAGAATTACATATTTTTTATAGGACTATCCTTTAGCAGTTAAATATATTTTTCTTTAACTAAACCTTTAACACAGACGTGACAAACACTTAATGGGTTGTCTAGAAGAATTTTCTGAAAATTTAAAGAACATCCATTTTATCTTTCTGACCAGTTAACTCTTCTATTATAGTAATACACTGCAGCTGTGTAGCTTTATGCCCTTTCAGACTCCTGTGTTTAATTCTTACTTTGCGTTGCTATTTAATAGTCTCAACAGATATGGAAAAAGCTTCCTGATAATATATTGATAAGTTGGAGGTTGGGGTTTTTTTAATGTGTTTTTTTTTCATTGCACTGTGGCTACAAGAAGTTGTTAATTAGATATATTTCTGCTTACTCTAATGAAGCACGCTTCCTTTTAGTGGAGATATACTGGCACGAATAACAGTTAAAATCAAAGTAAGTAATTTCAGCAGAAATTAAGCCATTGAAAGAGTTCATTGTGAACTGGATGTGTTATCATACATTCGCTCTAGAGACTTTCAAAAGCAGAATTACACAAAGAATTAATTTAAATGAAATTTGACCATGCCAAGAAGAATGGCATTTACTATGTCAATACATACATCCGTCATCAGTATAGGAACCTGATATGGCAAACAACTTGAAATGCAACTGGACTGTATAATCCCTTGAAAAATAAACAGGTATGAGCTCATCTGAATGGGCAAATTAAACCCATAGAGGTCAATGAGCGTTCAACAGCAGCAGTTATGCAAAAGGAACAAACTTTACCCACCCATGAGTAGGCACAGACATTTTCCTGTCTGTGCCTGTCTGAGACATTTTCCAAAGCATAGAAGAAAGGTGAGCAGAGGGAAGGCAGCAAAGCATAACCAGGTCTTAACATCTCTCTTTGGCCTAGGGGGAAGAAAAGATTCCTAATAACTTTTCCTTCCTCTTTGGTTGATGGGATGCAGGCTGCCCAAGACTGAACAAATCACTGCCATTTAGAGCAGAGTGACAGTAAGCTATGAGGAAAAAGAGGTATTAATCAAGCCTAGACCAACACCACGTTTTCGACGGTAGACAGCTGGAATACTGTAAGGCATTACAACTCTAATGCATGAACTTGTTGAGCCTTATTAGCTCAGGACTAAGCCTTTCATGCTTAGTCTTGCTGAGTAAAATAGACTACAACTAAAATACATTGCCAGGATATCAGTATTAATCACAAAGCTTTCAACAACACCAGTTGCTTTTACAATCTGCCCTTCCACAACATCTTGACTGATTTGTACGTAAATTGTGAGGCCTTGTTATTCGTATACAGCACCTTTGCCCAGACAACACAGGTTTCATTAGATGCATAGATAGGATGCAAAAATGCATGGGCAGAAAGTTTTTCTTTCATCTGAGATTATCTAAAGAAGTGTCGCTAAATCTAGGCTAAGGTGTAGGTCAGAATTCCATCCTTTTTACTCATTACTGTTCTGCAGAGGAAACAGCCCAGCCCAGTCCTCGAGGTTTTAAACTTGCAGCTTAAGGAAATATCTGAGCAGTAGTGTCTGCCTCAAAGACAAAATGTCTTTATGAATAATCTCAAGCATTATAAAACCTATCATAATGTTTACATACAGTGTTCTGCTTTGCAGTGACTGTTGAAAATTTGCATCTTGTTACTGATCTTAAGGCTGTCTAGGTTCAATTTCCAAGCACTATCTGGCATTATGAGTGCCCCTGTAGACTTGAGAGCGCCACCTCTTCTGCAGGCAGTTTCTTTTAGGCCAGCAGGAGTTGTTTCTTGGTCTTCGCATAAACAAGTAAACAGGTTGAATTAATTTATTACTGAACTAAGGAAAGTATGTTTTTCTATTCTGAAATTATTCTGTTAGTACACTAAAAAGAAACAGTTAAACTCTCCATTTATTGCATGTTGTTTCTAAAAGTGACACTGGATAGTGACTAAAACCAAATGAGATAGTTGAATAATTAGAGAAAGTGAAACAATCAGAAAAGATCATTTTTTCTGATTCTATGAGTCAATTCAGTTAATGTGTCTAGCCAGGAAAGAGACTGAAGGCATTACAAAACATATTGCTTTCTTTTTCCTTTCGCTCTTTGGCTGGAAGGACGGACTACAATTATTTCTCTTGTAATCAGCAGCATTAATTGTGCCTCTAGTGCAGTACTACAACACTTTAAATGTAAGTTGGTGCTACCATGGTCTGATCTATGGCGAGTCAACTGTGGGAGCTAAGCCAGTAGAAAACTATTATTTTGTATGATCGGTTCTCTGGCAGTTTAGCTGTCAAACTGTTCCCCTGAAGGGTCAAATGCCTATGCCAAAACATGTGAGGAAATGGGGCTGCAGCAGAATTACATTGGCTGAAGTTGTTCTGGATCTGCATCTTAAATGTAGGATTGGCATTGAGCTGGTTCTAACATCTGCAAGTAAAAGCATCTGTTATGAATCTATTTACTCTGTGCAACAAGAACAGCCCTGCAGCTGACAGTGATTTACACTCAAACTTCTAGGTTCTTTCCAGCAAGACAAAGCCAGCAGACAGCTGGAGATGTGCGAGCTAACCCTAACCTAGCTTCTTGGTGTACTACTCATAGCAGTGATGTGATAGAAACTAAGAGAACTTAGCATATTAGGAAAATTCAAAACATCAGATGAAGCCTAGGCCAAAATGACTTTCATGGCCTCAAGGGTGAAAGGCAACATCCAACTGCGCAGTGGCAGCAAAGATTCCAAGAATGAATCAGGGAGGGACTAGTTAAGTTTGAACAGTCTTGGTGCAGTAAATGGGGTCTTTGGGGCATGCTAGGAGTTGTCAGGGGAGTGATACAGTTTAGCAGAGCTTCACAAGGCTGGAGGTAGAGGTATTGTCCTAGACTCACAATGAACTATGTAACTGTGGCAGGGATAGTTGTGGTCTTGTGTCTGAATAGGAGCTCTGGGATTCCCACCTCTACCTTGCTGCCTCCCAACATCTTCCTCCTTCTCTTCCTTCTCTCCAGACCACGGTACAGGACTCTCCCACAGCCCAGACCCTTACCAGGATGGCCTCCCCTTTTCTCACCCCGTCTCATCTCCCCTCCACCTGTTGGTGGAGCACATCTAGCCCTCATCTGCTGCGTATTTCCTTCCTTCCTGCCACCACCACCAACATGCAAGACATAAGAGAAAGCAAGGATCTCTTCCAGCAGTGCTAAAGCATGTGATTGTAGTAAATGGCTATTTAACACTTGCTCAGGCAGGTCTATGCAACATAGAGCGCAACCTATTCAGAGAGGGGGGTCACACAACATTAGTGGGAGAACAGGAGGTTCCTCTGGAGTCCCACTTGAGCGTGCTTCTTCGAAACCCCTCACAAGGACCTCCTGCAGGCCTTTGAAAGGCCTGTGCCCCATGTCAACAGCTGCTTCACCCAGTGAAAGACCCAGGGACAGAAAACAGAACAGTGACAATTGTATTTAGTGCTGTTGTGTTTACGGCATTGTGTTCTAGTTCATAAAAGCTGTGGGTGCCAGAGCTGGGGGAATTCTTTTAGCCCAAAAGAGCCTTCCCAAGCTTCACATAGAAATGGTAGCTTCAACACAAATCACAGAAAAATGGGGGAAAAAACAAAACCAGGCTTGGCTAGCATTGGCTTTGTACTGACCCAGTTTGGGTTTCTGCCCAAAGTATCCTCTCAAGAAAACACCATAGAAGCTTTCTGCACAGCATTTATGTATCATGTCAGTCTGGGCTCCAATCCAAACTATCCACTAAACAAAATACTTGCTGCACAGCATTTTTACATCATATGTGCCTTATTCTGAAATATTCTCCATGTAGTGAAAGGCTAAAAGTTCTTAACACAGTTTTCAATTGTTCCATTTAAAATTAATCTATTTGTTCATAGGTAAAAGACTTATTTCTTTTACTAAAATGCTTAGTGCTTTTGGATTTAAATGTTTTTTAGTATTTTTCCTTTTATTCTTGTCTTATATTTTAGCATCACTAATTACAAGTCTTTGAAACAGTTGATTCTGGGAAGGGCTAAAGAGAAAGAACGGCCAAAAAGTAAAGCGTTTAGTAACAAGAACTTAAAGGGACTACACAACTACAGAGCAATTTTAAATTTAACATATCAGATTAAATTTTCAGCTCATGTGAAGTTGGATAACTGCTGAAGATAATGGAATTAACATGAATTTAGTTCATCTGAGGATCAAGATGATGATTATATGGGAAAATAACCACCTATGACTTTAGATTTTATGTTGTTTTTTGAATCTGGTGATGTTCTGGAACTGTGAGACTTTCCCCAATTTCAAAGTCTTTTTTCATATATTGCTTTTATATGACAGAATACTGATAGAAGAATGATATTTACACGAAAATACGTTTGCATGTTTCTGAGGAAATTGTGCAAATTTCCCCATTTAGAAAGCCATACGTCAGACTGACAGTTCTGTTCAGAGATGTGACTCCACTGTCCCAACCATCCCCATGACACTATTTTCTGGAATGATCATTCCAGGAAGGCATATTTTCAATTTGGTCTTGGAAAGCTAACCACAGAGGGAGCATTCTCAGTGCTCAGAGGTAGTATCATTATTGCCTTGGTATTTATGTATGCAGTTGCACCATTTACACTAGGTGTAAGAATTTATTTTCTAATTCCAAATAAAGGAATCTAAGGATTAGCATATCACTTCAGCAATACTTCTATTTTCATTTGGAAAATCATGAAGTTCCTATTTGTATTTGCTGACGTATTCTTAAAAGCAATTTAGGAAAGAACTTAAGACTCCAGATTTTTTAAATAGAGAAAAATTTGGTGAGAATTATAGGCATACTAACCTCCGAGTGAACATTCCCCCTTCCAATGTCAGTAGAGAGAGTTTAAAAAAAATCTTGATATTTGAAGTTTATATATTTGAATTTTATATATTTGAACAGCTCTCTGCCACATTTGGTCACTAGAATAAGATTGTCCAATATGAGCTGCAGGGTCACAGGTTCAGCAGATGAGTAGTGTTCCATGCAGTTGCTAAGTCCTCCAGTTTTTTCTCCTCCACCCTGTGCCCACTGTGCTCATTAGACAGTGGCTGCATGTGACCTCCCACACAACCCCATTCAGTATTAGAAACACCACTTAACATGTGGAGTCACATCCAAAGCCCCATTTCCACTTCACTTTTTACCATTCTCTCTCCTTTCTTGCTATATTCCAAGACTGAAGAGTCCGTGAAATTTTATATCTTGTCTGCGCCTTCTCTCCCCATCATTAAGCAATGAAGCATACCAGTTACAGTATAGTCCTCCATGTATAACAAGTGCCCTTGTAGCAGATTGCATCTTGCAGCAATAGTCTACTTACACCACTTGCAAAATAATTTCAGCAAGTACTTCCACAGTGCTTTTGATAGTAGCAACTAAAGCCAGTTGACAGCATTAGTAGAGAAATTGTCTTTAGCATGTATTTCTCACTGCCTGGATTGAAAAGACTCGAGAGTTAAACAAATTCCTCTGCAAGAGGACCGAGCTTACAGCATCACGTCATGACAAACAAAGCAAGAGCTGTTTCCGCTGCATCCTGCTAGCTTCCCGAAACCTCTTGCAGTTGTTCTCTCCCCCCTCATTTCTGAAGTGATGTAATTTTCATACTGATGGCAGATTGTCAACTGCAAATTCTAGGCTTAAAGAACAAACCCATTTTAGTTTCAAGTGTTTTCAAGTTCTGTTCTGTCTGCTCGCCAGGTAATTCCTATGGACATCGTAGGGGAAGATAAGGTTAGAAACTTCTCTAAAACACCTGTAACTCCGAGAACATTTCAGGAAGTTATGAAGACTGGTCATGTAGTGATAGCACCTTTTTATCTCTTGCCTGAATAAGTTCCTCCTTGGCTGTAGGTATGATTCAGCTGTTTGACAAAGGACACGTATTTGAATTTTGACATTGAATGCTTCAGACCAAACTTCTGAGTTCTTATCACTTTTTTCTACATGCCTCACAGCTCTAGCTGAGTTTGCAGAACTGCACACAAAGAATAGAAATCATATCTCACTCCATGGTCTGCCCTGCCTTGCATTACATATAAAGTCAATATTGCAGTACAAACAAGTGTACTGAACAAACGTGTGTGTATTTAGGTTATTTTGCATTCAACTTCAGCCTAAGTTATGAGGCTACTCTCTTTCATCTCCCCATGTACCCATTAATTTTAAGTTGGGCTACTCTGGAGGGCCGTTCAGAGCAAGACCTGTTCCGTCTCCGCTGACTGAAAAGGGGATGAGGTGAAACTGAAACTCTTGACCTCAGTATTTAAAGTTAAAAGTATAAAGATAAGCCATGCAAATATCCTCTTATCCTTATAACCGAGGTAGATTCAGCAGTTAGNATAACCAAGGTAGATTCAGCAGTTAGTCATATTCCCCCTGTTCCACTTCATTTTCAACACATACTCATTTCTTCATTCAAAGTAGCCACCGTATTTCAACAGCTATTAAAGACATCCAAATCAGATTGTAAGTNGTCATATTCCCCCTGTTCCACTTCATTTTCAACACATACTCATTCTTCATTCAAAGTAGCCACCGTATTTCAACGGCTATTAAAGACATCCAAATCAGATTGTAAGCAGTCACTAAGTTTTACATTCTTTATGTTATAGTTACCTTATGAGAAACACTGGCTTTTGACTCCAGAACCGAGTTTACCTAAACTCAGAGTTCAGGTAACGTATGGCAAGCAATTTTAAAAAAGTTATTATGACAAAGTAATCTATCTCTCACTTTTTTGTTTTTAAATAGTGTTAGCAGATCTACTGGGTCAATAGTGTCACTATGTCTACATAAAATGGTAAGTTGACAAGTACTGGCCAATAAGTCCTACCTTAATATTTTGTAAGGTTTTAGAGTAGACAGAAGGAAAAAAAAAAACCAGAAACCCCAGAGGTTTAATTAACCTTACACCACCAACCCCCCAAAATCTTCTGTCATAAAATAGGGCCTTATTGGAAACAAACTGTAGTACGAAAAAGCCCTGGGACGTTAACTAATCACCAAATGGCGATCAGACACTACGGCTATCAGACTGTGGCTAGTCTGAATGAGATATGTGTGACCCCGTGTTGTATCAGAAGAGTTGTTTCCAGCAGAGAAGTATTAGTGGTTTTATGCAAGTCGTCTTCTGGGTTATTGGAAAACTACTGGTCACCCATGTTAATAGAAGGAGATTTGAAGGTTCCACAAGTGCAAAAAAGGAGCTAGTAGTTTGATCAGGGGAACAGAGATGCCATCTGACAGAAAAACATCAGAGAGCTTAGCTTGTTTAAAGTAACACATGAAGACTCCCAAGCTATGATCTCTGTACATAAATGCACAGAGGAAAAACAAAAATGAGGAAGCTATTCAGGTTAAAACCAAATTTGAGCACAAGAACAAATGAGTGCAAGGTGACTATTTGTACTTTTAGGCCAATTGTCAAAGGAATTGAGTAGCTATTAGAGTAATCACACTTTAGAACATTCCTATAAGTAAAACCCAAACATGTTCCTCATGAAATTAAGTATTTTATGAAAGATTACATGATTCAGCATCTGCTATAGTGTCAAAATCCCCACAGCTCTATGTTCCATCTTTTTTGATATACATCCCAGCATATTCATCGCTAGCTTACAGTCATAGCAAGTATACTTACTGTTGCCTTTTTGTCAAAGCTTTTAGGGAAAGCATACATAGGATTAAAGGGAGGGTGCCAGGTAGATGAGAACAGTCTTTTTTTCAGTAGTGCCCAGTGATAGGACAAGAGGTAATGGGCACAAACTTGAACATAGGAAGTTCCTTGTAAACGTGAGGAGGAACTTCTTTACTTTGAGGGTGGCAGAGCACTGGAACAGGCTGCCCAGAGAGGTGGTGGAGTCTCTGACTCCGGAGACATTCAAAACCTGCCTGGACACCATCCTGTGCAACCTGCTGTAGGTGACCCTGCTCTAGCAGGGGGGTTGGACTAGATGGTCCCCAGAGGTCCTTTCCAACCCTGACCATTCTGTGATTAAAATTAAATTCAAAAACCCAGGGAAAAGTGGTATAATAACAAAATCTTATTTTTTTAGAATTCTTCCAATATGTGTCTTTGACGTATTACCATCAGTAAACTTTGGCAGCTGTGATCATAGTTAGGCTACATTGAATAATCTTGTGACAGGAAGATACCTGAACACAAAAGGTAATTCACTAGGTACTGCAGACAAAGGCAACAGTTTAAATCAGGAATTAAATCATCAGCGGGATTACATTAAGTCTTTTTTTGTTACAATTAGCCTGGTTAAGTTTTGGATTGCTGCCGCAGAAGTCTAGTTCAGGACAAGTTCCGATTACCCCTTTCAACCATCCTATGTTGTAATTCCAATGATTCAGCAGTCATCCAGTTCATTGGTTTTTCTCTTTATCTACCACAGCATCAGGCTCTCTCAAGTACTTTAAGGAAAGTCGAGATACTTGGGGACTCCATTTTTTACTTGCTGCATGACTAAACTGGAAGTTATATTACAAACAAAAAAAATATCTTAATCTCCCGTGACTATAAAAGGCTGAGGACCATGAAATCCCCATGATTATTTGACATACAAGCAGGTACGACTGCTTTAATTTACACACCATTAAGAAACTAGCTAAATAGTATCTACTGTGCTTAATCTGAATTATTAATACAGTGGAAGATATACAAGAAAACCAAACAAGAGATAGGCTTTTAAAGTCATAATATGCCCTTATCTTCCCCACTATGGAAAAAAAATCACCCTGAGGAAGGGCATGCACATGACCAGCTATAGGAATTGCAATACTTCAGAGAAAAAAAGATAACAACACAGAGTAAATCATACTGCTAACTGTGGAGATCACTGCCAAAACAAGCAACAAAACACATAATTCTGAAGAAAGAGAGGGAAAGAGGTGGAGAGAGAACTGCACAACAAACCAACCACCAGGGAATAAAACTTAGAGTGAATGCAAGTCAGCAAACTGCAGCCAGACAGTTTGGGCTAGACTGTACAATTTACATAGAGGTCTGTGTTGAGGGTGTGACTCAGCTGCATTTTATCAAGAAATTGTCACTACACTGTCTATTACAGTTGTATAGTCTTTTTGCTGCTGTGAAACTAGTCCTTATTTCTCACCCTGTCCCCCAGGATGAGGAGGGCTGGGGCACATGGATTTGACAAACCCTGGTCTGTCTAGAATACTTTACTGTTAGCTCACTGGAAGAAAAAAAAAAAAGGTGTTCTTGAGTCCCCACACTACACTTTGCGACATGTCCTTGTGTGAGTCATGGAACAAGTCTGGAGAGAAACTCTCTATGTGCACCCAACCCATACTTATCTCTAAAATGGTCTGTTGCAATTTTCACTGAAGGGCAAGGTAGTATCTATGAGCAGATGCAGCACACGCAAACAAGTGTCATTAAGCAATAAATACCATCTTGATCATTTTCTTTATTAGTGCCAAGAGCTTTTAATCTCTTCAGTGGAATGTGTGTGTTTATTACACCAGTACACACCCAGAAGTGTCTCACTGAGGTTATGAATCCCAATCAGCATCACATAAGTAAGTAAATTTCTCTTATCTTACTAAGGTGAAGCATTTCCTATAAGTCTATTTGTCTCATTACAGCATTGAGGTACAAACTCATTCTTTTGTCATAGTGTTTAGTATTTTATTTCAGGTGATCAGCAATTCCTCAAGCTTCAGCCTACTTTGCAGCCAGTAGACCCAAGCAGGATCAATTTACTGGCTACAAATATGTAATTTTTGTTTTCCATTTTATCAACATGCCAAGATTAGAACTCCAAGTGTCACTCAGGATGCAAGTTAGCCAAGAAAACATCTAGATTTATCAAAAGTCATCAAAAGCCCCATAAACGCAGTATTGGTTGAAGTTATTTCCTACTATTGTGAAGTGTTTGAAGTTACTCCTAAAATTAAGTTTGTGACATTTTACTCAGCAAAGCAAGAAAACTTGTACTGACACAACAGAGCCCTAACCTTTTAACTGTAAATTGATAAGTGTTCTGTACAAAGAAAAGAAAAAAGTGAAAAGCAGTGCAAATTTGAAGCTAATTTGTCACCAACATGCAGTACTGCAGTATGCCATAGCGACAGGAACGTCAGCTGACAGACCATACTACCTGGGAACAGCATGGTTGGGTTCCTTAGCCTACAAGCTAGTCACAAATGCCCCCAGAACATTGCATTTATCAAATAATGGGTTTTAAGGAACTACAACAGATGTCCTCAAGGAGAATTATGACTAACATCAGAGTCAAATTTAAGCACTATGTGAGGACTAGAGAAAAACAAAGTAATAAAGACACTTAAATAATAAATCCCTAAAATGATAGTGGGATTACTAGGAAACATCTAAGGAAGTACTAGCAGAAATAAAGGAGAGAAACTGAAGAATAGTATTTGCCCAGTAATAATTTAAGATCTTTTCATCTTAAGTAGAATCCTAAGGAAATACTATAGCCAGGAGCAATTATGTTTTTTTAGAGGCATGGACTACATTATGTGAAAGACATAAAAGCTAGAGAAAAACCTATGACCTCATGCAGTTATTGTAGGACAACCACAGGAAAAAATATTCTGGCCTACTAACAGGCCAGAATATTGCCTATTGGCAGGGAGAACTGTGAAAGGATTTTATAGGTAACTGAAAATACAACATTCAAGTAACAGAACAGCATCTTTTCCTTTCTGTTTGACATGATTCTGATACAAAGAGGGGGGGAAATCCTCATTGTTTGTGACCAAAATCTTTATAAATTACTGTTATTCTGTTATAGCAGAACCATACTGAGAAAGAATGTATCTTGAAAATCAGTGTTTTACAAAAGCATAATGGTAAGTACAAATATGAGATTACGATACAAGCGCAGTGATTTTAGCCTGTGTCAAAGCTAATATTTTTCTGTAACATTGCAGCTCTAGGACAGATTAAAGTGGTTTGTCATTTAGACATCTAGCATTTTTCTGTATCGCATGCTTCAGCACATCCAGTGCTTCTGTAAATCAGCCATCAGATACAACTCCTATTATTTCTTAAGCAAAACACATTTCAGATTCTGCAGAGATCAGAATCCTTCCTGCCCCTTTCCAAAGTAAGCCAAAATGAGTACAGAGCACCGGTACAATTGATCAGAGTCCCACTGGCTGACCTTGTTTGCCATTGATTATAAAGTCTAAACTGCCAAGGTCCCTTTTAAATACACCACCTCCTTCAGAGTTTTGGAAGTATTCTCAGCCAAGCCCTTACAAAACATGGAATAATTCTTCTCTTAAAAGCCTGCTTGGGACAGGCAAGAAGAACAGTTTCTGTCTGCCTTTCTACTAAATAAGCCTAAACAAACAAACCCAAACAGTCCTGCTTCCTGCTCACCCCTTACCATGTTTTATCTGGCTCACAGGACAACCTTTTCCACAAGTGAACTGCTGATACCTCAAGGATATTGTCCCTAATTGAAACCTGCTGACACTCTCATTTATGTTCTGTTGCAATAACTGAATTTATCAAGCTTCTCCTCTAAGAAGCATTAGTAGCAACAGCTGGTCTTGCCAACTCCTGGGGCAGCAGCTGACCTGCAGCCAACATGGAAGGTTCTTTTCCTACAACGCTATTATCTTTCCTCCAACCTGAAAGAACTTCCTCCTCCTTTGTTTGGCCAGAGTGTGGTTTGCTAATCCATGCCCATGCCTGTAGATTGGTTAGCTCAAAGCCTTGTAAATCCGAGCAGCAAAGTTTAACATCTAACCTGGTCTCCATGCCTCACAGAGGCCCAACTTTTACCAGTAAAATCCTTTCTGTATTCAAGATTAACAATATTGCTTCAGAACCTTGTCTATCTGGTGACATTGCAGTCTCTGCTAAAGATACTTGAAGAAGTATTAAGTTTGAAAAATATTTAATATATCTGGTATATAACAAATAATTATTTGCCATACAAAATACTGGTGTTGACTGTGACCTGCTACACATTGATGCACAACTTCTAAGCTATTTTAAAAATTAATAAATAGCCACACTCTGAAATTCCCATTACACATCTCTCAAGAATTCCTGCTTTAAGTAAATAAAATAGTTCCATTTAAGTGGTCATATTACACATGCACCTCACTCTACAATAGAAAACGGAAATAAACAGGATAAATCTATGATGTAATCCTATGTCTAGAATTGCAGACATACAGTGTCTCTTCTACTGGTCATCCCCTTTCAGTTAGTAAATAACTGAAACTTCTTTACAAAGCTGATCCTTTAAAACAACAACAGCGAGCCTTAGTGTAAAAGCCAGTACTGGAGGAAAAGTCATTTTGTTGGGAAGAGCAACCTCTGACTGCAAACATCTCTTGTTCCTGATCCCTGGGAAGTCTTATTAGCAGATTTTTTTTTTTTTGATGTTTCTAGGAAAAGATAAATTAAGACTTCTTAAAACCCTTTCATACTCTGGGTAGGTTTCTTGGCAGAAGATCAATTCATCCTGGTCCAACTGTGTTCCACTGATCTGAACATATTTATGGTATGGCAACTATTTGGCCCAGATGTCCTGGGATTTTTTAGGGTGCAGCCAAGAATGCTGTACAATCATTATGCACATCCCACAATGACGGAAAGCTAAATGGGAGTTATGGGTTATGCCTTTATTCTCATGTTGTCGTTAATCTTGACAGTATGGATAGACATAAAGAGTATTGTAAATGCATTTAAAATAGTTTTGTAGAGGAAACAAACCTCAAGCTTTGGCTGCACTAAAAATTACTTGATGGATGATAGTGGTAAGTAAAATTCATCTGATTAAAAAAGTCATTTACATTTTAATCAGTGCCTCTATCTGTCTTCTTTAAAAAGAATAATATGTCAATAAAAATAGTTATATACCTCAATTTTATATTTTTGTCTTTTTCATGCCTATTGCTCCACTTCTCTGTCCTTACAGTGGGCTATTAGAAGTATAACCATTGATGCAACTGTAAATTTTTAAGTTATGTAAAGATAAGATAAAGCCACTTGGAAATATAAAGGTAGCTGCAGTGCAAACTCCACGTATTTCACTAGTTTCTTGTTTGCCAGCTCCCTCCCCCCCTGCCCCAAACAAAACCATAGTTCTAAGGCCTTCAACATCTTTCTGTGGCTGTTTGCACGTATGCTGAAATAAACTTCACTACAGTCCTGCTGCAGAAAGACATTTGCATTGCTAAACATCTTTAAATTGAAATTACTCTTTGTTATTCTGGTATGAATCAGAGAAAGTGACTTACAAAATATCAGCAGGGAGCAAAGTTAAAGGACCAAGAAAACAAGTTTTATCCTCTGGCTACCACAAATAATAAAGAAATACCAGGAATATATGCATCAAAATACGCAAAACAGAATTGTAGTTGTCAGTTAGACTGGACAACAAAAAAGAGGAAAAAAGAGGAGAATGGTTTACAGATACCTATTCTAACAAAAATAGAAAATTATTCTAAGACCTGGATTGCAACACCTAAATTAACTCATTTCAAAGAGAAGCAGATTTGTGATTGACACAAGTGTAATTTTAAGGATTAGTAGCCAAGAAGGAGAAAACATTCAAATCAAATGCCTGAACAACTTTCTATGGGCTTTTTCATCATGGTTCACCTAAATAAGAAGTCCTCTTAGGGAGTTAACTTATGTATGAAAACAAGGTATATAATTCTACAGCACAATCAGACAAGTTTATCTGTAGTAGAACGTCAATTTGCATCAATAACTTTCTCTAGTATCGCTTTCCATCCGGGCCAATCATACAGAGCACTTCGACCACTGAGAGGAGCATCCAGCTGCACCAACAACTTCTTTCCTTCTGATTCACGTCTTGGCTACCTCACATATCTTGGATTTCTAATTATTAATAGTTGTACTTTTAATCCAAGTCTATAGAAATGGAACTGTAAATAGTTACATATTATTTTTAAAAAAAGAATCCCCAATGGATTTTCTATAGATATCAGCCCTAGTTTCTTTTAGCACTAAACTGATATTTGGTCATGTCCCCAAAGATACATAAAACTGTCATCCCAAATTCTTCCTCCCCAGACTTAAGTATTAGATTATGCTACCTTTCAATATACAAAGTAAATATAGCAGAAAAAAAGAGTAAGGAATACATTGGAAAATTGGAATGTGGAAGTGGTGTTTAAATTCTTAATTAATAGCAAGGTCTTCTTTATAGCTTTTTCATACAGAAACATTTCTCAATATCTGATTTAAGTTTGGAAAACTCCCCCTAACTACTTGCCTGCCACTAGAAACTTCAAAACAACAAAACAAAGTAAAAGCAATGTATTCTAAATACCAAATAAAAATATTCAGGCATGTAGTGTGATGGAAACCATATTCAGACAGGTCCCAAGTAGCTGCAGTTAGTAACATTCCCCAAATTCTAAGCACATGCACAGCAAATTGCTACAAACCTTCAGTGTGGTCGCTTTGAGACAGAAGAGATGCATAGGAGAAAAAAGAATCCACATTTCTGGCTGAGACTCAAGCCTTTTGGAAAGAAAGATGTCTTCTCCCCTTCCTGTCCCCCCCTCCCTTATGAAGTACCGCTGAACTATTGAAGGGAACCATGCTCGTTCTCATTCTTAAGGTGTTAATTGGCAAAGTAAATGAGATTTACTACTGTTCCAGGTGGTCTTGATTTCTGTTACATAAAATCTCATTTAACAATTGGAGCCACAGAGTGATACACGTCAGGTGTTTTCCCATCAGTGGCTGACAATCATTAATAGACTTTTGTAGACATACATCAATTTTATAAACAAAGATTTAGAAGAAATTTTGAAAACTGATTCCAATGGGTCCTTTAAAGAAAGATTTGGAGTCAAGAAGTGTATCTGGAGGAAAATAAAGGTTGTCTGAAGCAAAAGCAGACTGACATATCATAGAAAATATAGAAAGGGAAAAAAAAGAGACAATGGTACAAGCATTATTACATTTTCAATGTAAGTGTACACCCTCATGTGGGTTAAAGTAACGCAGTAGAAAAAAACTGGTATAAGCCCTAAGCAAAGTTCAGGTAAGCAGGCTGCTAAGTGGAGAAATCTGTGAATTTACAGCTGAGACAATCTTTTTCACCAGGCTGCAGAAAACAACAGCCCTCGTCCTGGGCTAGAGGAGCCCACGTGCCTGCCCTGCTGTTGATGGTGGACAGCTGACTGAGCTTGATGGACTCAGCCGTGACCTTTTTTCTGACTTGCTTCCTTGTCTTGCCTGCATGCAGAATGCTCACTTCCAGTTTTTATTCTAAATAAATGTAAGATTGTTAATAGAGACTTCAGGAAATCACAGTCCTGAAAATGAACAAAGTCAGCAACCTCTGGGTCAGATCCACCATTCCATTTGCAAACATGATGCTCCCTTAACTGCTTGTTCTGTTTGAATGCCATTCCTTTAAAAAGATTCCTAGAAAATCTAAGGAGCCAACAAATGCTCAAGCCAAATGCTCAACATTACGTTCATTTTAACAGGAATCTTCCTTCCTACAAGGGCTCACTATAAGGGAAAAAAGTCTGCCTGCTGTAGTCATATCATCTTATTAAAATTAGTTAATATTAAAAACATATAAGAAGTAATTATTTGAGCTGTTTATACTCTTAAATTATTTGCATGTTTCTGAGTTTAATGTTTTATTTTTGTAAGGGAAAGAGGGGGGGCTAATTGGAAATTCCTGGTGATGGTATTAGCTACGTTCTCTTCTGTACATTAAGTCCATTTGTTCTTCAAAAATATATGCTATAATAATAGCAGAATTAACTGGTTGATTTTTGCAAGTTGTATCACATAAATATTTTGAAGCTCTCAAAAATTAATAGACTTGGCCCGGTGATTTAAAAACAAAATCTGTCTCAAACCCCAAGAATTCTTAACGAAAGAACTTCTGAAATATGGCTGTTTTCCCTGTATCCCTGTATTGTAGGTACAGAACTATTCAGTCATGAGCTCAGCTTCCAGGTTTTGAAAGCACTGTGCTAATGACACTGTTAATAGTGTGTAATTCTGGAGAAGAGTCGAAGACCAAAAGTAGTGAGATAAATACACTGAGATGAACCATATCTCTAAAAGCATTTTCCTTGTTTTCATTAAATCAGAAGTCAAGCAATGGGGGGGAAGCTCTTAGTTTAATACACAGTGCTGCAAAAAGCAGAATGATAGTTCACTCTTGACTATCTTCAGCTAAATAATATTGAATCCACGTATGGATTATGTCACTGTTGGGGATATTCCTGTGAATTTATGCCTTCAAATTATTTCAGTTTATTTTTGTGTCTGGAAATACCCATATAAATCATGATGTAATTCATGGGAAGTTGTCTTTTTTTCTTTTAAAAAATGCCTATTTAAGAAAAGAGAACAAGGGTGTGACTAGTAGTTGTAAAAAGAAGTAAAAATAAGGAAGGAATAAAATCATGCAGCAAAGAAGCAACAGCCAAAAATACAATAAATAAAATTCCAATGACTTCATGGCCTGCTTCTCTTCCTACTCACACAAGAGCAAAAAATAAAATAGTCCAAACTGAATTAGCTAGATTTACTTTTTTACTAATTTACACAGGCACTAACAAAACCAGGCCCATTCTTCTCTATCTCACATTTTGTATAGCCATCTACACATTAAAAAGTGGGTGTGTGACACTACAGAATCAAAATTGTAAATTTCTGATTCAAAACTTAGTAATAGTTTGCATAAGCACTAGTGTTTCTGAAAGCATGCTGATTACAAGAGGGAATGGTAACAAGCATTTAACATAAAACAGTTTAAATTAGGATGCAGTATTGCATTAGGACAAGACAAAGAGCATCCTAATGTGCTGAAAAGCTACAGTCTCCTAACTTCCCTCTTTCTGATGTCGTGTCCTCTGCTTCTTCAGAAATCCTGTATTTGTCTCTCTCATAGAGCTTTCGCCTGCTGCTGCACATGAGGAAACATATCAAGCAACATTTCTGCTCCAACAAAAAGCGCAAAAAGGAAAAGTGCAGCTGTTCTCAAATAAAGAGACCAAATGGAAAGCAAAACCATCAGTTTTGAAACAAAAGCCTAGGACACAGTGCTGGTTGTGATTACGAGTGTTGGCTAGAGTCTGAGAACAATAAAGCAAGACCATTTGGTTCTTCAAATACATTAAAATATGTGCTGTAGAATTTCAGAGTATCGATATCGAAACATTGGAAATGGATGCTTTGCACAAAGCTCATCTGTCAAGCTGAAAATGGCATTTAGCAGTATCTCATTGCTATGTATGTTAATATAGATACCCGCTTGGGAAACGGAAAAGAGCTGGTCCTTGGACCGCTTTCTGCCACAAAGTAAATGAAGAATCATAGTCAAGCCCATATTAAATGAGACCTAAAGCTTCCTTCCTTTTTACTAGTAGCAGTGCATCCTTACTGGCGGTGGCAAAAGTGAAAATGCAAAGGTGGATGCGTGCATTTTTATCACATCACAGAGACACACTAGACAACATGAGGCTTAGAAAGTCTGCAACGCACAGTCTGCGCTGCATGGTCATACCCTGTCACCCCGCAATGGTTAACAGTTGGGACTGCAGATATTTCATACCTGGAAATTATCATGCTCTAAGAATTCAACTGGGGATCTAAGTAGAAAAGTTTAGTTCGCAATTTTAAACCTGAATTGCTGTGGTGTCCACTGAGCTGGCTGTCAGAAGATATCATTAGCTGATGATTCCTTTGCAGAGAGGTACTGGTCTTAAGAAGAAAACAAAATCCACGTATGTATGTTTTAAGCCTGCTAATGAGTCAGAGGCTATTGCTGACAGACACAGGTCTCACACGCCTGTCAAAATCTCATATACCTCGAACCTGATTTTCTTCTCCTTTCCATCATCAAATTAATTCCATAAAGCTTAAGCTGTCATATAGCCAGTGTAAGCAAGATTAGAATATGTGTCCTTTTAATAGAGTTGCTCAACTATGTAAAGATTACAAATAAATGCAAATGAATTAGAAGTAGGTGATTTAAAACTCAGCTCCAAGTTCCCCAGGTTCAAACTTGTTATGAACCACATACCTTCAAATTACAAATCTAGGCTGTAATTGAAAAATCTTCTGACAGCCTCTCTCAGATCTAGAGAGAATTTATGCTTCTTTAGGAATGGAAGGTAGCTTTTGATCTGCCTCAGTAGTACACACTTCAGCATTCAGCCAGCAGTGTGGAAGGAAAAAACCCTGAACCTGAAGTAGGACAGAAGCAATTGACTTTTATTTGCTGGCTGTCTTCTGAAAGCACTGTTGAAGGGAAATGAGTAAAGGATTGGGCCACTTCTTCAAATGAAAGACACTTGAAAGAAGACAAAACCAAAAAAAGCCATTATACTTTTAGTAATAATTCCAAGAGCAATGACAAAAATACTTATAAAACTGGAGTTGAGTCTCTGCATATATCCAACTCAAATGTATTTCTTGCAATTAAAAAATGCCACGAAGAGAAAATGAAGTCTCTGCACAGATAAACAGATTTTGACTGTGAAGCTGGATTTACGCTGAAATTTTTTGCTAATAGTTAGACCTGTGTAACTTTCCTGGCCAAAGGCTTTCTGTATAGTTGTCTGCGTATTCCGGCCTTGCTGTTACAGGTCAGTTCACTTATCCGGCACAAATAAGCTATACAGGGAAAAACAAGAGCAGATGTAATTAATATATATTTGGCATAATTTTTTATTATATTAATTACCCGTGTCTGAAAGCAAATTATTNAAAAAATTTCACCTGGAATTACTGTTACGAAGGATAAAAAATGTTAAGGATATAAAAATAATCTAATGTTAATTCTATCTCCATTGTACTTAACAGTATCTGCTACTTTTCATTTCTATACTGACAGAGAGAGAACTGGGAAAGTTGGTGGGACAGACCTGAAAGGAGCTGAAGAACCCAGCTGGGTGAGGGCAATTAAAAACACAACTAATAGGGGAATTAGTTGCTGAGCAACAAATATGGACACTTGTGGAACACAAGCCATATTTGCCAACTGATCAAGGCAAAACGCAGAGCTATTATAGACACCAACTAGAGTGTCAGTTTAACTTAAAAGCATTTTTATGTGCAACATTCCATTTTAAATAACAGACTTTACTTTCAGAATTAAATTAGGGCAAGCCGTGAATGCGGGGGCAAAGAAAGGAGAGATGGCAAAAGAGACTAATAAAAGCTGGTCCCCTGCCTGCCTTTCTCAAATGCGAGTCTACACTGCTGATCACTGGGAAAATAACTGAAGAGGCAGAACAAAAATTGCCTGTTTCTTTCCTGGCAGCAAGAAAATGTGTTTTCCTGTGTACTTCTGTTAGTTTCTTTCAACTTCTGATTTCTTCTATGCCATCGAGTCTAAGACCAAGAAAGTGTCTGAGTCCATCCTTTCTTTCAAGTAGCACATAAAAGCTTTTGTGAGTCTCGTATTTTTTGTTTGTCAGATTCCTGGTTCAAATGAATCATTGAGCAATTCATTAACCAATTCATGAGCAAGCAGCCCATATTTATATTCAGAAAGTGTCTGTGTTCCAGTTGCTAGTGCTACCTCCTTTCTTTCCTAGAAAATTGGAGTATTATAATCTTTATCATATCAAGGTTTAGGAATTAGCACAAGCAATGACAGAGGAAATTCTCAGTGCATGCTTAATCCAGAAACCTCATTACAGAACTGAAACTGTTAGTTGTGTATTTTGCACACCACTACACATGACTTCCCAATTAATTCAGTCAATCTTTTCAAACAAAGTAACAAAAAAACCCCACTCACTGAAGTTCAAATGAGTTTGAGTTTTGGACAAGAATCTGCAAAGTATTCAGAAATATGTAAGACAGAAGAACAGAAGGACTGGAGNACCACTACACATGACTTCCCAATTAATTCAGTCAATCTTTTCAAGCAAAGTAACAAAAAAAACCCCACTCACTGAAGTTTGAATGAGTTTGAGTTTTGGACAAGAATCTTCAAAGTATTCAGAAATATCTAAGACAGAAGAACAGAAGGACTGGAGACAATCTTTCAGATTCTGGGGACATAGTTTTGGACTTGACACAAGATAGCAAGTCTGGATGTAAGCAGAATTGGGCAGTAAGAGTTCAAAGACTGTATCAAAAGAGCTTGGAAGCTGAAATCCAGCCAGTTCTGGTCTCTATTACTGGAATTCCACCTCCCCCATTGAATGACTGTCTCTGCCTGGCAGTACTATGTGTTTGAAAAGGTAACACCTCGGGTTCAAATTCCTCCTGAGATTTTAAAATTCCAAGGTGATATAATCTCAGCTCAAGCCTCTGCTGTATGTCAAGAGGTGCCTATGCCAAGCACGCCTCTGAGAATAAGAGGAGAGAGGGAGGAAAGGATCCTGCGAAACATTTGAAAAATGCAGTTCAAGATTTTGTTTGCCTAGCCAGATTTTATGTTTCAATTGCAAGACTTTGGAGCTCTTTAAACTCCAACCAAGTTAATAACAAAATAAAGTAATACTTGAGATTGGAATCAGGTGATATAGAAATATATGCTTCTTTTTTCTAAAGAATTTCAGGAAAAATTATCAGGGCTCATCATGAGGAAAAAAAACAACATAGGAAAATCAAAACACTATCAAGGACCACAACAGCAGTTCACAGTATATTCTACTCTTCTTGGGACCACTAATCGATCAGTACGCTATTATCTGCCTTCAGTGTCCTGCAATATTGTACAATATTGTATTTGATAAAGGAAAAGGTCATCACAGATGCTACAGATTATTCACAAGGAAAGGCAAAGCTACACATATCTAGCTAAATTTTTCCAAATCTTTCCGTATCTATCAAAAACTAATGCGCTGCTAGTGCAGGGAGTTGTTATTGAGTTGATACTCAGTATACATCCTAACCTTTATCGGCACAAAGGCAGAAACTATGCAAGTTGTGCAGTCAGTTTTTTTGCCTGTATATAGTACTTTCAGTAGAAAATGGGAACTACCTCCAACAACATTAACTGCTAGACATATATGTATGTGATTCAGCATGAGGTATACTGTGCTGTATCTATATACCCGCATGAATGTAAGTGTGCTTCTGCATCATTATCAAACACAACCTTCTTCTATTTGCTTCCCTCTTCTTATTTCCTCTCCCCAAAAGCCAAAGTGAAAAACAAGTAACAATTGCACTGAATAGCAGGGGAAGACTCTACTTGCTCTGCCTGCTCTTTGAAGATTAGGCTTAATGGGTATCTGAGAAGTTAGAAGATGAGACTTACAAGTCAAGCAGTCCTGTTTTCAACCCTCTTCTCAAACAGTGTGCCTTGTATCTGCTGCAGTGCTTCTATTTTTTTAATGAACTGGACTTCATTACATAAGTATGCAATCCCATTTTATTTTCATGAACACCACTCAAGGACTTACAAATTCATAAAGTCACTTCTCAAGTTGAGAAGCAGCATGTTTTGAAATTCGTATGTCTGTGTCATGCATTTTGAATTTAGTTGCACTTTCGTTACATGAAAAGCATGTTAAGTGCCATTCAAGTCAAACGTGATGATAGAAAATGCTGGGTTTGTTTTATTTTTTTTCAACCAGATGTAGTAAATAATTTGCTTTATAGTGATTTAGAAGCTATTTTGGAAATGAAGAATTGGTACATAGTAACATCAATTATAACTTAGAGGCCTTAGGAGAATACTACAGTTTGTCCTACTCACTATAACTTCTGGGTTGTGGTGATGATTAGACCTTTCTTTGGAAGGGATGTCTTCTGTGCATCCTGTTCAGGAGAATCTGGTTCTCAATGAACATTTTGTTTAACTGTGTACCTATAGGCAACACTCAAACTCTAATTCTTCCCTCTAGACATGAATCCCAGATGTAGAAAATGGTTAAGGACTGTTTCTTCATAGGGAGGACCTGGAAAATCTGTACTTCTGCATGCTCTTATTTCACATCACAGTGTTCGTTATTGAAGTAGGTTAAGCTGAGTGGTGCAGGTGCACATTGAATGTCAAATAAGCGTGGTTATGTGGAAAGCTAGACTTCAGACAAGCATTACCTACACGTCAGCTGATTTCACTAATGTCTTCGATCATTCACCAGCGTCCAAGATGGACAGCCGCTTACAAGGATTCTACAGATAACACTCCCTTGAGGTTATCACATTCTGTAGATGAAAAATATCTTTTCCTCACAACTTTGTCCCTACTATCTTAATGGGAATTTTAAATGTATTTGTGCTAGTATTAGAATAAGTCCTAAGACCCTGCTTTATAAGCTTGGAAAAGACTGAAAGCCTTTTGCCAAGTCTTTGGGAGTTATTAGGCAACAATTCATATCATTTGATTGTGGTACTTACCTAGTTAAGAACTGACAAGTCTTTGGTTCAAATAGCCCACAGGGAAAAATAAGCAAATGCATATAAGTTAATGATTAGCCACAAAAATCAGGGCCTGTAGCATGTGAGATAGTTTTAGAGTTCTTCTTCCAAAGGAATCTTTATTGCAGAATTGCAATCTGCTTTAATGGTGCAATAGAGGCTATCTCATTCATTTGTTTGCTGTTTATTGTGTCTTGTATGTTATGCTCTGCTAAAAAGAAAGGGAGAAAAAGAATGAGTGAGAAGCACAACAAGGAGAAGCCCGCAATAAAAGCAGAGAATGGGAGACTGCTGAGAAGGTCAGGGAGCGAACATACAGCCAACTCTCCAAACTGAGTTAAAAAAAAAAAAAAGCTTTTTCTAGGGACCTAAAGGGACTCTGTCAAGTTTATTGCAACCCAGCAAAGATTGTGGGGAAAAGTGCAAACCTAGAGGACAGGACTGTGTTTTGCAGGAAAGAATGAGTAGAGAATTTTATTTTAACAGGCACTTTCATTTCTCTTCTGTGTTATTCTACATTATCCTATTTAAAGAGTGCATAGTTCTGATTTTTGTCTAAACGCAAGTTAGTTTTGAGTCTATAAAACCTTTTAAAGTGCTAAAATATGCAGCATTTGGAAAAGACCTCGGCAGTAGTACTTCAAAGTTTCCACTAACCTGGGGACCTGCCACCAGCAGACGTACTACTTACTACTAGTTCACCAACGCACTGAGGAGCCTAAGTTTGTAATTGGAAGCTTACAGGGGGATGGTTTTCACTGTCTAGATGTCTTTGATAGCTAAGGAGTATTTTCTTTTTATATGAAAGGTACTTTTCCTCCTATACCAACAATCGTTGTATCAATCAGATACCAACCACACTGTTTAAATTAAAAGGAACCAAATTAGGAGGTAGGGGAAGAGATACATAGTGCAGGATGTTCCTGTTGGTATCAGCAGGAGTCAGAATGGCTGATACCAGGCAACAAAAACTGATCTGATGTTATTTTGAAGTTAAATATCATGGGGAAAGAGCAATTGTTACTGGACTCAAATAAAATCAATTTTTCAAACTTAAAAACTTAGGCTATCTGTAGGTGTTAATAGAACAATCTGAACGCACACATTCTTTATGAGCAAAAGCACTTGAAATTCAGACTGTTCAATGTTTTTCATTTTTAGTTTTTCTTTGTTCTAAGGCAAACATTCAGCCTAAGAAGATATTTCCTCTATGTACTTCACATTCCATTCAAATACACTCACAAAGCTCCAAACACAGCTAATCAAACAGCTATGTGTCAAAGTTAACAGTTCGGAATGCCAGCACTCAGGCTCTACAAGAGACCCTAACTTGACTCCCAATGCATTAAAATACAAAATATAATGACACAGTTCTTTTAAAATCCTTGAGACTTTCAGGGTTCAACATTCAGCACTTTGCCACAAATCCCACAGCTTTTCTAGCTCAGTACTGGTTACGGGAAGTTTCCCCTCACCCCTTCTTTACTAACTCCTAAATCAATTCACGCAGGTCAGTAGCAGTGCACTCTGTTAGCCCTCCGATACGGTGAAAGAATGCATTTGTGTGCTGGCCGCTACAGGAGGATTTCTTCACACACAGGAATGTTCATACCAGTTTATGCTGTAACCGTCTTGTCCTTAAAATGGCTGAGTTAAAATTTTTTATGACATTCAAGTACAGAGAATGTCTGTAAAGACCAGTGTATGGATATTCAAGAAAACCACTTCAGACTTTCTTCTTAGATCAGATCTAAGATGTTTCTTCCCCTTCATACTGGACAGCTAAGCAGCTGATCAGCAACAGCAATGTCCCTCCCTTTGCACAGTAGTTTTGGCAGGGCTAAAATTTTAAGATCTGTACACTGACCTCTATGATTTGAGTTGACAAATAACTTGAAACAGCAGAGAACATCGAATAAGTGATATGGTCTCTGCCAGTATTTTGTCAATACTAACTGACAGCAGAGAACATCAAGACTCAAATCTTTCTTTCACTCATAGTATCTGGAAGGTAAAATTCACTCTTTCTTGTCATGATGATGAACTCTGAGCCCAAACCAGTGATGCTGCATTAGCCATTTAAGTCTTTTAGTATTTTCTTTGTTCCTTTAAAATAAAATTGCAAGTCACACACTGGGGGCACAAATGCACTAATTCAGTAAATATTATGTCTGATTTACGTTATTGTGTCTTTTTTTAAAAATAATGACACTTTACAGTTATATTTAATTATTCAGTAAACTGTGAGCAATTATGTGAAGTTAAATAGATAATACATGTAGTGTTTGGATAGTGTTCTTTCCATTGTGATATTATTAAAGAATAAGGTACGACTTTAGTTGTATTTTTCTGAATAATATACCACTATTTGTTTCCAAAATCCCTGAACAAAAATCTTTCTTTAATCACATAGAGTACCTAATATTTGATGAAGTACAATTCTAGCTACCATTGGCATGCTTCATTTTCTGAGGAAAAGAGAAACACAAGGGTATTAAATTCCAGTGATTACGATCATATATGTGTTCACTAAATAAATTGCAATACAAACTCAGAAAGCTCCAAATAAAGACTGTACTGTGACTGATACATAACGGTCATTACCAATCCACTATTTCTCATTGTACAGAAAACTTTCAGAATTTTAAAGTCTGCCTCCTACCAAGGAGGCGATCAACGCTAAGTCTTGTAGTGAACTGTAGTAACATACAAACTGCAGTGTGCAACACTACTTAACTAATGTTCTTCAGGAAGGAGAGAAATGCAATACTGTGATTGAATAGAAAGATGACTGAAAGGACACAGAAATCTACTATCTGAAGCTGGAGAAGCAAATCCATATCTACCTAATGCCATTATTTGTGCACGGACTCTAATTCAAAGTACACGGTAGTGAAAAAGTTCTCTATATACTCCAGTGCTAAATGGGAACATTCAATATCTTTTTAAAAGTAGAACCTATGTTTGATAAGCTCATTGACTCTCCTTGGGTGTGATACACATAAGCAGATTTGGGAAGTGGAGAAATCATTTCAGAATGAAGTCTCCTGAGCTGTACAACAGATGAGCTGCGCTGGTGTAGCAGGCTAATTCTGTCCGATTGCCAAATCCAGAATTCTTCTCCTATAGCTAAGCTGATCCATTTTCCAATTATCTTTAACTACTCATCCCCAAGTTAGGATTAAAGGCAGCATCAACAAAGTAATGTAATGTCAAAGAACAGAGATGTAGGATATTAAAGAAACTCTCTGTTTAATTTTGCTGGTTAGCTTTAGAACAGAATATTTTTTATTGTATCAAATGACTCCAAAAGAGAAAGCTATATTACAAGAGGATTAAACATTACAATAGCCAAGTCAAACAGAGTAGGGTTTACATTTTCCTCTCTCACAGTTCCTGAGAATGGGTTTAATGACAGCCTAGGGACTACATCTGTTCAAATTGAAGTTTTGTTTATTTTACCCATCTAATTGCCTAACCTTCAAGGCATGCTCACACCAGATATTCTAAAGAAGACTGAATTTGACTACGACTGCCTTCACTGAGAATTTATATATGCCACATCTATTAAAAAGTCAGCATTTTTAGCAATTGGTGAGGAAGGAAAATATTTACTATCAGTTATAAATAACTGATTAGTAAAATAAATTTATTTCAGTTAATTAAAAAGTTATGAGCCAAGACTGGATTCAATATGAAAAAAGATGCTACTATTAATGTACAAGCCTTTTTTAAATCAGGTTTTATTGTCACTTAATTCTTTCATTGCTGCTTTTTTTTTTTCCAGTTTGGCCACTTCCTCACAAACTCAAGCACGGGAAGAAAACCTACGTAAATAAGGTCCATTGGTTGCATTTGTGTCTAGCATCATTTGGGAAAAATAAATCTTATGAGAGAGATGCACAGGAACTGCAAGATTAATCTATGTAATTAAGATCTTCTGGCGTAAAGGAATTACTCTAAGAGCCTACTTCACACTCGTGGTGGAATCGCCAGAGTAAAGGGCAGACAGACAGCATCACAGTGTCAAACAATAGATCCAACCTCATAACAGTTTGGGTCGGCTGGCCAAAAGCGTGTAGGCACAGAAGGAATCGATACAATTTAGTGCCTCTACCTCCATAGTTTCTGTTGTGCTTCAATGACTTTTATTACTATTTAGAATTACTTGCCCTCCAGCAGGAAAGCATCACCAGTAAATAAACACAGCGGTGTATAGCAGTGCAGCAGTACCTCACCATTCCTGGCAACACACCTGTGGTATCGCTATAGACACTCACTTTCTGAAAACCCTTCCATGCATCGAACTAAGCAAAGAGTAGTTTAAGTTTTCATTTACAGTCTTCTTTACCCCAACACATCCCTGAAGATAACAGAAATTAAATGTACACAGACCTGTAGGTCAAATTCCTTTTTAAGAAATAATGCTGCTAAACAGCATTTTGAATACGGTAATAAATGCATCACACATCATTCCGTGAGTAAGAAACAGGAAAGCAGCCAGAAATTCGGAGTGAACATCAAAGCAATGTCGACAAGAATTTTCAGTGTGGGAAAGGCTCAAAGCCTCCCTCCCTGGGACACCCCCCCTGGATGCCAAGCAGGCATCCTTTCCACACCAGACCTCAGACCAGTCCAGACCCCAAAACTCCCACAAGGTTTGTTCTTTTGCTAGTGTCTGTTTTTAAAGTACCCGTATGATAAGTGAGGGGATGTGTGTACGACTAACATGGTAACAAAACTAATTTTGAAAGTGGAGTATCAGAAAACCATACCAAGATTTGCTTCAGGATTTCTAATATCAACGAGAAATTCATATTGTACCTGTGATTCTCCTGTGAGAAATATCTTTTGCTGATTTCAATTTTTATATCCATTTTGCTTATTCATTATTTTTTTCAACAAGTGAAAGGAAGTCCCACTAATGTCAGACCTGGATTTAAATTTTAAACTAGTTCTATCCCAGTGCAACTTTGTTATTTTGAGTTCAGCTACATGTGAGTTTATACCACACTGGGACTGTCTTTGGTGTGGAGACCTCAGGAATAAACACAACTACTTTTAGATGTAAAAGTTGATTCTTCACTCCATTTACACTAGTTTAATGACATTGCTTACCACAGGGGTCCGTCAAATTACACTAATTCAGTTTCTGTGCATCAAAAAGGGGACTTGGTAACCAATTTTACAATATTTACAAATCTTCTTAAATACAAATATTGTTATAGAAATTTCGTCTATATAGCCATTTTTATATAAGCTCTGTTTGTAGTCTTTTCACTTTTTCTGACTTGATGTTCATTGGTATAATCACCACCTACAATTCACATTACAATTAGGAAAGACGCAGCTGTTCAGTAGCTGTAGAAATCATCCAGCAATAATCAGAGCACGCTGCAGAATTGCTCAGTGACCAGAGTAACTTTTGACCAGTGTGTGTTTCTGATGAACTCTCACCCTAATTCTCACATCCATCCTCCATACATTGGTGCAGAGCATTAGTACAAACGAGTTACTCAGCTTTTAAAGACTGGTGAAGTATCTACATACTGAATTTAATTTTCTATATTTTTCCTTTCTCCTCACTAGAGACTTTCCACCGATAGAAATTTTTCTTTGCTTAAAAATAAAGAAAGCATAATCCTGTGATTATGACACAAGAACAGAAATTATTATAAAATCAAGACATTGTTCATTCCTGACTTCACCATAGACTTTCGGCATATCCACATAAGTGCTGGGTGAGTACGGTTTCCTCCCTATGCATAAAACGGCTGCAACACAACCCACAGGATGTATAAGGCATTTACATGCACAGGCAGAAAGTGATGATGTAAACTCGCGCTCATTTCAAGGCTTTTGAAGGGCCTTTTCTTTTTAGAAAGTAGGTTGGAACTGAAAAAGTTCGAAAGAACAAAGACCTATGCCAGGTACATGCAGTGTATGTTATTGAATTTCACAGTCCGTTTACTAGCACTACATATGGATATATGATACCTAGCAAAACTGTTTCACTTACCAGATATATTAGTCATAGTATTACTAAAACACGTTGTTTAAAAGGCAGCGGTATTTGTGAATCTGTGTGCGCATTTATAACACAGAATTTGATACAGCAGCTCTGCAAGATAAATGTTAAGATATTTATAGAAGCAGGTACCAAGTCAGAGATTGCTCCCTAAACTTCTGTTTTATTTAATTAAATATAATTAATTGTATAAGTAAAATAATCACCCAATCATATGGGTCACTGAGACAAATTAAACAAAGATCTGAAAAGGCAAGTGAAAGGAGAAATATCAGGAGCGACTTCATTATGGAAAAAGCTCCCAGGGATTTCAAATCTTACTCAACGTGGGTAAATTTTACACCATTGGGCATGACAGTATTGCTGACTTTTATGTTAGCATGGAATGATGAGTGTTTTATAGCACTACAAAATTTCAAAACATTAATAAGTATTACAAAATTTTACCTACAATCTTGCAGAACTATCAGCATAAAGAAACTGATCTGTTACTGATGTCAGCCGAGCCGTTCCACTTCCATGTCAACAATTATATAAGATAGCACAGAAAACACGGTGTTGAAATTGTTTTGCTAAGCAAGAAATTAATTTATAGATGTCTCTAAGCTAACCAGTTCACAGATCTGGCAGATCATACGATAAAAGTAAATACATGCGTCTCTTTCAAAAATTTAGTTTCACAAATTTAGTTTCACTTTTCTCCTCACTTTTCCCATAATCAGTGTGTGGACTGGTTCTGTGCTACACATATCAAGGAGTGAAAATCTATAGAATCTGCTTGTAAACTGGCAAATGTTCCCAATGGTGAGTAACCTCGATTCCACAAAGTTCACCAGCATGAAGAAGTCACAGAGCAGAAGAGGTCATCTCCCAACCGACCGAAAGCATGCAGCCAGGCTTGTGCTTTTGCATGTATCCCACATATTCTAAAAAGTTACAGTAGGATCCTGGCCTCCATCAATAGAAATGTCCCATTTATTTCAATATTTAAGTAGATTAATCTGACTTGCCTTAGATGCTTATACTAGGAAAAAATGAATTTCACCTTAGGAATGAAATTTTTCTCTGCTGACTGTAAAACGAGCAGAGGATGACTAAATCGGTCAGAGACATGTATATAGTTGATGCTTACATTTTGACATTCCACTATGGGAGCCAAATTCTAAATTTCTAGACAAATTGCCAGAGCTCTAAGTCAGCATAATGCTTGCCTGCACGTAGCAACATATGTTTGAAATAGGGGGAAAATTTTCTGTCTTAAATGATGTGTTGAAATACCACTGAAGTGGGCAGGAAATGTGACCAGAGTGTCACAGTTAAGTCACTCACTGCTGCAGAGACTTCCAGCTTAGAGGCATCAGGTCATGTCAGGCAGTGCGGGGTTCCCCTCCTCTCCCACACTGATTGGTGCCTGAAGGCAGGCAGTGCTGAGAAGTTCTCATTCTTTGGTCAAATCTGCATCAAGACTTTGTGAAAGAGGAGAAAGAAGAGCAGAGGTGGCAGCAGCAGCAGTTCCTCACCTCAGTGCTTCTCCCTTGTCCATCACACCCTTCCCCTGCCAACCTGATGTACCTATACTGTCCCCTTGGCATGCTGTCTTTCCCCGGCAGCTTTCAAGTTTTCCCTTCACCTTCCTTCCCTCAGAATGGCTAGCTTGGTAAAGTTCACCCCATTTCCTCTAACCACACAACGCCCCCCAAGCCCTGCTTGATTGCATGATCCATGCACATCCTTTTGCTCAGGCTCTGCTTCCCACCACTCTGGTAAACTGGTGGCCTCCATTCCTCATGCCACAGCATGCAACCGGACATCTAAAAGCCTAACGTTAGCGAACACTGGAATATCTTGCTGGAAATTGCAGTAAGGTAACACTGGTCAAGCTGGTTAGTCTGGACAGGATCTGGATGGTTCCCCACCTGACTCAAGTATGGGAGGTCATGACAGAAAAGGTGGGAGTGAGAAGGATGGGCAGGAGAAGGAGATACTGAGATCATCTCCACAAAAGCTGGAAACCACCACTGACCCACTTTCCACCTTTTGTGACTGAACTACAAGGAAATTAACTGGACTTAGAGCCTAAAGGTGACTTAAAGTTTTACATAAACATCTATTTTCTTTAAACAAGTGAGTATTGTGTCACTTTGTAAAGTCATCTGGAAATCAACTGTGATCTTATAAGGTCACAATCTTGAAAATCTAGTCACACAAGATCTGTATTCTACACAGTTTAAAAGCATGTGAGGTTTTTGGCTGATGTAATGCTGACATACAGCTGCATAGAGACAGGGCTGAAATTTGATCAAAAACAAGGCAGGAAAACTAGAAGGTGTGTGGCTGGATTTTAATGAAGGTGTGCTGATAATTTAAAATCCAGGGTTCAGGTGCACTTCAGAACACACTGTATGAATTCTGATACAGGCTCTGGTTGAAATCTATATTGTAGTTCGGTCCATACGCATTTGTTCTGCGTTATGAGACAGAACCGACTGCTTGCATCTAAGTGTGTGTCAATCATGAAAATTAAAGGCAACTAAATATGAAACTTCCTTGTTAGTACTCTCCTCCTACCTATATTCTCCAGGTATAAAACATTGTACAAATCAGCACCAAAATAAAAAGAAGAGTCAGCTTAACACTGTGAAATGCATCTGTCCCCCTTAATTACATAATAGGTTCATAATAGGTTCTCCTGTACAGTCTCTTTCCCACCTTCTCCGCAGAAGGATCGTGAGCTAGGTGCGAGCACAGCTCCCTCTAGAGCTTGAGTATCAAGCGAAAACAGAGCCCGCCAAGCCCCAGCTCTGGCAGCTTGTTTTCACTGCTTAGAGAGGCAGCAGGGTGAGAAAGAGCGATATATACCCCAGAGAGGGCAGGGGGCAAAGGCTGCAGGCTGAGATTCGAGAAACCTCCTGGCAGAGACAGGTTCTGTGTTACCTGTGAACACGGCATGGCTTTCCTGTGTGAGCTCGGAGGAAAAGGTCCTGGTTTATGAGCAGGTCCCTGGTTTATGGGGCAGGTGAGGTACAAATCCCTCAACGCTCGAACCTCCTCTGCTGTCTGGCCTGGCAGGTGAGCCTTGACGGGCTTCATGGAGGGAGAGAGCAGAGGACGTGAGTCGGCTGAGCTGCTGTGTCAAACATTTCGTGTGGTGAGCCAAGAACCGACATACTTAGCCCTTCAGAATGGACGGGATCTAAGTTAATTAATCCAACATCACTGCCTCAGGATCAGCTGCCCTCCAGAGGCGGTTCGAGGCCCCCTCGCCCTTGACAGCCCGCCAAAGGTTGGCGGTGGTTGAAGCTGGCTGTCAAGTGTCGCCCAGTTTCACCAGTATTCCATCCTGTGGCCAACGGCGGGGAAGCGAGGGGTGGTAAAAGCGCGTGGGGACACCGAGAAGGCGGGGAGACATGTCCAGGTGTGCTCTCACATCCAGGTGGGCCTCCCCCCGGGGGACACGGTGCCGGGGCTGGAGCCGCCCGGGGGGTCCCACGCCGCCCCTTCCCTCAGCCCTCTTTCTCCTTACAGCAATGCCAGTTGCCTCGAAGGTTCCCAACCTCCGCTTGCTCAACCCGGCGGTGCCGAAGCGCTTCCGCCAGCCCCGCTCCCCTTCCCCCGTGACCCCCTCCGGGCCGGACACCGCCGCTCCCACCGCCGCCCTCGCCGGGCTGCCCCGCGGGAGAGCCGCCCGCAGTCCCCGCCTCTCCTCCCACGGATATAAGCCGGCGCCTCCCGCCCTGTCGGCAGCTCACCGCGCTCAGCTTCGCCGGGACCCCGCCGGGTCGCTACACACACACACGCACCCCCCGGACACCCGCCGCCCCGCCGCCGAGGATGCTGCTGGAGGCCGGAGGTCGGGCTCTGCTGCTGAGCGCCCTGCTGTGGCGCCTGGCCGCCGCCGGTGGGTAACGGCGGGCGGGAGGGACGGCCGGGGGGGCGGGGGGGGACCGGGGGTGCGGGCGGACGGGGCAGGCGGCGGGGCTCGGTCCCGCACACGGGGGACCCCGCGCAGAGCCGTCCCGGCGGCGGCAGCCGCTGTCCCGCGCGGCGCCGTGTGGGGACAGCGGCGCTCTCCTGCGGGCTGCGGCGGGCCCCGGCTCCCGCCCGACTCCGCTTCAGCACCCCGACGGCGGAGCCCTCGTGTCGCCGAGGGCTGGTTTCTTCTTGGGGCGGGGGGGATCCATCATGACCATAGCCGGGTCGGTGGTGGGGGGGCAGAGGGGGTCTCAGCGGGCGGCAGTTGGCCGCCGCTGCCGACCTACGGTGACGAGGAGTGACCGGCAAGATTTCTTTCCCTTGTCCCCGGTTCCCAGCTTGTCGGAGAGGCAGAGAAGGTGGTGTTTAGGAAATAATTAGGATATCGTTCAGTGAAATGCTTGATTTCCAGAGGTTACTGAGGTTGTTCGGGGTTTTCCGCTCCAGCTTCCTCCCCAGCAGTTCCCCGAAGCAGCTGTGGTGTGGGCCGGGGCGGCGGGCTCGCGGGTCACCGCGGCCTCCCTTCCGCTTGTGCGCAGGCCACAAGTTCATCCAGGGGTAGCACCTCTCACATGTAAGCACACAGGGCAAACACTGGTTTTCAAAGATTTTATCTTCCCAAAATAAATTAATGGGAAAACTAGGAGCTAACGCCTTCTGCAGCAGATACCACCGGGGATGATTTTGAACTATGCTGTGTTTGTTTGGTGCTTGGACATTCTCATGGGTATCTTCAAGCTTTTGTAGCTTCTTCAGAGGTCTTGGATCGAAAAGGAAGCATTAGACAGAGCTCCAAATAAGTTACCTCAGCAACCTGGGAGTTATAAGAGGGAAAATAATTTTCTTCCCCTATTTCTCACTTCTGCCAGGACACATTCCTTTAGTAAGACAAGCATGAGCCCAGAGGGCAGGACTGAGCCTTTTCCCCAAAAAGAACATTTCCAAGTAGCAATTAACAGCAACTGCTTCATGTAACTAAACAGTGACTGCAGGGAACCAGGAGTTACATGTAATATGACTGACGACACTCTTTCTTCTGTATTTACAGGCAAGCCAGAACTACCAACAGCGGTTAATATAACTTGGTCTTCAATCAATTTTAAAACTATACTACAGTGGCAACCAAAACCAGTAGGTTACTTCTATACAGTAGAAATACACGGGTAAGTAAATAACACCAAGGTGTGTCCATTAATGGCAACTGAAGAAGATGCAGATAGAGTGTGTTTAAATATTTCTGAGACTGAATGTAACAGGAAAAGAGCCCAAACATGAGGATATGGGAAAACTGCCAACCCAGCTGCTAATACTTCTTTGTATCCAACTATAAGAATATCTGATCCAGGCTTCTGGTTTTGCCCACTTCAGAAACGGAGAGTTGAGCTTTAGATCAGTATTTTAATTCTGGGGTTCGGTGTGGGCCAGCTGCACTGGAGATCTTGGCCAGGATACTTGGAAGAAGTTGATGCTCAATCTGACATGCCATGTATTGCTAGAACTTCACCTTTATTATGTCTTTCAAGGTGTCTGGACTGAGTCTTTTGTCTTTAGTCTTGGGAGGTGTCTGACAAATATGAGTCTTTGTTTTATTCTAATCGATGAATCACACTAAATGAATAATTTGGCTTGCTGGTTAATAGTAAAAATTACCTTTGTTCATCTACCTCTGTCGAGACTTCCTCTGTCATCATGTTTTCTGTAAGCTATGAAATATCGTGCACGTAAAAAGTAGCCAGCTTATGTGACGTGTCTAACACTACTTCCAATACTGCACAAAAAATTCCATGAAGTTCAGTAGTAAATCTGCGCTGTTCTTAGCTCCCGTATTAATTCATAGACCATTATTAAACATGCCCCAAAGGGAAACTGCATCATCAAGTCTCCTACATATTAATGAAAATATGGTACTGTAGTCTCCTCTGTCTGCAAAATTGGCACAGAAAAGAGAGCTCTCTCATGACTAATGGATGAAATACCAGTGCAATGGCCTAATATGCTCTTTTAGTCTCTAAGGGAGTGATTAAATTAATAGACTTCGAAGCACACACTTAGCACAATGAATTTTATGAAATTTATGAATCTGGAGTTTCTTTCCAGCCACTTGTGCTTGCAAAAAATTGAAGTCTGTTTGCCCAAGATTCAGTATAGACTCAGGTATAGTTCTGATATAGAAGCACTTTTTTAGACAAGTTGCTGTTGGATGGATGAAATGTGCTTAAATGTTTGCTTTCTCATCTATGTACATTTACAGAGTATGTTTGTTTGATCACAAAGATCAAATCTCCTCTGTCCCTTTTCAAGGCATCTCTAGAACACTGTCACTAACTGATCTGTGACATTATAAGAAATCTGGTGAAGTGAGAAGGGAGTTCACGCGGCTCGTAAATAAAACGTGGAGGAAAACTCATTTGTTAATTCCAAACAGTCGGCACTCTTGCTCCTTCAGCTGACTTCACAGAATTTTTCTTTTCCTTAGTTCACCATCAAGAGCAGGGAAAAGGATTGAAGCAGTAATATCTAATCTGTTTTTCCATTCCTTCTTATTAGGAAGTAAAATGGGGAACTAACACTTTTTTTCCTGGTTTCTGTATTATTTCGCAAGTAAATGGACCTGCTTTCGATGATTTAAAAATCAAGAGAAGTGCGTGGGTCATGTTTTCTGTCAGTATTTTTTTATTGTAATTTTGCAATGAAAATNAACACAAGTTTGATACATGAGGGGAGGCTGTTGTCACCTTAAGCCATTAATATAGGTGTCAACAGAGCTTCCTAGGACAACTGATGTCTCTTAAGGCAATAGTTTTCAGATGTATCAGGAATAACACTTTCAAAGTGATTTATGCATCTTGTATTTTTTAAATAAGTCAACTGCAGAAAAATACAAAATCAGAACTACTTATGGTTTCTATTCAATTCATATAAAACATTGAGTTTTTAATTCATATACATATCCAATAACATATTTCTATAATTAATATGGCTCATATTTGGTTTACTTGATTCTACTTTGAATTGTGAAATATAGCTGTACAGGATAGTGGGTTTTGAGGTTTTTTTCTTCTTCTCAGCCTAGTACTCTTGCAAGACTGTTCCACCAGATGAGGGAAATTTTTACAGTTAGAGGGGAAAAAATGGTTTTTAACATATCTAAATACGTAAAAGTCTGCTTGGAAAGTGTTGACGCTTCTTTCTTGCTCTTGCAGACAGACATCTGACACCAAAAAAAAATGCATACTGACAACAGAAACACAGTGTGACGTTACTGATGTGCTCAGGAATGTGAGAGAGACCTATACGGCACATGTACTGTCTGTAATGCCCTTGGAGATGGATAACTTTGAAGAACCCCCTTTTGCAGTTTCTGAAAAATTTACACCTTATAGTCAGAGTAAGTAGGATTGCCAATTAAATCCTATCATAAACTTCCTTTCAAGACTACTTCCATTGACTTAAGCAAGGTTTAGACTGGGCCTGAAGGTTTTTCCTATGGATTCTTACAGTAGCCATACTGATACCTAAGAAGAAGATGTTCAGGCATAAAGCTTTCCCTGTAGTAGGGGAGTGTGTAAGATTTTAGTTGCCATTTGTTTCTCACTGCAGTGAGTAGACCATTTTATTAACCATTTTATTGTGTAGCAGATGAAGATATTGGTTAATAATCCAGGATTTCACTGTATTACTTTGGCTCTGTAAACTTAGAATAGATTTGAGGAGGGAAGGGAGCAGAGGGAGGAAGAAAAAAGAGCATGTTGTGTGGAAAAGATGATGCCAGGTTTTTAATTCTAAAAATGTTTGTTTAGCTGTTATCGGAAAACCGGAGATACAGAATTACACACAAAAAGGTTCAAAACTGAATGTTGTGTTCCAAGATCCACTTACACCATATACATTTCCTAATGGAAGCTTTCAAAGTATTCGAGATATTTTCCAACATGACCTGGAATACAAACTCTATTACTGGAAAGATCAAAGTTCTGGAAAGGTAAGTTCTAACTCTACTTTTTACATATTCTGTATCTATATTATAGCTACACAATTTCTGTGCTACCTTAAAAGCTAGCATTTTTGCAAAGAACGCTTTCTTGAAATATTTTTTTTTCCTTTACAGAAAGATGCAACAACAAAAAGCCTTATATTTGAAGTAAGCGTTGACAGCACAAAGAACTACTGCTTCTACATACAGGGAATCATTCCCTCCCGCAGAGAAATCCGTAATGGTCAAGAAAGCATGGTGTTTTGCACCAGTGTAGGAAGAAACATCTTAGATGGTAGGTATCTGGTGAAGTTTGTCACACAGTCTTTAGCATTCTAACAAAAAGACACTTTGATTCTGAGTATATTTTTATACCTCTTTAAGTCGTGATGCCTAAATTATAAAATAAATTATTTGCTGTATAATTGAGAGACAGACTGAACATGGAAACTCATGGGAAGATCTCACACTAAGTAAGAGTCCACCATCTTTATCTAACTGGGGCTGGTCTTAGGGTTTTGCTAAATTGTTTTGGTTAGTTTTAAGTTGTCTGAGTTGATGACTGGTCACTGAGGTTTCAGATCTCATCACTAGCCTTCAGCTTCGTTTTTTTGTTTTCTGATTGTTTTCCTCAGATCCTTCCAACAACAGATCCCATAGTTAGTGCTTGAAGGATTAGCGCTTCAACATAGGAGGAGTGCTGGAAACCTACATAACAGGCATTGCCATTGACTTGTAGTTTGAACTGAACTTCAGTTATTATCTCAAAGGCAGATGATGAGACTAAGACTTTTAGTGTTACATTACAAGGTCAAAGGCTGGCAGATTAACTTTACTGGCAAAAAGTTAGTGAGTGGTTGGTGAATCAGCCAGTCTAATTCCAGACAAACAATCTGGATAGCACTTCATTCAATATAAAGTCATCAATATTTATTAAATACTATCACATTGCTGTGCTGTCGTTTCTCCACCAGATAAGAATATTTGCACGCTAAGTAGAAAAGCTCTTCTAAAATTGGCAAATTACTCTCCCAAATTAACTTTCTTATCTAGATATATATTTTTGTTTATCACAAGAGCTGAATTCCAGTAAATTACAACTTGAATAGAAATCTTCTGTTGGTGTTTTCTAGCGTCTAACCTAGAATAAATTTCCACTTGGACTTAGTTTCACAGAAGTAATGCAGGGGTAGGGGGAAGGGTTTGACTTATTCTTGTGGTGGCAGCATGGCATTTTAGTGCACCAACTAAACTAGATTACAACCTAGTGTGAACCAGGTGAAATAAAAGCTTTACTTTAGTCCAACAAATTCATGTTAAAATTAATACAGTTCACACTGAGGTGGTCACTCCTCTTCTATGATACTGTAAAATACAGAAAGTGTTTTTTGGTTTGGTGGAGTGGCTTCTAAGAGTTTGTGGCACTGTGACATTATGGCTTCTGATAACTGAATCTTGGCTTTTTTTCCCTCCCCTACAGAGTATGGAGCTGAAGTCTTTATCATCATAGCAGTGATAGCAATTGCGGTCATCACTCTTGCCATTGTCCTGTCAGTGATCCTGTGTAAACGCAAGAAAGCAAAAGCTGCAAGAGAAAAGGAAGGTCTTAATGGTGTCTAAGGAGAAATTATTGTGGACACTAGTGGCAGTTCCAAAGCAAAAAAAAAAAGCTCCCAAAAAACACAAATTGAGTAATTGGGTGGAGCCTTTTAGCCTCTCTGGTACAGGAATTTTGAAGCCCAAACTTTATGTGGAGTCAAAAATCCATTAGACGGTCACAGATGAAAAATCCAGGTACCAGGAAGCCCTGTGTCACTAGTGGCTGGAGACTGGAAGAGTGTTCTAGTGATCTGGTACAACATCCTAACCCTGCTCATATACTCTTCCCAAGCTCCTTCTATCGTCCTGTCTGAAACAGGATTCTGAACTAGATGGACCTTTGACTTGACCAGGTACGGCCATCCGGAAAGTATGGCCTTACTGAGCCACATTTATGGTACTTGTGAGGGGAGAAAAACACTACTTTTGAAAAATACGTGTCCTTTACCTAACTAAAAGGAACATCTTTCTGTTTCTATGAAACAAAACCTGTATTTATCTGACCTTCTTTTAACATTATTAACTGGTGAAATGATCTGTTAGTTCAGATGTGACAAAGATGCTACTATTATTTCTGCACTTCTTGGGTAAAATTGACTCGGTCTATTTATCTTTGGAGATAGACAATCAAAGGTAAACAAACTGAAACTGCTGTACCTGGCGGCTTGTAAGGAACAGTTCTTGAAGTAGGTAGCTGCTATCCGTCTGGAAAGCATGTCTGGATTACACTACACCTAGAGTTACACAGACAGGGTAGTCTGATGGTTCCAAGTAAGTGTTAGAACAAATACTTTGCAGTTTTTGAGTCAGTAGTAACTCTCTTTGTGCAAGCACTGAGTAGGTAGCAGTATTTACTGCATTTTGAACATTATTTTTAATTAAACAGTTGGTGAAGGAATATTTTATGTGGTACAGATTCAAATCATCTTGGTGATGGGATTTTGAGGTACTTGTTGCTTTGACTATTTTAATATTTATTTTATAAATGAGAATCTAATTTTTATACTGGTGGTATCTCTATTTATGATGGTAATTTATACTTTTCTAGTGAAATAAAGGTGACTGGGAAAATAAGACTTTCGTTTTCCTTTTTTAAATGAAGCACAGTATTCATTCCAGAACTAAATTAAAAACAGATTTAGGAAACTTCTCTTGCAACAGCAGTGTAGGCAAGCTGCCAGAAGTCTAACCAGGACTCTGCGAAATAGGCTACCAGGGCACCTACTACTTGCACGGATAAAAATATGAGAAGCCACGGTTCGCAAACTGATCAAATGTTTTGAAGAGTCCCGAGCTGCTTTTCATCTGTCCGCTTATGTGAGCGATTATTCAGTGTTGGCACTCACAGCTTCTCATTCTAATGGAAAGTACACCGGACATGTCTTTGGCTGTATCATGCAGGGATTCCCACAGTGGTGTCTCTACTGCTTGTGGTACTAATGTGTATTCCAGGCATTATGGGGCCTGGCCCAGAGGTGAGAACTGCTGCTGCTAACGATGGGGACAGGCACAAAAAAAAAAAAAAAAAAAAAAAAAAAAAAAAAAA
>RSEF01000008.1:14163781-14179082 GCA_003993805.1 Himantopus leucocephalus
TTTTTTTTCCCTTTTTTTTTTTTTTTTTTTTTTTTTTTTTTTGTGCCTGTCACCATCTTTCTAAGAGTCTTAAAAGAAGATATCCATTGCACTTATGAGAAGGAAAGACATCATATAAAATTAATATCACAATTTACCAATTTTTACAGAATAGTATTTTGTTTTTCATCTCTACTGTATTATAGATACGTTCTTTGCATGGATTAAGATTCCTGTGAACGTGTGAGTCTGGTTTATGGAGTTTTTCTTTGTTCTTTAATTCCCTTTTTTACGGAGGGAAGAAAACAAACACCACCATCCCCCCCCACCCAAAAACCCCCCTGTTTACTTAATATTGTGCAAGAAATGCTGAATACATTTTCTACTGATGCATAAGCCTTGTATGAAGGAGGAGTCTTACAACAGCAATCAAAAATATGAGAGAGCTTGTGGGAGTAACTTTAAAAACATTCCAAAGCTGTCATCATTACTTCCCTTCCCTGTGCTGCTTTGCTTCCTCGGCTTCATTCAGTGTGAAGCTCAGAAAAGGGAAGAGCTCATAGGAAAAGGAAAACCTGTAGGATACAGCATAGCCTTTTTTAAACTAGACCACGCAGTTGATTGTCCTAAGCTACATGGAATGATGTTATAAATCATGCTTCATACTTAAGAGATTTTTGGTTTGTTCTGAATAGGGAGGTTGTTTTTATTAAAAGAAAGAAAGAAGGAACACCCATAGAAATGCAAACAAGTGCCTTAAATGGCCTAAGAGTGACCCACTACTGCACAAGTTCTGGAAACCTGAAGCGTTTCTGTTCCCTAGCTGCAGTATGCTATCATCCAACAATGCTGAGTAACCAGAGTCACGGGGCTCACAGATCCTGTTTCAAAGAGGTTTTTTGCTGTTTGTGGAGACAGTTGAGAAAGGGGCTTTTTATTGCAAACCTCCGGAAGTTTCCCTTGGGCCGGCGTACTAAGCCCACGCAAAATGTTTTATGCAGAGATTTAACTTTCTCAGAGTGTCAGCGTGAGCGAAAGGAGTTGTTGAATAAAGGTATTGTCACTAGGAAGACAAACTAGATCCTATCTACAGCACATATGTGGCCACTTCAGCGCTGTACCCATTTGAGATGGAGCCAGCCACCCACGGGATGGATGTGAGAAAGGGCAGGCTTTTCCGACATACCTAAGTTCCCTGGTGTATCTTCTAAGCAGGTTTCTGTAAGCAGGTGTGTTCCCACTGACGCTCCCGATTCCCCTGTTCTGCTTTGCTCCTTGCCATCTGTTGCGCAAAAAGGTACCCAACTATTTCAAGTGGAGAAAAACATTTGCACAGTTCCCTGACACAGCACGTGTGTTCTTTCCTTCTACAAATGAACGTGTAACATTGCGTGCTGTAATAAGCCACTTTCATTTTCTATTATGGCTTTAAAAACCACATTATTCGTCTTCACTCGAGTGAATAAAGGCTGATACTGTTCTGCTACTTTTCTGCCAGCCCTAATAGCATTACAGGCAGTAAAATTACTGCCCTTGCTTAAAACGAACAACCGTGCAGGACTTCATAAATGTATGTATGATAGATATGGCAGCAAACAGCTTCGCTAATCTGTTTCTAGCAGACTCAGCTTTCCACTGTGACAAGGCTGCTGCTGAGAGGCACGTAATGATAAGAATGTGATTATAAGCTTAACTTGGATCACTAGTTATGTGGCAACTCAGGACAAAAGGTTCCTGCATGAAGTAAGTGACAATGAACGGCTGTGATTGATAGATTACCTTCTTGGCTCGGTGTTGTAAGGTTATTTTGCAGGTTAGTAGTGACTGCTACACAGTTTCAGAACTTTGTAATACACAGAAATGAGCAGGCTTCTGGCAGTACCAGACCCAAGAGTCTTCCAATTACACAGTATTTATCCACGTACAAATAACCACGCTTTCTGTAGTGAATGTTTGTCACTGAGGGAGAGAGAAGACCTGGTATTCATGTTTGAGAAAGACGGGAAAACCAAAAAAGAGCAACCTGCTAGACAGGACAGAAGCAGGAACTGGCCAGCTGAAAATCCTTCCACAACCATTAGGTGTGGTGTTATTCACCACAGCGTATGCTCTGTCACACAGTACGCCCATTCCCTTAACAAAGAGAAACTGCCACAGAAAGCTGCCCTTCCCTTATTTGCTGGTGTGTGTCCTCCAGCGCTCTACAGCGGGACACACAACAAGAGCTCAGGGCATAGTGACGAAGACAGGTGTGATGCAAATCTCCTCTTTCTTCCACCTTATGATGAGAATTCTTCCCACCAGTGAGATCCTCCTTCTTCTTCTGGCACGGGCTCTTGTGCAGCCCATAGAGCCCATTTCCATATCCCCCAAAAGGACCCAGAAGGAACACCTTTCCCTGTAATTCCTCACCCTCTAACTATAGCTGAATTAGGCAAGTTCATAGGAAGAATTGCCTCAGGAGTGATTTCTTCCAGTAAAACCTGCCGGTACCTGGGAATGAAGACACAGCCATGTTGACTGCCTCCAGGGCTTTTACCGCCAGGTCCTATCTGGTATGTCCAATTGCAGGGATTGTGCCTGTTTATCATCTTGTCAAAATTTGTGCCCTATTAGTGACTTATCATATCAGCGATATGCTCCTGTAAGAACCTCACATCATTTCTGCTCCTTACTTCCCCTGGCTCCTTTGCTGATGTTTCCATTCCTCTCCCCTGTCCTCTGCTCATTTCCATTACCTGTTCTGCCCCAGTGAAGAACCCACTGTGTCATTTCTGCAAACAGCGGGTTAGGATCTCATTTAAATGAAAATATAGCACCTGAATAAATATATAGCCCTTAATCAACAATCAATAATTTATTAATAGCATGGCAGCACTTTTTCACTCTACATCTTCCCTTGGACACCGTTATTGGATCAATAACTTCCAGAACATTCACTAGCACTGCTCTGAGTGCCTTTTTCAGTGCACCTAATTACTTTTAAATATTAACATTTTTGTGGCTTAACTAGAAATGAGGTTATTAATCCAAACTCAAAGAATATTCACAGTTCCAGATCTGTTATCCGAGCTGACGCGTTTTCTTCTATTTTCAAATTTTCTACCTTATTACTTCAAGAAATAGTTAGATAGCAAAGTACTCAGACATTTTTATATTCATGAAACTATTTCATCAAAAGAGCAGCTTAATTAAAAACCTCCTTCCTCTGAATAGAGAAATATTTTCCCAGTGAGGTCACATGATAATTTTTTAATTAGTTCTTCAGTAATCACATAACTCAATTAAAAAGCTAGTGTAATGAAAGAGCTAGAATGACAAAGGAGATTTTAAAATCTACTCCAATAAAAAGTATTCATTATTCCAGGGAAAAAGGTGTTGTGGTTTTTGTTTGGTTGTTAATTTTGGGGTTTTGTTTGGTTGGGTTTTTTTTTTAAGAGTACATCCTTGACTAACACAGGTGGTATTCCCTCTGCTGCCTTCATACTTTACCATCTGTTCACACCAAATACGTAGGTTTCCACAGAGACGATGCTCACTCTGACTTTCCATCTTTCCACTTTATTCATAGCACGCTCATTTGCTTCCAGAAAGCATCAGGAGTGCAACCACACCATCGTATGTCACCGCTGCAGCCGTCACTGCAGCAGTGGAACCACGAGCACCACAGATCTGTTCCTTCTCTGCTCTTCACGCTGCTTTATGAGAACAGTAGCCCTCCGCGTACGACTTGTACTCTGTGACCCATCTCTAGGGTATTCATTCTGCAGCTGCCTGTCTGGTATTCTGGTTCGTCTGCCTAGAAAAGGTGACCCCAAGTGGCAAAAAAAGGCATAATCAGTATGTTAATACAGATTTTCCTAAATGGCTATGACACTGATACCCAGTTTGAATCCAGATTTCACCAAGATTTGGAGGAAAAGGGCATGTGAAATTTGTGAAATCTTCTCTTTTCTAATAATGAAGAGCAACAGGTAGTTTGAACAGCTCAATGAGATCTGACAGGAAGGGCGGGAGCAGCTCTCTCCCCCTGAACACCCCCCCCACCCCGCCCCCGTCTTCCATTCAGTCCGTGTTTCCCTCTGCCAGGTTCTCCGGGGACCTTGGGTTCTAACATACCTTGTCTTGTCCAGCTTTCAAGCACTGCTGGAAACAAGGCCCCAGCGAACACTGCAGCAGGTAGCAACAAGTACTTATTTACCCATTGTTTGCACCCTGGTATTAAAGCCCACACAAAACCACACTGCCTTCTCCTGACAAAGTCCTCCTTTTAGTCTCAGAAAACTCAGGAGTACCTCAGAATTAGGAGATTTTCGCACTGAATGTTAAGCTTCTTACCAGACTTTCTTTCTTCGGTATGCTTCCAACAGAAAACAGACTCCTCTTGCTGCCCTTTTAACTCTTAGAGGAATGGACTGAGAACCTCAGAGAAGAGACTGAAGTCTTCTAGGAGCACTGGAAAATGCGTCACTACTGCACGTGGCATAAGTAGAGCTATAAAAGCCTTAGAAGTTATGTTGAAGTACAAACTATGTTTGGAACTGTGATAACACGCTATCTGTCGAGCGGCAAGGAAAAGAAAGGCCTGGGTAGGAATAGCTGGAATGCTGCCCTGTTTGTAACTGGGGCTATTCTGGGCTTTACATGCTTTGAGTTCTGCTGAGTTTGTCTCAAAAAAGCAATGCCAAAAAAGTCTTTTGAGGGAAAGACCTTCCACTCTCGAGGCAACGACAGGCACAAGAATTCAAAACAGGTTGCAGGTGAGGAGCTGCTGTTCTGTCCGGAGTCTCTCAAGCAGCTCACTACGATATATAACAACCCGGGGGACAATAAAATACACGGTGTACGGGAGGATCTACTACTGTCTCTCAGACCCGCCTACTCAAGTACCTTCCGTCCCACCGGCATGGTGCACCCCAGTGCCTCAGAGGAAGTTCACAGAGGTAACATCGTAAGTATGAAGAGATTTTTGTGAACATTGAAGCACTAACCTTAAACAGCCTTTCCAAAATTCTCTACTTAGGACTGTTATAACTACAACTGTTCTAAGGTATTTTAAATTCTTTAATTATCTAGTTAGCATTTGTGGGTTAAAAAAGAGAAGAATGTCAATGCGTAGATTTAACCTTGGCCCTGAATTCCCTACTAAGCTCCAAAAAAATTTGCTAATGGGTCCTGGCTTTCCAGAAGTTCTGTTGCAATATATAAGATTGCATTTGAGTTTCAAGAAGCCTCCAGCACACACACCTTTCTTTTTAACCGTTCTTTTCCCAAACCCATCAGCTCATCAGCCCTCTATAGAAACTTCATTCTTTCAGTGTTTTATGACGTCTGTCACATTAATAGCTTCTGACACAGTTGTTCTTAGCTCTGTTGCTTTTGTGCCAATACCTCCTCACAGCAGAATACCACAATAAAGTAAATAAATAAAGGCTGGGTTATTCTGGGGAGCGTCTTCACACTACTTACCTTGTCATGATTCACGATCAAAATTAGTCAAATGATTTTTTTGCACCTGCTTGCACGAACCCATTCAGTCCAAGGAAACAAAGGGTATATTTGGTTCCATAGAAGATTGTCTAATCAATTGCAGACATGGAGTACTTTTTCCAGAGCAGCATCCCCCAAACTTTCTATAATCAAGCTTAAAAAATTAGCTGTGATTTGTGCCAAACTCTAAAGTTATTTTAATGCAGAAAACTTGCTCAGTCATGTAGGTGGAGTTCCCTATTTCTACCCAAGTAAACCAATCTCAGCAGTCTTAATTTTGTCCAGACAGCATTGACCTCATTTTTCCAGTTCTGTTCTATTTTGGTGTGGCATCATGTGTGGAAGCCGCTTGTTTCCCAGAACGAGGGATGCGTGGGCAATAAGGATGTCGGTTTGTGGAGAAGCGGGGTGGGGAACAGAGCTGGGCAATACAGCACAAGAGCTCCTTTTGCCAGTAAACGCCATTGTATTGAATCTTTATGGTTCAGACTTGCCAAAGGTCACTAGGAGGTTTCTAACAAGCGCGAGAGAGATTGCGATCGTTAAACCTGGTTTGTGAAAGACATATTCCACAAAAGTGGAGTGTCTAATTTCCCCTTCTCTTCTATTTTAAAATGCCACTTGGGTGATTATTCTCACACTGTTGCATTCCTTGCAGGGTTACTGGTAAAACATCTTTCGTTTCCAAAGTCAATCCCCATGGAATTTCACCAGATGTTTAGGCATACTATTTCTATTTAAACCCTGAATCTGTCATATTTTTCAAATTACTCCCTTAAGACAGCTTCTGTCTGGGAAGTTCCAGGCTGATTGTCATCTGGCTCTGCTTTTGCATACAAGGAAAGAAAATGATGCAGCAGTTCAAAGATCGCTGAGCAACTTTGGAGATAACATTTTTCTAAGGTTTTAACGTAAAAGACAAATTACTTTCATAATAACCTGGCTTGGCTATATTTCTCTTTCAAGATGAAACCAGTTTCATCTTATGTTTGAATGCACACAACAGGATGGGTTTCATCAGAACATTTAAACAAACATATTATAGGAACCTGTAATGTGCACAGCCATTCTAAACTTCCAAGCTAAGTTTAAGGCATCGTTAATAATAATCTGACTATATCCAGAGCACCAGCAAAGGCCTGGAACCACAACATGTGAAAGGAAAACCAACCAACCAACCTCCTCCTGAAACAGCTGCACATCACTGATTCATAAAACCAAGAAACTTCCATGCTCATGAAAGGGACTGGCACAAACCAACTCGTATATACACTTAATAAACAAGCTAGAAATAAGTATTATAAGCAGAAATTTGAACATGCACACCGTTGATTTTCTTCTGACAGATAAAAATTGTAGCTTATTTTTTCTATAAAACCAAGGTAACCTTTTCCCCATACTATTTTTCACAGTTGGATTTCAGGTGATCATTACCATAGACATCTCACAGTACCTATGACAATTATATATAAATTTTAATAATGGATTTTTAACTCCTATCTGATGATAGGCCATTTTAACATTTTGTTCACATTTCTAGACCTCTTCAGAAGGCACTGGTACTTCCTGAGCGCGCAGAGAGCTGCATCCTATGGAAGAATCACTTTCTCTCCAGTCCTAAGCCACAGGATGTTTCTTCTTTATAGATTTAAGAAACATGAAGATTGAATTTCCTATTCTGCAAAAGCACAATAAGTCATTTAAGTCACAACACTAGATGTGATTTAATTAAAAAGCCTGTCAAGTAAGTGTCACGGTAGCACTCCATGCTGCTTTGTTTCTCACAAGTCCTCTCCTCTAGTATACAGTACAGAGCTAATGAAGCGGCAATATTTCCAGAATTTTCTTATGTTACAAATCGCTTTCAAATGGTGCTAATTGTGTATTTGGGCTGTCCAGCCAGGTGTATCCACTCCACTCCATCAGTGCCAAATTTGGGCAAGAAACTTCCCTGCAACATGCCTTCTGGCTAGGATGTAGCTTACACTCCCAACTTCTCCTAGAAGAATTACAAGGGTCAGAGGTAGGTTGGATTTTTGTGTGTGTTTCCTGATGGGTTTTTTTTGGTAAGAAAAATACATCCATTATGCAGTGACGCACGCTTTGCACTTGGGATGGAAGATGACAAGGTTCACAGTGATCTTCTGTTCACCTTGCAGCTTATTCCAGTCTCATGCTAGTCCTGCAGAAAGCACCATCACCTCCCAAAGTCTTTGTCAAGAAAGCTTAATTTTTGCTGAGATGGGACAGCTGTCTGGAGCTGTAGTAAACATTCAGAAATACTGGACCAAGGCTACTGAACATCCCCAAAAGATGGTGGCTTTATCCCTGAAAAGGAGTTTGAATTTGTTGCTCCATGGCTTCAGTTCTACCATTCCAGTGACTGATGTTTTCCCTCTACATAAGCAAGAATTAAAGTGTTGAGGCATACAAACCAAAGGGACCTTGAAGAATGCTATACAATACGCTTCTTTGTGTTATTGTGGAGGTCAGAATCAGTACAGACTTAAAACAGGTTAATGCACCTATAATCCAATTGCTCTAAGTACTTATCTTCAAGTACTGAGCTCATGGTTTTTGTTAAGCCTACAACTGGTTGTCATCATCTGGCCAGTTTCAGGGTGAATTCCAGACAGTACTACAGACTTTATAAGCTGAACACAAGTCAATCGGCCCACTAAGTAACTTGAGATTTGTTGAGTAGGCATTCACTGCTTTATTACAAAACCCCTAATCATCAAGAAACAGAAAAAGCCTAGATATATTTTATCTTCAGATTTATTATTATTTCAGAGGCACTTAATGTCTTACATTTATATAGCGCCATTTCCCCCTCCAAAGCACTTTACAGTATTTACATACAGGAATGTTTCCCACCGCTGTTGAAATGCAGCCATCTGACTATTACCAGTACTATTACCATCTTCAAAGCACCAACAGCTGAGACTGAAAATATTCATCAGTACTTTGTCTTACTAAGATAATTCAGAATTCCAATTTACAAAGTTCCAACTTGTGCTATGAAAAAGACCTAACAGCTAAAATACAGTATCACAGTGCAATTCTGCAACAGAACTGAGACTTGGATCATTTTCATCAGACTTTTTACAATCTTTCATTAGACCAAGTCTATCTCAAAATACTTTAATGTAAGGCCTTTTAAGAATATCACCCTAAAACACCATTCTTTATACTTTCTTTATAAGCCTCTCTTACAATCAAGTGCAGAATAGTTTTCTTTCCTTCCAGTATATTTAGAAACACTAAGTCCTGGCCCTAAGGAGATACTAGCATCCTCAGTTTCAATGAACTTCATGGCATCTAAAGGCAAACTATTCCTTCCTCCTTGGTTATGGAGTTGGATTTTTAATTTCTTTTTTGTTTTTAGTTTTTAAAATAAGTCTGAGATTACACAAAATTCTGTTATTAACCAATTTGAATTGTAAAGTACCTTGGGATTGGCTGCTGGGGTGCTATATAAGTGTGCTGTGTGTGGTTTTGCTTGTCAGTGTTAAAAATACATTAAAGTATCCCAAGTTCACTACTCCACTGCAAAGTCTGCCCTAGTCACAAGGATAATAGCAACTTTCTCATCTTAGAGATTTTTTTTTTCCTTTCTCTCTCTCTCTAAAAGGCTAATAAAACATCCCTTGCAAGGGAAGAAGTTGCATTTGTGCTGAGAACTTTCACCAAAAAGAAAAAATAGCTATCTGGCATCCATATTTTCACGGTTACAATTAAAAAAAAAGACTACCACCTCACATACAGCATGCTGCTACCTGCTATGTTATGGCTGATGTGAGAATCTGAATGAGCAGAAACAATAATTAGTAAAATGAGATATCTATTTGCCTTCTTGTGGACCAAGCACAAAAATTTATTCTGGTACCTTATTCTCTTGAATACACTGAACTTGAGAGAGGCTTTTTAGATTTTTCATTGATACATTATACTATCGGTCTACTGTCATCACTAGATTCTTACACCAGGACAGCTGTTTGCATTTGAGTACTATGAAAGAATAGTAGCACTGACAGGTATGGGCAAGAACTATGATAAAAGGAAAAATATTAACAGGTAGCAATTTCAATGTGAAAGATGATGACTGCTCGAATTGGGTAAAAATTAACAGACAGCAGTGCATCCAAGTACATATCCATTTTATAAAAAAGTGGTTTTGTTTTTAATCTAAACCCTTGATAAAAGATGCACAGAGAACAGATTTATTGCATATTTTATGCATGCCTTCATGTAGTGCATTCCTCTATTATATCTTATAAGGACACTAAAAAACTACTAGACCTTCACTATACAACAGGTATTGTAAATTTTTGTTTTAAAGCCTAAACAGTGATTCAGTTTGAGTTATACCTTCCTATTCCATGATCACAAAAATCACCTTGCTGCATTTGTGTTTGTCAAAGTCACATGGCAACCACAGTAATCATTTGTATGGAAAAAAACGGTAACAGTAAACTATTTAAAGAGTTTGGTTTCTTCAAGGGGATTTGGCAGCTGGAACAAGAAAACCAGCAGGGACTAGAGATCCTTAGACAACAGTGAGAATCACTGGTGAATAACTTGTATCAGAAATCAAGAAACCTCATGACAAATAACACAATAAATGTGAAGGATTAAAGCATCATTTTAGGCTTCACAGCCTAGAAGACCAAACAGGAAACACCATTATCACTTACTTTCAAACTCAGACCTGAAGGGCAGCTAAAACCATGAGGAGATCTGATTTTCTGAAGAGGGAGAAAAGGAGGAACTTAGAAAAAGCAACTGCTGTATTACAGGACTGAACACACACAGGACAGACAACAGTCTGCTATTTCACAGATTAACATTTTTGAGTCCATTCTAACCCCTACTGATTTCAAGAGAAGAGTGATTGGACTCACATTCTTTTCTCTGATTCTACTTGTGGGAGCCATTCATTTCTGAAAACACGCACAAGACTGTTTGATACAAGGAACACCACTTTTCCCTTTCTTTTTTTGTCAGTCCTTTCTTCCCTCAACCTCCTCTCAACTCTTCATTACCACTGTATTTATCTGACAGAAAAAGGACAGCTGGAGTCGGGGATGGATGAAGCTTTTGCTAAACTGGAAGAGAATGGGACTGCTGAGCAGCAGAGAGAATTGCATGGACAGACAGATGTTAAAGAGAATCCAAAACCCAGCAAAGAACAAGCTTAGTTTTTTTTAGCAGAAGGAATTAATTTTGTCTTTTAGGTTCAGTCCATCCTTTATCAGCAAGGGCATATCGGCTACATACCAAGGCTTGGTCAAGGAAAAGGCTCTTTCATTTAACAGGGCACGGATCTGAAGATGGGAGATGTCCTGCACCACGTGAGATAACTTAGAAATATGCATAGAACAGAGCAAAAATCCAAGACTGCTTTGCAGGAACAAGAGAGGTAGCAACCCTAATTTTAACAGGGCTTTTCACTGAAGGGAAAGAAGGTCTACAAAAGTCAAATCAGCTGATTTCAAATGGTTTGCATCCCAGGATGAATCAGGTTACAGTGATTTAAGCCCAATTTAATTTAGGCAGGTTTTTAAACCACAAGAATAAGGACATTCTTAGTACATATCAATAATTAAACCAACATATACACAATTAGCAATATCCTACATAATAGTAAACGCTTAGCAGCTTGTTTTGGGTTATCCTAGTTAATTTGTTAAAAAAACAAGCTGAGTAGTTTTATTGTACAATGTCTGTCATTCTACACACTTCCTGTAATCATCAGTCTCTGTAGCAGCTCAGTTCATGACTTTAAGACCCAAATTCAACTGTGTCTTCAGTTATTTTCTTGAACTCGTAGTTTCCTCTGCCATCCATATGCAAGTAAAACTGAAATAAAAGAGCATGTCATCAACCACCTAAAAATTACCAGGTCTATAAATACCTAAATAAATTATATTTTGAAGTAGTTTTAACGCAAAATCTTAGACTCAGCTACCCAGAGGGTAAGCTTCTCCCACCTAATGTTTCATTAAATCCAATTGCCTCCGGAAAAACAGTTGAAACTGGTTTTGTTCATATCATCCATCAGTCTGCTAATGGTCACACCTAGACTTAACATGGCTATCTTGGGTTTTGTAACAGTATACTTAAGGTATGCATTCATCCCTGTGTATTCAGTATTTTTCCCCACACATATAGTGTGTCTGCATAAAAAGTAGTAACAACAGTAAAATCTTAACTTGGAAGAAAAGAAGTCCATGTATTAGAGATTAACCTTTTTTTTTTTTTAAATGTGAAGATTATTAGGTATCTTGAAAGCAAAAACTCCATGCTGTTTACTGGATTCTGGTTCAAGTGTTTCTTTGAGGCTAAGAAAGAAGACTTAAGTATCTAGTGAGCCTTTCATATTTTTGAGTCTAGATTTATAGATACATTTAAAGATTTTTGGTTACTTTTCCCTTCATAACTAGAAGCGTAAGAATATTTCAAATAGTGCAACTGGATTATGAAAGTAAAGTTTTTTAAAAAAAACACAACATGACTTATTAGCATGTAAAATGAGAACACCTTGAATTGTAAAGTCAATTTAATAGAAAGTCAAACAACAAAACCCCTACCACCTACAGATATCCTTAGCAAAAGCAAAGGCTACATACGTCATGGTGTTTCCAGAGTGACTTTCTGTGGGAGACAGTGAAGAGAGTGATGCCAACCTACGTGAAGAAAATATACACAATAAAGCAGTTAATTTTTCTCATGGGTTAGGTGTTACTTATTTTCAGCATGATCTCAGCTGAAGAGCTTAAATTCATAAACACAGACTTCCAGACTCTATTATTAACGGTACATATGTGTAGCCTTAATACAAGATTTTGCAGTAAAAAAAAAAAGCAGGAGGGATTTATTTTTTAATTGATTTCACCATTCTTTTGCTCCTAATGATTTGGCAAAACATAGAATGAACTGGGCAAAGGAGGTAAGGTAGGAAGCAGCTAAAACAAACCTGGTGATTAAAAGAAGTCTACCTTAACAGCAAAAAACCCCAAAACCACAAAAACCTTTAATGAAAGGAAAACTTAAAGTGACAATTTAAAGGTGAATAATCTTCATTGCTTGCAACTCAGTTAATTATGCATCCCTAACAGTAGCACCAGTTAAAGGACAAAATGACTCTGATGATAAAACAGGTTAACATTTTTTCTTTCTGCAAGGACAGCTGAACCAGGAATTCTATTTTTCAGTAACGTGCATTAGCCACCTGGCAATAGTAACTCTAAAACAAAAGTACAAATGAACATTCAAGTTAACCAAACAACAAGTATATGCAAAACAGACTTAGAAAATTGTCAGGGTATTGACATTAATGTGGTAAAATTAGTTCAACAAATAACATCCATTCCTCTGCAGAGTCCTCATCTAGTGAGAGTTTACTACTACGGAAGGCTCCTTAAGTTCCCACTTCAAGTTTCAAGCACATATTCCAGTGGATGCACAGCTTTGTTCCATTACCATTCTGAGAATACTGCTGCTCAATAATTCTTGTTATTTCAAGCCCATTCTTTCTGAAGTTAGGGGTGTGAAATTGAATCTTACTGATATTTCACATGGCACTACACAGAATCTGAAAAGGTGAGTATAAGAGGGAAATGAAATAGAAAACTGTATTTAATATCATAGTGTTTTCCGAGAGTGCCCTGCTTTTCAGATATCAAAGAGATGGAAATGTTAATCTCCCACCTTTCACTTCTGTTGCCCTGGCCAAAAGCAACCTCTCGAACAACAAAAAGAATATAAAATTTTAGATTATTTAATCTTCACTTGACATTCTAAGTGTTTATCTGGAAAAGTAAGGTTACTTATCAGTTAGTAAGAGTTCTCTGATGTACAGAGGCCACGTATACACCTAAATTATCTTAATACCACAAAACAACTATTGAATTCTAGTGTGCATAAAGGGTCCCTGCATGCCCTTCTAAATTTGTTTGGGGTTTGTTTTTTATTTTTTTTAATCTGCACTAGGCATAAGGAAGAGTGCATCTTGTACCATTTTAAGTTTCCTGTTAACATACAGAGTTATAATTCCAGAAACAAAGAGCTTACCTTTCGGCAGTGGCTGTAAATGTAGCCTTCTACATCAACGCTAACAGCACTGGTGCATTCATCCAGAATTGCAAACTGGGGCTTATGATAAAACAACCTTGCCATCTGGAACGCAAACCAAAAAGCTACTGTGGATACAGAACTACAACAAATAATGCAGTGTTAGAATTTAAACTAAAAATTAGTGTGCAAAAATTCACTGTGGCAAGGGAATTTAAGTTGGCACCCACTGAAGCCTGAAAATCTGAGAGCTGTATATTATCTTTACTTTTTTTTTTTGTGAAAAACAGATTATTTCAGAACTTCTGTTTATACAATCAAAGTGTAAGGCGTGGTAAAAGGTCAACATTTCCCATTAAATTTTGGGTACAATAGGCTCTATTTTAGGTTGTTTTCACAGTATTCAGGTATTTAACATTTCAGGAGTTTCTTCTTTAAGTAAAATATTAATATTCAGTAAACAAAGATCGCTTACAGTTCAGGTTACATTTTCAACCTATGTCCAGGATTTAAGTATTTATGCTTTTGAGACATACTGCCATTCTCTGTTTTTCTCCCCCGCTGAGTACATCCATCCAATCCTGAACACTATCCCAGCCTCCTTCGCGTTCCAAGATTTGACCCAGCTGGACATTATCCAAGTACTCCTTCAGCACCTTTTATTGAAACAGGAATGACAAACAGAGCTTAAGTGAACTTAATAAAGAAGTGATTGAAAAATATTATAAAGGATTATACTATTATACTGGTGCTCTATCAACCCTGATAAATATTAAAAACAAAACTACATGCAGTGTTTTAATAAAAATTTCAGTATTTTTAAATGTGAAGCTTAACTCATGTTAACAAAGAAAAAGGGTTAATGAACTAATTATCATTACCTGGTCAGAAATCCCTTTCTTTCTCTGATCTTCTAAAGTATCTGGATATATAACTTGATCTCTGAGTGTTCCAAGTGTCATATATGGTCTCTGAGATACAGTTAGAAGGAAAAAAAAAAAAAGAAGTGTCAAACATTTCTAAACATAGCCAAAGTAGGAAGAAAGAGAACACTTGTCAATTAAAGTACTTGGCCTCACCTGCGGAACATAGAACAACTTTCCTCTTACAGGTTTTGTTAAACGCCCACCAAACAAAGGCCACAACTGCAACAAGAAAAAGGTTTAAACTTGAACAAAAAAGTCCAGTTAAAAGAGTGCTTTGGATTCTCCCCTATTTAAAAAAGTTCCCTTACCTCACCAAGAACACGGAAAAGTGAGCTCTTCCCACACCCATTTGGCCCACAGATGAGAACATTTGCACCAGATCTAACCTAAAAATGCCAAGTAAACACATTAAAAGGGTAGTGAGAAAGAATTTCTGAAAGCTTCTACAAACAGTAAGACAAGCTGGTATCCTTGTACATAGTACTTTCTGACATTACAGTGACTAATTTTAACCAATAATTTTTTTTTCCCAACTAATTTAGCACCAACTGCACCTGGAAGAAAACACACTTTAACAACAAAAACATTTTTTGGGAAAATAGCTTATGGACTTTTTTTTTCTTTTTTAAACCAAAATGACAATTAATTTCATTCAAATTTAAGCATACCATATAAACATCTCTCCATTTTGGTTTCCGCAGTTTTTAGAAATCAGATTACCTCTGGAATTATCATCTTCACTTTACAATTTTATATGAATATAGTTTTCTATTATATTAAAAAAAAACCCACCTTACCTCAAAGTTAAGGTCTTGAATCAAAACATCTCC
>RSEF01000008.1:14179182-14203085 GCA_003993805.1 Himantopus leucocephalus
CCCACCTTACCTCAAAGTTAAGGTCTTGAATCAAAACATCTCCATTAGGTGTCACCAATGGAACATGATCAAACCTATTTGTATTGCAACATTAAGAAGAAAAAAAAAAGAGCAGTTGCCTAAAAGCAGCTAATACTGCATGCTTACTCAGAGATTTAAGGAATAGGGCAAGACTTCAGCAGTACTGTTTTCAGTCCCAGTTTCCAACTGTTAACAGCTAAGGAAGTTCTTGAACCAAAAGTGGTACTTTAGTGTTTAACAAACGTCTACAGATTTTTTTTTTTCCCCTCCTTCATTTATTTGTTTTCTGAATCCTTCTCAGACTTTGGTCTCCAAAACACCTTGTGGATACAAAACTACATTTAAGGATCCACTTCACTTTAAACCTGCTAGTGGAAGTGTAATCTGTCATTGTTTGGGCTTGGCTGGCCACTAAAACAAATGACAATTCTAGAATATGAAATTAATGACTTCTGTGCTCACCCCCCCCCCTTGGGTTTTTTGTTTGGTTGGTTGTTTTTTTTAATGAAAATAATAAAAATAGCTCCCTGTTTCCCCTCTGCTCCACTATGTGATTTCCACATTGACCAGACTGAGACTATTTAATCTCTTAAAGGTATAAAGTAAAGGCAGTTAAGTAGTACTACTATGTCAATACTATGTTCCTCAGTCTGCAAAGAACTAAGGAATTGATTGCTACTTGAGTACATCAGTGAACTGTCCAAGCATACAGAAATATAAGCAAATATTTTGAAACTGAATACAGACTTGCCCTGATTTTTACAGTTGAATTATATCATGGAATAAAATCTGTAGCCAACATATTTCTAAGAAGAAATTTGACAAAGTGTTAAAAAAATGGTCTGGGAAGTCATATTGCAAACGACAGCAGGAAACGTTACCAAAAAGGCTAAGTCCAGACAGCATATTATGTCTTCTGCTAACATGAGAGGACAAGGATTGACTTATGGAATAGAAACGCTGAGTGGGAGTGTGGTGGAATTATTTGCAAATAAACTATAGTACAACAGAAATTGCATACTGTAATAATGTGTATTAAAACTTCTATTAATAGTGGTAGAGAGAGACTTAAAAGCCAGACTACATTACAAATACTGAAGTTGTGGAAACTTTGTCAACATACTTGATAAGGTTATCAGTGTTGATAATTTCTCCAGATCCAGGTATCAAAGGCAAAGCTTGCTTTTTATCTGCATCTTAAATTAAGAAAAAAGTATTAGAGACTAGAACACTACATGGAGATGCACATATTGCATATCACGTCACATCTACCTTTTTCTTGTGATACCATGGTACGCTGATATTTGCCACTATTCAAGTCCTTCAGAACCTGCATTAATTCTGTAATTCGAGCTGTGAAACTAAAAAAACCAAAACAAAACTAATTAATTAATCTTTAGAAGCTTTAGAAATCTATAGAAGCTCTAACGAGTACTTTGTTAAACTGTCAAAACGACAAAGTTATTTAATCCAGCACAGAAACAGAATGTTTACATTTTAAGAGTTGCACTGAGGTTGTCCAATATTTACAAGAACCTTTTCCTGTAGTAGCCAAGTATTTGATAACTTTTTTTAAGATGTAAAAAAAAAGTTTGGTAAATAATCAATACATAATTGATTTATGAGCATTTGACAATGTCTTTTCAATTAAACATTCAAAATGTATGCTGCTACTGTTCAGATAACAAATTACCAGTGGACATAACTAGCACGTCTTCCGATATGTTTTCAGCATAAAGTGTTTTTAATTTCTAGTTTTTTAGGGTGCTGCAATGAACAAAGCACATAAGCTCATTTTAATTCTACAGTCAGTTTCTTAAAATGAGATGAGAAACAGCAACAACGTAACTTTAAGAAAGATTATTTTACACAACTACTAGTAAGCTTACCCAGCCAATCTTGTCATTTCACGGCCTGCTAGGACTATTCTGCCCAAAGCTTGAGACATTCTCAGTAACATTCTTCCACTTTGGTAGTAATCCTAGAGTAGAAGTAAGTTTCTTTACGTGGACTAACAAAATTTAAATTCAGGAAATTGTTTTAATTCTCTTCTATTTACCTCCAAAAGTTCTGCATGAGTACTATTCTGATGACGAGGATCAGCCAGGTTCAAAAATGGACGACTAACCACCAGGTATCCAACCACAGTGGCAAGGTCTGCAGTTTAAGAGTAAAAATTAAGCTACAGATTAATTGAAGCAATAAGAAAAAAGAGAATTCTCATGTAAAAAGTTTAGCACTTTTTTATTTACAGCAACCCATTAGCACTGGACAAATACTTACATTTGGCAATGATAGTATCAATGAAACCCATAGAGAACCGGAACAGGATGAAATTATGCAAGTGTTCCACCTGGTAAGTTACACAAGAAGAAAGGTCAGACTATATCAGTACCTGTTTTACTATCTTTTATTATTTTACAGACATTTGATTCCATAGTTATTTTTCAGTAAGTCACAGATACCTCAACATGCCTATAACTGTGACAAGTACTAGCTGTAATAACAGTGACAAGCGTCCCTGCTGGCAAAGACTTGCACTCTAGATCCAAACAACCTACACTTGAAACTAAGCACTGAGAGAATATTAACTGCGGTGGATGAAAAGGAGGCAAGTGGCAAGAGAAAGACCATTCTATCAGAAACTTGTGTTCTGCTTATAGCCTACTAATGACTGTAACAGCATAAACACCAAGCCACTATAATTCTATTTATATTAATATATGTCAAGAATCACCATGATAAAACTAATTGAAGTTTTACTTAAGATGTTGTAAAAGACAAAAGAAGTCCTACCAGTTTACGGAAGGTTTTGTGAATAGTCTGTTTTTCTCTCAAGTTCCCATTATAAAAAGCAATTTCTTCACTAAAAAAAAAACAAAAAACCAAAACAAGCAAACCCATAAAGAATGCAACTTCACTTTGTTAAAGACAGTCTTTGAAAAAGTCAGCCATAAAACACAGGAATATAGCCCTTTCAGTTACCTTATGAAATAAGAGTTTGTACTTTTTCACAATAGAAGAACATAAGCTATTACACCCCAGCTATAGATTTTCTTTTGAATTAGAAATATAATGCACATACAAGTTATTTAATAATCTGCATTAAAGATGCAAACACATAGCTCAGAACTGATCGTATCAGACTTTGCAAATGTATTTTAACACAGCTTCCATTTACACCACAGCATTACTTTGTCACGTATATCTTGCCATCCAATTAAATCTATACCTGTTTGTAATAAGCCGTGAGTTGACGTATCTGTACTCCCCTTCATATTTTTGTTCTATTATAGTCATCTTGCCAATTGGTCTCCTTAAACGTGTAAGGAAAAAGCCCGAAATAATCAAGTATGCCATCATGCTAGCTGGACCCTGTGAATATCAAAAAAAGAAGAAAAGCTTACCAAAAGTCTCAAAAATCTGTATCAAAAATGCCCAGAAAGCATTAATCCCTTGATTCTCACCTCCCATGTGTCTAAGTTACCAATTCAATTACTCTTGTCATTCCCATCATTATCCTGCTGTAGATATTTTTACTAATGTTACTAATTCTCTGTCCTCAGATGCCCTTCCCACCCCAGCCTTCAAGTTTTTATCATCGCCCAGTGCGATCTCCATGTCCTACTGTCCTAGCTTATTTCATTAATAATTTCCCAGTCCTTTCTCATGTCCTCTCCTTCACTTCTACCTACTTCTTTTTCTCTATATTTGCTACATTGTCACAGCAGTCAGTATTTCAGTCCCATTCCCTTCTTTGATCCATACAACTCCAACACATTTCCTGTTTCTCTCAAGCAGTCCTGGTAGGGATCTCTTATTCTTCTGGATCCTAAGCTTCAGTAGACCAGGGCTCCCAAACTGCATGCTTAAATATTACTGAAGTGTGCCACAGCATAAAACTGAAGGCATAAACTGAATTTGGCATAAACTGCTTGTATTAACTAAGTATTACAGAGAGCAATGCAAAGACATCTGAAACTGGAAAAGTTACCTAGGTTCAGCTAAGCCTTATTGCAGTCTGTTTTGAGAAAAACCTGCATTATAGGTCCCAGAGCTACTTCTTGTCAAACCTTGAAGATTTTTGACAACGCATCATTTTACTGAGCTGAAGAACTATTTCTGAAATGATTCGGCTTATTGGGGGAATACAACGGTCATACAGCTCAATGCAAGGAATGCCCCCCCCTTTACAGAGGCTGCAAAAAAACCAGAAAACTTATTTTCTCCCTTAAATAGAAGTCATGCAAGATATAAGCAGTCAGAAGGGTACTGTACTAAATGGGACTCCCAAGTAAGTGCTAGAAGAAAATAAAGAACTTCTTCAAATTGTTGATTGAATGCCTGCAAATTCTGATTTTTATTTTGCTTGCCTCAAGATAGAGATCACTAAGGCATATAACATACTAAGTGTAAAAACATATTTTCAGTATATACCTTCAAGTAATGGATGAATCTATAAATATCATCTAGAGTTTTCCTCAGACTCCAAACAGGTACAAGGCTATAACCAAAGAAGGGAAAATTTGCTTATTATGCTAAAAAAAAAAAATGCACTCAATTTACCTGAGCTCCTATTGCACTTGTTAGCTTGAAGATGTACAAAACTATATCTAGGAAGGGCTGTAAGAGAAGCGTAGGAAAAAAAAGCATTAGAACACCAACATAAAACAAATACAGAATGGTCCAGAAACCACCAACCACCCCAAGAACAGTTATAACTCTGTATTAAAAGCACAATACTGGTTAACATATTATACAAACTAAATGCTAAAACAAAAGGAATCTCAGCCACATGACGTTCTCCTGAAAACATTCACAAAAGAATTGAACATAAAGGCATGACGATCTTCAGATAAAGTACATACCATACAAAAAAGTACTTCACTATTTTAGGTCTGTAATAACACTCTGCTCACTAAGAGAAGTTGGACTAGTCCCCATGATTACTTAACTGAAGTAATTGTGAGAAATACTGAGCAGAAGGACAATGCCATATAGTTGGCTATGTACGTGATAGAAGCAATATTCCAATTTGCAAGCATCCTGTTCCATACACTCTCTCAAAGCTAGAGCAGACAAACTACAGGTTTTGTAGCAAGAAGTTTTTGAACACATCAACTTGTATTTTGCTTTATACTTCTGCTTGTATGAACAGCATGGCATCAAAAAATAGTCTGAAATTTCTAATTTCAACAGTGTTCTACTTCATTACCTAAACCCACTAAAATTTACACCAGAAATAGAGGGAAATTCTTATTCCACCACACCTCCCTACCCAAAATAATATTTGCGTGTAACTAAAAGCTAGCCACTGGTTTTCTTCTGAAACCTAACTAGCTGAGGAAGTGTACTCATTACTGTTCAACTACAAAACAAAGCACTAAGTTCTTTAAAAGAAAATTTAATACAAATTATAACAACCCACAACAGTACTTTAGCAGAGGTCATGGAAAGCACAGAGTGTGAAATAATATAATACCATAAACAATTTTTTTAGCACCATGCTCCAAACAATATACATATAAATGCAAGCAATTGTTTTAAGCTTTGACATCACTTCCTAAACATCCACAGCTATTACTCAAAGTTCTCTCTGAAAAGACTTACCTTGCTAAGGTTCGAGTACAGGTCCACTACACTGTTACAGAATTTTTCCACATCCTGTGTAAGGAGTTGATCTGGATTAGCTATTCTGTTGTCCAGATTCCCCATTTTGTAGTACGTATAAGCTCTGAAACAAAATAATAGCTAAGTGGCAGCCTGCTTCAGACAACTGAGATGGAAAGTAGTTCAAACATGAAATGACTGTATGGAGCCAACATAGCTTGTGCTTCTGCCTGGACAGATCCACATTAAATCCTGCAGAACTGTTTAGGCTCCAGGATGTCTCAGTTGAAGGTCAAGCCCATGCTGCTCTATGCACTGCTGCTGCACTTCAGAGTTAGAAAACCCCCACAAACTCTGCATCAGCACACCTGACACCCAAAATTCCGTGCAGAAGGACACAAGCAGCTACTCAAGTTCATGCATCCAGTTCAGTCTGCAGGATTATTAGCACTCTATGAAAGCAACTGAAGTACTTTGGAAGCTGACCTAGTAATGGAAGCAGTACAGTGCATTTTTTTTTTTTTCCCAATTCAGGCAACTTTGCTGTCTTTGTATCTGTGTCATATACAACCTGGATAAGCCACTCATCCTTAACTGCACATTAATTGCAACTAAAAGCCTTTTCTAAACAGTATACCTACCCTATTAAGCACTTTGCTACCTTCTTACTATGTACTTTAAATTATTTAGTTTTATTTTAATCAATTTAGTTTTTAAAACCTTTAGAATTAACAAGGTATTACTTACTTAAGATATTCCTCATAGAGGTATCTGGTAAGTCTTACTCGGAAGCAAAGTTTCAATTCATTTAGACCATACTTCAGGAAGTTATTCACTAAAGAGATCTAAAATAAGAGACAGTATTTCAATATTTAGCTAACAAGACTTAATATACTTAGATCAGTTTGCAGCATAAATTGTGCAAACACTTTAGAACAGGTGAATTCACCCCTTGAAGTAAATAATACTATTAAGACACCTAAGACCAACCATATAGCATCTGCAGGACCACTAATTAGGTTTCGGTCTACATTTTTGAAAACTCCAGTTCCCAGTGGATCTCACCACTTCAAAAGATTTAATATAAAACTATGTTCCTATAGCATATCTTCAGCTCTTCTGATAAGCTGTAGAAAAGAGCCACCATTTAACAAACATGACCTTAAACTGATAAGTTTGCTTTTAAATATATTGTAAACCAGGTACATTATCTAATAGGTAGTAACAATTACTTCTATCTGGTGCAGATCAGAGATGCTGGCAAGCTGAAGGAAAGTTAAAGGATGGAAAAAAACATAACATATCTCAGAAGAAAGCTGTAAGAAATATAAAAATTGAAGACTAAAAAGAAATCTTTATCTTCAATGGTGTCAAAAGAATCCCAAATCTACAAAGCTGAAACATCGTCCAATCCGTAAGATGTTATTATGCAGTACTACAGATGGAATGCTAAGCTATCAGCCAAATTGTCATCAATAAAACCAACCTGAAAACCTAAACATATCTGTCAGAAAAATAGTTACAATCAATAAGGAAACATGCTGATAAAGTCTCCCACACACTGAAGCCAGAAAGTGAAATATGTCTTAATATAGACCTGCACGTAAAACAAGCAATTTTCATGAGTTTTAAGACACTCATTTGAGATCTTTTTCTCAAATTCTTAATTTACAGTTAAAATATGTTCTACTAAAAGGCCAGCACAAGAAAAGCACTTACAGCAGGCATTGCGGCGATGAAGTTGAACAAGTATTTCTTGAAATCTTTTCTGCTGCGGCCAATGATAGCGCTGTAAACGACCATCAGCCAAGAGTTAGTTATAAGAGAAAGTATAAACTAGAATGTCTTACGTGGATAAATTCACAGTGGACCACACAGAGAAAAAAAAAAATATCATGGAAATCTGTAGTATCAGCTGTAGGATCAAGTATGACAGACTTCTGTAAGTCAAGTGATAAGTGACAGACTAAGCAAGTATCTCCCTTCCGCTCCTGCAGTAAACTGCCTGCATTAAGGGCTCAGAAATTCATGGCCACAGACTATCAGTTCCTTTCCTTCTTTGCTTTCATAGTTTCTCATAAGAGAGAAACAAAGCAGTCCTTCCATTTTACAAAGCACTGAAAGTCTCTCCTGAAATACAATATAATTTCGAATTCACGCATCAAGACAAATTCTGACTTGCTTAAATTAGCAACAAGATTAATCGGAGGTCTAGAAATCACTTTCTTAAACAATAAGCATTGTGTTTATCACTCTAAAGAGCTCAGTAGGAAGAAGTAACAGTCCTAATATTCAAGCAACATGTCTGAGTCTATGACACAGACCCACTATGCCGCTATTCTGAAGTGCCCTCTTGAACGTTCAGAGCAACATAAGAATCAGAGTGTTCAGTGTATAAAATGCGATCAAAAGAACTGAGAATCATTTCATAAGTAAATTTTGGTTAAAACACTAAAATTGTGTTCAACAGCAGAAAAACAGTTGATTAAAAGTTATTTATTTTTTATTTATTTTAAAATACAGGTATCCCACCCCCAAACTGCAACTACACCGGTTTTCCAACTGTTTTATATAAATAAGCAAGCTATAAAACGTCTGAATATGTGTGCAGACAGACTACTTTACCTGTTAAACACAAGAAAGAATGTTTAAAAATAACAAGTTTATAGATACCTTTCAATCACTGTTCCATTTTGAATCATCCAAATATCACAATATGTGCGGACTACCAGCATCACAGCAATAAGCAGCAAATAACCTGTCTAGTACAAAAATAGAAATGTAACAGTTAAACAATGGATAATATACACCACTTTCTTCTAGTAAGTGGTCCAACTGTATCTAGAAGAAGAGTAGTACCCCGCTGCCCCCAGCTAGTGTAATATTTGCTTACTTTGGAGGAAACACATTAGCATATAATATTTTTAATAAAATACTGATTACATTTTTATGGAGAATGTTTGTCTTTTAAAAAGCTGTATTTGGTTGATACATATACTAGACACATCCTGCAAGATGCAGGATTGTAGGGATAAAGAAGTTACTGCTATTCTGAGACACCTTTCTGTCATAAGCATAGGGTTATATAGATTTTAAGGGACCTCTGAAAGTCACCTACTCCAACTCCCCACTCAAAACAGGGCCACTCAGTCATCAGTCAGACCTTGTACCATTGATCAAAAACCTTTAAGCCCAACAGTCCATCCAGTTTTCCATCCACCTCATTGTCCGCTCATCCAGCCAATTCGGTTTGGCTGTCAGGGTACGAGGCGAGATCTTAGTCTCAAGGCCTCGCTAAAATCAAAGTATCAACATCCACTGTTCTTCCCTTATCTATGCAGCCAGTCATCTCATCACTGAAAGCAATCAGGTTGCTAAGGCATGATCTGCCATTTGTAAATCCAGGCTGGCTGTATGCAATCACCTTTTTGTCCTTCACATGGCCGGAGACAGCTTCCAGAAGGATTTGCTCGCAGCATTACTAGGAATATGGTGAGGCTGACCAGCCTGTAGCTTCCAGTATACTTGTTTTCGAAGATGGGAATGATTATTTGGGGATTATCAGTAACCTCTTCTGATAGCCATGACCTTTTGAAGTTGATGGAGGCCAGCTCTGTCAGCACTCTGAGAGGCGTTACCATCCATGCTTCTACCTTCCGTGTACTTCCTTTTTGTGAATGAGCTGTTGAAGGTCCCTGTTCATCCAGGCTAGCTAGCTGCCATACTTCCTCTACATTCTGTACACTGGAATTCATTGCTCTTGCACCTGATGTATGTTGAAGTTCTAATATATTACAGTTCATCGCTTAAGTTCTGAGCTCAACTAATGCTCTTTTAAAAAAAAACTTAGGTGCTCTGGAAAGCATGAGAAAGATGCCGAGGCAAACAATTTTATCTTGCTAAAGTCTAGTCTGCATAGCTTTCATGAAATGATGCTAACAGACTTTTTGACAAATTCACTTTCCAATAAGGGTTGGCCTAGATGTCAGTTACAAAAGCAAAATTATGGATGAACACCATGCTATTTAAAGATAAGAAGCATTTGCACTAGAAGTATACTAACTTGCATAGAATCAAACAAAACTCAGATGCTGTTTTAAAACATATGCTACAGACAGTAGTTACTAGCTGACAGTAAATGGCTTATCTTGTAATTGAAACCAGGATACGACTTTTTAGTGATTTAAAAACTGAACATACACACAGATTTTTATATTAATATGTTGCTATTTTAAAACACGTAGTACAATTTAGTCCTATTCAAGTAAAGTATATACTTTTGTTTAAATTCTGATGTAACTACAAAAGAAAACTTGACTCCAAAAACATTCATTTTTATTTGTTACTGCAGGCAATGCTTACCTCTTTACAAAGTGGTCTAGGGACCATTATTTTCAGGATTCGACATATTCTTGCAATAAACACTCTGTCCACCATTGCTCGCTCCTTCTTTCCCTCTTTCTGCTGCATGTACGACAAGCAAAACAAGAAAAGTGAGATTTTTTTGGTAATGTATTATTTAAATGTTGCTCTGATATTTTTTCCTATCCGAATTATTTACAGCTACCTTCCTTCTGCAGCATTTGCAATATTTCCCTCCAATTTAAGACTTGCTCACACAAGTTGAATGAAATGTAAGAATTGGGAGTGTATGCGCTCACAGCTAACAGAAATCTTAAATAAGAGAACTAAGCTTTCCAGACAAATTGCAATAGGAAGTAGCTGCCATGATACAAAATAATATTTACTTCCTATCTATATTAAAAGTGATATACAAACAATGCAAACCACAGCATTAAAACAACCAATTACAACTTATAATGCAATCTGCCATCACTTAACATTGCTTGTCCCTAGAAAACACCAGCCACCAGTATTTTTTAAAGATACCTTCCATCATTAGTCTAGACCATCAACGGTTTAAACTCTTCCACTGTACAGCCCACACTTGCTTCAAGTGAGAGCAGAATTTGTTATTCCTTTAATTCTAAAAAACAGTGCAACACACTTCACACGCTAAACCTACCAGACTTAAAAACCCTCATATACCCAAACACCTTTTATTTGGGTCAGTTGCGTTTGTTTACTGTGTATAACCCTATCTTCTGTCCTGATTAACCTGAATACTTTCAAACCAGCTTATAGTCCAGTTATCTTTCCTTTCTTTCCTTTCACAGTTGTGACACAAGGATTCAGCCCTAAAAACAGACTAAAAGGGCGTACATGCATACTTAAAACAAGTCCTGCCTAATCAACCTAATTCTGTTATGTTTGCTACCCAAGGCTCATGTGAAGCATAAATTATCAATGCCTATAGCAACACCACAACATAGTCAGACAGGAAATTTGAAAGAAAAAACTAGGGAGACAGGGTAGGAAAGACAAAAGGAAGTAGACTGTGATTCACCACTAATCAACTCAGGCAGTCCTATCAAGCACTCTAGTTTTTAATTTCCAAGGACGATTAAACCACAGAAACTTGCATAAAGAGCCCAACTTAATCTCTTCACTTACTGTTTACATATGCAACATGGTGGGCAAGAAGTGCCAGCTCTGAGCCCCAACAAACACAAATTTACTCTGAATGCACTGTGAATAAGCCTACACCTGTTTTCCATGGAATGAAGTCAACTATAGTCCCACCCTTTTCAAAAAACTACATGAATGCAAATTACAGATAAAAAAAAAAATAGCCAGATAGGATGCTATATGGTAGATGATAAAAGTATTTTAATTAAAAATTATTTACACAAAAATCCAAGCAATCCCAACAGCTAAAGAGTACTGTCCAAGCCTAATGAAGTATGACATGTCACTGCTTTTCTGTAACAGAAATGACAAACACAATGTCTGAGGTGGAAATTTTCTAGCAGTACCTGATTAAACGTATTTGATGTCTGAGCTGAACCTATTCTTCCTCTCTATTCATCTCTTCCCCATTTCTACTTCTGTGTTGCACTTGCATTAATACCAATACCTTTTTTCCCCAGAGTTTTTTTTTCCTTGGACTGTTAATTCCTCATTCAGTATAATTATATCCAAGACAAGTAGGAATAAGAGCAAGCTAGATAAGTTTTTACAAATAGGTATAGCTATGCAAAACACAAGTGTTTATGGCAGATAGTGTAGGTAAGTTCTGGCTAGAAGCTAAGAAAATGCTTGCATACACCTTTATATTTATCCAGTGCAAGCCTTTTCTTAAGTTTTGAGCAAAGATGGAAGGTATGTGGAACAGTTATGACCCATCATATGACCCAATATCTCTAATCATGGGCTCTGCTCTTTGGGCTGTCATATTTTATTTGAACAAAAAATTTGACTTAGAGGGATATAATATATCCTTTTCAAATAAATGAATTAACAGACACACAAAAGACGAGGGAAATGCCAAACCTCCTACCAGAATTTTGAAAGACTTTTTAGAAGCTGTCAGACTCTACGTCTTTTTCCATACTTTTTTCTTTTAAATAAAAAGCAAATACAAGTCATACCAAACCTACAGGCAACTGTTTGTTGCTATGCATACAGCCAAACTTACAACACTAGTCCTTAAACAGTCACAAGGCACAAAGAAATGAAAAAGCACATGGTACACATCAAGCATGTATTATTATGCAGTCAAACTTCAGCCACATGAGATTAACCTGATTATTCCATTTGTTTCACCAATGCAAGTCTGAAAGTATCATTCAAACCACATTTGCACCATAGCCATCATTCTGTCCAAAATAAAACTACAATTATGGGACTTTAAATAATACTGATTTTTTTTAACTTTTTTTAAATTATTAAAAATACATCACATGAAGAAAGAATTACCTCATTGTTCTGCAATGCTTGTTTTCCACTTCTTTTGCTGTAGAAGAAAAAAATAAAGTATTTTACTTGTTAGTAACACACATTTCTTTGTCTTGATCTCTACACAGAGGAGACAAAAAGGGAAGCTTGGGATTACATCCCTACCTATTTCTTTCAAAGCAGTACAGTGTCTTCACAGCAGGGCTACCCTTTGTCAAACTTATGTGCTGTTTTTATACAGTTTCAGTGAAACCTTACTCCTTCCAGCATTGAGTTTCACACAAGGAAACTAAGTCTCTCTCTTTCATCTCTGAGCTTTGCTTTACCTTGCTTCTGTATCATGAACTCTCAATGTTTTTATGTTTCTCACATATACTTGGCAAGCATGGCTACATGGTTCCACTCACCACAAATGAAAACTACATGAATGCAGATTCAGCAATCCAAGCAATCCAACTTTGATGTTTTACATTATCTACATAAGCCAAACAGATTTGTTTTGCATTATATTTGACTTTCAAATAACACATTATACTATATATAAAGATTATTTGTTCATAAACATGCGCTGCAGGGGAAAAAAGTCAGATCCTGAGAAACCAAGTTCCTGCAAAGGTTCTGCATTGGAAGGGGACCTAGTTTTTATGCTGTCCTTTTTCCTTCCCCTGAATTTTACAGAACAGTTAGAGGAAAAATATTTATCAACTAGTGCTAAACAAACATTCTAAAGTACAGTGCTATTCTTCTTCCTCTCCTTTTAAGAAAGGCAAGCTGACATATAAGACAGTTATAGTCTGTCTGTCTTCCTTTCTGAACATTCAAGCATCAGATCAGCACAAGAAGCTGTTGGGAGAGCTTATACATTTATGTAGTTTAAAAGTGACAGCTAACCATATTAAATTGTAACCTACCATTTCTCAACCATCATATTAAAACATTGAGAGTGGGTTGCCTTGAAACTACAATATTCATAGACTTTCAAGAGAGCACCAAGGAAATTACAGGGAAGCAGAAACTATGAACGGCACGGCTCCTTCTGCCTATAACATCAAAACAACTGCAGACTGCCACACAACCAGTCATTCCATAACTTCAACAGCATCATTTCACACTTGTGCCTTAAAGCTCTGCAAAGAAAATATCTAGGATGAAACCATGCTTATTAATGTCACTGACCAATGAAGAGAAATAACTTAATTATGGAAGGAAGAGGCAAGGTAGCCGAAGAATATGAGAAAAGAAGGGAAGGAGGAGACGATGAAAGTGAGAAGGGAGAGATGCCAGTTTAACAAATGCTTAATTAAAGGTAATGGTGAGATGGAAGCCTGAGAGGAGAAGATAAAAATCTTGTAAGACTACTTGTCCAAAAGACAGAACAAAGAACATGAAGGGCAACAGAGGGCAGATTGTGGGAGAAATAACTTCATAAAAGTTCTGAAGAGATATAACACTTAATCTGGCCATAATGGAAGTACATCTGCAGAAATGGTAACAGTATGCAAAGCCTAAAAACCAGCCTAGTTAGAGACTGCATCCTGGTGATGTAGGAGCTGGTACAAGAAACTTCTCAATACATCTTGTAGTTTTTCAAAGCATAAAAGATTAACCTATTTTTTTAAAGAGTGTCCTTAGGTATGGATCAGTCCAATCACATTTGGTTTGGGACTAGGAGAAAAGTAGTATTCTTAGGTGTGAATAAGTCGTTATCAAAGTATGTGGGTATTTGCCTAGATGATTCATGACTTGCTGTAATGCAAAATGAAAGTATGCTGCTCTTCCAGATATGCTATAATAATTCCTAGCTTCGTTGCTTCAAGGCCTGCCAACGTTTGAAGTCACAACACTCATAATACACAACTATTTCAGCTTTAAAAGGAACAGAAGTGAATACATTAAAATAGTAATATATTAAGATTATGAGGCCCAGAATTATTCTGGCAGTTGAATACCTTTGATGTATTTACTCATACATTTTTTCCTTCAGTAGCTGTTGAGAGAAATTCAGCAGCTGAAACTACTGAACTGGGCTGAAACTGATTATCCATTAAAGAGAAAGGACTATTCAGAAATAGTGATGTTATATTTAATTGTGAACTCACATTTAATTGAATTTATATTTATAAAGTTTAAGATAAAAATTAAGTATTTATAAAAAGGAGCTTTAACTGTGTTTTGTTCTCTTTCTAAAAGAATTCATGCAAGCTCAAAACAAGACTAATACGTCACTAGGAAAGGAAACAATCTTATATATGAAGTATAGGTTACCAAGAAGCAAAAAAATAAATGTGGCTTACATAGCTCCAAAAACGTTGCTCCTGCTATTAAAAAAAGAAAAATTAATCCATTGTTATTTTAACAAGTAAAACCATTTTACTTGCAACAAAAGACTGCCATATTTCCGCCTGGACTAAAACTTCCACAGGCCAATTACTGCAGAACTTTTCCTTCGCAAGAGTCTCATTTTTTCAGTCTGATACCTACTGGCACTAATTCAGACTCTATTATACTATCATAGAATTTTTTTGTGAGAATTGTGGTTACATTCTCATTGAATTTAAAGACTAAATAACGCCCTCAATTAGTCAGCAAGAATACAACAAGACTATCTGGTTACAGCAGAGCGCCCTAACATTTGGAATAGATTCAAGCTCTCAATTATTCCAGACGCCTTATTTACTTCACAAGCATCTTGGAGCATCACAAGCCTTATTGGTGAAAGAAGGTAAGTGCCACATGCTGTCCAAATCCTCTATTGCAAACAACTCCTCTGGTATAGGAGCCATTGTTGAGCAGCACAGTGTAAGGACTGCTTGGAAACATAAAGCTGCCTTTTACTGCAGTGTTAACTTCAGTGACTATTCTATCCATACATAGCGCTCTCCAGTTTGAGTTAAACTGTGCTTTTTATTATCATAGGAGTGCCTTGAAGCTCAAGTGCTACGATGCTTGATTTGGTCATGCAGTAGGGTAACAGCTATGATAGAGCTCAGGTTAGTACAATTCATCACATGCTTATTCAATCAATATTACTACAATACAGGCAGCATTATCAAATTGCAGAAGAGCTCTACTTTTGGTCTTTAGTGTAGTTACTGTCACTTCATCAGAAGGTACACACAACGAAACCCTTCCCTGAGTATATGTGTTGAGGCTGAAGCTGGGCTGGCTGGAACAATGAAAGATCCCAAAGCATAGCCAACTTCCAGGCAGCTTGAATGGCAGCAGCACTGGATTCAGCAGTGATGTGAAACATGTCCCATAGGGAACACATTTCTGTTACTCTCTACCTCGAAGTCAGAACTGTGCAGTGACCATTCACCGTTCACTTCTCCCCTTTTCCTTCTAGATCAGAAAGTCCTGAGATTTTTCTCCTGCTCTTCCCGGGATTTGGATTACTTTTTTACTTCCAGCCATCAGTTTCCCTGAAGCATTAGATTTTATACAAAAAAGAATTCAGTAGTTACATTACAGATACTAGGAAAATACAAGACCTTGCTTTAAGTGACGAAAAAAAGGTATGATGACAAGCACAAATATTCAAGAGGTGACTTCATGGCAAGAAAAAGAAAAAAAAAAAAAAAAAAANTGGCAAGAAAAAGAAAAAAAAAAAAAAGAGTATGGCATACACCATAAAGCAGTATCATCCAGGAAAGTAAATTATCAGATTTTGAACTTATGAATGCCTAACTTTGTTGCTTAAAAATAACAAAGTGACTTTAAACTGAACTATGACAGGTTACATATGGAGAGGGTATTCTGAAAGCATGAGTCAAGCACAAATTAATACAGTAACATTAATTCAAAACTACATGAAAACTTGGCTATTGAACAGCTCTAATTTATTTCTCTGAAATAACAAAACCTGTAGAAATATAAGAGCTAGCTTTCTTCCAAGCTCTTACTGTACCAATAGAATACAGAGTTCTGTAGCAGAATTACTTAACTTAATAAAACTCATCCCCAACGTCTGCTTGCTTTTCAGTTTTTCCACATGGAAAATGCTTAACAAATTAAGTTTACTGCTAAGGGGTTATGAAAAAAAAAAAAAAGGACTTGCCAATACAGTAATGAAATAACAGCCTTCATTAAGTTGCGAGTAGACAATGGGCAGACTCCAGCTTTTGAGCTTCCTTCGTGCCCTCACAGACAAGGGGTGGTGGCGATGGTGAGGTTGTTGAAAAGGGTTACCCAGACAATATTTAGAAAAAGAGATAAGAAATTATGGTACTAAAGTATTTCTAACACTGAGCCAAATTAATAGATTTGGATAAGAATAGTTTTGGATAAGGACAGGAACGCAGATTATTCCAACATGAATCAACACTTGAAGACTGTTTCTGCATAGTTTCTTTACAATTTTCTATGGAACCATGAAAAATCTTAATTATACACATCTCTTTCTGTATTCAGCAGGTACTACTACTACTGCACTAGGCAAGCCTTTCTCTGAATTTCCACAGTCTCAGGCTTAAATTTTAAAGCAATCAATAATTTAAATTCTACTTTCAAAGGCAGAACTTCATCCATAGATCACTATAGTTGATGCAGCAACTCCTCTGCAGCAATACAGATCAGAAAGCCAAGAACAAATCATGCAGAATGAGATACAAAGTACTTTTGATTCAGATGGATCTATGGAATAAACTTCCAGAATATCCAGACTAAGTAATCCTGTAAAAATCTTCCTCTCTGCTAGGGATGGGGAGAGAAGAAGCTTCTATAAAGACTTAGTTCTATTAAAATAATAATTTAAAAAAAAAAAAACAACTTTCATCTGCTTCACATGACCATCAATGGTACCAAAATATAAAGATCAGCATGAGTTTAATCTACGTCAATCAATGTTCATAGTGTTTCCTCTGATTGCTACCTTCATGCTAAACAAAACAAAGCATTCTTTCAAAATGATCTTCTATGCTTATGGTGTTTAAAGCCAGACTCAAATCAAACTAACACTTCCGTGACTAAAATAGGCGTACATGAAAAGTCACTTTTAACTACAGCAATGTTTTAGACACTCTTTATCAAAGTTACCATTTATGATAGGGAGTACTGTGATCTGTTTTGGACCCCCAGTACAAAAAAAAAAAAATATTGATAAACTTGAGCAGGTTCAGCAGAGGGCCACCACAACCGCCAGGAGGGTGGAGCACTAGCCCTATAAGGAGAAGCCGAGTGAAGCACACTTGATCATCCTGGAGAAAAGGCAGCATGGAGACAACCTAATAAATAGTTGCTTTCCCTTATCTAAGAGGCCATTGAGGAAACAGGGCCAGACTCTTTACATGGCCACACAGAAGAAGAAAGGGAGACCACAGACATGACTGAACTGATGAGGTTCTAATTGGATACAATGAAAAAAAAAAAATCACTGTTACAATAACAGAGCATTGTAACAAGTTGTCCAAAGGCTGTGGAATCCATCATTGGAAGTTTTCAAGATCTGACTGCACAAAGCCCTCAACAACCCTGTCTGAATTCAGTGTGGATCCTGCTCTGAGCAGACACTTGGATTAAGTGAGCTCTTGAGGTGCCATCTATCCTAAATCATTCTACAATTTTATTTAAAAAAAGACAACAACAAAAACAACAAACCGAACAAACATGAACAGGCTAGAGAGATAACAGGACATGTATCACCTGAAGAAGTTTCAGGAAAAGTAACATCTCAGATATAGCCTGCTACCCATTATTTAGCTGCACAGAGCTTTTACAGCAAAAATACATGCAACAAGCAAAGAAAGGTATCAGCAGTACTGGGATGACAGAACTACATCAAACTTTTCATTCATACATGAATGGTAACTGAATAGCAACTCACTAAAGATAAGTAAATAGGCGAGTACTTACCCAATAGACAGTAGGCAATACAACAAAACACCTTTCCCCAACACTGAGAAACATGATCACCCAAAACCAGCAAGATGTTTTGAAGAAACTAATAAAGAGTTTCAGGACTATGTGCAGGCATTTGGCAGCTGATCCTATTTTGAGGGCAGCAGCATAGCACAGTGGGGAGGCAGAAAACTTGATGATAATACCATGTAATTTCAGTCTTCAAGTAAGTGTTGGTCACAGCACTCAGTCTTTGGGTTTAACTCTGTTTCCGTACCAGTGAAGCTATTCTTTCTAAAGAAACATGTGACAATGGTGGTTACTCAAAAAGGATCATTCTCAACACTACTGAAGAAAGTGACAAGAGAAACTGGGAAAAGCCGCCAAGAGGTTGTTGAGTGTAGTTACTGAAAGGTCTAAGGAATACTAGTTCTGTGGTATTTATTAGCAAACGAGAAAGTTAAAGGATTACCACCTCCAGAAATACCTGTCTCCTTCCAGAACAAAGTTCAGTGGAAGTAATCTACACTGACCTAAGCATAACAACAGGGAACTCCAGATGAAGGGAGAGATAAGCAAGACTTCCAGTTTAGTCACAGGCAACGGGGAAATAAGGGTTTGAAAATGTTAGGTTGTGCTTCACTGCAAAACAGCTACAAATTTCAGGTCACGCTACCTCCCTTCTGTAGAGTAGGATGACTAGCTTCTGCCCAACACAGTGTAAAGGAAGAATATCTGTTTGAGGGATAAGTGGAGATTTTCAAAGAGACCTTTAAGCAACCTTTGTATTTGTATTTTGCAGACCTTACATTCTAGAATGGCACTGGGCAATTTTCGTAGCTTTAGAAGAAAAACCATGCAAAATAAACAATTATGTAACAGTTCACAGTTATTTCTGCAGTTTTCAGGTCAGTTCTGCAGTCAAGATACTACTGTGACATTGTAAAGACAGAATACAATTCAAATGACTAAAGATGGAACGCAGCATCATACCTTCTTGCTACAGTGTGAAGAATGACCAGCTATAATGAGAAAGGTATAGTGTAGCTCACAGCACACTCACTGGTAGACATAGCTTCATATTGCATACCCCACACAGAGGAATAGAGAGCAACAGCACAGTTACTTCAGGTCAAGGGCAGCAACCTTACTCAGAAGCCTGGGCACAGTCCAAAAGCATGCCCATTTACGCAGTACACCCTGAGCACACACAGAAACCAAGAGCACAATTTCTTGGCTCTAAGTTGGTGGCTAGTTGCAGCATAACCAAAAATAATGCAAGGGGAATGCATTCGGGCAACCAAGAAGGGGACTCTGAGAAGGTCACAGACTGTTATGTCACTGCAAGCGAGGGCTCTGAATTGCTCTGCATTGCTAAAGCTCAAAGAGTTTCTACAAACATTTGAGAAGACAACAAAGTACAACTGTTGGAGAGGAAATTCTAAGTTTCAGTAGAAGTCTGCATCTCAATAACAAAGTAACATGTAGAGAAAAACCTTAGAAATATTAGTTTTTCCATAAGCTTGTGCTCTGGCCTGAGCTGTGCCTGTAGCTCTCCCTCATGGATAATAGTGGAAAAAGACTTCTAGCTAGCTCCCTGCAAAGTAAAAAAGGAAAGTTTCACAATGTTACACACACTTACACTAGATCTTGGCTTAGACAGCAATCATTTCATGCAACGTAATAAGAGAAACCACTAATTAACTACCCAGGCCCAAAACAAAGGCAGTCTGAATGCTAGAAGTAGAGCTGAGTCATCTGGTTTCTCCTGTCTCCATACCCTCCAGCTGAAGACAGGTTTTCTGAGCCCCAGGCAGGTTCTTCTACCAAATTCAATTTTAGATGCATTTTCTAGTAATCCTATCTGTATGTTTTTTCTTCTTTTTTTTTTAATGTTAGCATTTTTTTTTAAAAATGCAAGTAGTAGACTGAACAGTCACATTCACATTCTGCATAAATCTGCTTCAATGTAGCTGTGCAGAGTTTTGGAGTTTTTTTTGATACCTGACACCTTTTCACAAAGCAGCACAGGTTCCTCTTAAAGCTTCTACATACATGGAAGTCAGTCTATTAGACCGCAGCAATGTAATTTCACCTTTCTGATCAAACGATCAGAGGGGATTGACTATAACAGGTCCCTTCATGCAAAGTACACTAGCAAGGCTCACCCAAACATCTTCACAAGCTAAAGAGATAAGGCAAACTAACAAAAGGGAATAAAATCTAAATATACAAAACCAGAATAAAAATAAATGACTTGCTTCAGTTTACAACTGCCACTTGTTGTGTTTAAGCATCAGTGTTATATTTGAAAGCACCTCCAGATGTTTGTATGTGTGTCTATCGCTTCTGATTGTACCTGTATCAGTCACTGCCAAACTGTAGGTTCATGGCCAGTCCAGCCGATGACAAAAGCAGAACATCTACTTCCACTCTCTCAGAAGAAAAAGGCTGAGAAACCCAATGACAGGCAAGTCCATAGGTCATGCGTCACCTAAGATGAACTGTGTAAAACCCTATTTGATACAGACTGTGTCAACAACTCTGTTGACCTCTCTCAACCCAAATGAGCCTTTCCCCTCGTTTTAGCCATGTCTAACCTCTAAAGCCCCACACATACGTTTTTCTTCCCTTATGCATTTTTTCTCCACACGAGGGATGCCAAACAATTGGGTTTCAGAAGTTCAATTTATACAAAATTAAATGTCCAAACCCTAGCATCCTGTTGGATGCTAAAGGACATGGCTGGGTAATAGGAAAGGCCTGTATGTTCAGGAACAGATTCTAAAATATTTTATTTTGTCACCTTTCCATATATTACAAATTCCTTCCTATTAACTCCACTCTGTTTCCCAAATCTTTCCCTTTCCCTGATCTTGCAATTCCAAACTTTTTACCTTCTATTACTCCTTTCAGTCCCTTCTTCCAGCAGAAAGCTGTATGAGCTAAGTACCTTCTTTTCAAAAGTAATCCAAGTTAATTCTCCACAGACAACATCCAACTCCTTTATGTAACACCACTGAAGGTTTTACTTCTGAAGCAATCAAATCTTAAGCAAATATTCTGCTGCTTCTTGTTTGAGGCAGTAACGTCTAATATTCAAGACAAAGCTCATAAGACAGACATGGGATTAGATTTTTGTGGATGAAAGGTAACATGTTACTTCATTTTATTTTACATACGTTGTAAGAGGGAAAAAAAAAGCCCATGATGTACAATCCTATACTGTATAACCCTATTCCAGCATTTACCATCTTTTTGAGCATTTATATTTAATATGGGTTTAGTGTCTTTGTTAAAGAACTACAATGTTTAGGTGAACCAAACTGGAGAAGCAGAAGCATAAAGGTTGGAATGCAGTGGGGTGAAGAGGGGCTCAGCATTTCAACAGTTTTGGTCATATTTTTTTTAATATGGTACAAATATGAACTACAATCCCTACTCATGCATTGTCAATAAGGTTAAGACCATTTGCCTTCAATTAGAATAGTAATTCATAGCAACAAACTGCCATCCCCTGGTAACAGCAGCTGTTAAAAGAGAAACATTTGTTGTTTGTTTTTGCACACAACCAGACAGTACTTGTATTACAGTACAAAACATCATTTAGGAAAATAGTAAAGATTAGTTCAAATCTTTATTTCAATACTTTTTATTTCTTGTGAAAAAAAATCCATTCCAAACACCAGTCTTTTCAGACCTTGCTCAGTGACAAAGTCAGGCATTAAACTTTTTTCTTGATTTTAAGCGACAGGGGACAAAGTACAAAGAATACTGATCTGACTTTTGCTGGTTTTCCTTTATTCTTCAATAAATCTTTCTCCAACACTCAGTAGAGGAAAAAATAGAACGACTGGTCTTTAAAACAGATTTTATGAGTCATTTCCCTAAATGGAAGCAACATTTTCAACTGTCAAGACACAGATCATCAATGCTAGAGTCACTTGTTTGCAGAAACAGCTCATGATTGTTTTTTCCCTGTATCGTATACCCAGGATAATGTTGTCTCTCAAACAAGAGAACTTCTTATGATTCTAGAACACCCACATACTACAACTGAAGTCATAATTGCATCTACATACAACAACTTCCCCCCTCCCAAGAAGAAATGAAGCTTTTGCAAGGAAACAGACTTTGAGGAGAGCAACTCAAATAGAGAAAGAGTGCATTTTTCTTTCCACACTTTACTCCAAGGAAATAACAAGTAACTTGGAATACTAACAAGTTACTATAAGCAAACAGCTCTACGCCATTCTATTTTGAAGGATTTTAGAAAGTTGTGGTTAAAATATATTGTAAGCTACAAGTGATACCACCTCTCAGGCCTGCAAAACTGATGAGTGATGTAATAGCTTTTACGGAAGAGCATCTGTGACTAATCCAGCTAGCACTAATTAAGTGACCTTTGACCTACTAAAGTAGGTTAGCATAACATATACAGCTTAATTATTCATACATTACTACTTGATATGAGTTGTACTGGACCTTGCCCCTATTGTTTGGCATCAGCAAAGTAGGTGAAAGTTGCCTCTTCTTTCCTTCCTGCTATCATTTCTATAACTGATTATTCTGTATCAAAATTAATACATACAATATGAAGAGTCTGTGTAAGATAACTTTTGTTATACATTCAAAAACATTTGATTTGCTAAAAGAAGATTTTTACTTTTTTTTATTATTATTTATTTTGTATGTTATCTTACTTTTCAACTCTGGCCAGCAATGATACCAAACTATTGCTGATGTTCCAGCAAAACTTAAAAAAAACACACACAAAATAAACCAGACAGTTATTCCAGGAAAACATAATAGCATATCTTATTTTGAACATGAAGTATGTACAACCATAAATACTTAAGCATGTATTCTTAAATAAACTATGCAGGGAAGGAAGAAGGTTTGCAGGTAAAGTTTATAGTTGCACTAGAACACCTCCATCTTTCACTTGAATGTTAAGGACAGTGTTTTGCTGTTTATATTAAAGCCTGCAACATTCACCTTTGCCCTGAGGAAGCTCAAAACTAGAATTTCACCTTCCAGAATTCAAGAAGCTGAAATTCATCTCACCCTAACATGACACAACATTTTCAGGCATTATATACCAAAGTTAACAAAGGAATTCACACGTATAAAACTAAATCACCACTATTCCTCACATGCTTTACTCAGTTAACCCCAAGCAGCAGATACACTAGTCTTCTTCCAGACTCTCTAGATTGCCAAGTGAAATTCTCCTCCATAGGAATAAGTAAATAAATTTAGGACAGCCATACCCTCCCAACTTCTCCCTCTTCCCAAAGAGGCAGAGAGAAATACAACACATAAATTAGAGGGTACACTAGGCCCTGGAGATTNGAGAGAAATACAACACATAAATTAGAGGGTACACTAGGCCCTGGAGATTTTTATCATTACTACACAAAGGTTTACCACTTATTATATGTCAGCATCATATACCAGCGCAAGTATGCTGGAATATGTAAAGATTTGGCACAATGACAATCCTTTCCAGAAGTACACTATAATTTACATTAGCAACAAAGCATTAAGAAATGAATGATACATGAACTAACGAGACTAAAGGAGGATGAGGCAATAGTAATAACTGGATGCTTTTGTCGAGGCTGGTGGCACAGGCA
>RSEF01000008.1:14203185-14254902 GCA_003993805.1 Himantopus leucocephalus
TGATCTTTAAGGTCCCTTCCAACTTGAACCATTCTACAATTCTGTGATTGTATTGTTTTGTTAGATACATAAAAGACAAGAAGTTATCGATGTTAACTTCCTATTATACTTAGAATAATGCGTGGTTAACAAACTGCTCCCTTTTTCATCAAAACGTGAGAAAACTGAAGGAAGTTTTAAGGAACATTTTACTGAAAAGGCATTCATGAACAGTACAATGAATCTTTGCAAAGTCAAAGCGTCAAGTTTGATGTCTTAATTCAGTATTTTAAACAAATGCATTTAAAATAGGTCTACAACTAATTCCTCTTTCCTAGGTAGAGCTGTAATTCTTTTATTAAGATTGCCCCACAATTCCCTTATAAGTAGTACTTTTCAGCTGTTTATATCTTTGCTGATTTATATCTTTGCTGATATATAATGATGCAAACTGAAAGTTGGCAGGAATTTTCTGCCTCACCTTGGATATTAATTTCTTTAATAAAAGATGTCATGCCAATGTGGTCAAATTATTTCTGAGAATGAAGCAATGGAAAAATAAATTACTTTCAATATATTAAGAAAACGTAACAAGTTTTTAGGTCATTGTGCTTTATCACCATGCTTTGCAGTGAAGACTCGAATTTGGCAGAGACTAGTTTATACAAGGGAGACGTAACTCTTGAAAAAGCTTCGTCATCATCATGTTTATGCTATGGTTCCTTCTTATTCCAGGTGATGAAGCTTGAATTGTTATAACCGCTCAAAAAGGAATCATATCCCTCTCTCATACTTGGCCAAGAGGTATCAAACATTATGTTTAAATCATAACAACTTCATCAGACCCATCTTTCTGTTTTCCAGGAGCTGTGGCCACAAATACATATTATGATGATGTGTTCTTTAAACAAAGTATACTTTGTTTTTAACATTGGTAATGTAGAAAGGATGCTAATATAACAGAACAAGGATTTTAATACATTCTGTGTGCAGATATATTTGCTTAGTTAATCACTGGAAAGATCAGTAGTGAGGGTGCAATTTTTAGTCTCTGCACAGCTCTTCTCCCTGTTGGTATATTCCTGGAAATTACTGTCTCCTGCTTGCTCTCACTATGGGGACTTTTAAACTGTTTGGTACTTTTTACATACTAAATGTCTATCCTCAGCAAGTACAGTATTTCTTAATCATTGCTTTGAGTTCAGATCTTTTTTTGGAGATTAAAGTAGAATTAGAATTTCTTCTCTGTATGCAATACTTTGCATTTATTAACACTCAGACTCAATTACCATTTTGCTACATACTCACCAGCTGAAGAAAGATAGAAGGTGGAGGAGCCATGTGGTAACTTGAAGTGGGTTTCCAAAATTGAAGTCCTATCTCCACCCATTGTTTCGCAAGTTGGAAATTATTATTCCAGCCTTTCTGATTAACCATGTCAGAGACACTGAACATTCTAGGAGCCTAATGATCTGCTCTAATAATAATGGTCTGCTCACATTAATAACAGGTCATATATGATATCCATGTAGCATTAGTGAAAAAGTTTTTCACTTGTTTCTTCACACTGCCAAATTATTGACTTTTGAAAAATAGATTTGTATGCCTTCTGTAACAATTCTTGGCTCTGGGCTCCCAACAGGGCTGGAGATTCCATCACTCGGTATGTTCAGGTCCCTCACAGCTCCTGCTGCTAAGCAAACTGTAAGCAAACCCTGTAAAGCAACCATGCACCATCAGTTTCCTTACAGATCACATTATCCAAGTCTCTGCAGCCTTCCTCCGTACAGACTAAGCAGCTGATCAAGTACTATGCAAGCTCAAAGGCTTTTTCTGTAACAGCTGTTTTATACCAAAATGCGGCTAGACATGGTGATTGAGCATAGGTAACAGTTTTGGGCTTTAAGAATGATCCCACTGATCTGAGTGCAGGGGGATAAAACCAGATAAGAGATGAAAGGAACGCATTAGGATGAGGCAAGATTGAGAGTGGAAGAGAAATAAATGGCTTGACAAGAAATCAGTGAAGAAGGGCTACAGAAACTGGAATGGCTTAGCAAGGCAGTATTTAGGCAAGGAGGCTGAGCCGCCTTGGGTCAGGAAGCCAGTGGAAGAGGACCCAGAGACTAGTTGAGCAAGGAGATTAGACGGGCTGAACAATGATTCTGGTATTGGGAGGGAATTAAATGATTAGGCAAGAAAAGCAGACTGGAAGTGTGTTGCAAAACAGGAGGGTGACACTCGGAGCTACTGAGCAAAACAGAAAGGAGGAATTTAGAGCTAGTTGTCTGCAGAAGAAAAAGGTTGAAAGAAGGCAACTTAAATCTAATGAGCAGGTGTGAGATGGAGCTGGCTGGACCAGGAGCCTGTGGTACCTGAGCTAGCAGTTTATGGTGGAGGAGATGAGGGAAATGTGGTAGTAGAACCATTTGACAGGGAGTTCAAGTGCAGTTCTTGCATGAACCTGTACTGGATTAGGATTGTATAGGTAAGTAGGCTGTTGCCTACGGGCCTGCACTGTCATATATTACAAAAATTTTGAGACATAGCATATGAGGCAGGTGATGATGGCAAGAAAAATGGTAGTTCTATGGCTAAGGCAGATGAATGCTGATAAGATGATGCCACTTTAACTCTGTCACAGAATCACTGTAGGATGCTGCCCCAGGGTAAGTTATCAAACATGTTCAAAGTTGGCCTATAATTGCATTTTTCCCCATTTTCATAAGATATATCAGAGAGGTGTTTGCAGAAGTGTTCATGCTACTAAGTGGTTGCAGTTAAGTGGAGCATAGTATTTTTANCGTTCAAAGTTGGCCTATAATTGCATTTTTCCCCATTTTCATAACATATATCAGAGAGGTATTTGCAGAAGTGTTCCATGCTACTAAGTGGTTGCAGTTAAGTGGAGCATAGTATTTTTAAAAATATTTAGCATTTAATAATGTATTTTTAAATTTTGCATTTTATTTTGATGTTGTTCATTAAAGTCTAGTGCTAGATACTGATTACAAGTGAATTTAACATTACAAATGAATACTAAATGACTGTCTGCTCACTGAATGAGGCAGCAATACTGTGGTAAAAACGTATGAAGCCATACAATTAAAGGTTGCACCCTGATACAGGCTCAATTCAAGTTTCTTGCGCAGTTTTACACCACTTTTGTGACAGACTTATTTAGGACTATTCCAGAAGGCACACGTGCAGAATCCAGCTGCAACATTTTCTGCAAAAGGGTGTTTTATCAGTGCATGGATCCAAAAATCTTCCAAGAAGGTACTGAAGTGGTGGATCTTCAAATTTGATCGAGAAAACCAAGAGAGACTTTAGATCTCAGTGTTGATTAAAGATAATAGAGTCATAAAAACCAGGACTGGAGGGTACCTTCAGCAAAGATGGTGTAGAATGAGAGGAATGAAAAAGGCCAGGGAAATAAAGTTATGAACATAGTAAACCTCTTAGTTACGTGGAACAGGCAGGAAGAGATACATTCCAAATATATTGTAGAATAGGTAACAAAATGTGTAATTTAATGAGTAAAATTCAGAAACGTGGAACAAGTACGCTTTTGTTAAATAAGCATAGGATCAATAAGAGCAGAGGAGGGGATGGAAAGTAGACCTCTGAAGAAAGTGAAGAAAATAGTAAAGTTTTAAAGAAATATGAAGCTCCTCTCCATGAATATACATCGAAAGAGACTGCTGGTGTTCTATGTCCCTTTTTTTTTTTAAAAAAGGATGTTACTACTACATACTGTTACTATTACTACTACTTACTAATATTATGTATTGCTACTAATACCTACTAATAATAATTTTTCCTATTAATTTATTAATATTACATCTTGCTACTACTAATAGTTTGTGATACTGCTGATAAATAGTACATTTAAAGCTAGATCACTAGGAGAGGTGATTTAGATTGCTATTACCCAAGACAGTGCTTGCAGTTAAACATCTTTTAACTTGTTCAGCATGCAAAAATACTGCTTACAGGGCTTTCTAGTATAACTCATGTCCACTGGAAATTAAAATTTGAAACTGAATGCATTACGGAATACGATCTACATCATTGTCCAAGTGTGATACCCATCAGGACAGTTGCCCTCATGCCATAGAGGTCAGTGTTTTACATTCTTGAGAAAAAAATGGTGAAAGTTTCTGTAGGTATGTAAATATACATATGTGTGCACGTGTATGTATAAATACACAGGTACATATGCACACTTTTTTGGGTACAGAAAATAAGTTAATCTCTCTTTCATAGGAAAAAAATAAATAGTGAAGTTTTATCCCATTCTAGCAGAAGGAAATAAAATCATATTACTCTTCAGCCTTAAGGCATAAAGTTGTATGTCTCTAACCAACGTGAGAAAATTCCGTGTGCCTTCCTACATAGAGCTACACCCTAAGCCACAGCTGAAAGCTCATCTTCTCTGCCTGCCAGCTAAGGCACAGTTTATAAGGTAGGGCAGGATTCTTTGCTCCAGCTCAGCAAGACTGAACCCACACAGTCCATCTTAATGCAGAATACATACAGATACACAGTTTAACTATTAAGTAAATAATCGTCCAAATTACATCATTCCAAGTCAAATGTCAGCTGCCAATTGCCCTGTTATCTGAAATAAGATGAGAGTGAGTTTTTACCACAAGTAAAGACATGTTTCCATGTTATTATCACAGCTTAGTTAATGCACTGAATGCTCACACGCTAGTCTATCTCACAACAACTTGATGGGAATAGCATAAACAGGCAGCAGAAGTAACCAAATACTCAGTGTGGACCAAACATTTAATGGTTGTGTATGGTAACTAAGCAAAAAGAAATATAAACTTAATCCTCCTAATTCTTTTCCTAAACTTAGTTATGCCATACATTTGACCTTCAGAAACACCTATGCCCTAATCTTTAAGTTTATTATATATTCCTTCTTGTAATCTGAAATTGTAAATCGAAGGGCTTGACTCATACGACTATCAGGGTAAATGAGAAGCAGAGCAGTTATGTTGTCCGGATTGTCTTGTTGAAATACCTTTCAGTCCAAGAAGCCCTGCAGTCCTGGCAGAAGAGGAGGATGAATAAAATTGCTAAAAGCATGCAAGAGATCAAGACACGCAAGTACTAAGTAGTTCTTGCAGGCATACTTTGCAGAGTTTATTTCAGGCACCACTGAAATAGCCATTTCTCAGATGGATGTTCAACAGCCTCATCTTCTGTGCCATCTCACAACTTACAGCGATTGTTCAATTACAGAGGGACCTTCAAGTCTTAAGAAACACGCGTCTCTACTTTTTCCAACGTCTCAGTAAGGAAAGTCTGAAGCTTTTGTTCAAAATGGAAATAAGGCTTGTGTAGCAACGTAGCACAACCATAGCCTGTGCTCTGTGCTGCTGGGTTGGTTACATGCTTGAATAACACAGGACCTTAGGGAAAGCAGAGCACTGACTCCTACCTTGGATGAAGGAGGGAAGGGAAGTAGTAATTGGAATCTCAGAAGAAAAGGTTAAAACAAGCAAGAAAAGTCTAGGGAAAGAGGAAATAGAAAAAGGGGGAGGTTTATACAAATGTAATTTAAAGTCATAATGGTCATTCCTTAGAAGTTCTAGAGGTGGATAATGGGACCTCCCATTAACAGTAGCAAGTCTTAAGACTCCAAGTTTATTCAGTTCAGTTGTGGTCACATAAACAGTACCTCACTGGTTCAATAAAATTTAACTCATCTTCCAAACTTTTTGCTAATGGTCCAAACTAACTTTAAGGGTCTTCTCCCAAAATTCTAGACATATCATCTTTCTTTTGAATGCAAAATGCAATCCCACAGTGAACATAGTGCTAACATTTTGCGGATATTTTCACTTGTGCTCTTGGAATTTGCTGTTTTCAGAATTCCATCACTGAACTAAAATAAAATAGCAATTAATTGCAAGAGAACTAATAGAAAAGTGGAGCAAACGTGAGAATACGGATTAAAGTGCTCTCAGGTTTGCTTTAAAGCTACATAGTCTCATCCAACAGCAAGAAATACTTTGACTAACACCCAGCCAGAACATAATAGCTCTAGCTTTCCGCCCAGATAGTAATTGATAAAAACAGTGTTCTAAAAAAGAACTCAGAGTGACTGCATAAGTGATAGTGAACTCTTGGGCTGGGAAGCTCTTTACATATTCAGTTTCGTTGTGGGTTTTGCTTGTTTGTTTGCTTTTCTAAGCCAATATTAATGCAAACAAGAATCTAGTAGTAGCACAAACTCCCAATCAACCAATGCCATAAAACCAGAAATTTCTGGTATAGCCATTCCAGTGTAGATATCTTATTTACCTACATTCTTACCTTTTGAAGGTGACATTCAGCTTCTTCCTAGCTCACTCTAATGAATTAACACATCCAACCAGTCTTTAGTTGATAGGATCATCTGGGAAATATCTGATCCACCACAGGTAAGGTTGGGCTGACAGCTTATGGAATACTCAACAACATTTCCTGAAGGAGAGCTTGTTCAAGATTAACACTGGAGAGAGTGGTGCTATGCATGATAGCATGCTGCGTAGGTCTAGGTTTCTCCCAAGAAGCTTTCTAGTCAACTGGGGGCTAAAACACAAATAGTGTAAAGCTAATAAATTCAAATTCTAGGGTCATATTTGCAAAAAGGTACAATAAATTAATCTTCAGAATAACAGTATAAGAAGAAGATAGACCTGGAAGAGATGTGGGTCAAGTCCAGTTCTTGTTCTTGGAGGCACTGTAAACCTCGTTTCATTTGTTTAGATTCACCATTGAAGATTTTGTTCCCATGTTCCAGTTGGAAATCTGTTCTAGAAACTCACTCCTCTAGGTTAGGATCTTTCTCCTAAATCCTAATCTTAATTTATAAATTGACAGTTTATACTGGTTTGTTCTTCATCATCATTGCCCTTTCACTTTAGCAGATCTCCCTCCTCAGTGTTTACCTGGTTATCGCATTTATATGCAACATTAATCTCACTCAGCCTGTGTTTTTCTTCCGTTGGTCACCTCCGTAGTCATTTCTGCACATGTGCCAGTGATGTGTGTCTTTTCTGCATGCTGATTTACTTGATTATTCCATTTTAAAGTCTTATCAGTGACACTCCTATTTCTGCAGGAAATACCTCAGGTGGTAAGTAAATTCTGATGTTTTTACAACTGTATCACACTTGTCATCATCCTGTATAAACTAGATCAGCCTGTTTTGCTATTTCCAAATATTGTATTCTCCTTATAGCACATTCTTTGTTATTATTCTTCAGAAGTATGATGTTATAATTTGTATTGTAGAATTTCATTCTGTTTCATGTGTCCATTTCTTGGGATCAACCAGTTTTTTCTGCATACTATTAATTTTACCTTCTAATTTTTTTTGTCAACAGAGCACTGGTAACATTTATATCAGGTCACCAATGACTCAATTAAAATCTAATGGCTTTCTTCTAGCTGGATTCACCGTTCAAAAATCATTCAGTACCTTACCACTTTCAGCGAGTTCCTTGCCTATATTATAATTCTTCTAAAAATTATCAACTTTGCCAGCTTCATTAATAAATTTCTGAGTGGCACCATATGATGTGTTTTACTAATATTGCCTTGAATACAGTGTGTCACATTGTCTTTGCCTAGAAAATCAAGGTATTTTGGAAAAAAACCCAGCTATGTCCAATACAATCTTGTCTACTTTTACGTCTAATTATTCACCACTTCACTATTTGCTTTAAATTATTGGAAACAATTCAGGTCAAATTCAGGGGCCTTTTAGACATAAATCACTTCTGTCCTCTCCTTTCTTTATACAGATACTGTATTGCCTGTTCTCCCATCATATACGACCCTGACTTTATATATTTATTTGAAATATTTCCCACAAAACTGATCCCACGGTCTTCTTATTCTAGTTTGTTTCAGGATTTTGGGATGATTTTCAGCCCATCCAATCTGAGCTTTTCTTCTTCAAACACATTATTTCCCAAATATACATTTTATTTGTATTAATCATACTAGCCATGGGTTGAAGAGTATATTTTAATCAATTTTAAGATAGTAGGGAAAACTCCCTTCCCTTCAAACCAATTTCCTAAGGTAAAACTTCGCTAGAGTAGCCAATGTGATACTTAGCCACAGGAAGAGACATGAAACTAAAGCTCTGAACTATCCTGTGCTCCACCCCTGGTAAAGTGTGACCACTCACCGTGGCAAAGTCACAGCCAGGTTGAAAGAGCAGTTGAGAGTCGTGCAATTATCAAGTACGCCACAGGATGGTGCCATAAGGTTAGAGGTCTAAATCACTCAGCTGCCACGTGCATTCACGTTATAAAAAAGCAAATGGTAACGGAAATAATCCGCGTAAAGATTATACAGGTATTGCCCACCATTAAGTATATTTGCTGTAGTCTTGACATATAATTTAAATCCTACAGTTAGGTTTGTTAATTTCTTGATCTGTATTCATCTCCTCTTCATTCCCAAATCTCATGTAAGTATTAGAGGTGACTGTCTGTGGACTAACTACAGTGGAAGTGAACATCTGTACAGTAGGGACTTATCAGCAGTGAAACAGCTTAGCTGTCTTTGCCTTCATAACTTGGATTTTATAGAGTATCTGTAAAACACATGGTGCAGAAATACTATTAGTAGTGCAACTACGGAGCTAATAATCTACAGATATCTTAATTTTTCGTTTAATTTACCAAAGGTGTATTTAATGAGCGTATTCCTTCTGCTGTCATAGAAGTTAAACCAGTCTAAGTCACTGTTGGTCTACTTTGGGTAATGTTTCGGTAGTTATGGGAACAATGAAGAAGCATATTTGTACAAGACACCTGAGAAACAGGTATTCCATTCCTTTCCTGTGGTATGTTAAGGTTCTTTACATAAAGAAAAAAAAAATTCCTAAAAATGCCTATATAACTGAAATAGTTGTTGTGAGTATCCAGATCTGTAAAATAAAATTGAAGTGACTAACGTCAGATGCTTTTTGTTGTTTGCGACAGAACATATAATCTTTTGAGTTTAAGAAGAAAACGATACCATTAATTTCACTCTAGTAGGATCCCTGTACATGTTTAAGGCCCCCTCTGCATCTCAGGTTTATTTTGAAATTAATCACAAGCAGCTACGGGGCTGAAAGCTATAGCTTCCAGTATCTCTGAACACAACCCAACATATAGACTTGTTGATACAGGATATAAATGAGAGTATACAACATATGATAACTATATGCAATTTTCAAAAAGCAATATTTGTTTCTTTATCCATGGGGCTTCAACGCTCTGGTTTATATAAGCTTTCAGTCTAGTTTAGGTTAGATTAACACTTAGAGGTATATCAGGAGAGCATTGGTAAAACAGATGACTTTCCTTTTTCAGAATTTTTTCTGTCATTCCCCTCTGTACTTGTCTCGCACTTATGTAATTATCTCATTTTCTTGTCAGAAGTGTATTATGTTAAATCATTATTCCACTCAATAAAATTTATAAATCAGTAAAATGGGTAAAAATAGAATTGTTCATGTTCTCCCTCTGTTGCTTACCATCCTGGTTGCGGTCTTGCACATTTTTACTTCTTTTAGAGTCATGTTTACCACGATTTTCAAGCCTTAGAGACATTCTGGTCTTAGTTACCGCATTTTCATTTCTGCAGTGGAGATATGATTAAAAAGCCATCACTGGTCTACGTTGCAACTTATTCTGGCTATCTGTGCGATACTGTGATAAGATGCTGTCTGGTGGAACTTCCTGATGCCTCACCAAACTGTCAAAATGTTTTCCAGGAAGCAACTGTTTTCAGTGTTATTCCAGAGTCTTTATCTGTAACACTAACATTTCGCTTCACTTGGAACAGAATCAGACAACACAAGTGAGGTTTCAAAGCTCATTACAAAATACTTCATAAATGATGGTAAGAATAGAACAAGTACATGACAATGAGAAATCACTTTGCTTGAGTCCGTATGCTTAAATATTTTTATTTTTCTAGTCTAATTGTCTAGCTACTTGTTTGGAAAAAGGTATAAACTTGCTGGCTTAATACTGATTTAGGATTTGAATGTTGGGATTCCTCTTGACATTCTGTGTGAATGGTATCTGTAACTACAGAAATGGGGAATTATGACCCAGAGCACCAGTTGATAACGTTCTGTGACAAGAACTATTGTCCGAATAGCTTTGCAAAATTTCAGCTGCCTTATGGAATAACACTGCACACCTGATCATGAATTGTTACGGAAATTTTCCTGTTTCACCACCAGTGAAAGCAAACCAGCAGCATTCCCTTCTCCATACAGACCTTTCATTGTAAAGGAAGCAATTACAAATTTCACTCATAACCACAACTTACTACAATAAACAGTTCTTCATCTTTCATATATCTGTTCTAAGTCTTGAGGGAGGAATTCTGTTTGATGACACTTACAGACTCAAACTTTTAGAGGCACAGCTACACCCAGGAAGCTCATACATCTTCACATGCAAATGAACCTATGAAATTGCTCATGACCACGGGACTGGGTGCATAACCCACTTTCATCAGAAAGAAATCGTGGTGCCTCACTCCATAGGTGTTATATTAACTGACAGGAATTCAGGCAGTGGCCTCCGGGTGAAGACAATTAAGCTATCCTACCAGATCTGGAATGTGTTGGGAGCAATTCAGTGACTAGCTATAAAGGACGGAAGGAAGGAATGTGTCCTGCTTTTCCTTGTTAGGGCTTGCTACCACCCTAGGGACAAGGGAACTGTTTGTTTTCCTCCTGGAGAGGAAAGAAAAAAGTTTTATGCTGCGTCTGAAGCAGGTGATCTGAACAGTTTAACCCTTCTTACTGTACCTGATATATTCAACAGCATTCCTTTTCACAGCTTTTTTTTTTTTTAGTTGCANTTTTTTTTTTTAGTTGCATGGATGTAAAGCAGGAAAATTCTGATCTACTGTACCATCTGCCTGTAAGCTTCTCTGTCCACACTGGAGGCTACAGGGAATCAGTGCTTACCATTGGAATTAAAAAACAAACAAACAAAAAAAAAACCCCAACTAAACAAACAACACTCCACCAAAACCTGTTTCTGTTATGCATCCCCAGTGCATAGGCAGTGATACAAGTCCAGAGTGGTAGCGTGTTCTCCCATATTTGGTAACCCTGCTACACACTGAAAAATGAAAACAGACCTTCACAAAAAGGAAAAAAAATTATCAATGGAATTTTAACTACAGCCCTGTGCACTCTGGCACCATGGTAAACTACACAGTGCATACACAAGCGTGCTATAATGGATTTTGAAAATGTCCTCACATGGTCATTTTGATGTTCAAGATCATATGCTGTTGCTATTTCCTTCTGCTTTTCATTTTGTTTCACTCATTGCACAATGGCATTGGTGGAGGACCCGTTCCTCCAACTTGTTCCGATAGAGCCTGTCTTCACAGAACAGGTTTTGTGGCAGGAGCCAGATTCAGAAACCCAGACTGAATCTCAGTACAGTGGCTGTGACTCTCAGATGTCAAAACTAGGGGGGCCAGGGGGAGAGAATAATTCTTCACAGTGTCTGTCCCTAAAGCTGGGAACTCCCTGCTACAGGATGTTGTGTTTGCTAAAAGTTTAGTTTCAGGAGAGGACTACACAAGTTCATGGGAGAGGAATTCACTGAGAATTACTAGATATAGTTTGGCTCAGGAAGTTTTTCAGCTGCAAACGGCTGGAAGCTTAGGAAAAATATTATATATTCCTGCTTGGTGTTCCATATCTTCCTTAAGCATCCATTCATGGCTATTATGAGAACCAGAATACTGGTCTTACTGGATTCTTGGTCTTACCCTGCCTGGTCATTCTTATTTTGAAGCATTACCTATTTCCAGTTCCAGAGTTCCTTCTACATAAATTTTATGTTCTCACGTTAGGTTTTCATTGCTGAAAAATCCTTACATAAGAGATAAAGTACCAGGGATTATAAAAAGCCTTATACTGTTGAGATTAAGCCATAGCTGAGTAAATTTCCTACACTAATGCCTTCACTTGAAGTCTTTTAGGTACCACATTTGGACTCTGGCAGGTTATGTGAAGGACCTGATCTTTCATGATGGTGTCTTTCACTATTACATACTCGCTATACTGTGATAAACTATGTTATATTAAAAAAATTGTATTATACAGCACCTCTAGATATGCGAGTAAAAAGAAAAATATGGATATCAACTACTAATCTCCTTTTGAGGAATTAAAAATATATTTATAATCTGAGTGTACATACATATATACCCTGAAGACAAGATAGCTGTTGCTTACACAGTACATGTACACACGTGACCATAAAAAGCAGTACATATATCTCGCTTTTACTTCCTTTCCAACTTCTACTCATCAGAGAAGATTTTTGTTTCTCTGCCTGATTTTGACCACTGTTGTTGATTTTCTACATATCTCCTACCTTTGAAGTCCTTTAATATTATCTTTGAGGATTTTCTCTTAGATTTCCAGCTTCCAGCCCTTGCAACAGCCTTCCCTGACATACCTTTTGATGTTTTTGTAGGTCACTGACATGCAGCTTTTACCTGCCAGCAGACTTCAAAGCCTGTAATGTTTGGCAGCCCAGCCTGTCTTAGAGATTTTACCATTGGTTGGAAGAAGTTACTGAAATTAGATGGCAAATTCTCCATCAGCGCTGGAGTCACATTCCTACGCTAAACAAGATTGCCAGTGTTGCTTTCTTGATTATATGCTGCTTCATGGCTAAATCTTGAATCGGAGGCTGTCTGTCTGAAGAGGACGGTCTCCAAAGCCGCTCCACAAAACAGTATCAGGGTGGCAAGGAAGGAACCAGCCCAGGTTTGTGGCCTGTTCTTGGTAAAGACCTGTGGTTCTAGGAGAATGGAATTTGCCTCTCCATAGGCCTGTACCTACTAGGACTCCTCTTCCCAGAGCAGCTATCAGCAGTGTCTGCCAAAGCAAAAGGGCTCTACCCGCACTCATCTTGACTCGACATGCCTCCTCACAGAGGTATCATCCCATCATAAGCGGGGGCCACTGTCTTCTTGAATCATGGGGTGAGCTGGGGTCCTCACAGGGAATCCCCGTGTGTTCCTATCAAGACAAGTTAATTCACAGGAGAAAGCTGAGGAGTGTCTCCAGTCAGAGTGCATTCTGCCATAGCTCAGGCAACACCAGCGGCCTTTACATTCACCAGATTTGCAAAACTGTCAACTTGGATTTCTCATTCGTGCTGTTATCAAACACAGTTCCATACTGCTAAGGTGCCGATGAACCAGTAATAACTTGGACATAAACAAGCAGGGCTTGGGTTATTTATTTTTATTTAATACTGCAGTTTTCTATTTATATATAATTCAGGTATCTCATGAGGGCTACAGATTTATGAAATACTATTTGTTGAAACTAAACTCCTTTTTAATAGCCACCAGTAAGTGCAAGCCACATGGCTTTTGTCAGGACAAAATTGTTAGAATACTGTGGTTTTCAATGTAGTGAGTTGTACTCTGTATTTTTATGCTGTATACATAACCGAAAGTAACAGAACTTTACACACGTCCTTTGTTGACCTCTAACCATAAGTATCATGTTGGATTATTTTACCTAGGTGAAATGACAGAAATAGATTATCAATTAGCTTAGCAATAGGTTATCTATTAGCTTATCAATTAACCCTTCTGTGATCAGTATCATATTTCAAAATACACACTGCTCTTCTAGATACAATAATTTTATTTTCTCAGATTTATATATATGCATAAAATAATAATGGTCCTGATTTTGTACATATTATTCAGTACGGAGTTTCTCAAAGAGCAGAAAACCTGGCTTCCATTGCACAAGAAAATGGTAAATAATAATAAATAACATATGACATTTAAACCAAGGCCAGAGTCTGTACTCACATCTGTTATTCAAATCTTGTATTACAATAGCATCTGCTGTCTTGCAGCTAATCAGATTCATCATTACTATTTAAAGCAAAAACAGGAAACAAAACAAAACAGACGAACCACTGTTGGTGTTGGATTAGCAACTTTTGGGCCAAGTCCAGTGGGAGACTGATGGGCTATAACACTTGGTGTCCCAGCCTGCAGGGAATCCTGCGTTAGGCACCTACACTCCCTATGTTGTGAATAGGAAGATTTAGGAGTCTCATTATAGGACAGCCAAACAACCTGTGCCCTGAGCAAAGAGCCATTAAGGTCAGGAGGAAATCACCTTCTGGAATTTAGGTGCTGCACTGAGGCTTCAGGAAGGTTCACAGCTGAGGTCAGCTCAGGAATTGTCCCTTGGGACCAGGCATCTTCAGCTGTTTCATCAGAAACTGAATAGAGTTCACTATTTTTACTGAAGCTTTTTTACAGTAGCATACTCAAAGGTATTTAAGAGGTGTTTAGTAACTTTCTCGCCCTTAAAGGGCCCATACCTCCATCTTTTCTACTTGCATTTATTTATACCAGATCTGTTGACACGGACAAGTCTCGCAACTGCATGAAAGATGTTTCTTTCATCTGTTTGTAATTATATCACTTGAGTGAAGATCCAATACTTTGAAAGAAAGGAAATACCGATGGGTGGAAAAGCTCAGTCCCTGGCCCAGTATGGAATGTTGATAATGTAAAATAAGAATGTTAGAGTAGCAAGTCCTCTCCCAGAAGCTTTCTCTGAAGCTCATGTTCAAGATCAAGAGGCATTCATAATTATCACTGACAGAAGTGAGCACTTTTTTTTAGATGAAAAACACCACTGACAAGTTATGTAAATTGTTATGGAGGATGAGGAGTAGAGCTCTCTCCTGAGGCTCACCTTTGTTGCTAATCTAGTTACATGCTACAGAATCCTCATGACAATATTGCCTCAAGATATTGATCTGAATTCACTAACACCAAGAGACAGGCAATAGCACTGTACTTTCAAAACCTATGAACACATTGTAATCACTTTAGCAACATCACTAATATTATATCCTTTAGCATATATACTCACCAGTGTTCAATAAAGTGGAATGTCATTTTAAAGACCTAAATTAATACAGGTGATTAAGACTACCGTATTAGAAAGCAGACTGTAATACTTAATCTGGTAAGCAGAGGTTAGAAAGAACTTGACTGAGATATTCAAGTTATAAAGCCCAGGATGAAAACTGCTGAATGAGCTCCTTGGACAAAAAATACTTTCGAAAGTAATGTGGACAGCATATGAAACTCAGTAAAACTTCAGATCAACCATACGTTATAGCTGAACTGTGTTTTCCTAGCCTTGGTAATACTATGATCAGATGCTGCCTCTGTAGTTAGAAAGCAGAATAATCAGATCTACTTTAGCATAGATCTTAATTACCTATGAGCTATAGCAAGGGTAAACTACACCTTCCTCTGTAATGATGAGAATGACCCGTATTTTTTAGTCATTTTTGGTCCTGAAGTACCAAATACTGGCCACTAGTCATTCACAGGAGAACACAGTTCATCACCTTTCCCTCCTCTGTATCTGAGCGGTCCCCTGGCCGCAGTTCAGATGTACTGTTATAACACCACACATAAGTCACTGTGATTCAAATTCACCATGATTAGCTCAATTGTCCTTACTAGCCAATAACAGCCTTCTTTATTTGTTACCTACAACCATTATACAAGGTTCACTTACACTCTTATGAGGATACCTATACTGAGAATAACATATTTCCTTATGAGTACAGCATAAGGCAGGCTTTTTGCCTATAAAATTGCTAGCAGATAGGAATAGCTTTGGTTTAAGTCTTTTTTTTTTCCCCTCCCGAGGTGGAAAAAAAAACCAAACAAAAACCAGAAAACATATATCATTGTATCTGAAACAGACATATTAGCATAAAAACTGAATATAAAACATTTTCTTCCTGCACAAACTGTACAACAGCTGAGGCGTCAACGGTGCTGATCTTTAGCTGTCTCTTTTTTATTTGTCTAGGCTCCAACATAAAAATATGATCCCTGGCAACAAAACTGCATGTGGAAGCCAAATAGAGCCTGTGAGACTAGCACAGAAAACCCTAAGCCACAAAAATTATGCCGGCTTCACCTAAAGCAGGTTGTGAGGTTGCAGCTCCCTACCCCATCACAAACTATTGCGCTTCGGTTTGCCAGCGCCGAGGCAAACGGTACTCACTCTCTTGGCAAAATAATCCAAATGAACTGCAAGACCTTTAACCATAGGGGTTCTTTTAACCTGGACCATTTTGTCAGGACTGGATTCGGACAATCATGCCACAACATCAGGGGCAGGAGAAGGAAGGAAGAGGCAAAAGCATAGATCTGGAAGTAGAAACCACTTAACCACATGTGGTGCATTGGATTGCTGCTTAAGGACCTTCCCTGCTCTTCCCATCTGAAATATGCTGTGCTCTCTGGCAAAGAAATNACCTGCTCTTCCCATCTGAAATACGCTGTGCTCTCTGGCAAAGAAATATTTTTTACTTACAGTCTGTTTTTCTCTAACAATGGTTATGAAACTATGGAGGATTAGGGGGTTTATTTGCTACATTTGAATTGACTTACCGTTGTGTTAGTAATCATGCAAATGAGGGGGAAGGAAAAGTTTCTAGCCACACTTTTTGTTGTTGTTTTTCATCTGATTTACCAAAGACTTAAGCCACTAAAAACTGTCAAGAACATATAAAGGAATTTTTGCTCTACAGCTGAGAGCAGCAACAGTCAGCGCTTTCAGAAGGATTTTGGCATGCTCCGGAGCAGCGAGAAAGAAACCCAGCAACAGCAGGAGCCCCCGCAGCCCCCCGCAGGCCCGGCATCCTGAGGACTTCCAGAAACTGGGTAACGCTGTCCCTATATCTTATAATCTACTTCCAACCCTTAATTCAAAACACAAAGCCACCAGAAGCTACACGGCAACCCCCTTCTCCTGCAAGCCAAAATCCATCCCCGAGAGCTTTGCTTACCGCCTCTCTCCCCCCCAGCTGGCAGGCGGGAGCCCAGTTACCCAGCGCACATCAAACCAGCAGCCCGGCTGACAGCCTTTGGCAAGATACCACCTACAAGCAGTTCCCAGCCAAACCTCCCATTCCCTGCAGAAACAGCCTGTTTCTCTGCTAACCCTTAATTGTTGGGCTTTCTCTCCCTTAAATCCAGCTGGTACCGGTACGGCAGGTGGGGCTAACTGAGCCAGGGTGGTTTGCTTCAGGCCTCCTGGCTCCCGAAGCGGCAGGTCCCCGTGCCGTAATTACTGTTGGTTAATAGCGTGTTTGGCAAGCTGCGAAGGTTCTGGAAGTTGTTTCCTTCACGCAGTCTTTCCTTTCATTCCTCACCACCCACTGTCCTCCTTGGCAATTGCTAGTTAAGGTGGAAGTTTTTTAAGAAACTGCTTGTTAAAAGTTAGGAAATAGGGTGCTGCCCGTGCCAGTGGCGATCCTTTTCCCTGGAGGATTAGCAAATGGAGTTGTTCTGTGTCCAGTTGCATTTCTCACATCATGCTTCCAGCCTTGCATAATTTTTGAGGAATAGTTTATGATGGTATGTAGCTCATCCTGAGCAGGGCAGGATGTTGTATAAAAGAAGGAAAGACCAGGGAACGAGTTCTACATGAGATTGTTTGGTATAGCTGAAAAGAAAAAGCCAACAAGTTTTGGGGCATCGGGTTTGAGAATAACTGCTCTGCATTAGGCTAAATATCACCTAGATCACCTGAGAGAAAAAACAGTCAATAATTGTGAAATACAGGAGAGATTAGTGGAGAAGAGGACTACAAGCAGTGGGAGAGGTGATTAAGCCATTACGTCCTAAAGAGAAGAGAGAGGCCTCGTTCATCACGTTAAAAGACATGAAGGTATTTTCTTGAGGGTGAGTTGTAATGAGCCATTAAACAAAAAATACGGGTTTTAATACCTGCTAAAGCTATGAATTTCATTTCCCTTGCTCATCTTTTGAAGTGTTTTGTGGTCTGCCTTGAAGATCAGGACTGAGAAGAGAGAGATGGCGGCTCCCTGGGTGAGAAGCATGTCTGCAGGAGATGGGGTGTTTCTGTTCTCTATCAGTTGGCTCTGCAGGTTCATTCCAGCGCACAGTGGCTGCTGCAGTTTCACCCACATAGCTCCCCTGAGGGCTTTTGGTGCACTGGCTGAAATGTAGGATGTTCTAGGAAGTGCGTATGAATCTGGGTATCTCGATGGGTTCTCAGGAAGGTGGGTGGCATTTATTACAGCCAAAATGGAGATCTCCCAAGAGAAAAAATAAGTGCTTTTATAAGCCAGCAGTAGATGCAATGAGGCTGGGGGAAAATTTTTTTGAGTTTTCTCAGACTTTATACAAATAATTTTCAGGTTTGAGTTCCAGCTGTTCTTCATTGCCTGTTCATTAAAACTTAAAATGTAGCTGTGGGCAAGGTTTTGTTTTACCAAAACTGTCACATTATTTCCTTAAACAGGAGCTTAGTCTTGACCTGTGTTCTGCTATACAAATGATGTTGGCCTTTTGCAGGAGCCTGTACGTGGAAAGAAATGGTTTATGGAAATGCTTCTTGAGAGCAAAATTCTGCTCCCTGGAATGTAAGCAGAAAGTGGAAACTTCTACCAAGTTACCTCTCTAAGTAGTTTGTTTAATATTATTTATAGTGATGCTCAGCGTGTGGCTAGAAATGGGTTCTTCTCAGCTGTTGCTTCCCTTGCTGACATGGCAGTTAACAATAGTAAAAAATATCCAGCTCCCTATTGAACTCATTGCCTGCAGCAAGTTATATACTCACAATTTATGTCTTCCAACTAGTCTAGAATATTTGGCACTTCTGCAGATACATAGAATAGAGGCAGTATTTTGAAACTGATTTCTTAACCAATGTCACTTTCCCAGTTCTAGTTACATTAATGCTGCTACCTAGAAATGTTTCTTCTCAAAACAGTGATTGAAAGCTGCAGTGTAGAACAGCTTTCATCAGGCAGGCTTTTCCTTGGATTTCAAAGGGACTTTTGTGTGAGTAAAGTACTGTTCCACACTGAGAAGGGAGAAGTGAGTAGTTGGAGTTTGGTCCATAGATTTTTTGGCTTGTTTGGTTTTGTTGGGTTTTTTGTTTGGTTTTGGGGTGGGTTTTTTTTGTAACAGAGATGTGCTATAGCTTCTATTTCACTGTGTACACGTGCTCCATGAGAAAAAAAAAAACCTGTTAGAAGAATCACACCATTGGCTCTTAATGAGTTAGAGATTTCAGTGGCTGCCCACAGGAAAATTCAGGATTTTTAATGAAAAGAAATTTGATTCGGTGTTTCTTCTTGGAGAATACATTGTTGAGACATTGTACTATTTTTGTTGCCCCGGTCTTCACTATTTGCCTAATAACTGATTGTTCATTGAACGAACTGATTGTTCCAAGCAAACTATGGTAGTTGGGGGAAGTGCAGAAAAAAGGTGACTTTAAACAACCTTTCACCCGCTCAACTTCTGTTGCTTCCCTGAAGCCTGCATTAATGATGCCGTAGGTTATACCTGGCTAAAAAGGGCCATTAGCCCTTTAGAGGTGAACAAAATACAGCAGCTGTCAGACCCTTAATCCTCCTTCCAGTTTATCTACTGCAGCAAAAGTTGCAAGCCCTGACGTAGACCTGGCCTTTTATGCAAGCCGTATTTTCTTGAAGGTAGATCTGTTATTTCCATTTCTCTTTCATGTAACATTTTGCAAAGCAATTGAAGAGGTAATCAACACAGTACAGTCTGGGACATGGTTGCAGCTGTTCTGCGCTCGTCTTGATTCTGGGGGAATGCAGAGGACTCTGTATTCAATTTGGCAGCCAAACTGCAAAAGGGGAGGAAAAAAGCTCTGAACAACCAAAATGAAGAAGGACAATTGTTTGTTGTTTTACTTTGAGGAAAACCCAAAACTTCACTTAACATTCACATAATGCGGCAGATGTGGGCTCAAATCCTTTTTTCAAAAGATGTTTGAAGCTAGGCCTCCCACAATGTAGAACACTTTTATGTTTTAAATCAAAAGTGCCTGAAACATTTCACTGAAAATATTTCAGAAGCATAAAAACATGTAATCCTAGTATTTCTACTTCTTGTCACTTTCAGTTTGACCTCCGGAACTGATTTTTTTTTTTTGCAAATAACCAATTCACCAAAAAAATTTGCTGAATTCTTCTATAGACGCAGGTTAGCCTACGTGGGAGCCGAGATGAGAGAGAGAAGACTAATGCATGGAGGGGCTGAAGCATGACGAAACGCATGTCTCCTTCAGAAAAAGTGAAAGGACTAGAGCTGGGTATGTACTCGAAACAGCTGAACTTATTCTTCCTTGCCTTTTCTAACATGTGCCTGGGAATGGTGTAATTATGGCAAGATAAAGCCAGTTCTTTTTTCAAAAAGAGTGTCTGTAAGGAAGAGTCGGCTGTAGCTATCTGCTTTTCTTTCTAACAAAGGTTTGGCAGGCCAAATAGCATCCATTGCTTTGTATTCTATCTATTGATAAGTATAGGTGGAATTTCTTTTTTATCTTTTTTTATTGCTATTGGACACTTATCTAACGGTTTCAATGACTTTTCCCACAATAAAGCTTTAATACTTTTTCTGATGATGTGATTGTTGATTGTACTATTTAAGTCACATTCCCTATCGTAGTTCCTTGCTTTTACGTTAAATTAGTTTACAATTGTTTACTCTGGCCTGATTTTGACATCTGCTGGATCAGTTACCTGAATGATCAAAATCCTTTTGAAGCTGAGGGCATTGTTTTCTTTGTTTGCTTTTCTCCATACTTAGAAGACTTGAAGAATTTATAACCATTTACTGGATTTCTAAATCTACATCACATTTTATTTAGGATTTTTTTAAGGAAAACAAAAGTTCTTGAACAGTGCTTCACATCGACACTAGAGATAATGTCACAACTTGTTTTATTTTGGTTGCTTAGTTTTAGGCTTTATAAATTCCAAAGAAAGGGAATAAAATTCTTCCAATAGAAGAAATTGTGGCATGTATGGAGAGGAAGAATGGACCAAGGAGAATGTTGGTGTTCTGACACAAAATCTGGAATGGGTAGTGTGCTGGAGTGGCTGGGGAAGGAGACTGGAGCATGGGTGGGGAATTTCAAGATGTAAAGCCTGAAACTGCTAGGGTTGAGGGACCAGGCTAAGAATTAGATGCTGAGGGCCTTGATATGTTACTGAAAGTATGTCCCATTCCAGAATTTGGGCATCGGATCTAAGAGTACTGAATTTAAGCGGTCTCTTATTAGTGAGGAATAAAGTGAGGGTTACAAAGGTCCCCCGCCTCTAGAAGATGGAAAAACTACTGCTGCCAACAGTCGCTGTGAGCTGACATAACAAAAGTCTGTACAGAGGTCTAAAGGTCCTGATGCTGCTGGGAACTATGTGAGTTTCTGTGCGCCGCTGCAAAATTTCTCCTTGTCCAACTTCTTTGTCTTCTTAACCAGAAAAGATACGCGTATACGTGCACACCCAGCACACCCAGGAGATAAATTACGCCAAAATCTGGGCTGCCTTGGGCGGCCGAACGCGGGCGCCCGCCTCGCTGGCTCACCGCAGCCCCGGGAGCCGCACCGCGCCCGACGTGCCCCCTCCCGGGAGGGAGGCGGACCGCGAGAGGCAGGCTCTCCCCTCCGCCACGCTGCTTTTGTTTCTTGTCGGGCAGATCACTTACAAGTAAACCCTGTTTGCTAAACACCGCGTAGCCTGAATTTGGGCTCTTCCTCGCTTCTGAAACCTGGGGTGGTTTTTTTTTTGCGCACCCCGGTTATTTCTGGCCGGCATGTCCCGTGTCCCCCCCCGCCGCCGCCCCGGCGATGCACGCACACACGGTAAACGCCCGGCAGCCCTCAGCCCCTTCCAGGAGCGGCAGCACCGCGCCCGAGCGGGCGTCGCTCGCCGGTGCGGTGCTCCTCGGCCGGCTGACGGTCCGGTGGGAGCGGGAGGGCGGGAATCCTCCCTTCCCCTGTCCCACCGGCCATTGTTCGGCTTATCGGCCCCATCTCGCCTGCTCCGCTCTCCACCACCCGGTCGCCCCCCGCGCCGCCCGGCTCGCCCTGGCCCACGCACCGGGCGAGCTGTCACCGCCCCCCAAATTCCCCCCCTACCCCCGCCCCGGGGCCGCGCTGCTCCCCGGGTCTCGCCGTGCGCCCGCGGGAGAGGGGCGGGGGGGCACCGCCCCCGGGAGGGGCGCGCGCGGAGCCCCGCCCCGCGGCGCGCGGCCGGCCAACGGCGGGCCGCGGGCGTGAGGGGGCGGTGCCGGGAGCGGCGGCGACCCCGGGGGCGGCGGCGGTGGCGGCGCGGGTTGCGCTGTGGGGAGGGCGCTCCATGGGCAGCGGGGCGGGAGTGCGCAGGGCCCGCGGCGGCCCGGCTGCTGCCTGCGCTCGGCCGCCGCTCTCCGGTAAGGGCCGCCACCGGGGGAGGTGGGACGCGCCGCCGCGGCGGGAGGGTTGGGGGGGGTGGGGGGGCGTCGTCGCCTGTCGCCGCCGGGAGGGGCCGCGGGTGGGCGCGGGACAGGGCGGTGGCGAGTGGCCGGGGGAGCGGGGGCGGCTGGAGGGGCCCGGCGCCCCTCTTCCGCTCCCGCCGCGGTCCCCGGTGCGGGTGTCGCCCCTCCGAGCCCACCTCCTCACCCGGCGGTTCCCCGGAGCGGTACCGGGCGGGGGTTGAGGGCCCACCTCCGCCCTGCCCCGCACCTCAGGCGGTTTCCCGACGGCGCCCCCGCCGCCTCTGCCCGCTACCTGCCGCGCCGCCGCTCCCCCCGCGGCCGGGCGGCGGTGGCGGGGAAATCCCTGGCCGCGGAGGACGTGCGGTCTGGCGGCGGCGGGCCGCAGGAATGCGCGGCGGGGGCAGGGCGGAGCGCCGACCCCCGCTCGGAGCGCGGGGGGCGGCCCTGCCCTCGGCCGGGGGCCTGGCAGCGCCCGAGCGACGTGGCCCCTTCGGGAGCGTCTTCTCTTCTCCCCCCCCCGGGGAAATTGTGCTGGGAGAGCAAATTTCTGAAATATCTGGCGCTTTATTATTTTTTTTTCTTTCCCTTTTTCCGTCGGGACTGGCAATGGCTCGCCCTTAACCAGAGGAGTCTGGAGGTGTTTATAGAAAAGCTGGTGGACGTTTTTCGTTTTCAAAGCCAGAGCCTCCTGACGAAATATGAAACACTTTTCAGTAATGAAAAGCACGTGTTCTGTGAGGGAAACTTTGCCCCATCTGCCTTGTAACGCAGGAGGAGCAGACGTAAGGGCTAATATTTACAAGGAGACCGTGACTGTTGTGCTAAACTGTTCAGTTTTGGTTCTGCTGCTACATTAGAGCAAAAGTTTCTCCAAGTTTATCCCATTCAGAAACACTTTGCCATCACTTTTATAATTTTCAAAGTGGTGGCTTTATTGTACTACTTGTTGCTCGTTTGAATAAAAAGATGCAACATATCTCTGAAATAACACAGCTTTTAAAGCACGGACTGGCTATGGGAGCAGGTCTAACACATCATGGTGCTTAAAGTTGACTCTGAAGCTGGCCAGACTTAAAAGAGGCATGTGTTTTAAATAATATGAAAATCACTGTCTCGATATAAATAGATATCACGCTTGTTAAAAGGGGAGAAGGTTATGTGGCTTTTTTTTTTTTCTGTAATTGCAAAGCAGCTTTGTAGCTATGAGAAATATATGTGGGAACAGCAGAAACTTGCTTAAACATTATGCTTAATGTTTAATGTAAACCTCACTTCAATCTACTTGAGCTGTTTGGAATTGCTTAACTATCTGTGTTATTTGTATGGTCTCATGTGTGCTCTTATAGGTACTGACTTTAAACAGTAAACTGAAATTAGAGCAGTTAATTTGTGTTAAATTCTGAAGTTTTCTTCCCCCTCCCCCTCTCAGTGCACACTCCCTGGAAGGCCTGCCAGATTAATTACAAAAGCAACTGCTTTGACCACGTTTCCTCTGATATTTTTAAATTGCAAAGAGAAATAAAGTAGAAATAATGGAAAAATAATTGAAGGGCATTAAAATAACGCCTGTTGAAATACATAGTGGGAGTGTTCAAAATGTTAAAGGTGCTACTTCTGCAGTTGGTCTAACCAAATACAAACATATGCAGGATAACCTGTTTCCATCTGCATTTTTAGATCACAATAACTTTTATTTTTAGCTAAAAATTGTTGAATTTGAGATTTTGCTGCAGATATGTCTGCAACCCACATTAACTTTTTAGCCATCGTGTTCCAATTTGTGGGGTTTTTTTCCTGTAGTGTTTACCATATAGTGTAAACATTGAGAATTTCTCCTGGTGTTGAGAGAATAATAGCAGGCATTGTGTGAGCTGCTGGAACCATACCTGACTCTGCCACCTGGAGTTTGCTGCTTTGAAATGAATCACTTAACCTGACATGGGGAAATTTGCAGTAGCATTCTGTTTTTTCCTAAATGAAAGGAATGGAGGTAGTTGCTTAGTTATACCAATATGATCTCACTCAAATTTGTGCATTTTTATGGTGGAATTTTTAAGGTGTACTAAAGCAGAGCATCGCCTTTCAAGAGACTGCACTGAGATTTGCAGATAAACTTTGATAGTAAAATATTTTTAAATCTCTTCTCTTTTCTATGTCTTCCCTTTGATTGCCTTTCATATTAAAAGATAGCAGATTGAAAAGCCCACATAACTTCTTTCAGGATGTTTTCCTTTCTGAGACAAACTGTGATAGGCCAGCGTTTCTTGCTTGGCACAGTCTACACAAAGAAAATTCATCCTATCAGATTAAGGCTGTCTATTACCTTAAGAGGCAGGATGCTGAGCACAGCTTGGTGGTTGATGCAACCGGGGATGTTGCTCATGGTCTGTATCAACTCAAGTGCTTTTGCAATTGTATTCGGTTGTAACAATTCACGGCAAAGCACAGGTCTCAGGGTAAATGTAAAGAACTTGATTCTTAAGGTTTCCAGAACAAATATTCAGGGAAGAAGCTTTTCTCATGAAGTAATCATGCATCATAAGTAGATTTTGAAATAATTTCTGCGTACCATTGATTTTTATGCAACACTGTGTATCTGCTGTACAAATTAAAATAACTTCAAACAGTCAAAAACCTTTATAATACTTCAGTGAGGCATTGTAATGTAAAGTAGTTATCATCTTGAAAGAAGTTTTGGATCTTGTCAGTACAAAAGTATTACTTCACATATATTTCTATACTAATCAGCATTTTTCCATCTCCTCTGCCTTCTTCTCCCCCAATTTTTAAGGGTTTCATCTTTGGCTTGTCAAATGGACATTAAGCGACACTGAGCGTTAACTGCGAGAACTCTACAAGCACAGCGGCTGCTGGGATGTTGCGGCAGAACGGTGGAAGTAACAAGCGTGGTTTGGGATTAGCCCGACTGTCTACCTCCAACTTCTTCACCATCTCTAATTCAGGAAATTGGGGAATGGGGCGCAGCACCAAGAGCAGCTCTTTGAGCAGCATTAGCTCCAACTCTGACTGCTATGATAATCCTGTTGTGGATCCAGAATATATCATGCAACTGGTGAATGATGTCAGAAAATTTGCGGATGTGCTACTTTATTTGAAGGAAGCCATTCTTTCAGAAGGTGTGTCAGTTGTTCTTTGTTCTTGATTCTTAGATTTTCTGAAAGTCTCACAAATCCATTCATATGTTTTTAACTAGTAACTAGTCTTTACTCTAGTTATTCCCCCTTGCCCTTTACCTTCCCCCTTTATCCTCCCTTCCTCCCCCTCCCCTCCCCCAGCATGATGGTTACGGGAAATGGTGGTTGTTAGTTTGGGTTATGTATTTCCTCATCAGAACACTGTGCAATCTGTTTCATAATCATAACAAGGGAAAATAGGCTTTTAGCAGGCTGTCTAGGCTGATGCTAAAAGTTAGCAAGACCATCAACTGATTAGTTTTTAGCCACATGAATGTCTTTTGTAATTCCAGAGAATTATGTTAATATTTTGGTGATGTTTCAGTTTTCTAGGTTGGGTTGGTTTGGTTTTTGAAAGTCTTCTATGATAGTAGTTTGAGTTTTAAGGTAGAATGTAACTCTCTGCACTTTCTTTCTCTACAAGATAAGTATTTACCATCTTCTGCCAGCAGGTGGAAACTGCAAATTTTCTTGCTTATGAGGAATGTGCGGTATTGTGCCTTCCTGTTTCTTCAGGGAAATGGTATTAGTCTATTTTTGGTCATCAGTGGGAAAGCTTTTATCTAACTTCTACAGAAATGTTATCATGTTAATAGCATCCAGACACGATCCAGCACAATACAAAACTGCTCTGGATGTCATAATATGTCCTGAGTGCTGAGAATTTGCAGTCACCTCTGTGTTTCAGGTGAGCCTGCACACAGCTGAAATAGCTCTGCCAAAAGGTGTGAACAAATCTTAACAGAGACATAATTTGAGACTAGTGATCACTTCATGTCAACAGTGTTTTTGCTGAGCACACAGGATGAGTGGAGTTATTTGTGAGGTGGGGTGCCTGAATGCCTACTGACACCAAAATGGGCATCCTGTAGGAAAGGACTGTCAAAATACTGAAGTGTTCCGGTTGCCATGCAGCAGCTGTTAATTAATGTTCAGTTTAAAATTTTGGACTCAAAATCAAAACAACTAACGTGGAAGACAGAAGCTGTCATCTTGTTTTATATTACATTGTGGAATTCATTTGTGAAACAGTGTTGTCCATTTAAAGGATTGATAATTTATAAAGGAGAGATGTTTCTTTTCCACATGTGGGGGTGTTTTGTTTGACTTCTATCCCCAAAAGTCTCATAATATAGTGAGTGCTGTAGTATTGGGCTTGCTTACTGTTGGCTGGAGACAACCTCCTGGAAGCTGCATAGTTTGGATTGCATTTCTCCGTCTTATTTATCTTCGGAAATGTTTACAGTTGTCTGTCCAAAAACTAACAAAAACTTACTAAGGTGATTGAACAGACTCCTTACACATAAAATTCTGGCTCATAATGCTTGCAGCTTACCACCATCCTGAAATGAGTTACATGAATTATTCCAAGATGGAATCAATTGCAGGGATAGGAAATCAATTTCTTCCTTTTTGGACTGTGTTAATCTATTGACTTGATGTAGATTTTGTTGAGTAGTAAAACTTTAAAGTTTATGAAATAAGAACTAAAAATCTGCTATTAGCTATAGCAAAAAAATATTTTGATGTGTATATGCTGCATGCATCTTCAAGCAGTTCAGAAGTGGCAAATATAAGTGGTGCAACAGGGTTCCATCAATGAGCTCTTGGTTTTGCCTGGTAAGCATTCCTAGAGTCTGCTGTAGGTCTTTCAGCCTCTAACCAATACTCCCTCAGTTAGATTCTACATCTACTGTTGGTTGTAATATTGCGACTTTGGCAGATGTGTCTTAAGAACTCCTTTCTCTGCACGGTAGCTTCACTCTTGACTATGCAGCTCCCTGTTTGCTAGGACCAGCCATTCCACTGCTGCATTGGGGGGTCTGCATTGGTAGGGAGGCCGATTCCAGCGGGTGCATGCCTTGAATTTTGTACCCACTAATGGTTGTATTCCGTGCTTGTGTTATCTGAGCTGCCTTGGAAGAGCCTGCCAGTTATTCACCCATGGTTCACTTAGCGTTCTGCTGATGTAGTGATGCTATCCTGGATGAAAAGTCTAAGTTGTTTTGGATTATAACATGTATTTGTGTCTTGTACTGTTTTGCACAGTAGCAATGCAAGTCGATATGTAACATGAATAAGTTGAGATCTCTTTTAAGGGGAGAGTGTCATATAACTCAGTTTTTCTGTAGATTTCAAGGGTATTTGTCTTGGCATTACTTATGCTAATATAACTATTTCTTACAGTAGTCTTATTGGCATAATGCTGAATAAGTTTTGGATATTACTTTTCAAAGAAGGTAAACGCAGCATTGTAACTTACTTTGATTATTTTCAGACTCTCACCCAGCAATATTTGTTGTATAAACTGAAACCTAAAAAATTTGGACTCTCCATGCTGGCACCAAGTAGGAAACTTGTTTCTTAATGATAATTCACATAAAAAAACCCCCACCCTAAACCCACAAACAAAAAGCCCTCTGAATATATGGTTTTTCTAACTGTGAAGTTGAAAAGTTTGTCAGCTGTTGGGACATGAGGGAGCTGCAGTTGCCTCATGTGTGAGTGAAATACCATGTGTTCCATACACTTCAGTTCTTGCTGTATTTTTTTAAATTCCCTTTTGAATCTAGGCATTGTACTCAACAGATGAATGATGTGTTATTAGCAATCCCCATATAAGGCAAAGGATCAATCTACTTTACAAATGTCTTCATTAAAGATGATGTCTGAGCATATTTTGAACCTAGGACAATGAAGCCAGTGCTGTTTCACAAGAAATTTATATTTTGATTCTGCTTGATGACAGGCTGAACCTGTGTTGGTTGAACCGCTCAGCGCACCAGTCTCTTAGTCAATTCTATAGCTAAATTTCCAGATGAGCGAGATTGTGTCATATGGCTGACATTAGTAAGAATAGTTATAGTCATCATCGTGTCTTTGTGTTCAAACTTGAAAGGTCTTCTTCAATTGTAACATTCGTACTTCATGAGGTCACAGATAATTGAAATATTTTGAGTCTCCTCAATATAAGTCAATTTCTTCCTCCTTTCTGATAAGAAAATGAAAACAGTTCCTCAGAAATCCCTGTCTGGAAGGCCAAACTTGAGAGTATATGTTGAATTAGTACCTAGAAGACTCAGATCATTACCTGCAATCTGTGCTACTCCTAAGACTGTTCATATGAGTTTTTGGGTTTATTGATGGCATTCTATATTCTTGATGTACCCCTAGTTTAGTTATTCTTTCAGTTTTAATGTACATCCAAAGTACAAACTATTAAGACATAATGGCTTGAAAGCTGATGAGTTTTCTCTTTGTGTTTTTGAATTCCAATAGTAACTTTTCAGCTATTGGCTGAGAGTGTGAGAACCTAATTGTTGCCTTCAACTTGCACTGTCTTTGGAAAGGTAGGACATACAATGAAGTACAACCTAAAGGCTGGAGCTGTCTCTGATCTTCAGAGGTAGTGACATTCAAGAAGAGAAGTAACTTTCCATGGTAGAGAATGGTCCAGGAACTGAGAAGTTGTTTGCCTCCCACGGAGACCTGCTGAGGGCTTAACAACCTGACCACAGTATTGAAAATACTTACAAATTTGAAATGTGTGAGGTACACTTAAGATAAATCCTGTAACTTGAAGAGATTAATTCTTGTCCCAAAGCATGGGTTTAATGCGTCTGCAAGTAAGCACTGTTGAATTTTGAGGCTGGGTGACATCTACGTGCATAGTATGTTCTTCTGGAGAATAGCAGATGTGGGGTAACTGCTGTGTACTGTCCAATATTTTCAAAATGTAAGGATGCCTATAGCTCATAGAAGTTGTATAGAAAGCATGTAAGCCGCTGCTTGGGACAACACATGCAGGACCTACCTCTTACTAACTTACATTAGAGAACTTGGATGGGGCTTTGGGCAACCTGGTCTAGTGGAAGGTGTCCCTGCCATGGCAGGGGGACTGGAAGTAGATGATCTTTAAGGTCCCTTCCAACCTAAACCCTTCTATGATTCTATAAATTTATTGGTTCAAAAATAGTATTGCTTATTGCATAGATACCTATTCTTGAATAATTCTCAACTTCGTGTATTTATGTATGAGATTGGTGATGCTACAGTCTGTGCTGTTACTGTATATAATAAATTCCACTGTTGCTTTAAGCAAGTGATGCCACTGTGTGTTCTTTGCTTAAATGAGATTCTTTTACTCAGGTTTAAAAGCACTACACAAAAGAATATTTAGGACAGTCTGAGTTCCTAATTAGAAGATATTTTACTAAGTGTTTCACTTTTAAACAGTAAATAGTAGCTTTTACTTGTATTACATCAGAGATGGGGGCAACATTCCTGTTTCTCTGGTCTGAAGATTGTTAGCTACTAGCTTTGTGACATCTGCCTTTTTTTTTTTTTTTTTTNATGTAATGCATGCTTCATACTACAAGGGCTACCCTTGGGACTGTGGGAAATACTGTTTTTCATTATGAATAGCTGTAGAGGGTAAAATTTGCATGTGGTTTAAAAGTGCAGGAGTAATTATAGTTTAATATATAATCTTGACTGTACTCCAGAATATATTTTGGAATTATTGCTTGCTTTATCACAAACTTTGAAGTAATCTTCAAAGTGTGATATTGTGTGCTTCATGTGGGTAATTCTGCATCCTTTTCATGAGCAAAAACTTTCTTCCTTAATTCATCCTATCTTCAACTAATGTAAATTGTAGTTTATTCTAAAGTGCTAATATACCTTTTTTTCCCAGGTATCTTAGAAAACAGAATAGCAAAATAAAGCTCTTACCTTTTATCACAGATTTCTCTTTGAGGATCAGATTTTGCTGTCTGGTTTCTTAGAGTCTGATAAGATTTTTATTTATTTATTTTTAAATTGAAGCAGAGGTAAAAATACTGGTGAAGCTGGATGGCCTGGTCAGGAATGTCTGCATCCTCTTTATAGTAGCACCAATACTTTCTAAAGGATCAGGAATGCTACCTAACTTGAAACCTATCAGGTCCTCATTTTTGAAGGATAAGATATTCAGCCCAGTAGGACAATTTTAAAGGTGTGTCAAGTTAAATAGTTTCCTCAAAGTAAGGAACCTGTAATCTCTAGTGACTTCAAAACCTTGTTTTAGCACTACGGAGATTGATATTAATCGCATGCTACACAAAAAGCCAGAAGCTGTCTACTGAATATAGTGCCCAAGGGTCAAAGATGAATGATTTAAGCCCTTCCAGGCTTGATAATATGTACTTTTTTTGTACTGTCCATATTTTTAATATGATTAAGGCACTGTGATATTTTTAGCATTTGATTTTTATTTCTTTATTTTCTTGTAGTGTAAAACACTAATGTGCTTTTTTCTGAGGCAGTATTTTTGAAGTCAGTTTGTCCTGTTTTGCTAGGGAAATTTGAAGTTCATTAGCTATTGCAGTGAAGATTTTAGATTGAAATTATGATAATTCATAATACTAGGTATAATTTTTCTGTTTGTTCTTTATTCCAATTTTGATGTTTCTCAGTGAAAGGTGCTGTCTTTGATACACCTTAAACTGAATGTGTTTACCTAATGACACTTCATAGTATGAATGCTTGGTAGGTGGGCAAACGCTCTAAACAAGGATCTGATAAAGTGTTTACCTTTCTTTGCAACAGTCTCTGGAAGGAATGTTTGGGGTCTTTATTTTTTTTTCCATTTTGAGGGCAGTTGGACTGATTTCTTTAAAATTTTTGTGGAAGATGGTACTGGTTTTCTGTTTGATAGTATTTTGTGTCCTAAATTAAAAAAAAAAAAAAACCAACGCCTTTATGGGAGAAAGGAAAGTAAAACGCTGTGAGGGCAGGTAACTTTTGGGGATGTGAGAACATAGTCACTATCAAATGTGTAAACAATCTGCTTGTGAATTGATTAAATGACCTTCAGGAATCCTTGGGAAAGGGCAGAAGAATTGACCTAAAGTTTAGTACATTGTTTCTGTTATTCCATGTAGCACAAAAAAGAGTTAAACAAACTGTCTAGTAGATAATAAATCCTGTTACAGAAACCACAACATTTGAGGTTGTTGACTAATAGTCTGAAGTGGAATTTTAAAGTTCATCACTTCAAGGATCCACTGAAGTATTGTAATATCTGAAGAATAATTCTGTACCTTATTATTAAAATATGACCTCTTTTATACTTTGTAGCTTTACTCAAACTTGGTCCACAAGGAACTAACTCAATGTTTTAAATGTGTTGGCCTGTAATAACTTTGTTCATTGTCTTGCTGAACGAAATAAGGTGTTAAGAGGTGAATTCTGACAATCTGCTGGTTTGGATGTTATTGTTCCCATATCAGAGTTGGCAGAATTGACCTTGTGAGCCACAGTAGCAGGGAAGGCAGGACTAAACCAGGCAGGGGCAGGTGTGAGGCAGCTGGAAAGGGTAACTTCTGAAGGTGCTACTGCAGAAATTAAGGTTTTTCTTCCCCACCAATAGCTGAATTAATGGTATAGTTCTGTAACTGTTGAAAATCAACAAGATGCATCTAAAATTATTGTTTTCTTATTGCAAAGCTTGTTATGTTTAGGGCTCTGTTTTAAACCATGCTAATAGTGTATTCCTACAGCAGCTTAGATGAGAAACTTAAGTGTGAGCTGCTGTGATCTCACCACTTCTTCTTGGCCCTGGCAGTAGTTCGCAGGTGACTGCATAGCAAGCCATTTCTGGGAGCAGATCTGCCTGAAAACTAGGAACTAGTTTTCAGCCAGATCAGTTCCATGAACTGACTGACTGTAAGGTTGTACTGACTACTAGCCAAAGAGGGAGAAGGTGGCTGGCAAAGGAACAAGTGGCCAGAGGTTAAAATTGAACAAGACTGTGAGGGTTTAGGCAGAGTTGGTGCGGAACTCCACTCAGGCATTACAGCATACACTGCAAACCCTGTACCAACTCTTGGTCTCCTCCATTGAATGCTAAGTTTGACAGGGGTGTATGAAAGCAGGGGGGCAGGGAGGGGAGAGAACAGCAAGCAGAAAATGCCCCTCGTAGATGGCAAATTAAGCAGCCTTCTTAGCTCTATGCTTTTGCCATATTTGAATTTGACAGTCATCTTTTAAACTTGTCTTGCGAAAACCTGCTTCTTATATGCAAAGACATGTGCTTCCGGTCGTTCTGACCTGGAAATTCCTTAGTACACCCTTCCACATATCTCCAAGTAGTAGTAACTTCTAAATATTAGTGCTGTCAATCTGGAATTGAAACTGTTCTTTGACAAATGTGTAATAGTCTTTCAAGCTAAAGGATGTAAACAAGGATAAGAACAGAGTAAATGCTTCCTTAAATTTTTTAACAAGTAAAAATTATTGTTAAGAACACCAAGCCAATAGTAGTGATGGGTTTTTTTTTTAACAGCTTCTGATGCTTTTTTATGGCAAAACTTGAAGGAAAAGAATAAGCAGGCCTGTAAACTGCTTCTCTTAGTAGAGCTCTAGGACCACAGCAAGCCAGAGACCTCCTGGTCATTTTCCCATGCTTCCCTTACTTTCACCCTATCCTTTCTTCCTGGTTTCTCTCATGAGCAGAAAGCACTGAGATCCCTGGCTGTGAGTCCTATTCCTGTCCAGTGCTAGGTTCCTCAAACCTAGGAAGTCCTGCAAAGAAAGCAGAAAGAAGTTTGATGTACTGCAGAGAATTCCATCCATGAAAGAACTAGTGAAACCTGCATGAAGGCAAGCCCACAACAATCCAACAAAAAGAAGTTTACAGTCAAAGTTTGTGGGACATATGTATAGGTACAGACCATGCTTCTTCCCAGGAAAGTTACGCTTAAGCCAGGAGAGAGAACTTTCCACCTGTCTTGCCATTCCGCTCCAGATCACTCCACAACCTGTTTTGTCCAAGCTTCTTGGTTTCTATGAGTCCACCATCTTGCAGGCTTTTGTTAGGGAGTCTTGGAACTTTCAGACGCCGTGACCGTAGCCAGAGGAGCTGGGCATTTCTTCTGCATTTTCTTTTGCTTTGCAGGTTTGCAATATTAGAGCACTGCTTAGTTAATCTGCAGTCATGGAACAATTCTGCTTTTTCCAGTACTCTGAACAAGCAGAGGAAAAAACCCAACCTCCTCTTGAAGTTCAGTTCAAGTAAAGCTGTGTTCTTCATAGTCAAAGTGTAAGCTGCTGGTTAAATGCAGGTTGCTAATGTTGGATAGTAAATGCTGTTTCTTCAGTTTCAGGGAAGATTGAAGTTAAATAATAACTTAGTGGACCAGCAGATAAGTTTGTGGCTGATAGTACTACCCCTCCCCCAGTTGCATACTCCGCATTCCTTCAGAACAAATGTTCACTTGTTGCTATAGTGTCTAAGATCAGTGGTCAGGAGGGGTGTGTGTGTGTGTGTCTTGAAGGCCTGTGAGTGTAAAATGTAAAATCAACCCTTATGTGCAGTCCGGATATTTTTGTTGACTTAACTAATTAGCATATCTGTCTTTAGAAAAACTCTGAACTGTTTTTAAGAGGGCACAGGCATTTTCCATTTTTATGTTGCTCTTGAAGTGCAAAAAATGTACTAGAAGGCAAAACTCCATTCTTTCTCCTTTTTGCATTTCTAATGTACAAAAGAATCTCAAAACACTTATAGAGCCTTAGCTACTTCGTTAATTAGAATTACCTTCCCTTTCCGTCACAACAACTAGACTAATGAAACTGAAATTACAAGATCAGAAAGATGAAACGTTAGTAGTGAGGAAGAGGACAAATAGATTTTCTTTTTTGAATGTAAATGTAAAGTTAGGTCTTTCAACAACAAAAATTCTTCTAATATAGTTTGCACTTAAGAAGCAGGGGAACACTTGCGACACAAAACCTTGTATCTCAAAGAACTCTGCCCCAACACCTGAAAGATAAGATTTTATCCATATCCAGTTTGAAGACTTGTGTTTTTACCAGCAATTCCTGTGTATAGGTAGGAGCTTTTGTGTTTAAAAACAAAACAAAAACCCCTTGCCCTAAATTAGCTTCCTGCTCTTGGCAAAATGTGTTATAGTGTATCCACAAAACTATTCCATTTTCTCATTTCTCTGATGCATCAATTTATCAAAGTTGCAACATAAAACAAGAACATCAATACATGTAATTTTGGATGCCTAACAGCGTAGTGTTACGAGTTGTGACTGTGTAACGATCTTGACTTCATGTAAATTTTTATAGACTAAATCATTCCTTTTCCACCAGTTTCAGTGGAAGTGTTTGTTCTTCCTATTTAAGTAGCTAGGTCACAGAACTAGAAGCTGACTTGTTTCTTAATTCTAAGCAAGTGTTCATCTAATCTGGCAGTTGCAGTGATTTGGTTACATTGGATCTAATGTCTCATTAATGGATTGGAGTTAGAACTGCATGGCAGGGTAGGAGATTTGCTTCAGAGCCTGGGCCTTGATCTTCAGAAGTATCTGTTGCCCTTTTTTAAGGAAAGTAGGGATTCTATTCCTTTGTCTCCGTAACATGCCCCTCTTCATAGATTTTTAAGGTTGAAAAGACTCATGTAAGGCTGTAGAAAATAGTTATGTTTGGGTTCAACTTTCATCTTTATGACATTTGTTACAGAACAGTGTAACTGGAAAACATAGGACTTGATTTTTTATTTTATTTTTGTAGAGGCTGTGACTTAGCTGAACAAAGGAGTTTTCCTTTTCACCATTTTTTACCTTGCTTACTGTTTGAAGGTACTTCCTTGAGTTAATTTTTTAAAAATATGTAGGGAATCTTATTTGCTAATTCTGGTTATCTTTGTTTTGCAGACTCTGTAAACTTAAGACGAAGGTTGGTTTACAACTTACCTCTTCAAAGTTTTGTTCTGTGTCATGACTAAACTGCTTCACATATTTGAGCAAGTCCAGTTACTGCTTAAATCTGAAGTGGCAATGAAAGCCCTATTATTGTTTAAATTTCAAATGGCAATAAAAATATATCTAATGCAAGGAGCAGTGAAAAGCTTTTAAAGGAATTTACAGGACTGTTATTTCTGGGGTTAGGACACGGGGTTATGTAGTCCTTTTGCTTGTGAAGCAGCATTTAAAATGGCTGTGGTCACTTTGGTCTAGAATGATGATCAAGGAATGAATGCTGGGACTTTGGTTTCTCACCTTATTGCATGTCAGTATGTGAAATAACATACAGACTTTTTATTTTTTGATGTAAATGGGTATTGGAGAATGTATGGAGAAATAATAAAGCTTAAGGTTCAAATTCTGATGACTTAAGTATTTGTAAAGAGCTATTGTAATAATATAGCATGTTCCCTTTTTCAAATGTGTTGATTCTCTGTGCTGTGTTTAACTTGGATTCAGGGCCCTCAGGTGAGTGCTGCAGCAGTTCATTGCGTTTTTAAAAGTTCTGTTGGTACTACTTACGTATGAGACATAGAATGACCATGGTATTATATGTATAAGGCTGTGCATACTGTGAATGCTAAAGGGAATGGGAGGCGCTTATTTTGGCAAGAATAAAGTCTTTCTTCTAACTCTTGTAATGTCTTAATCCTTTACTAGCTTTAGTAATCTGCAAGATGTGGAAGACCTGGTGAGGAAGTTTCAGCTAAGATGCGTTGAAAATAACATTGTCTTTGATTAAAGTGAATTGCAGGATTGTAGATCAATTATTTGTAGTAAGTATATTTGTAGGGTGGAATTTAAGCACAATTGTGTCCTCTCACCCCATGCCTTCTCAACAAAAGGTTTTGACATCTCTAGGATTTGGGGGCAAATTTCAGTTTTGTAGAACAGGATTTCCAAAGGGTGCTCTTCTCTGAGCATTGTATTGAAATCATTCCAGTTCATGCAGGTGTGATCAGTTTAGGGCTCTGTGCTGTGAACAAATTTTAACATCTCAGTTGTTGTTCTCCTTTTGGACTACAACATTTTCTTAGCTTTATTTGTAAGATCAGATATTGTTGAAATAGTTATGGACAGGGAATTCCTGAAGCATTAGCTTAAAGGCTACTCAATGTTCACAAATTCCTATTGCTGTTTTAGTGTTGATAGTGATGTGAATGGATTCTTTAGTAGGATGCTTAAGTTATTTTGTGGTTTTGGTTTGTTGGTTGTTTTTCTGGGAATGTTTTATTTTTTCATTCATTGATTGTATATAGGGTACTTTGTTCTAGATGCTACCACAACTATGGAACTAAAAAGTCTGTCCAGAAGTTCTTCGATGCTAATAAGTGGAAAAAAATGTTAACGTGGAGATGCAGAGAAACAGAACAGTACTGGTCAACAAAATGGGCTGTGGTCTCAGCACACTAGTAGGTCAACAACTACCAGCAGAAGAGCAGTTTGAAGGAGGCAGCTTTTTGGAGCGATAGTCCTGTATGTTTTGTGCTGCATTTGGTAAGGTGCAAATTGTCTATCTGAAAGCTTAGTAGCATATGTGAATGGTGATAGTTGAGCGAAGACACTTTGTGAAGGGCTTGAGAAAGTGACCGTGACAGTTTATGCTAGTGGTGAAGATGGGGAATCTGACAGTAGGATTAAGATTGCAGAGTGCTCTCTGGTATTCACATTTAAGACCTTGTGTTAAGAACAAGCAAATTCAGCAAGGATGGAGAACTCCGTCTAGCTGTAGCTGGCTTCAGCTGATGACTAGACATGAGATTTTAGAGAAGGTGGCTGAAAACTTTATTTAGAAAGAAAGCAATAGGTCTGGAGTGTATAAATACATTGGATTCCTGGTAACAACAGAAGCTTGTTATACAACATCAAATGCTGCATGCTACTGGATGAAAAATTAAATTAATGGGGCTACTCTTCAAATACGTAGTTGACCAAGTTCTGCTTGTTTCTATTGTAACTTTCATATTCTGTAGCTTTTACTGGCCTGCATGTCCTTTGATTTATTTTTTTTAATTTAGCATTGACTAGCTGGAGTGACAACTTCAGTGGTACTAGGGGGAAACAGCTGTGTAAATCCAGCACTGTAAAGCAAACAAATTCTGTGGTTTGTCTTTTTCACCTTTCTATTGCAAGGTATTAGTAAAGAAATACTGCTCAATTAAAAATGCATAGCGAGCTGTGCAGTGGGTTACTGTTGTCTTTTTGGGCATGCAATTGCCTGTGTGACATCAGTTACCACTATAATGACAGTGTTGTTGTATGTTCTCTTCACATGAAATCATCAAAGATGTTTTGGTGTGAAATATCTGATAGCAAAATGTTATGTTTCAGAGGGGATTGACTGTTCCTGAGTCTGGGAAGTGTCAAGATTTTGCAAGTATTTCCCTTTGAGCACTCAAATGGCTCATCACTCTGTTGGGTCACCTGTGCAAGTTATATAGTCAGGCTTTACTCTCTTGAGTGATTGCTGAGCAGGACTTCAATGCTGGAACTTCAAATAATTAATCTTTTATGTTGATCAGTTTTCTAGACAACTAAAGGTACTGGCTGCTACTGTAGTGATTTGAATCCCACTTAAAATCTAAGTTGATTTCCTGTAAGTTTTTTCTTTTAATCAACACTACAGACATGGAACACTATCACATCCTATAGCAGTCCGTAATGGTGTTTAAAGGATCCTTTAAAAGAAATGCACAAAGTAATGCACCTCTTGTTAAACACCATATAATCTCATAATCCTGGCTTTGTGTGGTCTTTTGAAAACTAGGTGGGCTGGCAGGAATAAAATAGCTTCTTCACTCAGTCAGTGACTTAGGCTAAAAGTGGAAGGAGCAGCCATGTAGAACAAATAGTATTTTTAGACTAAAAGTAAAACGAGTTAAAGGTTAAGTATTTTTTTTATAATCTCTTGATGTGGGTTAGCGAAGGTTAAATTTATTTTCTTTTGAGTGAATAAAACAAAAGATTCATACTACCACTTCTCTGTGCCAGTTTGACGTGGTAAGATCAACTTTCTGGGGATAGTCTTTCCTTTTCCGACTTGTTCTTTTTTCAGAAGTTTGTGCTGTGAAAATTGAGTATTATTTCATATGTCTTCAGAACTTGAATCAATATACAAGGAACATAGTTGCTTAAAGCATAAAAGTTTTCTCATTTTATTTTAACAGTGTCTTTGGCTACTGTTCAGTCCAGGGCCTACTTTACTAGGTGTTAGTGAAATGCCATTGAATAAGAAATAAATAGCATACAACTAAAAGTATAGTGAAATGTGACTGATCAGGCTTATTGCAAATGTATTCATCGTAAAGAATGTAGTCTTACATCCACTTGACAATTTACAATTCTAACTTAAAATGTGTTCTGAAAGTGCTGAAGCATTATTCTCACCTAGTTTTATTCTTAAAATCCTAGAAGACTTAGGGAAATTATATGAACAGTGTTTAAAATAGCCATGTAGTGTGTTCATTCTCATTTGTCAGAAACAGGTAAATAAGGAAACTCCAGCAATGTTCATTACTGATTTCTGGTCTTTAAATTTTGAGTTAATAAAAGATTAATGTATTCGAAAGATTAAACTGCATGGCTGAACACATCTAGGTTAGTTGACTGGAATCTCAAGGCTAGTAGAATACAAAAGTTGAAGGAATGTGGCGTACAGCATATTGAAATAGATTAATGAAAAGCTGCATTGTGGTAGGTTTTTTCCAAAAGACTTCCCCACATACACAAATGGGGAGTTCATCTATGAATTTAAATGTGAAATGAATGCGAAGTAACAACTGTTCTGCTGATGTCAGTTAGCAAACCAACATAATGAAAATATTTAACTGCTTTCAGTGTAGGCAGAATTATAAGATTTTGATTACTGTGTATTTTACATGTACAACATCTATTTTCTTGACTCTTCAAAAATTTTTTTAAGACATCATGATTTTTACAACTTTCCTTTAATTTCTCAAAATGAATCTATTCTTGGTTTGCCCTATTTGTGTAGGCAAGAGGGACTTCTTACATAAGCTTTGACTTTTCAGAAGTACAGAACTGGCCCATAATTAAAATGGGGTCGGAATGGCAGCCCAGTTTAAAAACAAACAAAGAAAACCCACCACAGCTTACAGTAGCATCACAGAGGCTGGTCAACATGGTTAATGGTCGAATCTAAATGGATAGACTGATATATTCTGGCCAGTCCCTGATAGCACATGACAAATCTGACAGGGCTGGTTGGGTATTTGTGGTACACAACAAAATTTCATCATACTAGAAATCTTACCTGGAAGACTGGACTAACAGGGGTTAGTTTTTTTTGTCTTCTCCAAGAGCAATTTTTCTGCAAAAACTGTAAGCCTGCGCTTTCACCCCTTTTATTTCAAAAAGTCAAGAGAGAATTTCCGCCTTTAAAATACAAAAAAAAACCCCTGTAAATACCAGTTGCTTTTTAATTTTAACCTAAATTTTTACAACCTAATTTTAAAATCAAATTTAGTAGTTTAGCAGAAAATAGGCAACTGACTTGCCAAATGTTAAATCCTTTTTTGTATTATAAAAAAACTTGCATATAATAAATGAAATCAAACATTGCTACTTTCAATATATTATATTCAATAAGCTATTTGTAGGAAATTTCCATGCATTCTCACTGGATTGGATCTGTATATTATTGTTTTCAAAAAAACCTCCCAAACTTTAATGCTTTTATGTCAAAGGTAGGGGTTTGGGTTACTATATTTATGCCTTTCTTTTCCTCATTCCTTGTCAAACTCCACATTTCCTTGTATTTTCTTCATTGAAATGGGTGCTTAACTGTTTATTTCCATAAATTGTTACTTTTGCTGCAATATAATGTGATTAAAACATTGGTTGCAGTGGATTCTGGAGCATGTGTTGCCAAAGACTATGAATTTGGTGTAGTGTCTTTTAATGATGCCATGACAACAAGGGTTGTCATGATACTGATTAACAAAAAAGCTAGGACTGGCTAGCTTGCTATTTTGAAAGCTTCAAGTATGATGTTTCTTGACATAGGGGTGGGTAGGTAGCTTCTAGTTCTGCATCGTAGCCCAGGGTTGAAATGTGATGACTTCACTAGTGCCTCTGGCAGCTTCCAGCCTTGTTACAGATTTTACAAGGATAAATTCTTCCAGAAATTCTTCAAGTTTCATTCCTTGCATCTTCAGCACTTTTATACAACCAAATAAAGGAAGAAATATGATAGCTAAGACTGCTGTTTTCTTATCACTCCTCAATTGTGACCACCAACAAATATCTACACCACCACTAAAGGAAAAAAAACTTGTTCATTTTATATCTGTACAATCGATGAAAATCACGTCTGGCCTATATGTTTATCACCGTACAAACGCTTCCTTGAGACTAGACAGCAGTGACATAGCTCAGCTTTACTGCGGTTAAACCAAGGTGTAAAACATGCTTTCACTGTGTTTGATTAGTTCTTGGGTTTTGAGTGTGATAGTGACCTTGGTCAAATCAAACAAATAGGGCAGGCTGTTAGAATGGGGCTGATAGGTGGAGGAGGGCAAAAATAAAATGATGGGTTAATCTGGGACTGTTTCCCAAACCGCAGATGTGGGAATTAGGTGATTTCCACACAGTTCATTGCTGTATGGTTGTTTTGCCTACTCTGTGATGCTCACTGGGAAGTCTCAGTCTGGATCAGGTTCAGAGCTGAGTGCTGACAGTTTTGTAGCACACAGTACAGACATTGATGAAGGTGATAGCAACGTGATTTTAGTTTCAAGTTGTTTTACATTGGATCAGCCTCATTCCAATGCTGATTCTTTTTTTCCCTGACCTAGGTGGCATGACTACTGATACCATGTGATCCTTCTCTGTAACATAATGGAAACAGGATGTAATTCACCTTAATGCCAAAACTGAGGTTACTAGTAAGTAAGAGGTGACAGTCTCTTAGTCAAGGTGTTGCTCTTGCAGATTGAAATGTTGGTTACTCAAACATATTTCTTCTGAATCCTTTCAAGATCGAAAGTGATGAGGAGTTGACTGTTCACGTTCCATAAGGTGAAACTTTAATAAAAAGTTCTGGATCCAGATATTCAGATACTGGGGAAATTACTTCCCAGTTGGTGTGCTTGTTCTTGCCACCACCCTGCCAGACTATTCTCTGGCTTCTCCCTTTCTCCTGGAGGAGATTGGGATTTATGCAGAGGATGTGAAGTGGTACTTAAAACCCAAATTGAGGCTCCTGTATTTCAGTGGAAGTAAAAGTAGAGCTGAAGTACACACTCCTCAGCTGATCCCAGGAAAGCAGCGATTTACAAAGGGAGTTCTCAAAATGGGGACTAGACAGAGAGGGTGGTGGTTAGTTTCTGCCACTGGCTGTGGCCCAGTGGCTTTATACACAACTGGTGTCTAAGTGTTCTCATCCAGTTGCACTTACTCATCGTCTTAAACTAGTGGTAACATCCATAGAGTGAGTGAGTTAGTTTGTGGTAGACACTTATTGAAGACAAGGCATTTAATCATGTTCATGAGGGCAGATGAAGAAGCTATTTGTGCAAAAATACAAGTTGCCTTGTTTATAGTAAGATTTTCATGACAAGCAAGATGAGTTTATATATATTCCCCCCCATAGTCAAAAGACTGGTCTATGTATATAAACTTGTGGCTGTAGAGACTATGCATGGCAGGTTGTTCCACACTGATATAACATTTCACTGTATGTAATATTCTTGAAAGCTATTGAATGCATGAAGTAAAGAATCACATCTTTCTAGTTGTAAAAAGCTTCTTATGAAAAGCAGGACCTTATTAGATTATGTGAATTAGAATATTTGCGCTGGAAGTCTCATATGTAATCTGACTTCAAGAATTTTTCATGGTTGTGTTACTTTTCAGTTGGTTTAACTAGACCAATACCCTATCTATCCTTTTCATCAGTGTGACCAACTTCAGTTCTAAACAAACTTTTAGTCACAGCAAACCAGTAGTTGTATTAGTGGTTCCCCTTCTCTCGTGACTGGTGGAAATTAGGTAGTAGAGGGGAGAGTCTGCTGCTGTTAGAAAGCATTGATGTTCTGGGTGGAGAAGTAGTAAAAGGAATGGTACGTGCATCTTCTGTATGGGTCTGAACAGCTATGTAGAATATGCGATGGCCATGGAGGGGAAAAATTTTATGTTAGTCTGTATTTAAACTTGTCCTGGCAAACATTTGTTGAAATAAACAGCTTCAGAAATGTTTTGGCCAACAATAAATCAGGTCAGACAAAAGAATACCAGCCAACTGACACAGCAGTGCCTTTCCTGACTGCATGTATTGTGACCAGCCCTGACTTGGCAGGGAAGGGTGACTGGCGCTGACAAGCTTGATGAGCAAATGTTGTTTTGTTTTGCATGAAAGAATCCATAGCTGTAAGGCCATTATTGCTTGCTAATATTTGCTAAACAAAGGCTTCCTGTTGAGAAATACCTAAAATTAGAAAATAGGTAGCTTCTGCTCTTTTTACATTAAAGATAGATGAGTGGTTATAAAATGTGGTGACCAAAACCATCGAGGAGTGAGATGCTAATGACAACAGTGTGCTACTGAGGTGGCTTGGCTAACACTGACAGGCTTCCCAGCTGCTTTGTTATATTATTTTTGTGCATTAGGTTTGTCAGCTTTGAATACATGCTTTCTCACCCTGTTCCTCTTTCTCCAGCTCTCCTGAACAGTGTGCTTTCGTGTGGTTGCCTTTACATTTTGGAAGAGCTTGTTTTCAGCTAATGTAAATGACAGTTTAAACCCCAATGAAAGAAGATTCGCAGATAGGCTACTAAGCTCTCTCCAGCCTTTTTCTTTTTTCTTCCCCCCCGCTGCCCCCCACAGTTCTAAGAGCTCTCTTCTTTCTTTTTGGCAGTAGAGGGTTGACTGATTTTTTTCAGGAGACTAGTCACCAAAGGAAACAGCTGGACTCACGTGCCCAGAGAGGTCCTCTGCTGCAGGATCACCAGCAGCTGCAGTCCTCTGGCCACAAGTACTAACTAGTCTTCTATGGTATTGCAATTTGTGTTATTAAGCTTGACAAAGATTTTAAACCTGATATAGCATACATTGGTGGAGGAGTTTCCTGCTTGACTATATGTAGATAAATGAATGTGTACAGTGAGACAAGGGACAGAAGAAAAATTGAAAGTAAATATTATTTTTTTATGACTGCTTAAGTCAGATTGAATTGCTCCAGGAACTTGTTGGAGACACATTTCTTCATGCATTCTTTTCACTGTAAACAGTATTTATTTGCTCTACCGTTGTTTTGGTCTCTTAGCCATTTTCGGACTCAGTATTAAAACCATGTTTCTATTAATCTGGCATATTTAGATTGGTTTAATACCTGAGGTTTATAAATCTGTCCTGAACAGGAAATCTGTTTTAGTGTCTGTTTGGTGAATATCAGTGGCTGAATGCAGTGTAGTTGTGGTTCCTGATGCCTTCTGCCCCCACCCCTCCCCAAGCACCACTTGTGTCACAGACCTTTTGTCTTCTGGAGGCACAGAAACAATGTTTTATATATTTTGTAAACAAATAATACCGTGATGGAATACAAAGAAACCTCTGTTGGGTGTAGCCAGACCTTTGCTTTTGAGAGTACAAATAACTAATCTCGTGCTTGAATGCATTATTTTAGTGATAGTGTTCTCCTGGATGGTATGATAAACATTCAACTGAGCAGTTGTTTTCAACTTGCCTTTCCCTTTGAAGCTTACTGCTTCTGTTCCAGACTTGAAGGGGCTTGTGTCCCTTAAGTTTTTTCTCTCTGTCTTCTCCCCCTCCCACTTATTTTGCTTTTTTTTTTTCCCCCAACTCTGTTGGTCTGGTAAGGTATTATCAAATCTTAATAGTAAGAAACTACATCTGTGCGTCAGAAAGCAGGGACACCTTCATCTTGGCTAGGCAAGAGATATGGTTCTAGTCAAATGGTGCATTTGTGCAGACCATCTCTAGTCATTTGACCACAATATTCATGCCCTTCATGTGAGGACTGCATATATTCTGGCTAGACAGACAGCAGATGGGGAAGGTTTGTGGCCTATAGCCTTCAAATGCCTCCATAAAAGCCTGTCTGTCCCAGTCCTGTCAATATAAATCACTAGTCCTAATGAAGGATTATGGAATATGTCTGCCTCTGGAGGTTTGTAAGAAGAGGTGAGACGCTACCTCCATAGACTACCTCCTCCTTAAATATTTAAAAACTTAAGTCTAAACACTAGACGTGTTTCTTAATGAACTAATTGGAATTACCTTTAGCTAGCTAATCATATTTCCTGAAAATAACACGTTACTATAATTTTCAGATAGACTTTCTGTGTTGTCTGATCTGCTTTGGGTTTGTGGGCATCTGTTCAGCTCTGCTGTCTTGCCTTTTCCCCATTGCCTTTCCTTGGAGCTGCCTGGTACTCCCAACAGCATTTATTCTTGGGTTGATGGAGTACAATTGAGGCTTTGATGGATTAGCACCCAAAGGGACCATTAAAACTATCTGGTTTCATTTTGACAGCTATAGAATTTCTCCAAGTGTTAGAAGGTGGCAATGGCCATGCTGGCTCAGACTAAAGCTGTGTCTAACCCAGTGTCTGAGCTCCAATAACAGCCAAAAGTGAATAGCTAGAGAAAAGTAAAAATGGTAAGTTGGACACATCCTCTGAACTCTTTCTGCTTAGGGGAGTTCTTGAGCTGTTGCAGGTTACATTGTTTTAGTGCAAAACTTAGTAGTTCAGTAGACTAAAGAATGGAGTAGTTGAGTTGAAAGAGGTTGTGGAGGCAGGTTCAAAAGGAATTAAATTAACTCAAAGGCAGCGGGTCTGTAAGCAGTTAGTGAATTGCATAGGAACAACTGTGGTGCAGCAGTTGTGGGTGCTGGGGGACTGGACTGCAGAAAGCAGCTAATCTTGTCTAGTCTCCTAGGCAACATCACCCACTGCTGCCTAAGGCATGGGCTAGCTGGACCCATGCACAGCCTGACCCAGTATTATTGTCTCATTAGTAACCCACAGGATAACTTGGAAGAGCTGGTCCCGTCTCTCCTTGTTTCCATGTAAACTACTTGTGTCAATGCTGTGTTTTGGCAAGAAATTCCACAGTTCTCTTACATGAAGAATCACCCTTTTCTGTTTTGAATCTGGCTCCTGCTTGCTATGTTTAATCATCTAAAGTGTGTTATATTTAATATAAGTGAAAGACATTGGTAAGCAATTGATTCTACCCACTGTTTTCATGCCTTTTATGATGTTCTAGTATTCTTTCATATCCCCTATTCATCTCTTATCCAAGGTCCCGGCTTCCACTATGTTGTTTGCATGGAAACTGCTTCAAGCCTGGATTGCTTTCCCAGTTAAGTTCCAAACTCTGAGCTATATCATATGCCTTTAGATCAATGTGTGTTTGTCATGAACTACCTCTGCTACTAATGTGTATGAACTGAATCATAGCCATATATAGTAGCAGCCTCTTGACCTTTTTTGCCTTTGCTGTGAGTCCTCAGTTAAACCATTGTGTATACATGTAAATGACAATAAAGCCACAACTATGTATCTTTAATAAATTACATAAAGCTTTCTTAATTTACTGCTGTGCAAGATGGGTTTTCCTAGACTTCTGTGTGTCCTGTTAAGGATACAGAGCTTCCTACTCCCCTCCAGCAGGAAAAAACACGCAAAGGGCCAGTGAATGGTAGATAAAGTTTTTGCCTTAGTCCACTTCCTGAGTAAAGGTTTTTCCTTTGACCATGTATAAGCTAGTCTGAGTTGAAAGAAATCTAATATTTGACATCTGGGGAGATAAAACCTGAAGCACAGTGGTCTGTAGGCGGCTTGCTTTTGCACTTGATCCAATTGCACGTAGTTTGTATGTAGTCCCCAGACCTACCCACTGGACAGAAGTGATATACTGTACTGACGTGTCATGTTGTACTTTATTGATTCCTCAGAAAAATTTAGGTGCCTCTAGCCTAAATACAATGTTTTGTAGCCAGAACAAAATGGCTGAGATTTGAAACGGTTCTCTGAGTAACTCTGGATCAATTTGCACTGTACTGTAATTGTCTGTACTGACCTGTTTGTAATCGTGGCCATAGACAACACAGAATTGCCGTTCCTTTTTGCTCGGTGGGGAAGTGAGTCAGCTTGTATTAGATCCTCTTTTTCTTTTTCATAAGCTAGACTTTCCTGAATTTGAAAGCTTTTTACCACAACTTGCAACGCAGCACTTTAGTGCATGTGAAACTTTAATTCCGTGCACCAGCATCTCTTCTGTAACAGAACGGAAGAGCTTGTGGTTTAACCTGTGCCATGTGTGCAACAAGAACTATTTTTTTTAAAAAATAAGGTGGGGCGGGGGGGATTTAGGGTTGCATAGCAAGAGGTGTGTGCTGTAAAAATCATTGCCCTGTATGTGTGCTTGTTTTCAGAATTTTTCTGATTAGGCCTAATACCACAAAATAATTTTGGTGTTCAACTTCTTTATCAAGACTGAGACATGCTTAAAGACAGACCTTTGTAGATCTCGGCTTATATACTAGAGGTGCTTAAGATTTCACTGACGCTGAGGTTGAAAGCTAGCCAACATTTGCCAAAAATCTTTGTTTAATTCTATGGCTGTACAGAAATGGTGTTGAATTTGTATCAGGTGAAGAAATATCTAATGAGCAATACAAATTTGCTTTTGTTGATACTCTTTTTTGAATATATGTAATTATCAAAATGGTAGTTGATGAAATGACATAAGAAAAGGAGGATGGTTTAATTCAGAAACTTCAGTGTATTGGTATAGGGTCCACCTTTTTTTAAAAAAAAATGTATTTGCTAGATTTTTTGGGGAGAAAGAGTTTGTATGTAAATGGCATGCAACATTGCAAGTAAACTGTTGGCAAATCCTAGTGTAACTCTTTTTTAACAATTGCTTTGTTCTAAGCAGGCCCAGTTTCCATGTGGCCTAGATTTCAGTGCAGCTGAATACCATCAAAGTGGTTTGTAATGTGATTGGGAATTAATTCACTGTTTTAATGTAGTTTCTCCTTTACTTTTTTCAGAAAATCAAGACGGCCTGCATCAGGTAGTACACGAACGCCTGGGGGAATTGCTACGTGTTTTAAAAGCAGTGATAAATAAACATCAGACTCTAAACTCGGTTGATATTCTTAGTGCTGCAGGAACAGTTATTGCAAAAGTAAAAGGTAAGGTATTACTACCCTTGATGTTCTTGGAAAATTGTAATTAGTGACTTCATTGACTCTGGCTTGGAGATATAGATAGGATTTTATGTATACAGAAGAAACGGTGTTTTTTTGATAGTAATACCTTATCACTTGTTTAAAAATACTTTCTCTAAGTGAAAAGTAATATTAAATAGCTTGTTCTCCTGTTGATGTAATAAAATTCTGCTTATAGGAAGCTAGCTGCAAATCCACACTGGATTCCAAAAGCACAAGCCTTTGATCTTGAGCTTTTCTTTCCCTGCATACCACAGCATAATGTCAGAGAATGATAAACCTTGCATTAATCCACTTAGAGATTTGACAAAAATCTTCACTTAATTCTATGAATTTATAGGGATGCTGTTGTATTTATATCAGGTGAAGAAATATGTAAATGAGCAATCCAAATCTGAATGGCCTAACACTTATTTATATGTTCCACAAACAGGTCATAAGCATGGTAAAGGTGTCAACAGCAACAAAAAAGCCTTGCAGGCATTTCTGTTAATACTTTCTATTTCTGACCTTTGTTGCTGCAATTTTGTACGTGTCAGACGAATGCAAATGGTGAAGCACACAATTACTCCAGCCCTGTGAACAACAGCTGTTTCTTCTCTGTATAGCCTTTGACTGCAGCTCTCCCTGCTCTGGACTAAGTCCAGTATGTTACTGTAGAACCAATACAGTTTCTTCCACGTGGCTTGGAGAATGCTTTGAGTAGGGTTAAATCTCCAGCTATTGCCTGTGTTGAATCACGTGGAACATCTTCCTTCAGAGACACATAATACAGTTTTTCTCCTTGTTCTAGGGTTTTTCCACTTGTTTCCTAATTAACTGAGTATGTCTGAACATACACTACTGACTCAATAAAGTAGGAATATCAGTTAAAATGCTAATGTGTTTAGTTGCCTGGTTCTTATATCTCAGATTCTTCCAATCTTCTTATGGATTCTTCCTATTGATATATGGTTTTGGCAGTTTGTTTGATCTTGGCAGGTACTAGCCAGCCCACTTTGCATTTTCTTCCTGCTCCATGCAGAGTTTCTTATAGATGTGTCCCTGGTATTTGAAATAATCACAGGATTATAACTCTTCTGAACTTGCTTTAGAATTGTACATAACAGTAGAAATGCACAGGGTAACCCTGAGAGGTTGCCATTTGTCTTGTTAATCTTGGGAAGAGTGAAGTACACATGTACAATGATAATCAGATATTTACCCATGAGAACAGGTTAAATGTTGAGTGAACGTAATTCAAATCCACCTTAGACAAGCTGTTTCCATGCTTAAGTTCTGTAATAAGGGTACTGTGTGTCTTCCACTCCCCCTCTAATTTCAGTGGACATAGAACAATGTTCAACTGCTCTTTCTTTAAGATATGTTGAGGAGAACTGACTTAAGGTATGCAAATAAAGTAAATTACATCAACCTGTGCTAAATCATGTTTCCAAAAATTATTGCAATAATACTTACCCTCTCTGGACTACATAGTTTATCGAGGTTGTTCTTGATATGCAATGCCCCAAATTGTTTGCTGTCTAGACTGTCCAAGTTTACTATTGCAGAGTAAAACAGTAGAATTACTTTCCTTGTCTCACGTGGTAACATTGTTGATTGATTCCACAATTATGTTGGCCGTTTTATCAATTTTTGTGTTCAATATAAAGTCCATGGTAAGTCCAAGGTCACTTTCTGTAATTCTAGGGCTGAACCGGTTTTCCAGATCTAGATTTATGTATTCTCCCTCCTACCCTTCTACTTCTGAAGCGGACAATTAAGCACTTTGGATTACACAATCCATTCATCCAGAGTATTTGCATCCTTCTGAATTTGATGCCATACAAGGGTTTTTTTCTCTTCTTCGTGCGCACTGTTCCATCATACACTTTCAATAGCACTGAACCCTGCCCTTTTTTTCCCAATACGGTTATTAAAAAATACTTTTTAGCTTTTTCCCCCGGGCAGATTTCAGTTCATATAATTAATATGTTTGCTCTAACTACTAACATTTTGCTTGTATTGTAGTGTTTACTCACTGTTAATATATTGAATTTATGAGGAGCTACGGTCATGGAGGGACTGCGTTATTTTCTATATGGAAAGAAAAACTGCTGTTAGGAAAGCACTGTGTGTGTTGTATAACTACATATTTTTGAAAGTAACTCCACTCTTTATTGTCGTAAGAATTCCACTTGAAACAAAAGCAGTACAGTCGTGTCTTCCAGTTTTCTGTCAAACGAGTTCAAGTGGGTCAAGTTGTAAGACCGTACTTTAGGGACATCTGAAAAGTCTGTTCAGCCATAGGTCACTTGAACTATTTTAAATATGACGTTGTATGATGAGAAACCTCTCAAAGAAAAAAGGCATGAAAGGAGTTGATTTGTTACAGTAACAGTCTTTGTCCTTGAGCTGGAACTGAGCTTTCACTTTTTGCTCCCTCTTGGTTACATCACTGTGAGTAATTTACTCATTGGCAATGGTTGGACAGTGCTGAAAATCTACCTTTAGGACTCCTGCAGCAGGATCCAAAGTACAATGATGATGTGGTGCACAGTGCTGATCTGATACAGATGCATTCTTCCAGCTTGAATAAGTAGATAAAAAGTGTTTTCTGATGGAATAAAAGATTATGGCATGCAAATGCTGTTCATAGCATTCTCACTAATTTCTTAAGTTATTCATCTGTCTCCTAAGCAGCGTACGTTCTGGACCTAGAACAGAGAGGCTGATGTAAAGTGATTGGTGGTTCTTTGGCTAAAGCAAACACAGACTCACTCTATGGTGAATCGTCGTTCCTGTGATTCAGCACTGTGTGACCTGGCCTTGCAGTTCCCAAGTTAATTGGAAGAGAAAGGGACCTCCAGGTCACACTAAAAAAGGTGGTCTGAATCGTTCATGCCTCGATATTTGTAGCCTTTGATATAAACAAGCATTTTGATGTGAAGACTTTAGTGTAGCACCTATTGCTGTTTGCTCAGTGATGTATTGTATTCCTCATGCGTCTGGAGATGGCAATGGGGAGTTACAGGGCTTCAGCTCTTTCAGACTGGTACTTCAGTCCTACCTCTCTGAGAGGCTGTATGAAAACAGCCTACCTCTCCCCAGCATAACCTGTGGTAAATGTGAAGGAAGTTTGTCTTAGCACCTGTTTGACTTTCACAGCTGTTTATGTGAGGTTCATACTGTTTCCGTGTCTGTATCTGAACTGAAATGTACAACTGCTGGAACTGAGGAAGCTGAAGTAAAAATACAGCGTGTTGTGGTAAATTGTAAGCATATCAGACCTCAAGTTTGCTTACAGTGGTCTGTCAGTAACACATTTGCAGGTTTTCAGCTGTGGTTATTTCACTAGAAGTAATGTAACTTTTGAATAAACAGGAAGCTACAAGAATGTGAGGAGCTGGTAGGACAGAACCGGTATCCTTTTTCCTCTGTCTTCCCAGGCTCTGTTAATGTGACATGATGAAAGTAGTTCATCTGACTCATCTGTTTCTTGTCATTGGAGGACACAACTATAAAAAGATGTGGAAGCACTCCGTATCTGTAGTCAGATTTATGACTAGGAAGAAGATTAACCTGGCATGGAAAATTTCTGATGTTTATTTAGGAGAGGATGAAATAGAAACAAGCTGGGATTTACATGTGGGTTGGTTCCCCCCCCCCTTCAGAAATAGAAGCATGACTGGTTTATGTTCTAGAAAGACCTTTTTGAATCTTTGCATAATGCCCAGGTTTCGAATCTAGTTTGTATTTGGAACGTCAACAAACGGTTGAACGGGGCAAACGGTTATTTTAACAAATGATTGCCTTTGCTCTTAATGAAATCAGTTACAATAACTTTGGAACCAGTGACTGTCAGTGACTCTGCCTTGTGAAGTATTCTGGTAAGTATGACAAGTTGCACTGTGATTTAAATGTAATGTCCAGTGTAGACAGACACTACCACCCCCCCCTTAAAGTACTGCAAGTGGGAATATTTTTGAATGCTAGCAAAAATTAGAGTGCTTATGCCCCTCCAAGTCTCTCAGCCATTTCTCAAGTCCTTCAGTGGAAATTATATCAATGTGCTTGTAGTTCTGCTTCAGATGTCTAAAGCGGGAAGTGATCATCCCCCTGTACTCGGCACTGGTGAGACCC
>RSEF01000008.1:14255002-14278089 GCA_003993805.1 Himantopus leucocephalus
AGGTCCCTTCCAACCTCAGCAATTCTATTATTCTATGTTTATCCTTTTGGGTAGATTGAAGGAAAAACTAGCTATAGCATGTATCATAATCTTGCTACAGAGAATGATGTTTGGCAGAACATATAATGTCAGACTTCTACCATTTTAGACTGAGGTTGCCGGAAAATGTAGGAGGAAAAAAAAATTGATTTCTCAATTATATCTTGGACATGACATGGTCCACTGGGTCTCTTTGCTTGGACTCTACTACTTATACATGCTTACTCGAGTGCTTCATGAAGAGTGTCTTTTAAATGATATCTTGCTTGATCTAGAAGAATTGAGACTTACTGAAGCGTCTTGCCTGGAACCTGTTTAGACTCCTATTTCTGGAGGTCACTTCCCAGTGGCACGCTATCATACTCATGGCTGTTATTTTCCCACTCACTCTCTTTAAATAGCTGGTGGCCCCAGAGTACATGGTTCTCCTGATCCCATGCTGAATTCAAGTTGTACTGTTCTTTTGCTCTAAATTGCACCTTTTGACTTAACTGAATCACTCAAATGAATGCAGATTCCTGGTAAAGCTGAAAATTGCACTTGTATTGTAGAAATTCCCTTTTAGGTATGGGGTTTTTTCCTAATAGTTCTGTATCAAAGTTAAATACCTCTAGCAAGGGGAAGTAACTTCAGTTTTCTTGGTGTCTCTGTGATAGAAACTCAGCAAAATTTATTGTGGAAGGAGTAGGAAAGAGTTCCTCAAACTTGTCTTGTTGGCATCCAGCTAAAGTTGGGGAGGCTGCCAGGCTTGGTAGTAAGTACAGGCTGGTGAAATTACATGGCACAGAGAACTAAAAGTAGAACAGTGGGGCCCAGACAGCCTGCTGATCCTCCCTAGCTGTGAGATCCTGAGAATACTCTCCTGACTCTTTCTAGTCTGCATACTACTGCTCTTTACTCAAGTTCCACCCCCCCATTTTTTTTACGTGTGTTTTTAAAGATGAGAGGTAATAACAAGAAGCATTACAAGTCTTCGTTTTGGAGGAGGGTATGTTTTTTGGTCAGTTCATTTTGGGTTTTTTTTGTTTGCTTGGGTGGTATCTTTGTTTTTGAAATAGTTCTGAGAGGTTCTTGAAAACATTGTTGGGAGTTTAAGGACAGAAAGTTGGTTACAAAGGTATTCAGTTCCACCAAGTCAACCATTTGCTTACTGCTTAAAAGTCAGCTAGTAAAGTATGGATTGAACATGTATTCTGTCTAAGAAAACTGGTAGTGGTGTTAGCCATAGCTGTCTATTAGGTGTGAGGAGAATCGACCTGCAAAGAGTAAATTCTGCAAGCTGGTGTAGTTGAGACTTGTCCAGGCTCTGCAGAGAGCTGGCAAGGTAGCTTTGCTGCCAGTCCTGCATGTGTCTATGGGGAGGGGGAAGGAGGGAGCAAGTGATCTCCTGCAGGCTCCTGCATGGCCGTGTGCCCTGGGTTTCCTGGGCTGGGCTGTCTTGGTCTGACTGGAAGGGAGCAAGAGAGCATCACGGAAGCTTGGAGTGCTGTGCTGTGGTTGCTGTGAGCTGTCTAAGCATCGTCTTTAAAAGCCCTGGTTGCATTTTGGTCTTGAGAGCCGACAACCTCTTCTTTGTCGTTTCAGAAGCATTGCTTAAATATCCTCAGGTGCTGCTTCAGCTTCTGGGATTCTGGCTTCCAAAACTTCCGTTGCTGTTGCTGGTTCCTCAGTCTGTTCTGTGCTTGATTCATAAAGCTTTTAATGGCATGACCCAAGAGTTGAAACTTTGCAGTGTCTTGCAGTATTTTCATGAGGCTGCCAAACGCACCTCAGTTTGAAGACAGCTTTGCAAATATAGATCCACTTCAATGCAAGCTAGGCTTGCATTTCAGGTACTGGATTCTGGATTTTAATGTGTTGCTATCATATGATTTTTTTAAAGTTCATTACGTGCCTTAAGTCTTACTTAAAAGCCTTGTTAAGTCACATACTTGCTTTGAAATCTGTAAAACTATAGATAGATAGCTGTCATTTCCAGACATGGAAAGATTACTGTAGTTCATTGTTGTCAGTAGCTATTGTGTGCAGTCAGGATGTCCTGGGGAAAGAGCGTGCATGGTTTAAAGTTGATGTTAAGTACATCAGCATTCCAGAGGTAGTAAGCTAGAAGAAAGCTGTTTGTATTCTACTGAATTACTAAAAGCTTGGACTAACCTTTTTTTTGGGAGAAGTGATAATTCAGAAAAATTTTAGATTGGTATTCCGTTTGTGATGGATCCTGAAAAGAAAGGATTTCTCTGGTATATAAAATGTAAAGCTTAACAAAAGTCTTCCTGGAACAGGAAGGCATAGTGAAATCGACGGCATTTCTTCAGGGAGAAGCTATCTGTATTAATGTCTTGTTAGCAAAGTGAAAGAAGTGCTCTTTCTCTGAAGACACTGCAGCTAATGGATATACGAATGTTTCAGTGGTAAGTGCTTTGAATGCATAGACAGTTTTTGTTGGTTCCTTTTGAAACAGTTCATGTTTCGTGCCGGCACTCAAATGATTTTTCCAGTCATTAGTGGCTGGTAATCAATAGATCTCATAGTAACTGATGTTGCTTAATGATTTGGAATGCAAAATAGAGATTTATAAGCAGTGGTATCTCTGAAAAGCCGAGGTTTCCAACTAACCTGAATTTAAAATAATAAAGAAATCCACTGGTATTTACAAAGTTGTTTAAAAAAAAAAAAAAAATTCATCTGCAGACTTTACTGAGTCTCATTTCAAACAAAGGTGCCCAGAGGCATTTTTTGATGTAATTACGAAACGTAGACGAACGAAGAGATAGGAGAAGCCTGAATTTAGCAGTGAACTGTGGCAACAGAGACTATTAATATTTTTGTAATACGTGGCAATCTTGTTTTTTTGCTGTAGGCTTATTACAACACATTCTTCCAGATCCACAAGTAATTGTAAAAATAGCCCATGAGAGGAATACATATTTTCTGTAATAGCTTTGTATAGAAATAATTGTTGTAAAAATGTTGATCACGCGCGTTGGCATGCTGTGTAAAAAGGAATGGATTCAACTGTGTTAATTTACTGGTTAAAAACTTTTCCTTTCACAAAGGAAGTCTAATGGAGGAGCAGATTACTGTACTTTCTTTGTTTGTTATCCATTAGTGCTTAGGCACCTGGCAGGAAGTTTGAATAGTTTTTAAGATTAAAGTCTGTTACTTTAATTTGCTAAGAAAATGTGTATAGAACGGGCAACATTTTTAAGGTGATATAATTTTTGCTACTTCTAGAAGTCATTGCAGTGCATTATTTCCATATCTGTACTTGAAATGTAAGGAGGATACGTAAATTATTATTGTCACAGGTCTTGCTAAAAGTGATGAATAGGGGTGAATAGCTGTGTCTCGTTTGCGGTATCTCTGAAACTGATGAGCATAAGTGTAACTTAGGCATCTAGTTAATTAACACTATTGCATTGCTTAAAAAAAATTAAACTTTTAAAAAGTAAATACCAATGTGAAATTGTCACTTCTCGCAATGTAAAGTTGGGAAAACTTCCATCCAGAGGATTCGGCTTCAGCTCAAAGGAGTGTACGTGACTTCTCTATGAAAAATTTCCCAGTAACCAGTGATTAAGGAGTTAAGTTGGAAACACACAAAAATGATTGTGCTTTTTGTCTTCTCCTTTCTCCCTCCTGCTCCTTGTCCAGTAGTTGTTAATAGAAACTCTGGATGGATCATTCTTCTCGTCTCATTATTCCAGTTTGTCATGGAAGCATGTTAAAGGCTCACTGTTGAGTGGCTTAATACTTGTCTTGATCACCAGCTTAAACCATCTAGTTTGTCCAGGAACACTCCCTTTCCTACTTTAGAACAGTGATACTTATGCTGAGTTTCTTCCCGACTTTTAACAGGCAAAACTGAGGGGCTTTTGCCAGACTGTGGAGCTAATAATTAAAGGGTTTTGCAATGGACACTACCTTGTGATAGCTTTCTGTCTGTACTCAAGCCAGAAATCCTGTGTTCTGCATACGTACACAGGGTTGCGGGGGGGAGGGGGGGACACGCACCCATAAACTGCTGCTCCTGCTCTGAATTCTAAAATTTTTACCCAGAAAATAAACCGTTTCTCAAATATTTAACTGCTTTTGTGAGCTGCTTTGTGATGTTGCTGCTGCTGTGATTTGACTCTCACTGGTAAATGACTGTTTTTCTCTTCCCCTCACATTACCATCATGTTCCCACACAAAGCTGCTGCTTAAGTGGGAAGATATAGGAAGTGAAAGAGTAATCTGATTTCATTCTGGGAAGCATCTGGATTGTGTTAATTTCTTTCCTTTAGTGTTTACTTTCTTACTAATCTTTTTTAAAAACTGTTTTTTTCAATTGTTCAGAAAAGCATAATTTGCATGTTCTGTAGGAGACTTTGTGTATAAAATTTGTCTTTAGGCCTAGTAAACTTGCTTGTTTGACCCCACCTCTCACCCTTTGGTTTTCATTTTTTTTCCTAAGCGGTGAACTTCAAAGAAGTTAACGAGGAAAACAAGAGAGAGGTCTTCAGTGAAATATTTTCTTCCATTGAAACATTGGCATTCACCTTTGGAAACGTGTAAGTTGGAATTCAGAAGGAGTTTTTACAGAGCTGAATCAAATTAAGACTAAACAACAACAACTTTTGTTTTCTTTTGGACAAATATTAGCTGATTAAACTAATTTAAATTAACCACATCTGGAACAGTTTTACGGCTTTGTTTGGGTGCTTGTGGATTTTTTTTCTCTTAACAAGACGATGATAGCATAGAAATTGCAGGGAATATAAGACTACTTCTAAAAATTGTGGAATTTTTAAAGGATATTAAAAACACAATCTGAATCTTTGTGCTCAGTGATATGAAATTGCTTGGTGAGGTAAAGTAATGAAGTAACACAATTCTTTGTTTTTCTGGCAGTGTTTCAGACTTCCTTATGGGAGATGTAGACAATGGCTCGTCATTGGGACTTCCTGTATCTCGGAGAAGTCGGGTAGGCTAAACACGTTCGCTTGGAGTGTGGAATGAAATGTTTTAAAGGAGACTTTCATTTCCACTGAAACTCTGTACATCACAGGGCTGGGACCCTTGGAGTTTTCTGAGTGCTAGAACAAGATTAAACCCATGAAAAATGCATCCAAGGTTTCAGATACTCGAATGTATTCTCAGTTCTAAATGCATTGGATAAGTGAAAAGAACTAAATACTTAAAAGTGAGATACTTGAATGATTTGCATGCTGGAGTAGTTAGAGTAGACCCGTTAGACCTAGAAGCTAAAGGTTTAATGAACTCTTTTTGGCTTTTAAAGACATACATTACAAAATAACCTTTTCTTTTTCCAGACCCTAGTTTGTGCTGTAGCTGTTTCAACAACAATTCACTAGGAGAACTGAAATAGCACTGTCAACTTATAGGTAGTCAAAGAAAAACATTAGTGTTTTAAACTCCCCTTTAAACACTTTGAAGGTGAGATCAAAAAATGCTCAGTACCAAATTCTGTTCTGAATTTTTGTGTCTCTAGAAACAGATTTTCAAGTAAATCAAGTAAAATTAAAAGTTACACCCAAGGAAAATGCAGTTGATAATTGGTGTGTATGACAGGCTAAGTTGTAGCAAGGTTAAAAATTTTTGCTATGGTTGATACGCACATGTGAGAAAGATGGGTGATCACAGAAGTCCTACTTCTGTAGCTGCTACAAAAATCATTTTAGCAAACAACATGGAGGGGAAGGAGGCTACTCAGAAAACTGGTTCCAGCAGACTTAGAATCATGAGGATTAGGTTGCTGATAAAAAGTATGAAATAAAATAGAATAGAAGCCAGCATCTCATGTAACTTAAATGAGATGATTTGAACGAGTACTATTTCAGCTAATCGGTTCACCAGCAGAAGGATGGTGCTGAATTTGCCAACATTTTAATCTTGTAAAGGCTTTGCAATGCAAAAATGTATTCCTGTGGCATATATTGTAATGTGAAGTGAGTGCTTGGCTAAAAGACTGCTCCTCTGAACTTGGGGTGGGAGAAGACCCAAGGGGGAATTAGAATATAGCAAAATGAAAAAGGAATTCTTTTCTAGATGCTCCAAAAGTCACCAGCATATATTTAAGAGCCCTTTTTTGTAGTGTCATTTGCTTTTCCTATTTGGAAGGGAACAAATATAAATGTTGGAGCAGGTAGGATAATATGGTTCAATTTCTTGGAAATCTGTCTTAAATTTAAGTGCATTTTCATTCAGGCAAATATACATTTAACAGATGAAGCATTTCACTTTGATTTGCAATTCAGAGAGCAATTTGGAGGCCAAGTAGGAGTTGAGTGTTAGGAGGAGTTAAATGCGAAATATTTTAGTAGCTGTATTAACTTTCATTCCCATAGATGTGTACATTCAGTAGTTGAACATAGCAACTAGCTGTGTCTTAAAAAGATTGGGGCATAACATTTTGGTAGAATTTAACTTGTAAATGCTTTGAGGGTTAATTAAGAGAGAGATTTTAATTGCCTGTTAAGTTAGGGACCTCCCTAACTAAGCTGTTGAGGATTGCTCTAAGGTGTGTGGGGGGGGTGTGCTGCTTTTACTTCTCTTGACAGGGGAGTCTACATTCTTTAGTTCAGGCATTCCACTTGGAAGCTTAAGTTAAATGATATTTATACCCCCTCTTAGCAAATGTAATTGTTTTCATTTTAGCCCTTGTAGTACAACCAGGAGTACAAGGTAGGAGCAAAGATATTTCTTAATTAAAAACAGAAGAGCTTTAGAATACATTGGAAGAAACAAGACAGGCATGTCTGTCCTTTCTTACTCAACAAGCTATTTGAATGCTATTCAGTGTTATGTAGATCTGAGAGACTAGTAAAGGAGAAGGATAAAATTTTCAAAATGCGTGCAGAGATTTACCTCTGTCAGGATGAGAGTTCTTGGGTAGTGGGTAAAAAAGGCAGAAGAGACTGGTTAAAGTTGAGAAGTTAAATCTATCCAGAAGTCAAGCTTTTTTTCTGCTAGGCTCACTGGGATGAATCATTGGATGCTTGAGGGGGCAAGCTGGGATCAAGTTCTGGGAATAAGTTGTAGGACATAAGTAAAAGTAGTTGTCCATGTGCTTGCTTTTAAAATGTGTATTACATATTTGCAGTGGGGTGAATGTGGATGGATGAATGAGCATTAATTAGCTGCCCTAACTAGACTGTGTGCTTGCATTACCAGAAAGGAGTGAACAGTTCTCAGGACTGAAATTATTTAGGTCTTATAGAATGGGAACTAATTTTTAGAACCAGAACTTATAAGTGCCTTCTGAGTTAAAGTAAAGTACGAGGTTTTTTTCTCATCTTATTTATTCTTCCCTAACTGTATGCCACTTTAAAATCTACTTGACGACAGTAATACTCTATACCCAAATTGGAACTAAATCTAGGAATGTTCAGGCTTTCTGTGCAACCAAATATTGATCCATCTCTAAATTCAGACTTTTTTGTAACCATTTGGTTGATAGACAGCTTTGGATGGATTTCCCACCTGTTCTGAAAAAGCCCTTTCATTTTATTGAAACTCTGTTTTATTAGACAGCAATTGTACTAGTATTCCACTTCCTTAGGAATGGAGCTGTTCTTTAGATTGTAGTTTGATTCTGTTCAATATAATTGAATGATGAATACCTTGCATGTTTTAGTATATGAAAAGCTGCTTTTGCTGTGAAGTAAACAATAATTATTGAAGGATTTTTGTGTGATTTATGATCAGTTTCCATTTACATTCAAAAAACAAACAAAAAAGAACTACTTGCATCATTGTTGCAGTGTTCCATTTTAGCTTTAAGTCTGAAAATAAAACAGCACCGAAGTCTAAAATGGAAACAAGCTGTTCTTGTGAAGCTACTTTGCAGATATTTCTCAGCTTTTGTCTTCTGCCTGCTCTCTGCTTCCAAGATTTCAAGAGTAGTTTATTCATTTAAAATGATGCAGGGTTGTGTTATTTTTTGTTTTGTGTTGTTTTGTTTTTTTTAAAGGGGTGGTGGTTACTAGGTGAATTTTTTATTCATTTAAATTTGTTCAGTGGCCTGGTTTATGGCACAGACCTACAAATAGTTCAGCTTGCACAATTAAAGGGGTAGCAAAATGCAGCATGAGGACAAAGGTAGGGATGAAATCTTGTGCTAAATTCCTTTTATTATTGGATTAAATTCTGTAAGGTTGTACTGCTTGTCAGAGCTTCATTAGGAAGTGTTACTGGTCATCTGTTGTGCCTACAGTACACACCTGCAAGTAATTTAGGAGAAATCATAACTTTATTTCCTTCAGGAAGAAATACAGGATTCTAATTGCTTGTAGAATGGTGTCTGTTATATGTATATGACATTAGGTCCCTATGAAATGCTTCTTAAAAGATAGGTAGCGATTTAAGAAAAGCTGGAGGTCACTTAAATATCAACCTAATTTGTTAAACAACTCACTCTTTCATCATGGCCTTTCAAGATCATTGATGTAAAGGTATATAATTATTCATTGCTATTTATTATGTCTCATTCAACAGCTGTGGGAGCTTAGAAGGTATTGTGCCTTAGATGAGAGGGAGTTACAGCACAGTTTGCTTTATCTGCAATAAAAGAAAGGGGCAGATGATGCCATTTATTTTGTCAGCCTGTCAGTTCCAGTGAGAGCTTTTCTTTGCTAACTTAATGTTTTGTTTCTTATACACCAGTCTTTTGAGAATCTTTCTGTGGAGTCTGGGGGTTCACTGCATGAAAGGGATGATATTCAAGGTAGGTCATTAACTTCATATTAATAAACACTGTTCTGTATCTGTGTTTTCATCTTCTATAATGATAAGTTGCTTGGTCACTTTTTGTACACCTATGCTGTCATTAAAACTTCACTGCCAAAAAAAAAGTGTTATTGCAGAGGTTTTATGCTTTTGTGAATAACCAACCTGGGTTGCTGGGGGGTGGCGGGGGGCAGAGAACCAAGGCCTGAAGCATTTCTGTATGTCATCATATGATTGGTGTTTTGTTGAGTTACTTTCTTAAAGAAAGTTATGCTGACCATATGACTACTCCGGATAAAATACTATGACCCTTTAATTTGTTCTAAAACCTCTGTCAGTCCTGTTTAGAGTCAACTAGCATTAAAGACCAACTCAAGATCAGAGCTGCTTAAGCATTCACAGTTGGCTAATACTGGCTTTGCTCTCAGTGTGTGGTCATGTCTAAAATTCACTTCTTTGTGTTCAATGCTTTATTTTCAGGACATCTTCGAGCAGAGGAGGTTGATAGCATGCTCCTAAGAAATGACAGCGGAATTGAATCGGCTCTGTCCTATGCTAAAGCATGGTCAAAATACACCAAGGATGTAGTCGCATGGGTAGAAAAAAAGCTTAGCTTGGGTGAGTGGCTCTTTCTGGCATTTAATCAGCTTTGTCATGATGAAATTAAATCTGTTGTCACGCCTCTGTGCTGCAGACTGTCAATAATGTGATTTCTAAATTAGTAGCTGTTCCACTGAAATGGACAGAACTACTGCGCATTTCCTATAATTAAAAGGCCTGTAACAAAGTGAAGGTGGTCCCCTCTGTAGCCTATCTGTTAGAGGAAGAGTGTAAAAGCCATTTAGCATGTGTAACAACTGCTAGTGTAACCAGTAACTGTGAATTTTTTTAACAGAAGTGGAGTGTGCTAAAAACTTAGCAAAAATGGCTGAAACCGCTAAAGCTGTTGTTGGACACCAGGTGAGTGTATCTTAGGGGCTTTATTTTAACATCTTAAACATGTATTGGATGCCTTGCCCAAAAGTGAAACTTTGGGGATGTTGAGGAATGGATTTTTAAGTTGGTACAGAATTGATTTATACTGTAAATCACTGGTTAAAAAATCTGCTATATTTTATGTCTTCTCATCTCCTGTGGAAATTTGGATATGTAAATTTATTTTTGTTGAAAATGCAGAGTAGTCTTGTAGTTTTTGCAATGTGCTTTTTTCTGTCTAATATCTTGTATGCTTTGTGATTTGGACTTGTAGACTTCTTTTTTGGTGTTTTCCTAATAAAATGGAATGTAGCTGAGAAATTAGTTACTTTCTACATTCATACCTAACTGATGTCCACACACATAAATGCCTTACTAAATTTAATTGAAAATTTAGTTCAATTATACAGACATTTAGAATGTCAGCGTACCTCTACCTTACCTAGACCATTAATGTTTTGTTGTGTGTAATTTTAGGATTATATGCCATTCCAATCAATATTCATTAATGCTTTTCAAAATGATATTGAGAACAATCAACTTTGGCAACAAACAGCTGCTGCTCTCCAGTCTAACAAATTTGTGCAGGTAAGCTTAAAGCAAAAGACCAAGATATTGTTTAGGTTTTTAGAAAGTTTTGTAACACAATAGATTATTCAAAAGAACAAACTTGTAGCTTATTAGCCTTTTATGTACTTTATTAATGTTTCCTATCTAGCCTCTTCTTGGAAGGAAAAATGAGTTGGATAGACAAAGGAAAGATATCAAGGAGCTTTGGCAGCGAGAACAGAAAAAAATGGTTGGTATTTCTTTCATATCTAAGTCTTCAATCTAAAATTCTTCAGAAGGACGAAACTTCCAAACTAGGCTTTTATGCACTGTCACAGTTTGGGCATTTAAATTCACATGTAGAATCTGTAGAGCTTATTGGATGCAGTATGTAACTGTCAATTTCGTGACATACTTGTATTTGTAAGAGGTTATCTTTCCATGACTATGTACTCTGAACTGCAGCATACAGACCTGTGCATAACAGCCTCTTTAAACATCACATTAAATAACAGGAAAACTAAAGTCATGAATTCTTTTACTTTTCTCTTTTGTTGCATTCTGCAGCAAGAGCTGGAAGCTGCTTTGAGAAAAGCGAAGTTGCTATATACACAGCGTCAAGATGAGTATGAAAAGGCAAAGTCCTGCACTGCTCGTGCTGAGGAGGAACATCTTAGCTCAAGTGGAAGCTTTGTGAAAGATTTCAGCAAGCAACTGGAAAAAAAACGAAGGCTAGAAGAGGAAGCTCTTCAAAAAGTAAGAGTTCTTGTTCCACACTCTTAAAGATAAGCCCACACTAGTTTTACTCATGCTTTCCCAAGGGGAGCATTTGAGCAAGTGTTCTGTTCATAATTTTTTAATTTTAATCGTGCTATGCTCTTTTGGGCTTTTATCCTAAATGGGAATCTACAATTGCAAGTGTCTTGTGTGGGTTTTTTTCCTTGCTTCTAGTATCAAGGCGTGTAGTCCATCAACCCTTTATACTTGTGTTTTCTCTAGGCTGAAGAGGCCGGTGAACACTACAAAGCAAGCATGGCAGAGGTTGAAGAAAAAAGAAATGATTTGGAAAGCTTTAAAAGTGATGTCTTAACACAGCTTCGGGAGCTTATTTACCAGTGTGATCTCACTCTTAAAGCTGTAAGCATGCTTTCTAAAATACATTTGGCACAGATGTATAAAGATTGTTAAGACTAAGAGAAAGCCTCATCTATAGTGTTAACTGCTTAAAATACAAAGTTTTCAAAGGACAGAGGTCAAGCCAATAGACAAAGAAGGAAAAATTTTAATATACTTGTGGTGTTCTCTTTCTGTTAGGAGTTTAAAAAAGAAAAGAGGAGGGTGTTATGCATGTCTGGAATATTCTTGGCTTTTTTGAGTTGTTGCCTTGCAAGAACCCTGACTACACAATTCTTGTAAAATGTGTCTAAGAATATTGATGGCCATAGTGTTATTCTGTTGCTTAAGAGTACAGCTCCCATTCCCATTATTTCCATTAGTGCATTAGCAAAGATGTTTGGCTCAAGCACAGAGTGGACATTAACATGCTGCAGCATGGAGCCTGCTAATCTTGATGACTGTCTCAATTACTACAGGATCCATTGCAACTAATTTAATGTATTAATTTAATGCATGTAAATAAGCAAAGGATTGTCAAAACAGTATATCTACGTACACAGGTGTGGTTTTTCTTTTTTAAAAAAAGCTTTAAGAGCGCATTATGGCAATAGATGTGTACTTCTTTTAGATGAGACAAAGGTAATTTAATGCTGGGGTGGGGAGGGAAAAGAAAAAACCAGACAACCTCCTCCATACACAAAGCAAGTGAAAAACCAACCCATAAGACCAGTAGAAATCTTAAACAGACTTGACAGTTCAAGTATATCTAACTTGCAAACTACTTGCAACCCCAAAGGTGAAGAAGCAGCCACACAGTGTCCCCTTCCCTGGTTTCTGCCTTGTGATAAAATATTTTAGAAGTTTTATTTAATAAAGAAAGAGTTCGGATAATCTCTTCAATTGGGACAAGGAGATTTGTCCATTTCTTGTCCCAAGGTGATATGGACCTTATCTGATTTTGGAACTCCAACTGCTTCATCATTGGAGTGGTGATTAACATTCCTTCCAGAGCATGCAAATTGTCTTTTTGGTAGCAACAAACCTTGCTATTTGTCTTGATCAACCCAAAGTGAGAAGCCATTGGAATTGCCTTTACTACCTGGAGGATTCAGTAACCCAGGGGGAAGAGGCATACTAGTATCTATACTACAGATGAAGTTTTTACAGTTGACTTTCAGGAATCTTGCACAAAGTCCATCCCTACAAAAGTTACTGTTTCCTAGATTTTTTTCTAGTCTTATTGTTTTAATAATTTTCTTTTGAGATATTAATTTGGGTTGAGCAGAGTACAAGTTAAATATCTGATACATGATCTATAAATATTGAAAACTTTTTTTTCTCCTAACAGGCAACAGTTAACCTGTTCCAACTGCAGCACGCTCAGGTTGTATCTCTTCCAGTTAACTGCCAGTCCCTCTGTGAGAGTGCCAAACTCTATGACCCTGGTCAGCAGTATTCAGAGTTTGTGAAAAGTTTGCCAAAGGAAGGTGTTCCTATTGAATCGGGTTCTTTTGATACCCAGAGTTCCCAGGTTGATGGGTAAGTCCCAAACTACAGGTGGCATTCGCTTGGTTTAGAAATAAATGGTAGGCACACGTGTTTAATGGCAAAACAACGTTTTTGGAGGAATGAAATGAATCCTGGTGTTTTACCATGCTTTTTAGCATTCTCTATTTCTTGACTCCTCTTTTGGTAGATTATATATAATGTTGACATTAAAACATGACTTTAAATTCCAAAGCAGAATGTCATTTTGTGTAATAAGGCTTGCTAAAACATTGACAATTGTTGTGCAAGAATTGACTTGTTACTATTTTAATGTAGATACTGGTTAATATGAAAAATGTAAATTTTGAACTCTGTAGTGTGGTATGGCAGTATTTGACAATCAGTTTAGAAAGTCTGAGGAGGTAGTTTTCCTCTTCTGCAGGCCTTGCTGCTAAAGTACCTTCTTATTGTTTATGTTTTGGCAACTTTTTTGGCAGGAAGTGTTGCTTGATTTCTGTCTTATGTTACCTAACTAAAAAAACCTTAGATTCCACATGTCCCTGTGTTATACTTAATTATTTTTTCCAACGTGTGTGAAATGGCAATTTTTACTGTTAATCTGTTAAAGATGCAGCTAATATGGAAGTAAAAACTACAAAACAGAAAGGCAACTCCTCATGTCAGTATGCCAGATGCTTTTCCACCTTTAACTTGTTATAAAATCACCATCTTGGCACTAAAGCACCAGAATACCCATTCCAATCCGTGTGTTTCACATTTCTACAGGAAAGTGTCGTCATCATCTTTCAAAAGGAAACTAAATACAAAAAAAACTAAGGCTTGAGTCAGACTTCTACCAACAAAAGCCAGGAAATTCAAAGTTAAATCTGAGATTCTTAGTTCTTGTCTGTAAATTTCCTGCCTTTTAAGACTGATTTAGGCTGTACTCATAAACTTTGACTTATTGGGATTTAACTGTGCAGCTCCCAGAGAAACGGATGAGCATGAAATTTCAAACTCTTTGTATGCTGTCCCAGCTATTTACTGCTTAAGATTTATAGGAGTGTGGTTTTTCTCCTCCCTTCTCCCTGCCTTTTGTTTTCTTTGACGTGGCCTTGTGATTATTCGTGTACTTGAAGTGATCATCTTTATTGTTTAGGTCTGCATTTATTTAAGGGACAGTAGCTTGGACATATGTAAGTTTTAATATTTTTATGTCTTTATTTACTTCAGCTGGGATAGGGTAGAACCGATTAAGGAACAGCTTCCTGACTGCTAAACTTGGCTAGCAGGCCATTTTGTCCACAGGATGCTTCAGTATTTTACATTAGTTACTGTTAGCAGTTTTCTGTCCTTATCTTGAGAGCAGATTTTCACAATGGACTGGCTATAAGCTCTCTGGTAGCATCAGCATATTTTCTGTGCTTTTAAAAAAGCACAGCATTTTAACGCCTATATGTTTATAGGTCAATGGTCCTGATGGCTGGGCAAAGAATCTTTTGGAGGAAAGCATAAAAGTAGGATGCAATATCCTCTGAATTATTTTAGGCTTTAGATGAACAGATTTGCTGGGGTTTTTTTCAAAGTGTGCAAAATTACGATCATAATACCTTGCAGAGATGTGGAAGAGCTGATTTGCCAGGGGAGGAGGGAGAAGAAACACTGGAAAATAGCACATATTTAGTTAAAAATAAATTGCCACCCTTCTCCATTTTTTTAATTAGGGCTTTATTAATTAACGTCAAATATGTATGTTCATGAACAGCAACTAAATGAAGCATTTTTAGTGCCCAGGGATAAAATAACCCTATTGCTTTTCATTTATTCTATCTTATTTACTCTTCAAATTACTTTCATCTTTCTGAAGGGTTTTTAATAAGCAATCAACGAGCAGTGTCCATACATCGCATGGTAACTTATCTCAGTGTTCAGGAGACTTTCCTGCTCAGACCTTAGATGATGTGGGAAGCCCAATTTATCATCATTCACAAAAGATTGGAGAGAAGAGATCTTCCATCAGCACAGATATCCAAGGTAGTTCTTCTGTATTTCATCAGGAGTTCAGTCTCTAAATAAAAATGCCAGAAAAAACAGGTACTTGATGTCTCACTGTCAGAAATGTAGCACTGAAGGGGTTAAAAAAATGTGTTAAGGTTTGAAGCCTATAAAAACAGTTACGTACTTGAGCATAAGGCCAGGTGGAAAACTGGCTGTATGTATACCTACATTCTTTGACAAGAAAGGTGAGATGCAATTCAAACAGCAAGTACTGTCAAGCCCAGTGTACTAAACTATTTCAGTTAACTTTAGCAATTTAAAATCCATTGGTTTTGTAAATACTGCGTTGATTTCTGGTCTCTTGCAGAAGCACAAGTGTCAAGTTTCTGAAATCCATTTTCTTACATCCTGAAGCTTTTACAGCAATATACTCTGTGGTTTTTTCACTATATTGCATGTTCGTGTAACTTTTGCAATATTTTCCTATTTTGAATATAATCATAGTTAGTCTTTAAATAAAAAGAAGAGAGTGGAATTTTGTCCTTGACATTTGAAATTGATGGATTTTCTTTTCCAAAGCAGTGCGAGGGCCACCACCATTCAGATCATGGTCAGTTGGCAACCAGAGTGGAGGAATGTGCAGTGATTCTGAAAGTGCAGGGGGAAGCAGCGAGTCACGATCCATGGATTCTCCATCTGCTAGCCCAGGTACAACTACACTGGCTGCTATACTAATTTGAAGTCTTTTCTTTGGACTGTTTTACGTTAATGAAGATGTTATTGTTAGTTTAGCAAGTGTTGGACAGAGCGTATAATGAAAATGAGCAGTTGGGTGGAACTGATACTTAAAGCTTCCTGAAAATTTTTCTCATCTGCTAGGGGATTTTAAAAGAAGACTTCCCCGAACACCTTCCACTGGTACTATGTCATCTGCAGATGATCTTGATGAAAGAGAGCCACCATCTCCTTCAGACTGTGGTAATGTTGTTTCCATACCTGAAGTCCCCAGAAGATGCTTTTTGTTGTAGAGTGTGGCTTTTCTTTTTAACATGCTTAAGAAAAGTACATTAACAAGGCTGTGATTACCAACAGCATTGGTTTTCAATATAGTGTGCATCCACTGAGGTTGAGAGCTGAAGAATAATGTACAGGTCATTTTAATGAAATGATGCAGAACTGTCTTCATACACTTATATTAATTATATGGGCAGCCTTTTAACATTTCTAGTGTTTTCACCCTCCTGGGATAAACATAAATGATCCATTAACCATTCCCTCCAGACACTTGCATTTAAAATTAGCTGCCTGGCACTGAGGTACTTAAGATCACTTCTAAACTTTGAAGTGAAATATACAGATACGGAGGGTTGGTAATGGGCAAACTGGAAAAAAGTAAAACCAAATGTTTAGGTTAATAACTCAGACTTTATCCTTTTCAACTTAGATAAGCAAGTTTGGTAATGTCTGTCCCAGATTTGACCAGACCATTTCTAATTTTCAAATGAATTTTGACTGTATAAAGACAATGTTGCCACAGGTACTGAAACCTGAATAACTGGATTATCAAAATTGTTCTATGGGATGACTGCAGTACTTACAAACTAGTTCTGAAATATTTGTGGCACTTGCTCGGTGAAACCGTTAGGAAATTCTTCAGTTAGTCCTCATTTCCTAAATGTATACTTTGCTGTCTAGGAATGAGCCTGTGGTAAACAATACTAATATAGATCCAGATTTAAGCATGGCAACATGATTAAATGAATGAATGTAAACTTTCATTTGCAGTGTTATTGTTTAATAAATACTTGAGCTTTTAAGAAGCTTTCTGGGCAATTAACCATATGTGTTAAGCTTTTATCTGTAAAACGAAGTATTTTGGTTCACAGAGTTGTTGATAGCATTTTAAGTAAATTGCTTGGAAAAAAAAAGCTGGCCACAAAAAACACTGGTTGCTGTTCTGTTATAGAATCCTCTAGAAAATATTTTATCATAGGAGACTGAGAATCAGTGATTCTTTTTTTATTTTATGTGGGTTCTGCCGTGAGTGCGTGTTAATTCTTCCCCGCTCCAAAGCGTGCTTTTTTAAAGTATTTCAGAAACACTTCGGGCCAAACCATAATGTCATCTTTCATCCTCTAGTACAGGTTTTTGAAATACATAGGCAAGTTTTCAGGAAAGTTTCATTCTGAACTGCAGGGCAGTTGGAATTAAATGTTCTAATATATTCACATGCCATTAATATAGGAGAAAACTGAAATACTTAAAAATGCAGAATTTACTGTTTTATTCCACTTTTAAGTAAGATTATTTGATAGTTAATGTGTCTGTTACGTAAACTGTAACATTGTTTTGCTTCCTTGTGATTGAAATGTTTTTGATTACTTTGATAGTTGCAATTTACTTAAAATTCTGTGTTCTGCAGTAGATATTAGAATGACTGTAACAGAGAAATTCTCTCCAGGTTTAAATGATCTGACATCTGAAACTGCAAATTCTCCAGGACCTTTTAGAAACGCTAATATGTCCAAAGCAGCACAAACACACAAACTACGGAAGTTGAGAGCTCCATCTAAATGCAGAGAATGTGACAGCTTAGTGGTATTTCACGGAGCTGAATGTGAGGAGGTAAGTTGAAAAGCAGTCTAAATTGCTGTTTGGGATTTATGTAAAGTCAGGAGTTCTGGAAACTTGCATTATTTTTCTGCATAAAAAGTGCAGACTTTGTCTCATAGAATCATTGTGAACTCAAAGCAAAAGCACAACAGACTAATAAATCTTTCCTTTTGCTCACAGATGGGGTGACAAACAGCAGAGATATTTCTTGTGGTGTCAGATTGTATCAAACCATGTGCTTTTTCTCCTCCCCTGTAGTGTTCACTTGCATGCCATAAAAAATGTTTAGAGACTTTAGCGATTCAATGTGGGCACAAAAAACTTCATGGAAGGCTTCACTTGTTTGGAGTGGAATTTGCCCAAGCTGCTAAAAATGTTCCTGATGGCATTCCTTTCATCATCAAAAAGTGTACGTCAGAAATTGAAAGCAGAGCACTGAATGTCAAGGTATGCTCAAGTTTGCTTATAAAACTTAAGTATGAATGATCTTTAAAAAAAAAAAATCTCTGAAGATCTTAATGCCGTACTGTTGATATCTCTGTTTTACACTTGCCTTTCAAATTAAAATAGACTTGTGTTGGTCTTAATTTCAGGGCATCTATCGTGTGAACGGAGCCAAATCAAGAGTTGAAAAGCTTTGTCAAGCATTTGAAAATGGAAAGGATTTGGTTGAGCTCTCAGAACTCTATGCACATGACATCAGCAATGTTCTCAAGTTGTATCTCCGCCAGGTATGTACTTGAGAGGTCAGATGGAAAACCATGTTAGTGTAGTATATTCCTTCAGTAAAAGAGGAAAAAACCTTTTTCAGCAGTCCTGCAGCTGAAGATTAAATGATTTGCAGTAGGCTTTTTTATTTTCACATGGAGCCTGTGACAGGGGCAGGGAAAGCTGTGATATTACTGACTGCTGGTATTACAATCTGTATTCCACGTGGGCATAATGTCTCTTTAAATATTAGTACCATATGCAGAACAATCAACTTGTAGCGAAGCTTTAATTTCTAAAACCTTTCCAGTTACTGAATTTGCCTGTCTTACGTGAAGTTTAAAATATTCCCATATTTTTGCCTCCTCGCATAGACAAATGCTAACATATTGCTGTTAATATACGGTAACATAGATTTCATGAAACACTGATGTAGTCATTATGGAAGGCTTATCCATATTTTTCTTTCAGAATGGAGCTTTAAAGCTTCATGATTGAGTTTTCAAAAACAGTTTCAGTACATATCTGAAAAAACAAGGCTGGGATGTTGCCCAGTGAAATTACTGAGTCACTCTGAAAACTTGTTGGCCCTGAAAGGAATAATCCTTAGCTGCATGGTCTGTCCTCTTCCTTACACTGGCTGTCAGAGATGAGCATTCCAATCCTATGATCATCACTATTAAGTTAAATGCTTTTGAAAAATTACAAAGATGTACTCTGCCTACTTATTCAAGTAAAGAGGTAGAATATTAAATACATCAAACTGGGGTACCAGTTTGAGGCACTGTGCTATGTTCTGAATAGGGCTCATAACTAAAAATAAATCTCAAGATGGTTTTTTTTTCTGGTTTTATTACTTCCTTTATAGCTGATCTGTTGGTCTGGTTTTTAGGTAAACCTGCTCATCTTAAATGCAGGAACAGTGCTAGAAACGTGCAATTAAGACATTTTTAGATGGAATCCTGAGTTAAACCCTATTTGAGACTTATTAACTAATTATTTTGAGTTTTATCTAGTCTATCTACTTTTTGCTTTAAGCTGGGGCAATGCAAATAGCCAAGTCGGGTTTGAGGATTTTGCCTTTTTTTGGTAACTTTTTTTATTACTAACATTTATTTTCATACTGAGAGGATACTTAAATAACAAATAAAAACAAATGTTATGTGGCCTAAAATCCAAATTTCAAAAAATGGAATATGGACCAAACTTGATACCACATGTAATATACTATCAAAGACTGGGGAAAAAAATAATTCGTCTGTTATCATGGTATTTGTGCTTATGCAGTGTAACGCCCTCCCTCACAGCAGTCACTTTCTTGAAATCTGTACTTGTATTGATAAATGCTCAGTTTTGAAGCTGTCACAGGAAAGGGCTAGCAAAAGATTTCCAGAGAAAGGTGGAGGGGCAAGTGTTTTTGTTACCTGGGACTGGGTTTGAGAAATTGTGGTTTGAGCTAATGAACAAGGATTAAACAATGTCATCATCTTAGAAAAGATGCTAGAGCAGGCAAAGTTTAAGAAAAACAGGAAGGAAACAAAGTTAAAATTCAGGCTTGAGTGTGCTTCTGAAATGTTCTTATTTCTTCAGCTTCCGGAACCCTTGATTTTGTTTCGGCTTTACAATGAGTTCATTGGACTTGCAAAAGAAAGTCAGAATGTTAATGAGGACCTGGATGCTAAACAAGCTAGCCCCAAATCAAAGAAAAGACAGTCAATCTGTATTGAACTGAATAGGATCATCATTAAAATTAAAGATCTTCTGAAACAACTGCCTGTACCAAACTATAACACTCTTCAGTACCTTATTGGACACCTTCACAGGTGAGAAAAGACTTTTAAGTGCAAACTGATGTTGAAAAATAAACTGCTACATGCTGCATACTAGGAGACTCTTGTACCCTTTTGACTGTAAGGAATATCGTGATTTAACCCAACCCAGCAACTAGGACCATGCAGCCATTCACTCATTCCCCGCCCCTGCCTCCAGTAGGATAGGAAGAAGAGGGAGAAAAAGGAGAGGGGGGAAAAAAAACCCAAACCCACAGAACCTCCTGTGTTGAGGTAAAGACAGTTTAATAGAACAGTAATGGAAGAGAAAATAATAATAGCAAAAGAATATATAAAACAAGTGATGCAGTACAGTTGCACACCACCTGATGATCAATTGCCCGGCCCAAGCAGCAATTGCGGATTCCTGCCCCGCAGCCAACCCCCTTTATACTGAGCATGATGTCTATGGTATGGAATATTCCTTTGGCCAGCTTGTCCTGTCTGTGCTCCCTCTCAGTTTCTATAGGAAGCTGAAAAAGTCCTTGACTTAATATAAGCCTTACTTAGTAACAACTAAAACAATATGTGTTATTGGCATTATTCTCCTAGTAAATCAAAAACACAGCAGCTATGAGGAAGAAAATTAACTGTATCCCAGCTGAAACCAGGATGAGGAAGAAGTCACATATGCCTTAAAAGACATAGTTCTGTTGCTATTTCTTTTTCCAATGTAATGAATTCTCAGATGAGAGAAGAATAGGAAATTGAAAGAAAGGAGGGAAAGAGCTGAGCTCCATTATTATTGATTCTCTGCTAGCATTGGTGTCAGCAAGTAGTAACTAGTGGCAGCTGCAGGGACCTAGGTGTGATTTAAATCGGGATATGACCCAGATAGGGCAGTGATTTAGTGATTGCTAACAGAAAATTGAAACTTGTGTCATGTCTATTAATAACCATTCTCCAGTTACATTTCACTTCCTTGTCCTCCAAATGCTGGATTGTATGATGATGTGTGATGAGGATGTATGAAGCTGATGTCTACCAATAAAAATGGGTAATATTGGGCCACAGCTATATTATTATTTTGAACGAGTGAGACATTCTTTTCCCCAACCCCAGAAATGTCAAATAGCCACAAATAATGTTCACCAAACAGGACATAAAAACACCCTGTGTGGAAAGTGCTTAGTCTAAGCTGCTGTTAAATGCAGTCTGGACTGAAGATTCTGCCTGCCTACCAAACTTACCTTCGTCTTTTAATTGTCTTTTAACCTCTTTAGACATAAGACAATATTTTAATATCTAAAATATTTCTGAAGTAGTAAAACCCTCTTAACTTTTGGGATTTGGGGATTTTTTCCTTCTTTGTGCAGGGTTACAGAACAGTCTGATGAAAATAAAATGTCAGCCAGCAACCTTGGCATAATATTTGGCCCAACTCTGATCAGGCCTCGTCAAACAGATGCTACAGTTTCTTTGTCGTCACTTGTGGATTACCCTTATCAGGCCCGGGTAGTGGAGCTGCTCATAACATACTATGAAAAGATATTTGACATTTCATTGAAACCACTTCTGAGCACATCTCAGTCTGAAGAAACTGCCATTACAGTCAGAGTTGCTTTATCAGCAGAAGAGAGGGAACCACAGCAGCAGAGGAAGTCGTTTGTTGCTGTAAAGGAAGTGAGTGATTTTTCTTGTGCTGCTGCAATGTTACCTGTGCCATCTTAACTTCTGTGTCAAATGCTGCAGCATTCCAGAGCACATTTCTATTAAATCTTTTTGGGTTTTTTGTTTTGTTAAGGAGTACCTTTCCTCTTGAGTTTTTACTAACTTTTGCTCTGACTTCTAACAGGGTATTCTGATAGCTCCAAGTGAAAGCAGAGCTTCAGAAACAGCTGCATTGGTTTTGGAATCTAACAATAGCAAGAATACAAAAGACCAAGTAGATACATCTGCAACTGGTTAGTGGGCTTTTATTAAGTCTTGTGGTGGGTGAATAAGCAGACATGGATGCATTAGACTACAGCTCTTCAATTTAGACAGAAGCAAGTGGTAAAACCTGCTTATCAGTGCTTGATATACTGTTTGTCTTTGTAAGAGGAACAGAGAATTAAATCTTTCTAAAGGCTTTCAAGAAACCTCTGTTTACAGAATCAAAGCTTAAAGTATTTGGTAAGAGAATTACAGCAGTGTTTTAGTTTCTCCCTTTTTTTAAAAAAAAATAACTATGCTGTGACTGTGGATTTCTGAAATCCACTATCATGCTGCAAACTAATATTCAGCAATTAATGTTTTGGCCATTGTTTTTCCCCAGAACGTGTATCATTGCCACTCACTGGAATTAAACCAGAAGGCTCTGGAAAGAGTAATTCTCTGACAGAATCATCGGCTGCCAGCATTTTGGATATTAATATTTCTGCTCCAAAAGAGCCAGGTTTGCTAACCTAACTATAAATCTCCTATAAAGTTTTCTTTTTTTCTGTTTGCCTATGCTACTACAGTGGTTTGTTTTAATGTAGGTATGATTTCATCTATTTTATTTAGGACGCCTTTTAATTATACTGACTTTCAGCAGGTACTACCAGTTCAGTTGTGTCCTGTACATTAACAGCGCAACATTCTGAAATATACAACACTAAGTTAGGTGGGAGTGTCAGTCTGCTTGAGGGTAGGAAGGCTCTACAGAGAGAGATCTGGACAGGCTGGATTGATGGGCCAAGGCCAATGGTATGAAGTTCAACAGAGGCAAGTGCTGGATCCTGCACTTACGTCATAACAACCCCATGCAGCGCTAGAGGCTTGGGGAAGAGTGGCTGGAAAGCTGCCTGGTGGAGAAGGACCTGGGGGTGTTGGTTGACAGCCAGCTGAATAGGACCCATCAGTGTGCCCAGGTGGCCAAGAAGGCCAATGGCATCCTGGTCTGTATTAGGAATAGTGTGGTGAGCAGGACTAGGGATGTGATTGTCCCCCTGTACTCAGCAGTGGTGAGGCCACACCTGAATGCTGTGTTCAGTTTTGAGGCCCTCAGTACAAGAAAGACGTTGAGGTGCTGGAGTATGTCCAGAGAAGAGCAACGAAGCTGGTGAGTTTGGAGAGCAA
>RSEF01000008.1:14278189-14289362 GCA_003993805.1 Himantopus leucocephalus
GTGGTTTTGGCAGTGTTAGGTTGATGGTTGGACTTGATGATCTCCAACCTAGAGGTTGGATTCTGTCACTTTCAAACGATGAATTATGCATGTCCCCACTCAGTACAAGTGAAGGAACAAGTGCGCTTCTTTTGAAATGAAAACCTTTGAAGCTTATTTAAAAGTTGTGACCCTGCTACCATCAGCACGGCAACACCCCAGGAGGGGCAGAGGCCGGAGGGTTCTTCCAGAACTGTCCTGCCAGGCCGGGGGATGGGGCAGCCTGCGGGGGGGCTGGGAGTCAGTGGCTGAAGGGCCAGTGTGTGACTTTTTAATTTGTAAATTTTTGTAAATGTTTGTGCCTTGACCCCGAGGCTGTGTTTTGCTCAGAGTGGTACACTGAGGCCTTCATGTCCCTGTGGGGAAGCGCCTCCTCGGGGAGCGGCCTGGGCCTCGGCAGCAGGGCCTTAGGCCTAAGGGAAAAGACTTTGTCTTTCTTTTTGACTGGAAATGCTACTAATGGTCCCTATTGTTTCTTTCGGTTCTGATGCAGATTTCCCAACATCTTGTGTTTAAAATTGCTTCACTCCAACTGAATAGCAGTAATCCCACCCACCTGCCCCAGGTGCCAGGGCTCTGGGTCACCCCAAGTGCCAGCACCCTGAGGCTTGCCCTCTGGGGAGGAAACATTTTTGTGTCAGATTTGCTTGGTAATTGCGTTTTCTGAAGTCGTAATGCACTGCCTCATCCCTCTTAAAGCTTTGGCAGAGTACCGACTGCCTTAAGTCCCTGACCTAATTAGTCATGACAGCTGTTTGTTTAGCAGGGCCCCTAATGCTACCAGAACTACCCTTCTTAGACCATCTTTTCAAATACTGGGTTTGTTCAGATCTGAAGAAATACCTTCAGAAATATCAGCCTCCTAGTGCAGACTTTATTATGCTTGTGCTAGTCATATTGGATATTTGGGAGGATTTTTATTCAGGAGTCCTTAAACTCGCATATTGAGCTGTCCTGTGTCAGGCAGGGGATTAAAACAATCTCCTTACAACTGAGTAGTGTTATTCTACAAGCGCTAACCGCATCTAAGATATGTGTTTCTTTGCAGCCAAGCTGAACATTCCTTCAGAAACCTTTCTCTTTCCCATAGCACAGCAGTACTCACACATGAGGTAAGCTTTTTGTGGTAAGTTTTCCAGTTTTTTTATTGCTTCTATATAAGAACTCCTTGTTTTGCTTGCAAATCCATGAATTCTTTAGCTTCTGTAGTATGGCAGAGGCCTAATTGAGTTTATCTGAAAGCTGGCACAAAACATTCTGCAAAGGCAGTTAGTGCTCATATGCTAACATTGGTAACAGATCAGAGCACGTTTGTACTTTTTAAGTGATTCCTCTGCGTACCACCATGGTTCACAGTACAGAGTGGTCTCAGAGCACACAAACTTGATTGTCTTTGGATGAGACTAAACTGGAGCATGTGCTTCAGCAGTGTACCTGATGTGCTGCGGCTGCTAATGCATGTCCAGCCCATGGGGCCAGACTGAAGCTCATCTGAAGTAACCCCCAGACACGTAGTGTGTGGATGCTGTGTCCTCAGCACTCACTGTTTGACTATAAATCTGCTCTTACTGGGCCATCCCACTTGTCAATGTACGCACAGACTTAACATGTTGGGAAAATGGGACAAACCATTTCAACTTTCCATTAGCAAAGTTGGGGGGGGGGCTGATATTTACGAACAATGCTATTTTATATAAACATGTCAACATGGAAATAAGTTTCACAGGAGGATGCTTTGGAGACGACCCTTTCTGAATAAAATGTTCTATCTGCATGCCCATTTGCTTGTGTTGCTGGAGAGTTTACTAAAGATGTTTTTATAATTTGATGGACAAACAGCATTTAACCGGATTTAACTTTGTAGTCAAAAGTCAGGAATAAACCTGGAAATAAGAAAACTAATAAAATGCTGGTATTTAAAATAGCTGTTAAAACTATGGCATATGTAGGTGAGGGAATAACAGAACACACATACCATATCACCCTGTCTTGCACGTAGGTGTTCATGAAGTACATCATAGGGAACTTTTATGTTATCAGATATCTATTGTAGGCATAATGCAAGAATATCACTAAATCTCTATTTCCATTCATCGGTTTCGTTGTGTTCTGATACATAAATGGAATGCCTGCTTTTTTGCTGTTGTTGGCAACAAACTACAGATCGTTAGGAAATCCCTAAGTGATAGTGGCAACTGTGGGTAGAGCTACTGGAGAGATTGTGCAGTGTGCTTCATAAACTCAACAGTATTTTCCCCTCCCATGTGAACTGATAGGCCCCACATAAACTTTCTCAGTTTACTTCAAAGATCCCACTCTTTACAAAGCAAAAATGGGTCACAGGCACAGCTGATGTAGTTGAACATAGAAAACAAATACACTCTGCCATCCTCCGATTGTGATGTAAAAAAATCTAATTAGGAGATTAGTTTAATCACTTAGAGCTGTACATGTGGGCAGCGAAAAAAGGATTCATTTTCTTAAAATAACTTGACTTAGAATCTCAGGTTTAAAATGTTTGTTTGCTGAATAGAACTATTAAATTGTCTGATTGCCTCAGACATAGTCATAGAGCTTAAACGTAGTCTACAGCCAAGCAGCAGCAGCGCTAGTTTCTCTGCTTTGCACTTCCATTAATCAGAGTGGACTTCCCTCTGTGGCTTTATAAAGCCCTTTGTTTCTCTGTCAAGATTGCAGCAGGGTGAGTCTCAGCTGTGATATGAACATATGTCCAACAGAAATTAGATCGAAGCCACTCGTAAAAGTGGAAGTCACCATGTCATCCTTTGTGAAGGAAGCCAGGTTAAAGTCCACGGTTTAGGTGGCAAATCTGTGCAGAGGCTTGAAGGTCCTGAGATGGCATGGGGAAGGAAGCAGTGTGCTTAGTGCAGTGCTCTGCTGTCAGAGCGGCAGTGTGGTCTGGTGTAAACCTAACAATTGCTAAATTCAGTGAAACGAAGTTTTGTGGAGGATTCTCAAAGATTTCCCCAAAGCCCTGTTAAGGAGAAAGAAACAGGAAAACTCTGCTGCATCCTTTTTTATTTTTTTTAAGTAACGAAGGCTGGATCGGTGCTCAACTTCTACTTGGAAGAACAGTCACAGCGAGGCAGCGAGGGAAGCTATAATAATGCTTATACAGAGCCATTGCCTGACGTGAGCACTGGTGGGAGGTTTTGCTGCATTGCTCTCTTTCAACCCTTATAGATGAAAAGCTATAAAGAATTCAGTGTTCACTCAGTGCTTTTTTGCTTCTGGATCTGACCATACTACTTGGGGTAATTTATGTTGGAGATGTGAAATGAGCCATTTAATACTAGTATGTAACTTGATTTAGTAAATACTATTTGAAGTAGGACAGAGCTTGTTGAAATGCTCTCCGAATGCATCTCTGGAGGTCTGAGTCAGAACACATATAAGGTCATGCTCTATTTAGCTTAGTGTATTTCTATGTAAGCTTGCAGCTGGCTGATATTTTAGAAGTTCTAGAAAAAATAAAATCAAAGATCAGATGAGAAGAATGAAAATTTTTTTTCTCCTGTAGTGGTGTTGTGAAAGTTACTTTTGTGTCTTTGTCTCACTGTCTCTGTTCCTTGAGAGTGATGGTCCATGAAGAAATGTACTGAACTACCTATATTTCTGCACATGCAGATGTTACAAGAACAAACTTCCCAGGCCTTTCACAAGGGAAGTATAGCAACAGCAAGGATATGAATTTTGTCAAAATCATTTGTGAAAATGAATAGGGTGAAAAAATTTGTTTTCTCCAGATACTGCAGTTCTGATTTGTCTAGAAAGCCTAGAAGAAATTCACAGTTTCCAAAACCTTGTCTGTAATACAATAAAACACTTGTGCCACCTTCATGAAACAAGCGGAGCAGAGAGAAAGTATTGAAAATCCCATGAACTAAGTTTGTGAAGTAATGGGAAAGACTTCTGTCTTCTCTGAGGACATATCAGCAGACATACAGTTGAAAGAATCTGCTAATAAAGTTACCAAGGGTCGTTCTTGATTGTCATGATAATGTTAAAGAATCTGAGAATTAACGAACATGTCGCACTGTTCTTAACCTGATGGTAATGAGGAAGGCTGTGATATGTCAGTACCCCTGGAGCTCAGGCTCCTCAGAAAAAGCAGGAACATACTGTAGGTAATTATTAAATTCAGAATACAATGGCCTAAAGAAATACACAGTTGAGAGAAATTCTCAATAGCTTTTTATAATAAGGTGTAATTGATATAGTATAAGCAGGGTAAGAGGACCCTTTGCTAACTGCTGTTAGATTTATTAAACGGTGCATTAAAACTAACGGTAATGACTGATGTAACCAATTACTTATTTCGCTTTCTTGTCTTCTGTCAACAATATATATGAGTTTTCTTTCTGAACGTATGCAGCAAATCATTCTTCCATGTTAGAGTATTAATTACTAGGAAAAAAAAGAGAAAAAAAATAAGCGCTATTTTTTATTTTCTTGAGTTGGGGCTTTGTAAGAGTCTTCCCATGCTTCAATAGTATGCTGGTGATAAAACCAAGTTATTTTTGTTGGTCCTTACAATCAGCCCCATGGAAAGGAAATAAATTCCTGCAAAAGGAAAATTAAGAAAAAACAGATTTTCATACGCCATGGAAATAAGTCACATTTCTTGAGCATGTCGTCTTCAGGCAGCAAGCACGTGCCATTCTAAATAGTAACAGTCATAATTTGCATTAGCTTCTTCATGAGAAACTGAATGAACAATTTGTAAGTGTGGGGTTTTTTTTCTGGTTTTAGGAGGGGATTAATATCTATGTTAATAAATTTTGCTTTTTTGGAAACTGAGTTTCTTCTAGTGCCTGTGCTCTTTCTAATGCAGCTGTCTGAAGCCACCACTGATTTTGCGAGCAGGGTGCTGCCTTTAAAGAATGAAGATGGATCTCCACCATGACTAATCATTCCAGAAGTTGATGTACCTCCTGAGCCCAAGTGGAGTTCTCAACACGTTATTGCTAGGTACTGTTTTCATCATGGTCCAACTCCACTATTTTATTATAGTGTTTTGCTCTAGTTAAATTAGTACCACTTGAATCTTAATCACGCAATTCTATGTTAATCTGTCTGAGTAATGCCTAGATAAGAATGGATATTTCAGTATTGAAAATTAATTATTCCTTATTTATTCTCTGCTACTACAGAACCTGAGACTTACCTGTCCAATGTCTTCTGATTGCATTATTTAAGAGCTTTTTATCATACACTTTTATCTTGTGTTCACCTGTCTAATTCAGATTTCTAAGTAGTATAAGGTTAATACCCTTTTAACATTCGCATCTGTGAAGCTGTTCCATTTCAGAAAGCAAGGTTCTTTCCTTTTAGCTCCTAGTGAAGGTTTTATAAACAAAGCAGTCTGGGGAAATATAAATGTATTCTTGTTCATCCTAAAATGAGAGGTGATTCTAAATTGTGTCTGACAAGCAAAATAGACTCTCTAAGTTTTATATGTTGATTGCACTTCATGTATTAATGCCGTAACTTAAATAGTTTGGTTTAGGCCAAAAGGGAAAGTACTTTTAAATTCTAACTCATTTAGCAGGATCTTAAGCTTGGTAATCAGTCTAGTAGTCGCTGTCTTAAAGAGCAATTCCTTTGGCACTTTGTGCATATTAATTGGGTTGTCTGTCATTGACTTACTCCTCCTATAAGAAATATCTCTCCCCATCACTATCAACAAACGTAAGTAGAAAGGTTTAATGTAAAAAACCCTAAAGGTTAAATAGCAAGCACAATCTGGATAACCTTACTTACTGCGCTTTTTTTCCCCAAGTTTATTTTTTCTGGCTTCTTTACTACTTATATTTTTAGTCTCAGAAAAATAGCTAGATTTTCCAGAGCAAATGCTAACAGCCATTTTATCTGGCAATCCTAATCCTATTTATTGCCTTGTACTACAAATTTTCTTGCTAATAGCAGTGAAATTTACAGGGTGGTGCAGGTATGTTGTACATAGCGAGAGATGTAGAAACATGAGCCAAGACTCCGTGTACTACTAGGGAATCTCTCATTGAGAGAGAAACTCCTAGTGATGGATGGCTCAGTAAAGAGCCCGGAGGAAAAGGAGAGGCCAGGCCATTGGCAGACTACAGATTTTATGGCCTTGACATGAAGGCTGGAATTTCCTTTCACAGCTGTTGCAGAAAGTTTGCGGTGTCCATCTGGGGTTTAGAGGAAGGCGAAAGGAGCTGGAACAAAACTAGCTCTTCCTCATTTGTTCAGCTGCAGGATTCATTCTTCAGAACGGCAGCAGGTTGGAGAGACCTGGCTTATTCAGGAGTGTCAGAAAGCTGTCTGACTGCCATAGTTGGCAATTCTGAGACGAGAACCTCGCTGGAACCTCCTGAGGAGCAGAAGGCATGCCACACAAATGGCAGCTGCAAGTTGGTGCCTGCTGGGAGCTGCCTGCAACCAAATACAGGACAGCTTTACACATGAGAATGTTCTTATGAGCCATCAGCCTGTTTACATGCAGAACCTGCTGCCACTAGTGGAACTGCAAAAGTATTGTCTTTTCTTGATGATGCTCAGCCAATTTTATTCCTGGGTTCTAAACCTTTCCAACAGCTAATTGCTCAGAAGTGCCCTGCATTGGGTAAATATCTGAGTAAGAACTAGATATGCTTCTTTTCAATTAGTGAAGGAGAAAAGTTTTGCATATTAGTGTCTAGATTGAACATTTTCTGTCTCCTGAGTACACTCAGTAATCAAATAATCAATCTAGATTGGTTTCCTAGTGTCAGCTCTGTGAAAAAGAAATGTCAGTGTTCTGACACACTTGTAAAATTGGCCTCTGCTATTACATGGTTGGCTACCTTTTTGCACAAATACAGAGTGGTAAACTCTGGAAGGACTAGCATTTAGCCAATTTGATACAGAATTTCTTCTTCCTCTGTATTCAGTTCTCTGTTCTCAGTGTCAAGACTTCAGTAATGTTTCTTCCTATAATGGGTCGAAATAGGCTTCAGATCCCATCAGCGCAAAGCTAGATCTCTGGCCACCTCCTCCCTCGTTGAGGTCTGAATTTCTTTTCAGTTCATAAAATGTGGACCTGAGGTGATTTTCTGAAACAGTCAAATAATTATTACTGATTTTTATCTAATGCTTTTTACTGATGCTTTGTTGACAATTAGGCCAAAATATTCTGAAATGTTTTCCAAACCTCATCACTTAAAATCAGACAAAATCTAAATGGATTTTCCAGAAATGAAATTCTAGAAGAACAGTGGAAAGAGAGGCTCAGCAAATCATCTAATTCATGAGCAGTTTTGCCTGTGTAAGTCTTGATAGTGGTTTGAGTAACCTCCACCAATGGAGGCCTCACAACACTCCCATGCAATCAGTTCTACTACTTCACCATTGTTATCATTAGAAAGTACTTTCCAATATCTAACTTCCATTTCCTTTTCCCCACTCTCCCCAGTGACTAACCATTCACAAAGAAACTACTTTTTCAATCATTTAAATGAGGTAGCTATAAAGTAGGAATTGGATACAGGTAGCAAAATCAAATGGTTTATTTTTCTAACAGGGCCCTGTATCTCTATTTAGATTTATACATTAAGTTCTTTTTTCCTTTGGAAGGTAAAAATTCATGGTGATTAAAATGAGTCCTGAACCTAGAAAACAGAGTTTACAATGGTTTAAATTTGGTGGTATCACTAATAAAATGTATTGGGAGTTGCTGAATTTAAAAGCATAAAAATATGCAATTCTCTATTTTTTAATAAAATGGCAACAAAATGGATTTGCCGTTACAAAATCCATGCCAGGCTGTGTTAATCAATATACATTTATAGTGTCTGAATGGAAAACCTAATTGTGTCTTTATCATAATAACCAAACAGTTTTATATAAAATAATGTCCAGTTGTAAATCCATCTTTTCTTGGACAAAATAGTTTGAAAGCAAAAATTTAATCTGATAAATGACACAACAATTAACTGCTTTCATTACTTGCAAGTCCAAGTTAATAGCTGGATTCAATGTTAATGACTTTTTTTTATTCGAAAGAGATGCTTTTCTTCTCTATTGCTTTTTGGTGCTGATAAATGTGTCACAGGAAACAGCTTCCAAACAAAGGAAACTCACGATTTTTCATGTATGATAGTGTATCAAGTGCAAAATGAAATGGTGCAGACAATGAAAGGAACAGATCTCTATGATAACATAATCTTAAAATAAGAACAGAAAGCTGTTATTTTGGTCTGAGGTCTCTTTCAGCTGTCAGCTGAGAAATGGCAATGCATCCTTTGCCTCAGGTCAACCAGAATTGTTGATGCAGAAGAATGAGCTTCTTTAGGCAAGTCAGACTTCTACTCTGGAAGAACTGGATCCTCCGGAAAAGACAAAAGGTAAAATATTAGTCTTTGGATTTCAGCTTTGGACCATGCACTCCACTGGACGTAGTGCACTTAACAGCATGTAAAAATCACTAATTCCTCAAAGAATCAAGTGTGGTCTTTGTATGGACCTGCTGTCTGGGATCTTGTCCAGTGCAGTTTGCAAAGCTGCTCTTTACAGACTAAACATAGAGTACTGGTATTGGGGTTTTCTTTGACAAACAGTATTGTGTACCAAGAGAAGAGGTGTGGGTAGTAATATTTTTGTATTTTCACATAAAAAGATCTCCTATTAGAAAATACCGTGGGCACTATTCAGCTCAGGGAGGTTTGATTCCTAATTTTAGATTTGCTCCTCACGCCCAGCTGCTTTTAAACATGAATCCAGTTAGGGCCCTGAAGTTCACACAGATTTTATCATTTTAATATGGCTGAATGCCATAAGCAAGTGAAAATCGGAGAAGTATTTTAAATCCTTTCAAATCCTCTTAGATCTTATTATACGTTGTCTTAGAGCAAATTTATGTATTACTTTCCACCTTGTTTTGTCATTGCTCCTTTTTTTTTTTCTTTTTTATCTTTTAGTCAAATTTTCTTAGAGTCAAACCAAACCTCAAACTAGGGTCTTGGTAATCAGATGTACTGCAACTACTTCTGTCCAGCAAAAGAAATCCCTTTGCCTAGTTTCCAGGCACATGAAGTCCCTTTGAGGTCCTATAGACTGCCTTGTTTCAAACTAAAAATAATAAAAAAGTACATTAGGGCATCTGTGAGGCTGTAACAGTCAGTCAAACAATTTTGCTGTGATAACGGAGATCAATAGGGTCAAACTGAGCCATGGGATGAGTTGAAATGCTGACCTGATTTTAGTCATTAGGAATTACTCATGTGCTGAAATTTTCAGGATCAAAGGATTTTCTGATTTTCGTCATAGGCAAATTGAATGTCCTTTCTTGCATAGCTTCCCAACAGACTTTCTCCCACAGTCTACATTGCCATCAAGAGCTGATGCATACAACATTGCCAGCTCCTGATTTAATACAGTATGAAAGTCACCAATCCATACTTGAGCTACATTACACCAAATATAAGGACCCCTTCTTGACGCTGGACTTCAGTTACTGATTGTTAAGGGAGCTGTAGTAGTTTGGTGCTCAAGTTCAGAAAAAAAAAAAACAAAACCACACAAACAGAAAATCCACGTCTTTCTGATCTTCAAGTGTGTATACTGAGAGAATTGGAAGCCACTGTTTTTTAATTTTTAGCAAATGGATCTTTGTATAATTCTTCAGTATTTTCAGTGTATGAAATACTGTTTTATTTGGGCAAAACTGCTCAGATATGTAACTCGAAATGCCTGGTTGGGTTTCAGGAATTCTCTTTTTTTCTTGTTTATTTTTTCCTATAGAATTTTCAAAAATGCTAACTTGGTGTTTCCTGGTGTTACCAGAGACCCCCTTCTGTGATGATCACTCCTAGCTTGTAAGCACAGTGATTTAATCCACAACGGAGAAATATTTTCTTCACTCTGAAGAGTAAAACATTTTACAACTAAGTCAGTAAAAATAATTTCCTTTTCTAAGTATATAAACCTACTTGCTTATTTGTCCACACAGAGAAACAAGGTAGCCAAAACAAAAATCTATAATGTCAAAAGTAGCTGTAAAACGTGTTTTGGGAAAATCAGCCTGATTTTTGCTAACCATCATGCAGTACCATAAATGGAGGCATATCCAATCTTCTACTCAAGTTCATCATTTACTCTAATCTAATCACAAGAGGAAAGACTTCATTACAGAGTTAACAGTTGATCCACAGCCAATTTAAATTCGTCAGATTTATATGGTTGTATCACTGTGCTTGGTCCATTACAGCTCTGTCTGGATATTACATTTCTCTATACATGTTGCTGGGATTTTTGGCTGTTTCTCATGGTTCTGCATGCTTATGAGCTGCTTTCTGACCCTTCCTGGTGAGTTCTGGGACACCTGTGTGTCCTCAGGAAAAGGATCACAGGAAAAGAATCAGAGCGCTAACAGCACTTGGTCCTTATCGCGTGACATATTGTATACCAGCTTGAAAGAAAGCTTCCCCTGTGCTTTAGCCTTCAATCCCTTCCCAACTAGTTAGCTCAGACAGAAAGGAATTACTGAATTCAAATCTGAGGATTTTCTGTTTCCTGGGAATGAAGTAAGAATCGACATCTGAGCAATAACCCAGGTTAACTCTGCAGCAAAGATGACAACTGAGGAGTCTCCCCAGTTCTTACCCCTCTGAGTTTGTGTGTGTAGTGCTTGTCCCAAACATGTTATCAAATGGAGGGCGATGGTGTTCGTCAGACCTTGTGGACCCCTGCTGAAAAAGGGTCTGTAACACTGTATTCTGAGCTGTGCACAACAGCGGCCGAGCAGAAGAGCTGTACAATGGCAGGTTTTCTTCTCTAATAATTGTCACCTGCGCTTTGCTGCTGGTAAGATTTTCTCTGGCTTTAAAAATATCAGGCATGCATAACTTCTTAGGTGGTGATGGTGGGGGTTTGTTGTTCTATTTTTAAAAAGAAAGCCTTAAGAGTAGAAGTGTGAAATAGGAAATGGCTGCCTGGTGAAAAGCCTTCTACCCTTTTGCTGTAAGCATAAGCTGTGCTTAACTGAATATATTAGACAAAGTTATAGTGGAAAAAACAGGGCAGCTCCAAAAACCTGTTCTTAATTATGCTGTGGAATATCTTTTGCCCTGCATGGCAGTTCGCAAAAAAAAAAAAA